>CM055118.1:794881428-795574985 GCA_029206835.1 Rana muscosa
TCCAGCAGCCTTACGCTACTGCTCTGAACTGTATGAGTGATGCACTGTTAATTATCCCGTATTGTACTTCTGTCTGTATAAATATTCTCTCCTGGCTAAAGCCTTGTTCTGCTGGGGTGTTTTTTCTGCAGAGAAAACTTCATCTCTAGGGAAGCAAGCTTGGGTCTTTTGGTCTACTACGAATCCCTCAGTGATAGCATCCAAGTAGGTCCTGGGCATCATGGTGGCCTCTTTAGAGGGTGTCCCGTATGCTCAGTGGCATTCCAGGCATCTACTGTACAACGATCTGTCAACCTGAAACAAGTCATTCCTTTTGCAGGATGATCCTATGTGTGCGTCTTCCAGAGCCCGGAATTCTCTGATGTAGTGGGTGCCAAGGTCATCATTGGAACTGGCCTGTTAGTTACCCTCCCTTTAGTTACTACTTTGAGATGTCCCATCTGGTATGATGGAAGACCCGTGCCCTATACTGTACTCAGTAGAAAAGGATTTTACAGTTACATAAAAAATATTTTTTTGTCTAATCTTTTTTCATTTTGTATCTACATTTAATATTTAATCTTTCCGTATTTACAAAGCTATTGTATTGCACTTCATCTATTCAGCTTTAAGACTAACATGGTTATATGGTCATTATTAGCCCCTAATCTTGTCCAATAGCCTCTTGTGTCTGAGAATTAGTGTCCTGTTTAAACCTGCTGTGGAAGATTCTCCAGGTATGATAGCTGGGAGAACAGGACTGTTGGCTGCAGTTCTCACAAACCGCTGCTGTCCTAGATGTTGGACCCCCAAAGTTGTTCATCTTTATTAACCACTTAGCTTTTCGGTGCTGTTTGAAAGAGGTTACTTCCAAATATGACCTTTGACATAGAAAGACATTTGTTACCTCAAAACAATTTAGATCTTTTAATTATCACAGTGATTTTTTGTATGCTGACAGCTAACCATCATACACATACACCTCATTGTCCAATATTAGTACGGTCGTTGGATAGGAAGTTGGCAGCTGATGGGTCTAAGGCTAGCCATACATCCTTTGTTTTCTCTCATTAAAGAGGAGCTTCAACCCCTCCCCAAAAATTAAGTCAGCAGCTACAAATACTATAACTGCTGACTTGCCTGTCCAGGTATCCAGCGATGTTGGCACCCCAGCTGATTTTTCAATCGGCTCTCGGATGCTGCCGCCGCCGCCATTCCTTGTACAGGAAATGGGTGCCCTACTGCACATGCGCGAAGCAAGTGGTGCTTTGAGAATGGCCTGCTGGCGTGGGGAGGAGGGGGGGCTGAAAAACAGGTACATGCTTCCCCCAAAAGGTGCCAAATGTGGCAGCATTGGGGGGGGGGAGCTAATGAGCAGAGCTTCCCCTTTTGGGTGAAGCTCCACTTTAAGTCTGTGGGAGAAAATCATTTGATTCCCCTATTCACACTAGACAGCATGGATAGAGGAATATCCCTTGCCGGCTATTATATTCAAGCAGCCGCAACATCCTTTTTGATTTCTCAATCAACTTTTGTTGAGCCAGGTGATGCCTACAGTTCCACCGTTAGCTCAAATTTTGTCCAATTCAGCAGGAACCGGACAGAATTCAAGCAGCGTATGGCCAGCTTTAACCCTGAAGTCAGGGAAACCAAGCTTCTAGTAACAAAACTGGTTGCAGAGTGGTTTCGAGCTTATGATTACCCTACTAATAAAAGAAATAGCTGGCATTTGTAATGTAAACACTTTGTTAGGTTTGCTTTAAAGGGGAACTATAGTCTTTTTACTAATACATGTAAAAATGTGTAATAAAAAAAATATATATGTATATAGAATTACATAAATCTGTTTCTTGCTTTAAGGGCCTGTTCACGCCATGTTTTTGCAGCAACATGTAGTACTGCAACACACGTTAATTGTACTGGAGCGATAAGGTGCCATTTATTCTGAAAGGCACCCCATTGCAGGTTCCGAAGAGCGGGGCAGTGTTTGGCTGTGCAGTAAAATGTATTGCAGTGTGCTGTCAAGAAACCGTTCATGCACTATATTTGGCAGCACACCATGACAAACGTTGGTACATTGCCGTGTGCTCCCCTTTTTGGGGTCTCTTTAATTACTGAATTATCTGAGGAGGAAGGAGCTTTCCTGGTTGTGGAAGGAAGGCTGCCGCTGTTCGAACCTATAAAAAAAAATATTTTCAACTTTTTCACTGACTTTAAATTCTGAAATTCAAACTCCCTGGATTGAGTTCTCAGATCTCTTGATTCTCAAGGATTTTTTCTCTGTAAGTAACTGCTCCCTGTTTCACAATCTGCCCCAGCTTGCTGCTGACTCATCTCTGAATCTTCCCTGGATCACTGAATCTCTTTCCTTGACCTGCACTGGACCTCTTTCCTTACTCTGCACTGTGACTATCTTGGATGTTTTTTCCTCTACTGTACCCGGATTTCTTGTTCATGCTGCTCAGAAACACTGCACTTCAACTTAAACAGAACAATTTCTTGGCTAAAGGCGCATGTGATCTCTGCCGGAATATTGCCATTTTACAACCTTAGCCCAGGTTCACACTGGGGCTGCGGGAGTGAAGCCGTGCGAGTTTAGCTGAACTCGCACAATTTCACTCCTGCCTGTCAGTCCCGATTTCAGAGACATCTGACACAGATGTCAATGTAAATCGCGGCTGAAATCGCAAAAAGTAGTACAGAAACTACTTTTTGTAATCGGTACAGCGCCGCAGATGCGGCGTCGCACCGATTAGGACTGTGCCATTGCCCGCAATTTGCGGGAAATTTCGCCGATTTGACATGTCAAATAGCATATCAAATCGCACCAGTGTGAACCAGGGTAAAGTGATACATGCATAGTGGCACAGGACACTTTTTTCCCACAAATAGAGATTTATTTTGGTGGTATTTGATCACCTCTGCGTTTTTTATTTTTTGTGCTATAAACAAATAAAGACTAAAATTTTGAAAAAAACACAATGTTTTACTTTCTGCTATTATATGTAGCACAAAAAAAAAAATGAATTCATCAGTTTAGGCCAATATGTATTCTCTCTGGGGACCCTGATGTAAGGGGGGACTCTCTGGGGACCCTGATGTAAGGGGGGGCTCTTTGGGGACCCTGATGTCATGAGGGGGCTCTGGGGACCCTAATGTAAGTAGGGAGGCTCTCTGGGGACCCTAAAGTAAGAGGGGGCTCTCTGGGGATCCTGATGTAAGGGGGGCTCTCTGGTGACCCTGATGTAATCAGGGGGCTCTTAGGACCCTAATGTAAGTAAGGAGGCTCTCTGGGGACCCTGATGTAAGAGGGGACTCTCTGGGGACCCTGATGTAAGGGGGCTCTCTGGGGACCCTAATGTAAGTAGGGAGGCTCTCCGGGGACCCTGATGTAAGGGGAGGCTCTCTGTTACCCTGATGTAAGCGGAGGCTCTCTGGGTTTCCTGATGTAAATGGAGGCTCTCTGGGGACCTTGATGTAAGGAGAGATTCTCTGGGGACCCTGATGTAAGCAGAGGCTTTCTGGGGACCCTGATGTAATGAATGGGGGCTCTCTAGTGACCCTGATGTAAGGGGGGCTCTCTAATGGACCCTGATGTAAGGGGGGCTCTCTCAGGACACTGATGTAAGGGGGGCTCTCTGTGGACCCTAATGTTAAGGGGGACTCCCTGGGGACCCTGATGTAAGGGGGGGCTCTCTGGGGACCCTGATGTAAGTAGGGAGGCTCTCTGGGGACCCTGATGTAAGGGGAAGTTCTCTGGGGACCCTGATGTAAGTAGGGAGACTCTCTGGGGACCCTGATGTAAGGTGGAGGCTCTCTGGAGACCCTGATGTAATGAGGGGGGCTCTCTGTGGACCCTGATGTAAGCAGAGGCTTTCTGGGGACCCTGATGTAATGAATGGGGGCTCTCTGGTGACCCTGATGTAAGGGGGGCTCTCTAATGGACCCTGATGTAAGGGGGCTCTCTGGGGACCCTGATGTAAGGGGGGACCCTGGTGTAAGGGGGGCTCTCTCAGGACACTGATGTAAGGGGGGCTCTCTGTGGACCCTAATGTTAAGGGGGACTCCCTGGGGACCCTGATGTAAGGGGGGCTCTCTGGGGACCCTGATGTAAGTAGGGAGGCTCTCTGGGGACCCTGATGTAAGGGGAAGTTCTCTGGGGACCCTGATGTAAGTAGGGAGACTCTCTGGGGACCCTGATGTAAGGTGGAGGCTCTCTGGAGACCCTGATGTAATGAGGGGGGCTCTCTGTGGACCCTGATGTAAGGGGAGGCTCTCTGGGGACCCTGATGTAAGGGGAGGTTCTCTGGGTACCCTGATCTAAGTAGGGAGGCTCTCTAGGGACCCTGATGTAATGAGGGTATCTCTGGGGACTCCGATGTAAGTGGGGGATCCGCACTCAGATATGTAACGATTATTTATATATATATATATATATATATATATATATATGTATGCCCACCCAAGTGTATGACTTTCTTTACTTTGCTGCTATGGGCTCTAGCCCAAGATCTTTTGTAGACCCAGCAATGCCCCTGGTGGTGGCCCTTCATGGTTTCTTGCACCGGGGCCCTGAAGATTCTATTAATGCCTCGGGGTAGTGGCTATTTTGTGGGCAGTCTGTGTGGCACATAGGAGATTGAGAAGAGGATCACGTAGTGCACACTATAGCCTAATGTACACCAGGTAACTCTCCTTAAGATACATTTTTATTGTTTGTTGAGAAGGTGGTAATAGAGAAAACAAAAACCCTATTGATCAGTCAGTGAATATAGAACAAAATGGTTTGAGGAAATTATCACCAAAGAGATGTTAAAGGGGGTGTAAACCCTTGTGTTTTTTCACCTTAATGCATCCTATGCATTTAGGGGGAAAAACACCTGGTTGTAACCGCCCCCCCCCCCCGTTTTACTTACCTGAGCCCCGTATTTCCCTCTGCGGAGACGCGCTTGTCCTTTCTCCACGGGGTCCCGGCTCTCAATTAGATAGATTGATAGCAGCGCAGCCATTGGCTCCCGCTGCTGTCAATTAAATCCAATGACACGAGTGCCGGGGGGTTGGGCCGACTCTGGCATTCATGTTTATGGACGCAAATGCTGGACTCGGGAGCGTGCCCGCAAGGTAACCCCTGGAAGAGCGCTTCTCCTAGGGGGGGTTATCTGATGCGGGAGGAGCTGCGAGAGTCGCCGTGGGACCCCAGAAGACGAGGTTCGGGGCCACTCTGTGCAAAACGAGCTGCACAGTGGAGGTAAGTATGACATGTTTGTTATTTAAAAGAAAAAAAAACAAAAAAACATTCTTCCTAAACTGGTAAAATAATGTACTCTACTTTTTACATATGGAATATGTGTGTGTTCTTGATTCACGTTAGCCAATGTTTCCACTCTGTGCATCTCTCATATATATATATATATATATATAGTTACATAGTAGGTGAGGTTGAAAAAAGACACAGGTCTATCCTATGTGTGTGATTATATGTCAGTAAATCATACATCATACAAAGAAACCAAACAAATATAGTGTAGTACTCCGGTTTCCTCCCACACAAAA
Source organism: Rana muscosa (assembly GCA_029206835.1). NCBI lineage: Eukaryota > Metazoa > Chordata > Amphibia > Anura > Ranidae > Rana > Rana muscosa. The sequence continues at coordinate 794,886,961 of CM055118.1, forward strand.
GACATGCTAGTAGGTTAATCGGATTCTGCCTAAATTGGCCCTAGTATATGTATGAATGTGTGTTAGGAACCTTAGGTTGTAAGCTCCTTGAGGGCAGGGACTGATGTGAATGTACAATGTATATGTAAAGCGCTGCGTAAATTGATGGCGCTATATAAGTACCTGAAATAAATAAATAGTATGTTCAAAAAGGTTAAAGAACACAAACAAATTATAAGGAGGTAATTTTTATACATACAATATATGGACTTTTATTTCAGCATTTAATGAACATTTTATTTTAGGAGGATTATTCTGATTGATTTTAAGCGCTGGTTGTTGTGAATCATCTTGTCCTGCTCTGGCGGTGGTTTTGTTTCCAGCCTCTGGGAATTTTATACGTTTTATTATTATTATTCTGATTTTGCATACCCTAGTGCGATGATTATTATTATTAAGAATCAATGCCAAACATGAAAGATACTTTTTCGGTTTAATTATAATTGGTAGTGAATGCATTCTGGATAAACAGAGGCTGGGCAAAGTAAGGTTTGACTGTGCTTCGTTCTGAAGTTTTTTATGTATTTTATAAACGTAATCCAAAGAGGTTTATTTCTTTGGTTAAGTCTCAGCCACCACAGAAGTGGTAAGTAATTTTGTGAGAAAGGACAGTGTCACCTAAAATGGTATTCTAAAAAAGATTTTTATGTAACCTCTTACACCTACCTCTCCTACAAAAAAAAAAAAGGTAAAGAGTCACTTAGTTTGTCTGGAAGGTACGAAATGCTTTTGGAATCGGCTCTGCTCTTGGTCTTCTTCATCACTTTGACAGCCGCCTCATCTGTGGAGGTATGTGATGCTAAAATCACCTGAGTTTTACTGCCCTGATTCCTTGTCTATTGAAAATAGTTAAAGGCCCAATTGAACTTTCAGTTGAAATCCGCTAAATACGTTGCAGATGCATCAAAACAATATATGCACAAGTTCTTACAGTTTATTTTATTTATAAAAATAGCAATGGACAACTGGGACAGTGCTGGTGAGTGGAGAGGGTTAGGGCTGCAAACCTTTTTTTTCTCGGCAGAGAAAGGGGGCCTATATATAAAAAAACATTTAGGCAGTGCTACCCATTGTTGGTTGCCTCTGACTGTCTTGACTTTTGGGATGTGAGCTGATAGGAGCAGCTGGACACACTGTTATTGCTGGGCCCCACCACCACATTTTGATGACCCCCATACTGCCTGTATGTGTCACTTCCTCCCCCCATCTGCCTAGGGATGTTGATCAAGGTTTTACAAAATGAAAAACACACACACAAACATCTAACACCTATGAATTTTTTTTCTGCAAACCACATTTATTCGTGTCAGTGCGTTTTAATGTCCTTGTTCACAAATACGTTCAAGGAGTCCTGGAGGTGATGGTTTGGCCCCCACAGAGCCTTGATCTCAACCTCTTCTAGTCTGTCTGAGTTTACATAAAGACACAGAAGGATTTGAGGCAGCCTCCATCCACATAAGAGTTGTGGTTAGTTCTCCAAGATGTGTGCAAGTGTAGCTAGAAGAATTGATGCTGTTTTGAAGGCAAAAGGTGGTCCCACCAACTATTGATTTAGTTTGGATTTCTCTTTTGTTTATTTACTTTCCATTTTGTTAATTGAAAAGAATAAACGATTAAAGTGATACTATAGGTTCGATTTTAAAAAGAAAAAAAAATAACAAACATGTCATACTTACCTCCACTGTGCAGTTCGTTTTGCTGAGTGGCCCCGAACATCCTCTTCTGGGGTCCCACGCCGACTCTCTCGGCTCCTCCCCGCATCAGATAGCTCCCTCTGGGAAGCGCTCTCCCAAAGGGGTTAACTTGCGGGCGCACTCCTGTGTCCAGCATTCGGCGTCCGTAGCCGGTGCCATTGGATTTGATTGACAGCAGCGAGAGCCAATGGCTGCGCTGCTATCAATCTATCCAATGAAGAGCCGAGAACCCGTGAAGAGAGCGACGGTGGGATTGCGCCCAAGGAAATTCGGGGCTCAGGTTAGTAAAATGGGGGGGGGGGCTGGGAGGCCGGACACTGCAAGGCATAGGATGCATTAAGGTGAAAAAACACAAATGTCACGGGCCGGGCAGGCGACTATAGAGGAGGCAGGAGGTGGATCCACTGTACCAGAGAGGGGATGGTACGAATCACACCGAGGGACCGGTTCTAAGCAGCTACCGGTTTTCACCAGAGCCCGCCGCAAGGCAGGATGGACTTGCTGCGGCGGTAGCAACCAGGTCGTGTCCCCCAGTAGCGACTCCACCTCTCTGGCAGCTGAGGCTGGTGCGGTACAAAGGGACTAGGTAGAGGCAAGGTCAGACGTAGCAAAGGTCAGGGCAGGCGGCAATGGTTCGAGGTCAGAGACAAAGGCAGAAGGTCAGGTACACAGGCAAGGTAAACTCAAAATACTTCCGCAAGGTACTAGGACAACAAGATCCGGCAAGGACAGGAAGGGGAAGTGGGTTTAAATAGGTTTTGGGTAGTGGAACCGTAATTGGACCGGGCACCAATCAATGGTGCACTGGCCCTTTAAATTTTAGAAGACCGGCGCGCGCGCGCCCTAGAACACAGCGGGGCCGCGCGCGCCGGGAGGAAGCAGGAAGAGGAAGGTAAGTGGAGAGGAGAGCGGAGCAGCGCCCACGGCCAGGGGGGCTGGCCGGAGCGCCGCAGAGGGGACGGCGCCGTGAGTGCTCCGGGCTGGATGGGACACCCGGAGCACTCGGCGTTACAGTACCCCCCCCTTAGGTCTCCCCCTTTTCTTGGAGCCCAAGAAACTACGGATGAGCTCTTTGTCTAAAATGTTGGTCTCAGGCTCCCAGGATCTCTCTTCAGGACCACAGTTCTCCCAATCAACTAAAAAGAATTTTTTACCTCGGACGACCTTGGAGGCGAGGATATCTTTCACCGAAAAGACATCGGAGGAACCAGAGACCGGAGCAGGAGCGGTGACCTTGGGGGAAAATCGGTTAAGAATGAGGGGTTTAAGGAGAGACACGTGAAAAGAGTTGGGGATGCGAAGAGAAGGAGGAAGATGGAGTTTGTAAGAGACAGAATTGATTTGGTTTTTGACTTTATAAGGTCCGAGGTAACGAGGGCCCAGCTTGTAGCTAGGTACCCGAAACCGAACATATTTGGAGGAGAGCCACACTTTGTCACCAGGGAGATAGACAGGGGGAATTCTTCTCTTTTTATCTGCATGTCTCTTCATGCGGGCAGAGGCCAGAGATAGCGAGTTTTGAGTCTCTTTCCAGATAGAGGAAAAGTCCCGGGTTAATTCATCCACGGCAGGAACTCCAGAAGAAGTGGGAATGGGGAGGGGGGGCAAAGGGTGGCGGCCGTAGACCACAAAGAAAGGTGATTTGGAGGACGATTCAGAGTTCTTGAAATTGTATGAGAATTCCGCCCAGGGCAATAGGTCGACCCAATCGTCTTGACGGGCGGAGACAAAATGTCGTAAGTAGTCACCAAGGACCTGGTTAACTCTCTCCACCTGTCCATTGGATTGCGGGTGATAAGCAGAAGAAAAATTCAATTTAATCTTAAGTTGAGTACAGAGAGCTCTCCAAAATTTTGAGATAAATTGAACGCCTCTATCCGAGACGATATGTGAGGGAAGGCCATGGAGACGGAAAATTTGAAGAAAAAAGTGCTTCGCCAACTGAGGTGCAGTAGGCAGACCAGGAAGAGGGACAAAATGAGCCATTTTCGAAAAGCGGTCAACGACCACCCAGATGACAGTGTTACCATGAGACAACGGAAGGTCCGTGATGAAATCATGGCAATGTGGGACCATGGTAGTTCAGGCACCGGTAGAGGAAGGAGAAGACCTGCAGGCTTCAGGCGTGGAGTTTTGTCACGTGCACAGATAGTGCAGGCTCGTACAAAGTCAGTCATATCTCTTTCCTGGGTAGGCCACCAATAGTGTCTGGCCAACAATTGTAAGGATTTTTTGATCCCAGCATGGCCGGCTAGATGGGAGGAATGGCCCCACCTAAGTATCTGGAGACGAAGGCCTGGAGGAACGAAAGTTTTTCCTGGAGGGACTGGCACCAGAGCAGCGGGAGCAGAGGAAATCAGGCACTCAGGGGGTACGATGTGTTGTGGGGGGTTCCCGGTTTCGGAGGCATCAGAGGAACGGGACAAGGCATCCGCCCTGACATTCTTGTCTGCGGGACGAAAATGGATCTGAAAATTGAACCGGGCAAAGAACAATGACCACCTGGCCTGGCGAGGATTCAAGCGCTGAGCGGACTGAAGGTAGGACAAATTCTTATGGTCAGTGTAGATGGAGATGGGGTGAAGAGAACCTTCCAGGAGATGTCTCCACTCTTCTAATGCCAACTTGATGGCCAACAGTTCACGGTCACCTATGGAATAGTTCTTTTCAGGAGGGGAGAAGGTTTTAGAGAAAAAACCACACGTGACGTTTCCTCCTTTAGCATTTCTTTGAAGAAGAACGGCTCCGGCTCCTACCGAGGAGGCGTCAACTTCAAGGAAGAACGGCTTAGTGGGGTCTGGTCGAGATAGAACAGGTGCCGAAGAGAAGGCGGTCTTCAGGTGAGTAAAGGCTTCTTCCGCCTGAGGTGGCCAGGACCTTGGATTCGCGTTTTTCTTAGTCAGCGCCACTATCGGTGCAACGATGGTGGAGAAGTGGGGTATGAACTGGCAATAGTAGTTGGCGAATCCAAGGAAGCGCTGGATAGCACGGAGTCCAGAGGGACGTGGCCAATCTAAGACTGCAGAAAGCTTGTCAGGATCCATTTGAAGACCTTGTCCTGAAACCAGATAACCTAGGAAAGGAAGGCTGCTACACTCAAAAAGGCATTTTTCAAATTTAGCGTAAAGATGATTTACACGGAGGCGCTGGAGTACTTGACGGACATGGAGCCGATGTTCCTCAAGGTTGGTAGAGAAAATTAGGATGTCGTCAAGATAGACAACCACACAGGTATATAGTATGTCCCGAAAGATTTCATTGACAAAATCCTGAAAGACTGCAGGGGCGTTGCAAAGTCCAAAAGGCATGACGAGATATTCGAAGTGGCCTTCTCTGGTGTTAAATGCGGTTTTCCATTCATCTCCTTTACGGATTCTGATGAGGTTATAAGCGCCCCTGAGGTCTAATTTTGAAAAAACCTTTGCTCCGCGCAGACAGTCAAAGAGCTCCAAGATGAGAGGCAGAGGGTAGCGATTTTTAACAGTGATCTTATTAAGACCACGATAGTCTATGCAAGGGCGTAGTGAACCATCCTTCTTGGTAACGAAGAAGAACCCCGCTCCGGCTGGGGAGGATGATTTCCTAATAAACCCTCTCTTGAGGTTCTCCTGTATGTAATCGGACATGGCCTTGGTTTCGGGAGAGGAGAGAGGGTAAATTCTGCCACGGGGTGGTGTAGTACCTGGGAGCAAGTCAATGGGGCAGTCGTAGGGTCTATGTGGAGGTAAGACCTCCGCCTGTTTTTTGCAAAAAACATCGGAAAAGTCCTGATAGGCCTTGGGAAGGCCAGGCAAAGGAGTAGAAACGGGAATTCGACTGGTAGGTATAGACTTAAGACAATGCTTGTGGCAGGAATAGCCCCAGGATTTGATGTCTCCCGTGGTCCAGTCGAGGGTAGGAGAATGACGCTGGAACCAGGGTAGGCCAAGAAGGATGTCAGAAGTACAGTTCGGCAAAACAAAGAATTCAATCTTTTCTTGGTGAAGGACCCCAACGGACATGAGCAGGGGTTTGGTGCGGTAACGCACGGTACAATCCAGATTCTCTCCATTTACGGAGGATGAGACGGATAACAGGAATGTTGAACCTGTTGATGAAGGAGGCTTCAATAAAGTTTCCTGCAGAACCGGAGTCCAGGAAGGCCACCGCAGAGAAGGGGGAGCCGGCAGAAGGAGAGATCCGCACAGGAATAGTCAGACGTGGAGAGGAAGAATTCACACCTAGTAACGCCTCTCCCACGCTCACTAGGTGCGAGCGTTTCCCAGACGTGGAGGACGAATGGGGCAGTCCTTTAGGAAATGTTCAGAGCTCGCACAATAGAGGCATAAGTTCTCATTCCTACGGCGAGACCTTTCTTGCAGGGTCAGACGAGATCGGTCGACTTGCATGGCCCCCTCGACAGGAGGCATGGTATCAGGATGCGTAGGATTCAGGAAGAGAGGAGCCAGGCGCGGATAACGCCTGGTACGAACAAGATCTTTCTCCAGGCGAAGCTCTTGGCGTCTTTCAACGTAGCGGATGTCAATGCGGGTAGCTAAGTGGATAAGCTCTGTCAGGGTGGAGGGTATGTCTCGTGCGGCCAGAGAGTCCTTGATGTGGCTGGATAAGCCTTTCTTGAAGGTTGCGCAGAGAGCCTCATTATTCCAGGCTAGCTCTGAGGCCAGTGTGCGGAACTGTATGGCATATTCGCCCACAGAGGAGTTTCCTTGGACCAGGTTAAGCAGGGCAGTTTCAGCGGATGATGCTCGGGCTGGTTACTCAAAAACGCTACGAACCTCAGCAAAGAAGGACTGAACGGTGGCCGTAGCAGGGTCATTGCGGTCCCAGAGTGGCGTGGCCCAGGCCAAGGCCTTCCCAGACAACAGACAGACCACAAATGCCACCTTAGAGCGTTCTGTGGAAAACTGGTCCGACATCATTTCAAGATGCAGGGCACATTGAGACAAGAATCCCTGGCACATCTTAGAATCCCCGTCAAATTTCTCCGGAAGAGACAAGCGGATCTTTGAACTAGACGCGGCTGCTCGGAGAGGAGGAGATGCTGGAGCTTGTCGCGGCAGACGCTGCTGGACCATGGCGGTCAACTGCGCCAGCTGCTGTCCTTGTTGGGCAATCAATTGCGACTGCTGGGCAACCACGGTAGTGAGATCAGCGAGATTGGGCAGCGGCACCTCAGCGGCATCCATGGCCGGATCTACTGTCACGGGCCGGGCAGGCGACTATAGAGGAGGCAGGAGGTGGATCCACTGTACCAGAGAGGGGATGGTACGAATCACACCGAGGGACCGGTTCTAAGCAGCTACCGGTTTTCACCAGAGCCCGCCGCAAGGCAGGATGGACTTGCTGCGGCGGTAGCAACCAGGTCGTGTCCCCCAGTAGCGACTCCACCTCTCTGGCAGCTGAGGCTGGTGCGGTACAAAGGGACTAGGCAGAGGCAAGGTCAGACGTAGCAAAGGTCAGGGCAGGCGGCAATGGTTCGAGGTCAGAGACAAAGGCAGAAGGTCAGGTACACAGGCAAGGTAAACTCAAAATACTTCCGCAAGGTACTAGGACAACAAGATCCGGCAAGGACAGGAAGGGGAAGTGGGTTTAAATAGGTTTTGGGTAGTGGAACCGTAATTGGACCGGGCACCAATCAATGGTGCACTGGCCCTTTAAATTTTAGAAGACCGGCGCGCGCGCCCTAGAACACAGCGGGGCCGCGCGCGCCGGGAGGAAGCAGGAAGAGGAAGGTAAGTGGAGAGGAGAGCGGAGCAGCGCCCACGGCCAGGGGGGCTGGCCGGAGCGCCGCAGAGGGGACGGCGCCGTGAGTGCTCCGGGCTGGATGGGACACCCGGAGCACTCGGCGTTACAACAAAGGTTTACAACCCCTTTTAACACTTCTTTTTTTTATATCAAAGTCTTTTTATTAAGAGCAGCAGAATAGTAGTACAGCACATATGAAATAATATCAGAATAAAGGCAGGGATATAATACAGTATCTTTCCAACAGTATCATACAGAAACATTCCTCTAGGGTACACACACAGATGAAACACAGTATGGTCAATGCCAGTAACAGTCAAACATTTCAAGGTGAAAACACTATATGCCTTTTGGGGTCCCGTTACACCCCCCCTCACAGTCCCCCCCAAAGCCAAACTGAAAAATGAAGAGAGAACTACACTAACCCCATACAATCACAGACATGTTTCAGAGGCCTTGAGCCACCTGTCCCAGATTTTTTCATATTTGGAGGGGCACCCTCTATGGGAATACATAACTTTCTTATAGGGCAACACAGCATTAACCTCCGCAATCCATTGTGACATACCTGGGGGATCGGGTCTCATCCACACTCTCGCAATGACTTTCCGCGCCGTGAAGAGCGTTTCATGCATAAATATCTTGGTAAATTTATTGATATCTGGGTCCGGGAAAATACCCAGAAGACACGGCTTTGGCTGGAGTGATATGGGGGAGCCCATTGTGTCATGCAGGAATCTCACCACTTGTGACCAGAACATCTGTATTTTGGGGCATTTCCACAAAAGGTGAAAGAAGGTGCCCGTCTTTCGATTACACATAGGGCAAGCAGTGGAATAGTTATCTTTATACCGTGAGAGTCTAAGTGGCGTGAGGTATGCTCTATGCCTTATAAAAATCTGAGTCAAGCGGTCAGAAAGCTTGGGAGAAGCCAGTTTGCATGTATCTAAAGCATCACTCCACTCATCATCCCCAATAGGGCCTAGCTCTCCCTCCCACCTAGTCTTTAGTGCATATGCCATCACTGTCGTCTGGGGGAGTGCTAACATGATATAAAAGTGCGAGATGAGTTTTTTTAGGATCAGGGTTTTTAACGGCTGCCATCAGGGGATTATCACCCAGAGAGAGGTCATCTAAGGGGAACTGTGTGCGGAAGGCATGCCGGAGCTGCAAGTATCTAAAGTACATTCCGTTGGGTAGTGTGAACTTGGATCGCAAGCTATCAAAGGACTTCAGTTTACCGTTAGAAGCGATGTGGGATATGTAAAAAATTCCCCGGGAGCTCCAAACTTCACTGTCAGGGATCTGATTAAAGTCAGGGAGGGCCGCGTTATGCCACAAGGGGGTGTAGGCATGCAGTGGTGGCAAGCGTAGCCGCTTAGCAGCTATGGTCCACACTTTCCTGTATTGGCACAAAAGAGTCCTGTGATCTACCGACCTGCCCTCCCCAACCGCCCCCCCAGATATCGCCACCATGGAGTCCAGGGTAGGTCTGGACCACGGTGGACAAAGGAAGCACAAAAACCTGTCTCTATCAGTTTTGTCTACGTGAAAGATTTGTGAGAGTTGGGCTGCAAGATAGTATAGGTTAAAGTCAGGTAAGGCCAATCCTGCAAGGTCAGGTGGGTTTTTTAGTTTGTGCCACGGGAGTTTGTGCCTATTGTTGCCCCAGACAAAGGGCTTGAGAAGAGCTTCCAAGGCCCTGAAATGCTTAAGGACAAGATACACAGGGGAGTGCCATAACATATACAAGATTTTAGGTAGTAGGACCATCTTGATGAGGTTTATGCAGCCCATGACACCCAGAGGAAGACAAGCCCATATCTGCGTCTTCTGCTTAAGCATGTCAAACAACGGGGTTATATTCAGTGAAATATAATCCGTCGGGTCCCTGGTAGTCTGGATACCCAAGTACTTAATACTATCCACTCTCTGTAAGGGGAGCAGGGCTCTGTCTCTGGATGGAGGGAAACTGTCCAATGGGAGTATCTGGGACTTGTCCCAATTAATTTTCAGCCCGGAGAATGTGCCGAATCTTTCTATAAGGGCTAAAACCTGAGGCAGTGAGCTGACTGAGTCATCTAAGTACAGAAGCGTGTCGTCTGCATATGTGCTAATCTTTTCCATGACCCCTCCCCTGTGCAGGCCCATTATGCCCGTGTGGGCACGAATTGCTATGGCGAGTGGCTCTGCCGCCAATGCATATAGCAGCGGCGACAGCGGACACCCTTGTCTAGTACCCCTTGAAAGAGAAAACTGATCCAACGGCCAGCCATTAGCCAAGACCTTGGCCACCGGGTTATGATATAGGAGTTGGATCCATTTTATAAATCTGGGCCCCAATCCAAACCTGCCCAAGCAGGACCACAAATACTGCCACTCGACAGAATCGAAAGCCTTGGCGGTATCCAAGGCGACTATCATCCTAGATCCCGAGTTGTCATGGGTAGTCTGGAGATTAATAAATAAATCTCCGGAGATTAAATGATGTGTTTCTGCCCGGCATGAAGCCCGCCTGGTCTCCATGTACCAGTGTGAGGATAACCTTGTTCAGGCGGATGGCAAGCACCTTTGCAAGTATCTTAACATCCACCTGAAGGAGGGATATAGGGCGATAAGATTCTGGAAGGTGTGGGTCCTTTCCGGGTTTGGGAATCAGCACTATGGTAGCCTCCCTCATGGAAACTGGTAATTCCGAATGCTCAAATATGGAGTTATACAGTGCCAGCAGCTTCGGGACCAGCAGATCTGAATAAGCGGAGTAAAATTCCACAGGTAAGCCATCCGAGCCCGGGGCTTTGGATGAAGGGAATTCAGCTATGGCTTTAGAAATCTCCTGTGTCAGAGGCTTCTCCAACTCCCTGGCTTGATCCTCAGTCAGCTGCGGGATCTGTATCCCGGCTAGGAAGGACTCCATTGAAGAGAGGTCTCCCGAGACAGTAGTCGCATAAAGGGAAGAGAAGAAGTTGCGAAACATCTTCGCGACCTGAGGTGGTTCGGTCACTAGAGTGTTGTCAGAGGATCGGAGGGAGATCACCACCGGGGGCCTCTCCTCGCTGTGGACAAGATATGCCAGTAATTTCCCTGCTCTTTCGCCGTGCTCAAACGACCTCTGTCGAAGGAAAAATAGTTTGCGTTTGGACTTTTCATATAGCAAATGGTCTAGTGTCCTAGAGCGCAACCTAAGACTGCCTGCCTTTTCTGCCGTGGGATTGTCAAGAAATTCTCTCTCCGCCTTCAATAAGTCAGACGTCGCTGTGTCTACTGCTATCGCAGAGGTTTGTTTCAGCTTGTTAATACGGGTCGTGAGGATCATTCGGGCGTGGATTTTAAAAGTTTCCCATACTATCAGCCGTTGCGCTGAACCCTCATTAGTTGTAAAAAAGTGTTCCCAGTCAGTCACAAGATCGTCATCCTCTGGTAATAAAGTTAGCCAAAAGGGGTTTAGACGCCATGACGCCGGTGGGCGTGTATGTGCCAATGAAAGCTTAGCCCAGTAGGGACAGTGGTCAGAGAGCGATCTAGGTGAAAACCCTGTGTCAGTCAGCCTAGGGAGAAGGGATTTAGATAGGAGTATGAGATCTATGCGGGACATAGATTGGTGGGACGTGGAGAAGCAGGAGTATGCCTGTAGTGTAGGATGGCTGAATCTCCACGTGTCTACTAAATTAAAATCCGTGAGAAGGCGAGCAAATCGCGTAGGGTGGGCGTGCGCTGGAGATTGGGAGGATCCAGTCAGCCTATCAAGAGCAGGATCTAAGACATTGTTGAAATCTCCTAACCATATTGCTGGTACAGCAGGATACAGCGCCATGAAATTAAAGCCCTCAGTCAACACACTAAATTGAAATGGTGGCGGCACATAAAATGCTAACAGGAGGACCATATCCCCATGTAACTTAGCCTTAATGAAGACGAACCTGCCCAGGGGGTCTATCACTGAATCCTGGAGCTCAAAATGTGTAGATTTAGCAATTAAGAGGGAAACCCCCCTAGCGTGAGTAGTATGAACAGAGTGATAAGCCCAGCCTATCCAAGGTCGCTTGAGCGCCCTCACAACTGGACCCTCAGCGTGTGTTTCCACCAGGGCCACCACATCAACTCGCAGCTTTTTTAGTTGCCAAAACACTGCCGACCTCTTAATGGGGTCCCTCACCCCCCGAACATTCCATGTAAGGAATTTCAATGTGGCCATGGGCACAGACACAAATAGGGTGAGACTCCAGGATACAGATTACCCCGAGGGGTGAGCAAAGTAGGCGACCGTCCCCAGCCGGGGGCGATCTCCAGCAGTTCCATCACATCTATGCGGCACCAAGGAAAGTAAGTACCGTATTTATCGGCATATAACACGCACTTTTTTCCCCTTAAAATCAGGGGAAAATCGTGGGTGCGTGTTATACGCCGATACTCCGTCGAATTCCCCTGCTGAAAACGAGCGAGAGGAGCGAGCGGAGCCGAAGCCGAAGTACAATCGGCTTTACTCGGCTCCTCTCGCAGTCCCGCCCATCTCTGACTGCGCCGCTGACATAGAGAAAGCCGAGAGTACTTCGGCTAGTCTCGGCTCCTCTCGCAGTCCTGCCTGTGACTGTGAGCAGAGCCGAGTCTAGCCGAAGTACACTCGGCTTTCTCCGTCAGCGGCGCAGTCAGTGGAGATGGGCGGAACTGCGAGAGGAGCCGAGTCCAGCCGAAGTACACTCGGCCCCGCTCGCTCCTCTCCACAGAAATCGGCGCCAAATTTTAAAAACCGCCGGGACTGACACGATCGCAAAGGCACTGGGCAAGGCTGCAGATGGACAGATGAACACTGGGCACGGCTGCAGATGGACAGATGGACACTGGGCACAGCTGCAGATGGACACTGGGCAAGGCTGCAGATGGACAGATGGACACTGGGCAAGGCTGCAGATGGACACTGGGCACGGCTGCAGATGGACAGATGGACACTGGGCAAGGCTGCAGATGGACACTGGGCACGGCTGCAGATGGACAGATGGACACTGGGCAAGGCTGCAGATGGACACTGGGCAAGGCTGCATGCTGCATTTAAATGTAATTTTTTTTTCCTTGAATTTCCCTCCTAAAAGTTTTTTTCCTTAAAATTCCCTCCTAAACTTGGGGTGCGTGTTATACGCCGGTGCGTGTTATACGCCGATAAATACGGTATGTGCTAAAACAAAAAGACTACTTTCAAACATTACAAACCCCAAAACCCCCCTCCCCGCCCTGCACTGACCCCAACTGGTGCGGGCATTAACCCTTAACTGCCAAAAGGGCATAAACAGAGTCCAACCTATGCAGTAGAAGCAAAGGAGTATTAAGCCATGTGTGCAGGCCCTCATGGCCGGTAGCCCTGCAACTGGCCACATTTTCCAACCTAGGTTAGACATTACAGTACATGGGGCGAAACTTCGCTGTGCTACTGGACACATTTTAGGACCGTGCTCACCAACCAAAGTGAGCCGTCATGAGAAGGTGTTCCCTCCGCCGGCAAAAAAAAAAGGGGAACCATGGGGGTCTATTCCTGGATCAAATAGTAACATTGGTGCGACCCTATGGCGGGTGCAGAGAACAAAACAAAAAGGGGGAAGGGAAACCCCCCCGGAGCATGCAGGGTATTTTCTAAGGTACATGGGTTGCATCTTCCAGGCAAAGGGGGGTGTCAGGATCGGGGAGCAATGTCATTATGCAGTCAGGTGCTCCCCCCGCCATACAGGAGATGAACAGGGACAAAAGCACTGAGAGCACACGGACCAGTGGGTGTTGCTGAAGGAATGTGGCCACCTGGGCGCCATTCTCAATGCTAGTACACCGTTATAGGGTATTGAGCGAAGGGGCAACGGACACAATGAGCAATGTCAGTATGCAGTTCCTGGCCCGCTCTCAAGTGATGTGGTACAAGGATCAGTTATAAAAAAGAATGGAGGGGGAGCACAGGAGAGTAGAAGGCAGAGGGCACAGGTAGTTGTGAGATCTCATGTATACTTATCTGTGTGCCTCCCGCTGCTCCAGCCACGCTATGGCTGCCTCTGGGTCCTCAAAAAAGTGGGCTCTATCATCACCTTCCACGTGCAGACGAGCTGGAAACAGCATGGCGTATCTCATATTCTTGATCCGCAGGCGGCGTTTCACCTCTGTGAAGCTTTTGCGTTTTTTCTGCACCTCTGCGGAGAAGTCCGGAAAGATGGCGATCATCTTGTTACCAAATGGGATATTACCTTTTTCCCTGCTGAGACGGAGGATAGCATCCCGGTCTCTAAAATTCAGGAACTTTGCTATGAAAGTGCGGGGAGGTGCTCCAGCAGGAGGTGGTCTACCCGACATGCGGTGCGCCCGCTCCACCACAAACATGGGGGAGAAGGACTCCCTCCCATATGTATCAGACAGCAGTGTCTCTAGAAACGTTGGGGGGGTCTCTCCCTTCCACCCCCTCTGGCAAGCCGATAAAGCAGAGATTGCACCTGCGAAGTCTGTTCTCAGTATCATCTTGCTTTTGCAGGAGCTGATTTATCTGAAGCTGCATATTCTCAGTGGAGACCTGCAGAGGGGGGAGGGAATCCTCCACTGTACTCAGGTGGGTCTCCGCTTCTGTAACCCTTTCCCTGAGCTTTTGAAAGTCCTGTCTGACCAAAGATATGTCTACCTTTACCTCTTCAATCCGCGCTGTGAGGTTGGTCTGGCAAGATGTAATTGCGTCTTGGCAAGCTGATATGGCTTCCAGGAGTCTAGCTGTGTCTGTGCCTCGATCTACCACCTCCCCCTGTGCGTCGGCGCCATTTTGGACTCCGGGACTCTTCTCCACATGGCGATACTGAGCCAGCTTAGCGGTGGCTCCCGCACCTTTTTTCTCCGTTGGAGACATGATCCTGGAGGTCACCCGGTCTGGGGGGTATCCAAGACAGTCTTGTGGCTGCTTTCAGGGTCCCAGGATGTCAGTAAAGGATTTTCGGCCGGCGGAGCTCAGGTCACTCGCGTCCTATCTCATGCCGCTCCAGGCCACGCCCCCCCTTTAACACTTCTATTTCTGAAAGCATTCCCAATTTACAAAAAAATGTCACACCTGCCTAAAACTTTTGCACAGTACTGTATCTACCTCTCATGTTGCAGTGCTCCCTAATGTTTGTTGTCAGTGGAAAAAGCCCCCCTTACATTAATTATTAGTTAAGTGCCTATTAACACTGGTGATCTGTTTAGTTCCCCCTTACACTGCTTTTCAGTGAAGTCCTCCATTACATTGGTGGTGAGTAGAGAAGAACCCCCTTAGAAGGATGGTCTGTGTAGGAAAGACCAATTTACATTTGTTTCAGTGTATAAGGGCCCCATTACACTGGTAGTCTGTGGGAAGAATGTTCTTTACATTGGCGGTCAGTGGGAAGAATGCACAACCCCCCCCCCCCCCCACACACATACACACCACACAAATATAAAAAAAAAGTGATAACATATTAAGAGGCAGAAATTTCTCATTGCTTAGGAACCCCTAGCAACCTCTGAAGAAACTCTGGTTGAGAAATGAGAAAGGCTGATCTAAAATTTTGGTGTATGCTTTAGATGTAACAGTGCCCTGGAAACACCCAAAACTACGTCATTTGGAGGTGAGTCCATGTACACTGCAAGCCAGGTCCAACATCAAGGCCCACCAAAAACTGAAGAGTAATGCCCACGTACACACGGTCAGAATTTCTGACAACAAATGTTCGATGTAAGCTTGTTGTCGGAAAATCCGACCGTGTGTATGCTCCATCGGACATTTGCTGTCGGAATTTCCGACAACAAAAATTTGAGAGCTGGTTCTCAAATTTTCGGACCGTGTGTACACAATTCAACGCACAAAAATTCTACGCATGCTCGGAATCAATTCGACGCATGCTCGGAATCATTGAACTTCATTTTTCTCGGCTCGTCGTAGTGTTGTATGTCACCGCGTTCTTAACGTTCGCAATTTCCGACAACATTTGTGTGACCGTGTGCATGCAAGACAAGTTTGAGCGAACATCCGTCGGAAAAAAAATCCACGGTTTTGTTGCCGGAATGTCCGATCGTGTGTACGCGGCATGAGTTTCGTGTGGAGCCTAATTCACCACAATGGGCTAATGAACACAAGGGTTGCAGTGTTTGGGCTGAGCTGCAAGTCCTAGAAGGTAAGGGTTGTACAAGCTACACAAGTTTCCTTTTCATCAAACCTGCAAGATGCTAATTGTGAAATCATTGTAACTGCAGTGTTTTCCCAATGTGGTTCTGTGAAAACTGCCGTGCCGCACAGTGACCTTACTGTCTGGTGAGGTTTCCTTAGGTCCAGCTCGGGCTGCTGTAGCTTCTCTGAGATTTGTTTTCCTCACTATTGGAATCAGAAGAGGACTCACTTGCTGCTCTAGTGCTTCTGCCACATTCCTGCATAGATGCCTCTCTTAAGGCCCGTACACACGGCCGGACTTTTGCCCAACAAACTTAGTTTTAAGCAAGTTGGACCAACAATCCGACCGTGTGTACGCTCCATCGGACAAACTTTTTTCGTTTGGTTTTTGATTTCATCGGACAAAAGTTGGGTCTGCAAACGGACAAACTTTTGCCCAACAAAAGTCCGATGGAGCAAAGTCCGAACGTGTGTATAGAAAACCATCGGACTTTTGTCCTAGGTACGAACGCGCATGCTCCGAAGCAATTAACAGCCGGGAGTCTTCAGTCTTGTAAAACTAGCGTTCGTTCTGGACCTTTCACATTCGTGAAGCGGCAATTATGATATTTTTGAATACAGAGCACATTAGTAATATTGTTTACAATGCCGTAAAAAAATATAAAGCATTTTCTCTGTATATACCGATTATTTTGTTTCAAAACAAAGCATTTCATTATTATTTATTGTAAATTGTTTAAAATAATTTTTTTATTGGAGTTTTTGCCTATTTAAGCTCTACCACATTATCCCATATGTATTTGATGCTGTAATTCTAGCTAATATTTTTGGGTCCCTTATTAATATTCTCCTTCAATTAACTGCCTACTCACAAACATAAATTAGTCAGAGAAAAGACAAAAGTAATTTTTGTGCACTAATTTTATTTTGGTGACCATAAAAAATAAAACAATTCTATAATGACAGAAAAATATAATTTCTTGAAACAGGAAGGCAGCAATCGATGATTTGGTGGATTTTGCGATGACTGTGTACCCCAGGGCATACAAATCCCATGAAGGTTGTCATTGGTCACCAGTCCAGAGGAGTACATAAAACAGGGAGGTCACAGAAGGTCAAGAACTCAAAAAGATCGTGAGCAGCAGCAGAAGACATATCTGTCCCCAGGCTGTGGTACTCCAGCAAGGGTCTGGTATTTGTGCCATACCAGACGTAATCACATACATATACATTGCCTTCCACACTAACATCCACATCATCTGAGGTCATTTTTGAAATATTGTCCATTAAACATACACAACACAAAACAAGCCTTTTTTTCAGGCTGACCCCCACAAATAATTACCTAAAAAAATAATGTATTTACAGAAATGCTACTGAGCTCATTAGTAGCCCCTAAACTCCCCAGACCATTGGCCTTGTTGTGGATCCTGTGGCTGATGTTGCCACTGACCCCCATGTTGCTGGGTTGGGTGTCCTTTCTGGGGTGGCTGGCCTTGCTGGGGTGGGTAGTTTGGATGGGATGGGTAGTTTGGATGGGGTGGATAATTTAGAATTTGAGGAGCTGTGTGCTCCAAATCACACAGATGTGTTGTGGGTGTTATCTCCCCTTTTCTCGCTTTGCTGAGGAGCTGGATGATGAGCCCCTCACATCGCTCTCTTTGTTCAACATCCACCTCCCTCAGCTTGTTGGCTGTAAAGCACCCAAATCCTTCCGCACTATCGGGTGCCGTGGTGATGACTGCCGTAGCCCGCTGCAGAAAGTCAGCAGTGGCCTCATCAAGGTGGTGCCTCTTCCTGGCCCTTTTGGTAGGAGGCCGCAGGGTAGACACTCTGGACTCGGTGGTGATGCTGCTGGGCCCGGCCTCGTCTTGCGTTAAAGTTTCCTGGGTCTGTAAATTAAACATAAATTTACAATGTGTTATTATTAGGACACATTTTAACAACTCATTTTATCAGCCTTTGTTACTTAAAAATAGAATGTCATCCAAAAACAAAGGTTAGCATTGTCACAGCAGCATTTTTGTTGTTTAACAAATTACTTTGTGATCATTATTTAGGATTTGATTTTCATTTCCAAAGATTTACATTCCTAATAGTTTGACTAAATCCTAACAACACATTGCCCTCACTTTCTCAACTAATATTGGTTTGAAAAATGCTATACCTGGGGTAAGCTGAGATCCTCCTCCTCCTCCTCTTGTGTTGGATCTGCCTCTGTATCAGTGGCCTCAGCTGATGTGGAGGGTAGTGTGGAGGGTAGTGTGGAGGGTAGGGTCGAAATATGTCTTTGTGGCACAGTCTGGTCCTTCAAAAATCCCAGGCTTGCGAAGTACCACAGCTTGGGAACATAAATGTCTTCTGCTGCTGCTCCCGATCTCTTTGAGTCCTCAATCTTCTTGACCTCCCTATTGAACATACTCCTGAGGCCTCCAATTTTGGTCTTCACCAATGTTTCGTCTGCCCTGGGGTACAGAGTCTTCGCCAAATCCACCAAATCATCGATTGCTGCCTGCCTTTTGTTCTTATTTGAATAGTCTTTGTTTTTCACTTGCCATAGACATGCGTGATGGCGATATTTCTCTATGAAATCAGCCATAAATTCTGGGCTATTAAGAATTGTCCCCTTCATTCTTTCAGAAATTTGAGAAGATGGCTGCAAGAAATAACACAAGACAAAATATTTTAATTAGGCTTCAAGCTCAGAACCTGATAAGAATAATAGGATTTTTATAACAGCTTACCTGTAAAATCCTTTTCTTGGAGTACATCACGGGACACAGAGCGACATAGTCATTACTAATGGGTTATATAGTTACCGTCAGGTGCTGGCACTGGCAACTTCCAAAACCGGAAGTACCCTCCCCTATATAAGCCCCTCCCATCCGGGAGCACCTCAGTTTTGTAGCAAAGCAATAAGTGTCCCCAAAAGAGGGGTGGGAGCTCTGTGTCCCGTGATGTACTCCAAGAAAAGGATTTTACAGGTAAGCTGTTATAAAAATCCTATTTTCTTTTTCGTACATCACGGGACACAGAGCGACATAGTCATTACTAATGGGATGTCCTAAAGCAATGCCAAATGAGGGGGGGATACACCATATATAAGCTGAGCGCTATCAGACATGAGGATCTTTTGCGGCCTGCAACACACTGCGCCCAAAGGCGACATCCTCCTGACTTCTAACGTCCACCTGGTAGAACCTAGTAAACGTGTGAACTGAAGACCACGTTGCGGCCTTACAGATTTGAGCCAGGGAGGCCTGGTGATGCACTGCCCATGAAGTTCCAACTGCTCTCGTGGAGTGCGCTCTAACTTTGAACGGAGGCGGTCTCCTTCTCAAGCCATAAGCTTGCATAATGACCTATCGAATCCACTTGGCTAAAGTAGATTTTGACGCTGCCTGACCCTTTCTGGGGCCTTCCGGCAGAATAAACAAAGTATCCGTTCTGCGAATCTGAGCAGTGGCTTTTAGATAAGCTTTAACTGCTCTTACTACATCCAAAGAATGCAATAACTTTTCCTCCACCGAAGTAGGTTTGGGGAAAAAAGAAGGAAGAACCACATCTTGGTTCAAATGAAACCTCGATACCACCTTAGGAAGAAAGGCTGGATGAGGACGTAACACTACTCTGTCCTTATGGATAACCAGATATGGCTCCCTACAGGACATAGCTGCTAATTCCGATACTCTTTTAGCCGAACAAATGGCTACTAGAAAAATCAATTTCCTGGTGAGAAGCACCAAGGAAATATGCTGTAATGGTTCAAGTGGTTGTTTCTGTAGAACCGACAGAACCAAGTTTAGATCCCATGGACATATGGGAATATTAACCGGAGGACTAATACGCATCACTCCTTGTATAAAGGCTTTGACTAGTGAATGCGAAGCCAAGGGCCTTTGAAAAAATATTGACAAGGCCGAAATCTGACCCTTGATAGTACTCAAGGCAAGCTTCCTATCTACAGCCCACTGTAGGAAGTCCAGAATCCTACCTATTACGTACTTATGTGGATGCCATTTCTTGGCCTCACACCACGCGATGTACGCCTTCCAGATTCTATAGTAGATCTGCCTGGATACCGGCTTCCTGGCATTGATCATGGTAGATACCACAGCATTAGAGAGCCCTCTCTTTTTTAGAATGTGGGCTTCAATAGCCAGGCCGTCAAACCTAGGGCTGGTAAGGAAGGGTGGCACATCGGTCCTTGCGAAAGCCGGACGACGTGGGAGAGTCCAAGGACTCCCCACTGAAATTTTACAATCTCCGCGTACCACGCTCTTCGGGGCCACGCTGGAGCCACCGGAATCACTGGTTTCTTTTCTACCCTGATTCTGCGGAGTAATCGAGGTAACCATTGGCGGTGTGAATGCATATATCAGCTTGAACTGATCCCAAGGGAACACTAGGGCATCCGAGCCGCAAGCTAGGGGATCCCTTGTGCGAGAGACAACCCTGTCCCCCTTTGCGTTGAATCTGGATGCTAGAAGATCTACATCCGATGTTCCCCACCGCTGACATATTGTCCAGAAAACCTCGGGGTGAAGGGACCCTTCCTCTGGGCCTAATTGCTGGCGACTTAGAAAGTCCGCCTTCCAATTCTCCACTCCTGGAATGAATACCGCAGATATGGCTGGGACATATTTTTCTGCCCATTTCAGGATGTAATTTACTTCCCTCTGGGCTGCACGACTCCTGGTGCCCCCCTGATGATTGATATATGCCACTGCTGTGGCATTGTCTGATTGAAATCTGACAGGGGACCCTTGGAGTTTGGATGTCCATGCTACTAGGGCATACCGGGCTGCTCGTATCTCTAAGAGATTGATGGGCAGGGCCTTTTCTGCATCCGACCATCTGCCCTGGAGAGACTATTGCTCCAGTACTGCTCCCCAGCCTATAAGGCTGGCATCTGTAGTGACAACCTTCCAAGAAATCGGACTGAAGGATTTCCTTTTTTCCAGATTCTGGGGAACCAACCACCAACGGAGGCTCTTGCGAACGGAAGGGGACAAGGACATTGTAAGTCTAGGGCCTGAACTTTTTTTGTTCCAGGCTGACAGTATGGCCCCTTGCAAATTCCTTGAATGGAATTGACCGTAGGGTACTGCTTCGAATGATGCCACCATTTTTCCCAGCAGCCTCATATACAGGCGTATGGACGGCTGTCTTTTTTGTACCCACTAAGTGGATCAAATCTTTCAAAGACAACACCTTTCCTCGAGGCAAGAATATTTTTCTCTGGCCTGAATCCAACCTTAGCCCCAAGTATTCCAGACTTTTGACTGGTTTTTAGGGCTGACTTGTCTCGGTTGATAATCCAACCGTGAGATTCCAGATACTTGATCGTCTTGTGAACGACCACGTCTAGTTTTTTCACTGAGTGGTCTATCAGCAACAAGTCATCCAGATATGCCATTATCATTACACCTTGTGTTCTTAGATTGGCCAATAAAGGGCCAGAATTTTTGTGAACACTCTTGGTGCTGTGGCCAAACCGAAGGGTAAGGCTCTGAACTGAAAATGGCGCCCTTCTACTGTAAAGCGTAGAAATTTTTGGTGGACTGGAAAGATGGGAATGTGCAAATAAGCATTTTTGATGTCGATCGTGGCTAACCAATCCTCCCCTTGTAGGGCAGTGGCCACCGATCGGATCGACTCCATCGGAAAGTCCTGATATACAGGAATTTGTATAGCCCTTTTTAGAACTAATATGGGCCTCCCGTCCGCGTTTGCTTCGGGACTGTAAAGAGGTTTGAGTAAAACCCGAACCCTCATTCTTCCAGGGGAACCTCCATAATTACTCCTTGGAGCAATAGTTGTTCTAGTGCCAACAGGAGGGACTCTCTCTTCCGGGGATCCCTTGGCACGTTTGACCTCAAAATGGGAAGGAGGGGAGTCTTTTAACTCCAAACTGTATCCCAAACCTACTGCGGAGAGCACCTATCTGTCTTGATCGTGTCCCGCCAGGTCTCTTTGCGAACAACTGGAGCCCTCCCCCCACCCGACTGAGTGGGGGCTTCAATGAATTTAACTTTGGGGGAGGTTTTGTACCTCCCCTGACCCAGGGTTTCTCATTACCCTGCTACTGTCCCTGTTTTTTACCCCCGGGATTTAACCGAGGAGGCCGTCGGAACTGTTACACAGCCGATGCCCCAGGGACTGGAGAAGCAGGCCTCTTAAAGAGGGACCTCTAACTCTGCTTTTAACCGGCAAGAGCGTATTTTTACCGCTGGAAATTTTCTGGATATATTTGTCCAGGTTTTCCCTGAATAAGCGTTCACCATGAAATGGGACGCTAACCAGCCATTCTTTACAGGGAGCTTCAGCAGACCAGTTTCTGAGCCATAGGAGCCTACGCATATGTACTATAGACAGCGTAAGGCGGGAGGCCTGATGGACTGAATCCTCTATGGCGTCAACCGCAAAGCCTAAGGCTCTAGGTAGATCAGCTAGGGCAAAGCCTGCTGATCTGTCAAGTCCCTCAAGACCTGTTTCAACTGATCCTTCACTGCTTAGCAGACCCCAATAGCTGCTACTGCTGGTTGTATCACCAAGCAGATTTTCATAAGGACTCCAATCTTTTATCTATTGGGTTCTTGAACATTTGGACATTATCCACTGGACATGTCAGTGATTTATACATACAGGTCCTTCTCAAAAAATTAGCATATTGTGATAAAGTTCATTATTTTCTGTAATGTACTGATAAACATTAGACTTTCATATATTTTAGATTCATTACACACAACTGAAGTAGTTCAAGCCTTTTCTTGTTTTAATATTGATGATTTTGGCATACAGCTCATGAAAACCCCAAAATCCTATCTCAAAAAATTAGCATATTTCATCCGACCAATAAAAGAAAAGTGTTTTTAATACAAAAAAAGTCAACCTTCAAATAATTATGTTCAGTTATGCACTCAATACTTGGTCGGGAATCCTTTTGCAGAAATTACTGCTTCAATGCGGCGTGGCATGGAGGCAACCAGCCTGTGGCACTGCTGAGGTGTTATGGAGGCCCAGGATGCTTCGATAGCGGCCTTAAGCTCATCCAGAGTGTTGGGTCTTGCGTCTCTCAACTTTCTCTTCCCAATATCCCACAGATTCTCTATGGGGTTCAGGTCAGGAGAGTTGGCAGGCCAATTGAGCACAGTAATACCATGGTCAGTAAACCATTTACCAGTGGTTTTGGCACTGTGAGCAGGTGCCAGGTCGTGCTGAAAAATGAAATCTTCATCTCCATAAAGCTTTTCAGCAGATGGAAGCATGAAGTGCTCCAAAATCTCCTGATAGCTAGCTGCATTGACCCTGCCCTTGATAAAACACAGTGGACCAACACCAGCAGCTGACATGGCACCCCAGACCATCACTGACTGTGGGTACTTGACACTGGACTTCAGGCATTTTGGCATTTCCCTCTCCCCAGTCTTCCTCCAGACTCTGGCACCTTGATTTCCGAATGACATGCAAAATTTGCTTTCATCCGAAAAAAGTACTTTGGACCACTGAGCAACAGTCCAGTGCTGCTTCTCTGTAGCCCAGGTCAGGCGCTTCTGCCGCTGTTTCTGGTTCAAAAGTGGCTTGACCTGGGGAATGCGGCACCTGTAGCCCATTTCCTGCACACGCCTGTTCACGGTGGCTCTGGATGTTTCTACTCCAGACTCAGTCCACTGCTTCCGCAGGTCCTCCAAGGTCTGGAATCGGTCCTTCTCCACAATCTTCTTCAGGGTCCGGTCACCTCTTCTCGTTGTGCAGCGTTTTCTGCCACACTTTTTCCTTCCCACAGACTTCCCACTGAGGTGCCTTGATACAGCACTCTGGGAACAGCCTATTCGTTCAGAAATTTCTTTCTGTGTCTTACCCTCTTGCTTGAGGGTGTCAATGATGGCCTTCTGGACAGCAGTCAGGTCGGCAGTCTTACCCATGATTGCGGTTTTGAGTAATGAACCAGGCTGGGAGTTTTTAAAAGCCTCAGGAATCTTTTGCAGGTGTTTAGAGTTAATTAGTTGATTCAGATGATTAGGTTAATAGCTCGTTTAGAGAACCTTTTCATGATATGCTAATTTTTTGAGATAGGAATTTTGGGTTGTCATGAGCTGTATGCCAAAATCATCAATATTAAAACAAGAAAAGGCTTGAACTACTTCAGTTGTGTGTAATGAATCTAAAATATATGAAAGTCTAATGTTTATCAGTACATTACAGAAAATAACGAACTTTATCACAATATGCTAATTTTTTGAGAAGGACCTGTACAAGAGATGGCTGCGTCCACTGTAGGGACCTTCCATTTTTTTTTTTTTTTTTTTTTTTTTTGATGAACTTATCCTCCATGGGATAGACCACCGGAAATCTCTTGGGGGAATAAATATTTTCTCAGGACGTTCCCAATCCTGGTAAATGAGCCCTTTCAGTAAAGGGTGAAGTGGAAAAGAACAAACAGTCTGGGGGCTTCTAGCGACCCCAACGAGGATACAGTAGTGGTTGATGGTTCCGCAAGGTGCATTTTTAAATGCTGATCGGACCATGTTAGTCAGAGACTGAACCCATAATCTTTCAGCTTGAGATGCTGAGAAAAGGTTCCCCCACTGTTGATTCCTCTATAACAGAATCAACCTTATCCTGATCCCCTTCAGGCAGGTCGATCCCTGTATGGGACTGTTGCTCTGCTAACAGGCACTCTGAAGGAGGAGACGGAGATCGGGCGTGCTTTCCCTGACAGGGAGGCAGCGATAAATTTTGACAATCTCTCTCTAATCCTCCCAGAGCTGAGGAAAAAACCTCCTCTGTTACATACACAGGAGCAGGTGCCTGAGGACAGCCACAGTACCAAGTACCCCTGCGGGGTCTCTACGGTCACTTACCTCTGAACTTCAGGGGAGACTGGTGCAGCAGGAGTATGCCCAAGATCCTCAGAGCCCGATGAGACCCCCTTCGCTTCCTGGAAGATTCAGTTCCGGAGCTACTGGACGGCATATTCCTAAGCCTAAAGCTGAGGTATTCCAGCCGTAATACACCACTTTTACTGAGAATAGTCTAGCACAATTGCTGCTATATAACAGTTGGTTTCTACTAATGTGCCTTTCTAGGGGATGCCTGTATCAACCGCTTGCTGTATGCCTTTAAATGTTGCCAGCTCTGTCTCTGTACTTCATAGCCAGCTTACTGCAATAATGTGGCTTTTTAAAAACCTGCTGGGACGCCCGCACATGCGCAGAAGCGCTGCGGCGCGCACAGAGCGTCATCCCCCAGGCCCCGCCCCTTTTTCCGGCCACCTCTATATATAGAGGCGCGTGCACGCGCACGCGCGCGGCCACGTGCGCCTCGGCGCTAATTTTCAAACATGGAAACCAGGGACAGGAGCCAGGGCCCCCTTTGCCGCAGGCCGGGGGATAGACGAACACTGCAACATGGCAGAGGAAACAGTTTCCTGTAGGAGAACTCACCAGCTGCCTGGACTTTGTTCTCTGAGAAGAAACTAGTCCATATGACAAGAAAAACATTCCACAGCGGCCTCTAGTGGACAAACACAGGTACCGCAGTTTAATATACTAAACATATATAAAAAAACATTCCTTTTTTTTTTTTTTTTTTTTCTTGACCACCATTAAAAATTATTACATTTTTTTAGTAGTTACAGGCATGCACAGATATTAGCGGGAATACCGTTAGGTAACAGACAGAAAGACAAATTAGGCTTGGGGGTCCCCCAATAGAACCAAGTTCCTGGGGGCCCCCACTTACCTGTTCCCCGCCGCAGGACTTTGTTTGGTCCACAAAAGCCCAAACTTCACCTATCACGGCAGGCATTGTAATCAAACCTTCAGGGACCGGGTTCCCAAGGATTCCACTCCCCTGGACCTGTATAGCACCCTGCACAGAAAACATCTTGGTCGTGGGTATGACCAGAGCTCTGGATCCCAGGGTCCAGCTCTCCTAAGAGAAGCATTACAGGCAGAACCTTGCTCTTCTCTGCAAGGCCCGGGTACCGACCGTTTAGCTATGAAGCTTTTTTGGTCGGATCCGGAATAGCTTACTGAGGCCCAAAAGAACCTGTACGCAAGCTCAGTGAAAAACACATGTTTCTTCTTGGCCAACACCTTAGACACTGGCAAAAAACTGAGGTGCTCCCGGATGGGAGGGGCTTATATAGGGGAGGGTACTTCCGGTTTTGGAAGTTGCCAGTGCCAGCACCTGACGGTAACTATATAACCCATTAGTAATGACTATGTCGCTCTGTGTCCCGTGATGTACGAAAAAGAAATAGGCCTTTATGCATGTCCCCCATCATAAATAGATGTTCCCCTTAACCAGCTTCAGGCATGTCCCCCCTGGAGGCTTGGTGAAGTGGGGGGTGGGGTGGCCTTTAACGCGGTCATTTTCAAAGCGGGGTCTGCTGACGCATCAAATTTTAGAGATTGTGTTTCCTTTGGATGCTGATGATCAAGTTAATAAAAAGTGTGCGATTGCATCCTGTGCCCCTGGGACCTCCAGCCATGTCTGCCATCATGGGGGTACAGGCAGTACACCTGTAAGTGGGCCGGAGGTCCCTAAGGCCCTGGATGTTCCCCTCAAATTTTAGAGATTTCTTTAGTGTTTGTAAGCACCCAAAGACCCTTGACCTCCACAATTCTCGTTGGCAGCACCCCCCCCTTCGCAATTCGTGCCCCCCCTTTGTTTTTTGGTGGCGTCAGCAAACCCCCCGGTTCTCCTCTGCTCCAGGGGGCACATGCCTGCCTCCATGACCCTTACAGGTGTACTGCCTGTACCCCCCTGTTGTCAGCCCTGCCATTAGGTCAAAACAATTTTGGCATTAGGCCCCATGCACATGAGACGCTGCTCAATGCACATTTAATAGGGCTTAGTCCAAATTTTTAAACAGCCCCAGCACTCATTCAATGTTATGTTAGGTAGCCATTGCCCACACTGTCACTAAATTGTCACGTACCTTTCTTTCGACTATGCGATCGCCTGATTTTCGTTTCACAAAGGCTACGTTCCAGCGTCCGGTCTGGCGAACGTTCGTTAGGTCTTTTATACCCTGTGCATGGTTCAAACTCCTCCCTCATGACGTCATGACGCTGGGGCGTGCCCCCCGACTTTTTTCATGCATGCGACATAACGGAAGTAACCTTCGTGAGGGAAAACAAGATGGATGCCGCACCGACCAAGAACAAGCCCCGCGGTGGTGATTATATTAAACACAAGGCCACCCCCATGAGCAAGGGGGAGATGGTGAGGATCTTTGACAAGTATGACTACGATTGCAAGCAGGAGAACTATGACAGGCCCAACAGCCATAAAGACTATATTTTGGAGAAGGTCATTGCGGTATTGCATCGTGATTATGGGGTAAAACGAACGAAAGATCAAATTAGAAAAAGATGGTCTGATTTAAAACTCAGAGAAAAAGAACAGTTGGACTCCATTCACCGCATCATCACCAAAAGAAGTAAGCAAAAAACTTTACAGTAATAATGATATTGATGTTTTCTTTATTCCTTTTGCCATTTTTTTATTTGAGAAAATTCATTGATGTGCTACCTACATTTTCTTTTTCTGAGAATGCATATATGTTTGACTCAACATATTATTTCAGACTCTAAATTTGTGATGCTAGAATTAAGATACTGTATCTACTTAAATTCACAGGAAAAGGGCACAGAGAAAGCCAGCAGACAAGACACCAGAGGGGAGAAAGGGAGGCTTCCCTTGGCAAGGCCCCAACAGGGGAGACAACAGTGCCAGCATCATCAATAAATCGTAAGTTAATTTAATGTTTATTTTGTTTTAACTTTGACAGTGAATATTCTTGTTTGACACAAGGACATGGTCTCATATAGTTTGCTTTAATAAGGTCTATTTAATATTTAAGGTCTGCTGTGCTTATCATCACTGCACAAGAGATGACGCCTTTCCAAACTATAGATGGGTAGAGTAGAGGGCCTGGGGATCACAGGCACACAGGTGTTTATTTACTAAAGTAAAAACAGATTTGCACTTGAAAGTGCACTGAAAGTGCACATGGAAGTACATATGCTGTAGATCTGAGGGGGACATGCAATGTTTTAAAAAAGCAGCATTTTAGCTAGCACAGGATTGGATGTTAAAATCAGCAGAGCTTAAACCTAATTTCAGAGCTTCCCCTCAGATTTACAGCGATCTACACCGACTGCATTTCCATGTGCACTTTCAAGTGCAAACTGGATTTTTCGAAAGTAAATCAAGCACACAGAGTCACGCCTGATTGACTGTTCATCATAGATCACATCTCCCATAGGACACAAGAGTGTTTTTTGTCAAATGTAATTTTAGTGACATCTGGCCATATTGTGTATTTGTGCATAATTTTAAATTACATCATATAACCTTTTCAATGCACATTTTTGGGTAAATATTTGTATATTGCGCATGATCGTCCACTAGTCTGTAGAATACATTGTCACTAGTGCAAGGTTGATCTCATTATTCTCCTCCAGGGATACTACTCATATGTGTTGCATTTGGTGTGATTTGTTTTTTTTTTATATTTGTTTATAATTATTAGATGAACTTGAGTGTGTTGAGGCCATAAATTTGGAGGAGTGGGATCATGGAGCTGGAACCAGCAAAGAGCCTCCAGTGGACATCACATCCCCAGACACAAGTCATGCAGAGGGTGGAGTAGTGCATCCACTTGAAGAGGATTTAATTGAGCCTGTTGTTTGCCCCAGTAAGTATTTTGGGGTTCTTCAATTTTCTTCCAATAGACAATGATATACTTTGCCATACAATTGCACAGAAAGTGCACTTTCAAGTGCAGTCACAGTAGATTGGAGGGGGACATGCAAGGACCCCCAAAAATCATAAATATTTGGAGCACATAATTTGTTAGGAAAATCAGCAGAGCTTCCTCTGATTTCATAGCTTACCATCAGAACTTCACCGATCTACAGTGACTGGACTTCCAAGTGCATTTTCACAATCACTTGGAGTGCAGAGTGGATTTTCCTTTATTAGTGAATAAACAACATTGTGATGAAAATTGGAGACAGTGTTGTTTAGAAAATGTAAATTGATGTCTTTTGTGGGCTGCTAACCAAGTGGCACAAAAATTAAAACATTTAGGCCCCTGTGTCCATTAAACGCAGCCACTGTGGCCAAAGGGCAACAGTTTGTCACATCTAAAATGCAACCTTTAACCAAAACTTAAATAAGATTTTACACCCAGCCATGCATTTACCAGCCTTGCCTCATCAATGTCCTTACTCAGTACTAGATGTCTTCTCTTGCACGCAATGTTGCTTGAGACAATTATGTTACTGGTCAGTGGCGTCACTAGGGTTGTTGTCACACGTTGCCTAACAAAATGGTGTCATCCCACAACAAATGAGGTCACCCTCAGTACAGACCCCCCCTCAACTAAATACAGACCCCCCTCACGCAGTATAGATCCACCTCCCTCAGAAAAAGATTACTCACCTCAGTGCAGACCCCCAGCAGTACAGACACCCCATAATTTACAGTCATCCCCTCAATTACAGATCCAACCCCTTGGTCCATACACAGCCATAGTGCAGCCCCCCCCCCCTTACATTACAGAGCAGCAGAATGACCATACACACAGCGGTGTGACCCTCAAGCATGGCTTCCACCTCCTCATCCTCTGTGTATGTAAATAGAGAGGAGGAGGGGGTGGCATGTTAATTTTGCTACACAGAGGGACACAAGACGCGGAACAGCATGTGGCTGTTGGTAGCGTTGTGCCACTATCCATGTGTGTCAGCCGGGTCCGCAACACACCCCCTGTACCTTGGTTGCACTGTTAACAATATACAATGAGATGCATGTCATTCCTTTTAGTTTTAAAAGATCACTGTGGGATAACTTCTCCAAAGTTTTTGGGTCAATTACTGTGTGAGGTCTTTTCATCAGTAGAGCCTATCTATCAGAGGCACTTTCTCTGATCTAGACACTTCAAAAACACAACCACTGCTATTCTAAATTAAGATGTCCTGTACTCAACAGGAGACCATGCATCAGAAGATTGTTTGGAAGGGGCAACAAGACACAGATTCATGCAATGCATAAATCTGGGGATTGTCTTTCAGAGCCTTAACAAGACAGAGTGGGGGCGTTCAGATGTCGCCATATATTGCTGCTACACAACTGGGATAGACATGTCTAGTGATTGGCTAATTTCTCAAATTTTTGGAATACAGACAGAGGCAAACTAGGTAGTGCCTTGAAGAATTAAAAGTAGAAGTAGACAGAAGGTGCAATGAGATGGCAATGTTCATAGATAAACAATTGTCGGAGACACAGGCACCAGGGACAAGAATCTAGAATAGCTACAGTGTCTACATTCCTAGTAGTGTAGGTGTCTGAATAACAAGAAGGTTTGTTAATACGATTTTGATTGGAGGGAAGTATTTTCCACAATTGACAGGCTTATTAATGTTGTCATAAATCACTTTTGTAGGGCCACAGCCACTTGTCTTTGATTCCCATTTGTATTTTCTCTATTTTTCTATGGCCACAAACTACCAAAATGCACAATTGGAAGGATCACTGCTGATATTCTGCAGGCAATGACTAAACTTGAAAAAATAAAGGAGGCTGCCACTGGTGTACAGAGGCGTATGCAGGATTATGTCGACCTGTTGGCGAAATTTTGATTTTGTATTTTTTGGGTTACTTTTAAGCACATAATATGTTTATTGCTATGTTCATTTAGAAAAAAAGTTGCAGGTAATTGGTTGGATTTTAGATTAGGAAACAACAATGACATATGATGTGTCTTTTGATGTGAATTGTCATGTGGAATCGCATGACTATTCACTTCAAGGGTTAGTAAATAAAAAAAATCATATTTTTGTACACAAAAAAAGCACCTTACTCCAGCCCTCCTTCAATGACCTCATCCTTAACATTTTTTGCTAGAAATGTCAATATGTTTGTGGATGATAATCATTATTTAATGTTCTTCTGTCTGGAATCAACACTGGAATGTGTGCCTTGCTCTCTGGTGTGGAGTGTCGTGCTTGCCCCCTCCCTTGGACTACAGGAGAGTCAGGACGCTCTCTACGTAGCATTTTTAAAAAGGACCTGTGTTTTAGTGGTCAAACTGAATCTCCTGTAGTCCAAGGGAGGGGGCAGGGCCAACACTAAACACCTGGGAGAATGAGTCGCAATACTGTGTGGATTTACACACAGAGGAACACCAAATGAATATTACTATGAATAAATAAGGACATAGTTCAAAATTACCAAAAGGATGAGGTAAGTGAAGGAGGACTGCACTTAGATCTTATAAAAAATTACAGTATTCCGAAATGTAAAGTTTAAAATACAAACAACCCCCACCCAAAAATTGAGTTCAGGTTTGTAGGTCGGTGCTTGACCACCTCCTTTAAGATTTAAGTGTAGTCACTATACCCAACATCTTTGGGTATTGTCCAAAAACCCTTAAAAAAAAAATATTATTTATTTCCAAAAGGCAAAACAAATGTGACAATATGAACCTGGAGAAGGAGAGGTGGCAAACACTGTTCACAAAGTAGAATTGATATTAAGGTTTTGCATACTAGGGAAGTTTCAAAGGTAATTAAGAAAATTCGGTTTTTAACACTGAGTATTGAAAATGTTATTTGTAAAAAAAGTTTGTTCAGCTTGACAAAAATTAATATATGTGGCAAGTGCACTTGATTTTAACCACTTCAATACCATGCACTTATGCACCTTCCCGCCCAGACCAATTTTCAGCTTTCAGTACTCTCACACTTTGAATGACAATTACTTAGTCATGCTACACTGTATCCAAACAAATTTTTTATCATTTTCTTCTCACAAATAGAGCTTTCTTTTGGTGGTATTTAATCGCCACTGGGTTTTTTATTTTTTGCGATATAAGCAAAAAACAGCAATTTTTTTAAAAAAAAACACTTTTTTTTAGTTTCTATTGTAAAATTTTGCAAATAAGTAATTTTTCTTCATAAATTTGTGCCAAAATGTATACAGCTACATATCTTTGGTAAAATGAACCCAAATTAGTGTATATTATTTGGTCTTTGTGAAAGTTATAGAGTCTACAAACTATGGTGGCAATCACTGAAAATTTATCACATCTGATCACGCCTGATGTACTGAAGGGATATCTCATTTCTTGAGACACTAACAAGCGAGGAAAGTACAAATACCCCAAAATTACCCCTTTTTGGAAAGTAGACAGTCCAAGGTATTTACTAAGAGGCGTGGTGAGTTTTTTGAAGTTGTATTTTTTTCCCACAATTCTTGGGAAAATTTAATTTAATTTTATTTTTTTACACAAACTGGTCATATTAACAGTTTTTTTCTCTCACACAGCATATGCATAATTGCAACTACACCCCAAAATACATTCTGCTACTCCTCCTGAGTGTAGCGATACCACATGTGTGAGACTTTTACACAGCCTGGCCATATACAGAGGCCCAACATTGAAGTAGCACTTTCAGGCGTTCTACAAGCATAAATCGCACATATCCTTTCTCAACCACCTATTACAATTTTGAAGGCCCTGGAGCACCAGGACAATGGAATTTTCCACAAAATGACCCCATTTTGGAAAGCACACACCCCAACGTATAATCTATGAAGCATTATGAGTCTTTTGAACGGTTCATTTTTTTCCAGAAGGTTTTGGAAAATGTGGAGAAAAAATGAAAATGCATTTTTTTTACACAAAGTTGTCCATTTATAAGATATTTCTAACGCATAGCATATACATAGCAAAAATGACACCCCAAAATGCATTCTGCTACTCCTCCTGAGTATAGCGATACCACATGTGTGAGACTTTTACACAGCCTGGCCATATACAGAGGCCCAACATTGAAGTAGCACTTTCAGGCGTTCTACAAGCATAAATCGCACATATCCTTTCTCAACCACCTATTACACTTTTGAAGGCCCTGGAGCACCAGGACAATGGAATTTTCCACAAAATGACCCCATTTTGGAAAGCACACACCCCAACGTATAATCTATGAAGCATTATGAGTCTTTTGAACGGTTCATTTTTTTCCAGAAGGTTTTGGAAAATGTGGAGAAAAAATGAAAATGCATTTTTTTTACACAAAGTTGTCCATTTATAAGATATTTCTAACACATAATATGTACATAGCAAAAATTACACCCAAAAATGCATTCTGCTACTCCTCCTGAGTATGGCAATACCACATGTTTGAGACTTTTACACAGCCTGGCCACATACAGAGGCCCAACATCCAAGTAGCACCTCCAGGCATTCTAGCAGCATTAATTGCACATATCATTTTCTGACTACCGATCACATTTTTGAAGGCCCTTCATATATCTAACACATAGCAGGTACATACCAAATAACAAAAGATTACCTGTGGTTTTAGAAGTGCAGTGGTCCACAGAGGGGAGCATCGGTCCAGGCAGCAGGCAGGGATGAAGTCAGCGACAGCAAAAGCAATCATCCAGGCAGCAGGCAGGAATACTGTCCATAGTTCGCACAGGCAGAGATACTGTCAGCACAGCCAGAGCACAGCCAAAGCACAGGTCCAGGTAGCAGGCAGAGGTGTCCTATCCTATCCTATCGATGATATCTTCGATATATTGGAGGTAGTGGAGTCGGTGATTTTGAGTTGCTTTTTGGTAGCAGACAAACAAATTAAAAAGGGCCATGTGAAACAGGTGAAACGCAACTTTTTTGTGCCAATAATGGGACTTTCTGGTTGATAAGTAGGGCTGTAGCATCTGGTCGTTTAAATCCACCCCCCCCATGTACAAATTGTAGTCGTGGACACATTCAGGCTTTACAATGGAGCCGCGTCTTCTTGGGATCTCCACCATGGTGTCATTGTGGATCGTAGAGAGGATGTGGACATCTTTCTTGTCCCTCCACTTCATGGCCAACACCTCCTCGTTCCTCATGGATGCCGATTCTCCAGGTCGCAATTTTTTTGTCAATAAATTTTGTGGGAATCCCTTCCGTTTTTTTTTTAAGGTACCGCAGGCCGGGGTTTGTTTACTGTAAAGGTGGCGAAAAAGGGGCAGGCTGGTATAATAATTATCAACATATAAATGGTAACCTTTTCCGAACAGGGGGTATGCCAACTCCCAGACAATTTTCCCACTGGTTCCAATATATGTGGGGCAATCACGGGGCTGGAGCTGGGAGTCTTTGCCTTCGTAGATCCTGAATTTGCAGACGTATCCAGTGGCTCAATCACATAATTTATTTAATTTTAACCCATACCTGGCTCTCTTGCTTGGTATGTACTTCTTGAACTGCAGTCGGCCGGTGAAATGTACGAGGGACTCGTCCACACAAATTTTTTGGTCTGGGATGAAAACGTCTTCAAATCGCTGGGAAAAGGCATTGATTAGGGGGCGTATCTTGTACAATTTGTCGTAGTTGGGATGATCTCGGGGAGGGCACTGTGAATTGTCATTGAAGTGGAGAAAACGCATAATCATGTCGTATCTTTTCCTGGACATGACAGTGGAATATATGGGCATGTGTTGGATGGGGCGTTTGGGCCAATATGAATGGACTTTGTTTTTTTTTTGTAAGCCCCATATTGAACATAAGGCCCAAAAATAATTTAAATTCCTCCAATGTTAGACGCCGCCACTGGAACATGCGGGCGTAGGAAGAATTGGGGTTGGCAGCAATAAATTGGGATGCATACAGATTCGTTTGATCCACTATATTCTGCAGCAAATCTTGTGGGAAAAATAAACAAAAATAATCAAATTTAGAAAAATTTGTAGTGTCGGGCTGCACACCTGGCTGTGCGGTGAAAGGGGGGATGATAGCGGATCCTGAGTTGGCAGGCAACCATAAGGGGTTTGCCAGGGCATCGGGAAGGTAGGATTGGGGCTGGATTCTTCGGGTTGGGCGTGCATTTCCATTGCTTGTACTGGGCTCCTCTTCCTGGGGTATGGCGCTGCTGGTGGTGGGCAGTTCTCCTGATCTTGGTGCTGATCTTGGTGCCGATCACATTCTTTTGGGAGGGACGGTTTCCTCCGGGGACTCGGACTCTAAGCCACTATCCTCCACTGGCTCGTATTCCGAACCAGAATTGGATAATGGGAGCTCCCCGCTGCTCTCATCATCCGACATGGCAAGAATGGCATATGCCTCCTCAGGTGTGTAAACCCTTTGGGACATTATGGCAGTGCTTATTGGTGGGCCTGTGTAATGGTACTGCTGGTGGTAGTGGTGGCGGTCTGTGTGGTAGTACCGATGGAGGTATTAGTGGTGGGCCTGTGTGGTGGTACCGATGGCGGTATGGGTGGTGGTGGTACCAATGGCGGTACGGGTGGTGGTGGTGGTGGCGGTACGGGTGGTGGTGGTAGCGATGGCGGTACGGGTGGTGGTGGTAGCGATGGCGGTATGGGTGGTGGTGGTACCGATGGCGGTACAGGTGGTGGTGGTACCGATGGCGGTACAGGTGGTGGTACCGATGGCGGTACAGGTGGTGGTGGTACGGGTGGTGATGGTACCGATGGCGGTACAGGTGGTGGTACCGATGGCGGTACAGGTGGTGGTGGTACGGGTGGTGATGGTACCGATGGCGGTACAGGTGGTGGTACAGGTGGTGGTGGTACTGGTGGTGGTACCGATGGCGGCACTAGTGGTGATACTGGTAGCGGGCCTGTGTGGCAGTATAGATGCTGGGCCTGGTGGCGGTACTGGTGGTGGTACTGGTACCGATGGCGGTACTGGTAGCCTGTGTGGCAGTGCCAATGGCGGTACCGATGGAGGTGGGCCTGTGACAGATGATTGACAGATGGGCTGATTGATTGATTGACAGATGGGCTGATTGATTGATTGACAGATGGGTTGATTGATTGACAGGTGGGGTGATTGATTGACAGGTGGGGTGATTGATTGACAGGTGGGGTGATTGATTGACAGGTGGGCTGATTGATTGACAGATGGGCTGATTGACAGATGGGCTGATTGACAGATGGGCTGATTGACAGATGGGCTGATTGACAGATGGGCTGATTGGCTGGGCTGATTGATGTGCTGGGCTGTGTGACAGGTCCTCTTTATGGGGGGGGGCGTGTTGTGCACTGTAAACTTATGTAGACAAACTACACTGAGCTAACTTACTGATCTCTTCTCTCTCCTCACAGATCGGTGTGTGAGGAGAGAGCAGGGATCAGGTAGTAACTCCTGTGGAGTTTGTTTACATTTGTGACCGGCTGTGATTGGACACAGCCGGTCACGTGGTAAACAGCCAATTCATTGGCTGTTTACTCTGATCGGCTGACGCGCTGTGTCCAAGGGCCACTCGCCTTCCCCGATCCCCGCTCTGCAAGCCTGTGGCGGCGCGCACGGAGCGCCGCCGAGTTTGTTTTGACAGGTGATCGGCTGTGACTTTGACACAGCCGATCACATGGTAAACAGCCAATGAAATTGGCTGTTTACCGTGATCGGGGTAGCGCTGTGTCCGAGGGACACATGCCGTCCCCGATCACCGCGCTGCGCGCCCCCGCGGGCGCGCGCAAGGCAATATTCTGCAGGACGTCATATGACGTCCAGTATCGATATTGCAACCACTTCCCGGACGTCAATTCGCTATTGACTGGGCGGGAAGTGGTTAAACATTTTTTATTTATTTTTTGTAAAAAATGCACTTTGCACACATGTGCAAGCTGGCATTAACAACAAAAAAGACAGATCACATTATGTGAGCTAGCACATGTGGACACAGTGGGCTTTGTTTACTAAGGTCAGAAGTGCCCTTCAAATTTTTGCTATCTTTCTCATTTGTTGCATAAAGGTAGGAGCTCTTTACACATGAGCAAGGCAATATATTCTCACGTTGAGCATACAATGGGAAATTTCTTGTATGCCATTTTTCTAGAAAATTAGAACATTTGTTATGTTTGGATTTTGGGATGTGTATTGTTGTGCTTTGTAAAATACATGTTTACCCAGCTCAAAGTTGAGCAATAACCCCCAAACCCCACTAAAAAAACATATTTTGTTGTTAACGCATAACTGACAAATTTTAGGGTGGTGAAAGTAAATTTTGCAAATCTTACCTATGTGTGGCTTCTTATTTATATGATAAGGAAGAAAATAAAATTTGTTAGGTTGGTGTAGTTACATTGACAGTGTACTTGGAAATGGGTGGAGCTGAGACACAGCACAACATTAAATACCCTACATTTGTCAAGGCATGTTTTTCAGGTAATACCTTACAAATCTTGTTTGTATAATAAACGTGATAACGTAACAATTACATGAGAAGAATTTACTTACAAAATATACACAAAAACAAGTTTTTCGGGTATATTGTTGTTTATTACAGAAAAACAAGGGGAAAATTATACATTAGCTGCAAGATTTTCTTGCCAGGGCACAGCCCCACTACCCACAAAATTGTCTTTATATTCCTCCCTGACGATACGGCCAGTTTGGGAGGCATGGCCAACTCCCCCACTTTGAAGAGCTGGCATCACAGGCGCTTCAGCTGCCAGACCACCTGAGGTGGGATCTTGAGCCACTGTACCAATATACTTTGTGCCATGTCTACGCAAATAATTATGTAGAATGCAGCAACACAAGACTACATGGGTAATTTTATATTCCGCCATATTGATAGCGGTTAAAAAGAGCCGGAATCTGTTGGAAAGAATTCCGAACGCATTCTCTACAACCCTCCTGGCACGGGATAGCCGGTAGTTGTAGATGCGCTGCTCGGGGGTCAAGTTCCTAATCGGAAAGGGCTTCCATAAATGTGGCCCGAGAGCAAATGCATCATCTGCAAGGAACACAAAATTGAGCCCCTCAATATTATCTTGGGGAGGGGGCAAATTCAACGTTCCATTCTGAAGCCGTGTATTGAATTCGGTGTGGACCATCACACCACCATCAGAATGCCTCCCATTGATGCCCACATCTAAATAAAGAAATTCATAATTGGCCGAAACCAGGGCTAACAAAACTATACTGAAAAAGCCCTTATAATTAAAAAAAAAAAGAGCCAGAGTTGGGTGGGGGGGGGGGGGGGGTGATGCGCACATGTTTCCCATCAATGGCACCCCCACAGTTGGGAAAGTTCCAGAAGTTCTGGAATTGGGCCGCTACGTCCTGCCACTGCCGGGAGTCGAAGGAAACTGAGAATTAAAAAAATTAAATAAGTACAACAAATAGAGCCCTGAAATCAAAAATTAGAGATCACACCTACATTCGTGTGCCCAAATAAAAAAAAACATCAAACTATAAAACTGTAAAAAAAATAAAATAATAATTTATTATATGCTTCCTCACTCCCTCCCTCTGGTGGCACATTTGTGGAATTTTGGGGGGGGGGGAGGGGGGTTTTGGGGGAAAGGTAATAACCCTCTCCACTTACATTATAAAAAAATGAGTGACAAATTAAGGTACTTTATACAATCCACTCTGTTTGTGAAATATTGACAGCACAATGTGGCACAAAATGAAGTCATTAAATATAATAGAAGAAAAAAATAAAAAATATTAAAATTAGAAAACAAAAAAATGAGGATGAGTAACTATTAATATTATACTACATGCTAGTGAATACATGCTTCAAAAAAATACACAAAATAAAGAAATTAAGAGATACATTTTATTATTACAATTGCATAAAAATAGGAGTTGGTTGAGTTGATTAAGCATTTGGGGGAGGGGAGGGAGGGTTCTAAACTAGTTTCTGTGTGCTAAAATATATTAAAGAGATAAATAAATGAGAACAATAATGTGACACCGTTTAGGGGGTGTTTTGAGTAATCCACTAACAAAATTTTCCTAATTTCAATGTGAACAAACTGGGAATGTGCCAAGGGAAGCATGCTGGGGAGGGAAGTACTGACATATATGCATGAAGGACATGGAAAAATAAATTTTGATACATAAAAGGACATTGGGGTAAAAATTATTGCTGGAAAACATGGGGAAAAAAAATGCAAGAAGTATATAGAATTGGAGATAATATCACATTTTACATACCCGAATATAATCCTTCTGCAAAACTTGTATTATCGCACAGCAGGTCTCTGGGATAATATGGCTAAGAGCCTGGGGAGAGATACCTGTAGTAAATTTTAGGTCTTGCAGGCTTCTCCCTGTGGCCAAGTAGCGCAGCGTTGCTATGAGCCTTTGCTCTTCAGTAATAGCACTCCTCATGCATGTGTCCTGCTTCCTAATGTGGGGGGAGAGCAAGGACAATAGGTGTTGGAAACATGAGTCGGACATCCTGAGATAGTTTCTAAAATCATTGGGATTATTCTCCCTCAGCTCTCTCAGCAACGTCATATGTGACAATTGGTCACGTTGCTGCAACCAATTTTTACACCAGGTAGTCCTCCTCCTACCCCTTGACCTTGACTGCGCATGTGAAATGGCCACAACCCCCAGGCTAAACACCGCGCGCTCTCGCTCAGCGTTCCTCAACATCTGCAAGAAAGAACGGAGGATTAAAGACACGAACGTTAAAAGGAACAGAACGAATCTGCTGACGCCAAACCGTCACTACCTCTCGCTTAGCACAACGAGTCCAGAGCGTGACGGCCGTACATTGAATGATCCTCTTTTGAAGGCTCGTCAGAACGTTGAAACGTCACTACGTTCATGTTTGTTGGCTACAAAGTCCGAGCGTGTGTATGCTATGGGTGTTCCCAACCAACTCCGTTCGAACAAAAAACCACGGAAAAGTCAGATGGAAGTCCGACCGTGTGTAGGAGGCTTTAGAGAGGAGCTTCTTGTGTCTGAAAGCAAAAGAAAACATAGATGAAAGCATTAATTTATTAAAGTAAAGCAAAGAATGTCATTTTCTCTTTTCAGCCAATCACATCCAACCATTTTTAATGTATACTTGGGCTTTTCCCATGAAGGAGGGGAGCTGCCTACCTAGTGCGTACACTTACTAAGCTCCAAATTGATTGGGTGGAGTTTTGGGCTGAGCAAGCTCTCTGTCTTCACATGACAGTAATGGTGTTTGCTGATTGGCTACTCCTGCACCTAGTGCTGCATTATGGGAGGATGTATGTATGGTACTAAACCAATGAATTTCCATAACAGGCCAGGGAACTAGCATTTTTTTCAGAAAAGATCCACAATGGCATCCTCAATACTTTATTGGGTTCTTTTTGTACATTTTTGGTGAGAGATTGTTGGCAAAAAATATAGGATTAGTTATTATAATTAAAATTAAGAAGCATTTTTATGTGCAGCTTCACCCAGTACAGACCCACCCTCCCCAATGAAGCTCACCTCAATGCATGTCTTCCACCCCCTTCCTCAGTGCAGGCCTTTCAGAGTAAGTGCAGTGCAAGAACTAACATTAGTAATGCTAAATATCTCCTGCTGGCCCATACCTAAGGCCCTTTTCCAGGGAAACAAGCCCATGAAAACTATTCCCCATTAAATCCTATTTAACTGTTCCCACTGCAAGTGTGCTGCACTTTGAAAAATAATTGCATGCTGCATCCTTGGTGCAGTTTTTCAAAAGGCACCTTCCATTGTAAGCCAATGGGAATGCAATCAGTGTAAAAGGGCCCTAATGCCACGTACACACGATCAGTTTTCCTGACAAGAAAAGTGCGATGTGAGCTTTTTGTCAGGAATTCCGACCGTGTGTATGCTCCATCCCACTTTTTCTGTCAGTTTTCCTGCCAAGAAAAGATTGAGAGCGGGATCTCAATTTTCGTGACAGGAAAAATTCCTATCGCGAACCGCGTTCGTCTGTATGCAATTACGCCTCGCAAAAAAAACCGCGCATGCTCAGAATCAAGCAGGAGAGCCGAACTGCCTATTGAACTTCATCGATCTCGGCTCGTCGTACGTGTTGTACGTCACTGCGTTCTTGACGTTCGGAATTTCAGCCAAGATTTGAGTGACCATGTGTATGCAAGACAATTTTGAGCCGTTTTCCTGCTGAAAAAACCCCACGGTTTTCCTGTCTGGAAAACTGATTGTGTGTACAGGGCATGAGACAATAGGACCAGCCAGTAGTTTTATATACGAATAGGAGAACAATTGTAGTTGGATATTCAGGGCTTCAGTATTAGAAGAAAGTGTGAAATATTTGAGGAACCCATTTCTGCTCTATACATTTTATGCATCAAAATTGTAATATTGGTTTGTATAATTTGCAAAGATATGGTTTGCTAATGTAGTAACAAGGTAATATTGCTTACGGGTTTGTTTTTTTTGTTTTTTTTAAACAGACTTTTTAGTAACTTTAATGCACAAATTAATTACCACCGTCACAACATACAGTATCAATGTAATGTTTAATGTATCATTAAAAAGCAGCACTTAAGCTCCAGCCCAGTGATTTTGCCTAGGCTCAGATAATGCCATTAGTCAACTGCAGGCAAATGGAAAGATTGCCTCGGTCTCCTCTTCTGCGCTAATCAGCCTGCCGTGTTATAACCTCGTAGCAAGTTGAGAAGCAGATGTCTGATATGTGTCCTATTTGTGGCCATAGCCAAGAACTGAAATAACACCATGATTTATATGATTGAGTCATCTGTGAGCCAATGTCACAACTTAGGAAATAGATGCTGACAATGGATGATGACTGAACAAAGGTGTAAGAACAATGTATTGTCAAGAGGCGTACTATGCTGTCTATGAGGTGTAATACATACCTGCAAGTGTTGTACATTATTTAGCATGCATGCACATAACATGAAAAAATTTAGATTTTGCTCCCTTCTTTTCCCCATGACCAACGGGAAGCGAGGGAAAAATTTAAGTGGAAGCACATAACAAAAATATAAACCTGTAGGTTCTAACATAAGGCCCCTTTCACACTGAGGCGTTGAAAAAACGCTCAAAAATGATAGGATTTTGTACCTCTATTTTACCGCGATTTTACCGCGTTTTTACCGCGATCACGGTAAAAATAGCGCTAACGCGTATGCGTTTTTACCGCGATTTTACCGCGTTCGCGCTAAAATTAGCGCGAACGCGGTAAAAACGCATAGGCGTTAGCGCTATTTTTAACATAACGCTTATGCCTATGCGTTTTTACCGCGAATCCCATTCATTTCAATGGGGATAGGCGTTTTTACAGCGCTATTTTATGCGCCCTAAAGTTGTTCTAAAAAAGCTGTTTGCAGGATTTTTTTCAACGCCCATCCAGCAAAACGCCTCAATGTGAAAGCCCTCAGAGATTTCACATTGAGAATGCTGGGGCAGGATTATTTCAGGCGTTATTACAGCGCTATTTTTACCGCAAAAATGCGGTAAAAACGCCTCAGTGTGAAAGGGGCCTTAGACATGTGCAAAACGAAGAAATTTGTTATTTAACTACCGTATATACTCGAGTATAAGCCAACCTGAATTTAAGCCGAGGCACCTAATTTTACCACAAAAAACTGTGAAAATGTATTGACTCGAGTATAAACCTAAGGTGGGAAATGCAGCAGCTACTGTAAGCGGAAAAGAGGGTCAACAATGCCCATTTGCAGCTTCAGTGTGCCCATTTGCAAGCCTCACTGTGCCCAACCTCACTGTGCCCATTGCAACCTCACTGTGCCCAAGTCAGTGTACCTGATATTCGTGACAGTCTGCGGGCGTCCATTATTTAAAAGTCGCCGCCTCCTCCTGGTCCCATTCTGTGATAGGCGTTTCCCAGCAGACAATGTGTTCAGTGTTCTGCCAATCACGGACGTCCTTTCATCCTCGGATGAGAGAATGTCTGTGATAGGCGGAACACTGAACACAGTGTCTGCTGGGAAATGCCTATCACGGAACGGGACCAGGAGGAGGCCGCGACTTTTAAACAATGGACGCCCGCAGCCTTTCACGAATATCAGGTACACTGACTCGAGTATAAGCCGAGGGGGGGTATTTTCAGTCTTAAAAAAAGGGCTGAAAACTCGGCTTATACTCGAGTATATACGGTAATTGTATTTAGTTAGATTAGTTAAATTTGTTTTTGAAATTTGTTTCCTTTATTCGTATTCAAATTTGTTTTGAATTTCTATTCTGAATTTGTCCATATTTGAAAACATTTCAACTGCATTCAAAAACATTTCAACTGAACCTGTGTGTTACAGATGTTTTGGTGTGTGCTGGTACACACTGAGACAGATGTTGATGGGACACTAGTTATACAGATGTTTTTGTACATTAGAATATGCCTGCTGTGACAGCTGATTGGTTGCACTAGTACAGTGATGGCGAACCTCGGCACCCCAGATGTTTTGGAACTACATTTCCCATGATGCTCAACTACACTGCAGAATGCATGAGCATCATGGGAAATGTAGTTCCAAAACATCTGGGGTGCCAAGGTTTGCCACCACTGCACTAGTAAGCTCTGACAGATGTTGATTGGACATACGCTACTACTACAGATGTTTTTGGGCACAGGAACGCTGTGATCGATGTTGATGGGGCACTAGTAGTACACCTGATCTAGAGACAGCATTTTTAGAAAGGAAGAATGATTATATTTTTTTCATCAGTAGGAATATGATGTACGCATTTCGATCTTGTTTTCAAATTCAAATTGATTGGAATTAGTAACAATTCAAATATTGGATTGTTATTTCTGTCAGCTCAGGTAGCCCTTGTACAATGCACATACTGTATATGTTAAATTTAAGCACCTGAATACTGGACAGTTCTTTCCTGCCTGGGCCATTTGTCAGCTGTCACATCGGCTGTTGCTGGGACACTAGTATTACAGAGGTTTTGTGCAATGGTACACTGTGTGTGACAGATGTTTTGGTGCGCACTGGTACACACTGAGACAGATGTTTATGTACACTGGAACATGCCTTCTGTGACAGTTGATTGGTTCCACTGGTAAGCTCTGACAGGTGTTGATGTTACCATGTTACTACAGATGTTTTTGTGCAATGGTACACTGTAACAGATGTTTTTGTGTGCGCTGGTTCACTGAGAGATGTTGATGGGACACTAGTAGTACAGACGTCGCCTCCACTACCCAGCTTCACGCTACACGGCCGCAAAGCACAGCCGTTCATCTCTGCTACTTTGAGGACCTACACTAAGAGCAGTAACGCTGCCAAGAGCCGCATATCTGCCACACACTATAGGATGTTGCACAGCTCCACTCT
Source organism: Rana muscosa (assembly GCA_029206835.1). Taxonomy (NCBI): domain Eukaryota; kingdom Metazoa; phylum Chordata; class Amphibia; order Anura; family Ranidae; genus Rana; species Rana muscosa. The sequence goes on from CM055118.1 coordinate 794,930,653, forward strand.
ATGTGTATTGTCGGGATGGCACTGTGAGGATCCACATATGAAGCCAAGTTACACCCATTTTTTATATGTGCAATGTATCTTATGGCCATTAAGAATGCTTTTACCAATGGGCATTTTTATTATTTATTCTTGGAGGCATATACCTTTATTCTTCTTTTTTCCTCAACACTTCAGGCTTCGGCTACCTAGGCGATGACATCACTAGGCAATTCGCAAGGACTCCTGGGATAGTGGCGTCATGTATCCCAGGATTCCTTGCAAATCAAAATCTTGCGTTTCAGGAAGAGGGAGAGCCACGCAGTGGCGTTAGTGCATACCCATGAGATCGGGAGGTGCATGCTGGGTATTCAGCTGCACTGAAATCCTGGAAATTAAGAGAAGAGGGCTTCAAATGCCCACAGCTAACATGGAACCTGCCTGCTTCTGAGATCTGGTTAGTAATCAAATATTTTAACAAAAACTACGACCACACATATGACATGTTCTAAATTTTTCTGTATATGTTTAGACAACAGAGGTGTAAAAAAAAAAACAGTATTTGGGGGACTGGAACTCCGCTTTAAGCAGCATGCATTGCTGCAATACCTATATGTGGCACAACATTGCTCCACTTCCTCCGCCTCCAGCCTTCTTCTTGTACAATGAATTGGCATCATGTGTCCACAAAAGCAGGAAACAGGAGTGTCACCTGCCCGGCTGTGTACTATGGTAGAAGCCTGTGAAATACAAGGCTAGCTGAACAAAATTTGAAATCCTTTGAAAGTGTATATGTATGTATATATATATGTATATATAAGTAGCTTAACAGGACTTCCACTTTAATGTTAAACAAGATTTTAAATATAGTGGAGTAGAATCTCGTAGGGCAAAAGATATGGCACCAAATCATAAAAAAAAATTCAAGTATAGAGTGAACCACTCAAGATGATGCTCTTGAAATGTATTTATCCTTCAAGTGTTTTTTTACTGATGTCAAATTTCCCAGATGATACGTTAGTGGTCATCTGAGTTTTTCCACATTCACAAGTCTAAGTGGGGTCTCAAGGTTATTGGCTTGGCAGATTTTTCTAGCAAGGATCCTAGATATTGTCCACTTTTCATTGAGTAAGCAGATGATTTTGCAACATACTAACTTAAGATGTGTATTCTTTCTCATATCTGTGGAGTGGGAAATTAAAATGATCACATCTAGTAAGTGTCTAATTTATGGGAATATTGGCATGTTATGTAAGAAGCAGCCTGCTGGTTATATAATTTTTTTTCCCTGCAAATTCTCTCCTAAATAGTTTACAGGGAAAATAATTTCTACTAATATAGTGTTGTCTGGTCACAAGGAAATTGATTATGTAATCGATATGCCTTTTGTGCCTGAATTGTTTATAACCACTGCAAATAAACCAGTTGGCCTCCAGAATATTTTTGCTATTCAGCACTGTGCTACTTTAACTGGCAATTGTGCGGTCATGCAACACTGTTACGCAAATGACATTTATATCATTTTTTTCACACAAATCAAGCTTTCTTTTTGAGGTATTTGATCACCACTAGGTTTTTAATTTTTCATCATATATAAAAAAAAAAATCTGAACATTTTGAAAAAACAAAACAATATTTTCTGTTTCCTGTTCTAAAACATATCCAATAAAAAAAATCAAAATTAAAGTTTCTTAATAAAATTAGGCCAAAATGTGTTCCTCTATATGTCTTAATTAAAAAAAAAAGAAAGCTCTATTTGTGGGGAAAAAAAGGCATCAATTGTATTTGTGTACAGCATCGCACGACTGCACAATTGTCAGTTAAAGGAACGCATTGCCATATCGCAAAAACAATTACCTGGTCATGAAGGGGGCAAACCTTCCAGAGCTGAAGTGGTTAATTGGTTTGTGCAAAAGTTATAGTGTTTACAAACTATGGTATATATACAATTGAATTTAAGCCGCTACGGTGCCATACTGGTAATGGCAGTGATTGATGTTTTATACTGGGACTGTGATAGGGTGTCGGACAATCTGGCACTAACAGACACTATTTAGGAGGGTTTACTGACTGACACTAATACAATGATTCTTGATAATAATGTACAATGACAATTTGCTGTTTTTTTTAGATTTAGTTATATCCCTTTTTATGCCTCCTGTGGTCACTTATGGACCTAATTTGTCTGGCTCCTTTGGGAATACCATCTGTTAACCTTGGATAGATACTCTTTTTTTATCTGGAAGTAACTTTGGGGTAAGCATGTATGATCAGCATTACTGAATATATGTACACAACTATTGTGAGATCTATATATAGTCATATTTTGTCTCTATTTGATTCATGGGTATGACCTTTTAGCAGATGGTACATCCCCTGAAGAAGCCCAACGGGCAAAACATGTTGGGATTCACCACTGTACTACCGCTATGCACTAAAGGACTGTAGGAAATGGCTCATGAATGCACTTATTTTACATGGATATATTGTCTTAACCTAATCTTTCAATACATTTTGCAATTTTAACTACCTCAATACAGGTCACTTAAACCCCCTTCCTGCCCAAGCCATTTTTCAGCTTTTAGCGCTGTCACATTTTGAATGACAATTGCGTGGTCATGCAACACTGTACCCAAATGACATTTTTATAATTTTTTCTCCACAAATAGAGCTTTCTTTTGGTGGTATTTTATCACCTCTGCAGTTTTTATTCCTTGCACTATAAACAAAAGAAGAGTGACAAGTTTGAAAAAAACATTTTTTACTTTTTGCTATAATAAATATCCACATTTTTTTTTTCCTGAGTTTAAGCCGATCTGTATTCGTCTACATATTTTTGGTTAAAAAATCGCAATAAGCATATATTGATTGGTTTGCCCAAAAGTTATAGCGTCTACAAAATAGGTGATAGATTTATGGCATTTTTATTATTATTATTTTTTTTTACTAGTAATAGCGGCGATCTGCGATTTTTATTGTGACTGCGATATTGCGGCGGACATATCGGACACTTTTGACACTATTTTGGGACCATTCACATTTATACAGCGATCAGTGCTATAAAAATGCACTGATTACTGTATAAATGTGACTGGCAGGGAAGGGGTTAACACTGGGGGCGATCAAGTGGTTAAACGCGTTACTTAGGGAGTGATTCTAACTGTAGGGGGAGGGGACGAGACCGATCAGTGTTCCTCTGTACTGGAAACACACCATCGGTCTCCTCTCACCTGACAGGACGTGGATCTGTGTGTTTGCACACACAGATCCACGGTCCTGCTCTGTTACCAGGCAATCGCGGGTGCCCGGCAGACATCGCGGCCGCCAGGCACGCCCATCGGTTCCCGAGTGACGCGGCGGGCGCGCGCGCCCCCTAGAGGGCCGAGAAGCCGAAGACGTCATATGACGCCTGGCCAGAACGAGAGCCGCACCGCGGTTAATAAATTTTCTATAGTTATGCTGTACCTTAAAAGTCCCAAGGAACCCCTTTTCTCTATTTCTACCAGTATTGAAAGGATGTGGTGCTTTACTTAGATGACAAAATACCGACACTAACCTCTACTGACACTGTACTAACACTGGCAGGAAAGGGGTTAACATCTAGGGGAAATCAAGGGGTTAACTGTGTGCCTAACAATGTGTAACGTGTGCTGCTTTTAGTTTACTCTCTGGCGGTTTTGTTCTCCCTAGATCACTGTTTTGTTCTCCCTAGATCACTGTTCCCTCTACACAGAGTTCTGTGTTTTTGTAAACACAGAACTGTGTCTGATTGGAGTCATTGGCTGAAATCAGCTGCCCCAAACCCGGAAGAAGGCCAATCACGTACATGTATAGATACTGTGAACAGTCGGCATATGGTTAATTAACCTCTATGTATACAATATTGTAAAAAGTGCAGACCATTCAGCTCTAGTCAGTAGACAGAAGTCTCACTATGAGTACTAAGAATACAAGTGTTGTAGCAAATAATCATAACCAAGCACAGTAGTATGCCTAGCCATCAATGATGTTATATCCGTGTCTATGGCACTAAGAACTAGACATGTGCACACTGAAATATTTCGTTTTGGAATTTCGTTTTCCTCCGAAAAATAAATTTATTTAGTTACTCCCGAAATTCATTTTTATTTATTTAGTTTTTCGTTAGAAATTGCATTCGTCCGAAAATCTGAATTAATTAAGGTCGAATCTGTCATTGAAGGCTCATGGTGTCTGTCGAATGTTCAAAGAAGATTCGACGGAGCAGCGAAACTGTACGACGCTGCAATCATACATTTCCGGTAGAATGTTCTGCCTACAAGCTATAGAAGAATTCTAATGTTGTATGACTAGTAATAATTATATTTATTCATTACTATTACTAGTCAACCAACATTAGAATGTTTCTATAGCCTATGGGCCGAGCATTTGACTGGAAATGTACGATTGCAGCGTCGTACAGTTTATCTGCTCCGTCAAATCTTCTTAGAACTTTTGACAGACTCCATAAGCCTTCAATAACAGATTCAACGTTTGTATGTTTTTCGATGCTTTGTCGAATCTTCGTTGTTCACGTTGAATTGTCAAGTTAGTTCTAACTATTTTACTGCTCCTCCTCTTTGGTTACAATCAGCCAATAACATTCATCATCATCATTATTTTAATTTTACTTCCCCCACCCAATTCCAGCAGCGATCTTTTCTCTCTATGTCGAATCTTTTCTCTCTATAATGTCAAATCTTTTCTCTCTCTATGTCGAATCTTTTCTCTCTATGTCAAATCTTTTCTCTCTATAATGTCAAATCTTTTCTCTCTATGTAGAATAATCTTGGACTAATAGAGTTAAGGTTAGGCACATTCGACCACAGGTTCGATAGACACAGATTGTTATTGTCAGCGTCACGTCGAATCTCCTATCTATATCGAACTGTTGTCGCAACGAAAACGAAAATAAAGCATTTGTTTATGTCGGCTCTTTCGGTTTTCGGGTTCTGCGCTTTAGTTTTTGTTTGTTAAAACAATAACGAAAATACCTGAAATTCGGACGAAAATGCATTCGGACGAAAAAGAATGCACATGTCTACTAAGAACATAATAGATGCCTTGTGAATAAAATTGACATCATTTGGAAGATATTTCATGTTATATTCATGTATATACTTTTTAATTTCCAAATTTCCTTAAACTATTTATGCATAACTTGCCTTTCTCAGTATTTCTTTATTAAACTAAAAAAAGCTTCCCAAGTAGTAAAATGATTTTAGGTTTGCTTGAGAATTAGTTTTTTTTCAATTTTGTTTCTTATTTGACAAATGCAGGAAAGGGTACATTATACTTGACAAATGTTTTGCTTTCCTTTGTACTGTTAAACTCATGGTTGTTACTTAATATGGTAGAAACAGCTCTAGTACAAAGACCAGTGCTTTTTTTTTTTTTTTTCATGATAATGAAGAATTTCTGGTATTTTGTGTGTATATAGGATAAATCGTAGGACGTCATTTACCATGAGTGTTCGCTGCTAGTGTTTAAGGATCACAGCCCTGCAATTCAAAACAAATGCGAGATTGCAGTAAAAGGAAATGTTTGGGTCTGTTATGCTTTTATTAGCCTTTTTTTCAGGAGAAATATGGATTATAAAATAGGGTATTAATAATTCTGTTTCCATTTAATCTAAACTGTAGTGTATATTTTCATGAGTACGACTTTTTATAGACTAAGTTTGGCAGAATAAGTACTGGTGCTTGTAAATTAGGGGGCTTGATGGACTTGTGTCTTTTCCTAATCATTCATTAAGGGACATTGGGTCAAAAGGAATTTTGAGACAATAGGTTATTCTGCCTCCTTCAGGAGAATTTAAAAAAAAAAAATTCTGAACAGGCAGTATAAGCTCTCCCACTCCTAACATGCTTGAGATTTTGCTAGTGTCCTAGATAAAAGCAAACACAGTTTTTTTTCTTTTTATCAAGACATTTTTTCTCCAATCATGTTTCTGCATTCACTACAGATTCACGAGAGCTCCTTTTGCAGTTTTCCATGTTGGCTGTTTAAATATTTTTAAATATTACAAAGCCCTGCTGTATAAATGACACTGGCAGGGAAGGGGTTAACACTAGGGGGCGATCAAGGGGTTAACTGTGTTCACTGGGTGTGTTCTAACTGTGTGGGGGCTGGGCTCACAGGGACAACACAGAAATCACTGTTCCCATTCACTAGGAACAGCCGATCTCCATGTTGTCCCTTGTCAGAACGGGGATCCACCTTGTTTACATAGACAGATCCCCGTTCTGCCTCTCTGTGCAGCAAAAGTGGGTGGCCGGCGGACATCGAGTGGGTAGGCTCAGGGCTCCGGCTCTAATCATGTGCTTCACAAAAAAAAAAAAAAAAAAACCCTGCATGGAGATTATGGACAGGGTGCCGCTGAGAGGGGATGTGGCTACATGTTTACATGTTTCAGGTCAGACAGGAGGGCCTCTTTATCAAACTATAGCTTCCATTTTTATTGTCTTATATGCTTTTTTAATACATCGCTACAATTAGATGGAGGCGCCCCCTTGTGTTTGTTTTTTGCTTTGAGATTTTGTACAGGTTTTTAAACTGGCACAGGGTTTTGTAATATTTATTTGCAAACTTCTCTAAGAAGGTTTTACCAGCAGCCCTGGATGTATTTGAATATTTACAAAACAGAGGTTTTAATGCAGAAGAAGTATTTGATAGCGAGAAAAGTGATAAAATGGATTGCGATACCATTTTTAAACATCTGAAACAAATGTTTCACGTTACAGCACTTTCTACCGTGCATATTCTAGGCTAGCCTTTCTCACTCGGGGTTCCGCAGCACCCTCGGGTACTGCCTGTATTCTTTAGGGGTTCTGTGTCAAAATGCTAAAAACTGTACAAACGCAGGTGGATCTAGTAGCTTGATCCAAGCCTGCCTTAATACAAGCCCTGCCCTAGTGCGGGGCTGCCAGCTTATGTCCTATTAACCAATGGCGTAATTGCTTGCTAAGGAGCACATCAAGTTCCTGTGCAGTGTTCTTAAAGGAGTTGTAAAGGTACATTTTTTATTTTCTAAATAGGTTCCTTTAAGCTAGTGCATTGTTGCTTCACTTACCTTTCCCTTTGATTTACCTTCTAAAGGTTTGTTTTCTTTGTCAGAATTTCTCACTTCCTGTTTCTCCTCACTGAACTCCACACCATCATCCGAGTGGTGTGGAGTCATCCAGAACAGCTTACTGAGGATAAACAGGAAGTGAGAAATTCAGACAAAGAAAACAAAGAAAAAAAATATTTAGAAGGGAAATCTAAGGAAAAGGTAAGTGAAGCAACAATGCACTAGCTTAAAGGAACCTATTTAGAAAATAAAAAATGTACCTTTACAACTCCTTTAAGTTCCCCTCATCTGCCTCCAAAGCCGCTTATTCAATACCATTTTTAAACACCTGAAACACAATATGGAAAAGAAGGTAAAAATCTGGTGGGACATTGCAGCGTTAGAAAGCTATCAAAAAGAGGAAATAAGATGGGCGCACTGATAAAAAATATGTAGAGGAATGGTATGCCTGTTGAAACCATTGTAAAAGGAAATTATTGGAAATATTAATAAAGAGCGAAAAATAAAAAGCGATTTTACACTATATAAGCTTTTCTTTTCAACCTATGCAAGGAACATGATCTGAGCTGCGGCAACAAAGCTCACCAAAGAACAAGGAATATGGCCTTAAGCCTCGTACACACGGGCGAGAATCCCATCAAAAAAAAAAAGTTGGTTTTCTCGACGGGATTCCTGGCAAGCTTGTCTTGCCAAGCCCTGTGTACACATGCGCCATTCAAAAGAACCGCCGTTCTTTTGAATGGCAAGAACGCGGTGACGTCATCGACTACGAAGAGCCGGCGCTCGTCACATTCGATGCCGTCGCCGCCATCTTGCTACACCCTACACTACCCTTGTATGCTACCGCGCATGCGTCGAAGTCTCATCGAGCATGCGCGGGTTTTCCTGGACAGGTAAGCATACAGACGACCGGGTTTCTTGGCAGGAAACACTCTGCCGAGAATCCCGATGAGAAAAATAGAGAGCAGGTTCTCGATTTTTCTCATCGAGATTCCCGGCAGTTTTCCTGCCCAGAAACCATACACACGAACGGTTTTCTCGACAAAAAGCTCTCCCAGCTGTTTTCTTGCCAAGAAAACCGGTTGTGTGTATGAGGCTATAGTGCTATATTTTGTTAAACCAATGCATACAATAAAACCAAAGCTTTCCATATAACACAATAACACAAAAAACATAGAGCCTTTCCAAACCTACAGCTAAAGCCACTGCCGACAGATTTGTGCAGCGGCATGACGTCAGCACATAGACTCCGCCCGAGACACGTTTCATTCAGCATTTCGGTTCTGCAAATATTTACAGGACTTCTATGTATACTTCTATAGGTGTTCTGTGCATCCATATGCAGTCAGTCCCATTGCTGTCATATGGGATGCAGTGGCTGAAGGGACACAGCCGCTGCTCCCAATGTGACATCCCTGCGGGTGCGGGTGCACGGACTGTGTAAAGGAGGCCATAACTGGACCCTGGCATGAGAAAGATGTGAGCTGGCCAGTAATGTGACCCTAGAGCACTGGACTCTGTTAGCTGGTGACCTGTGTTAGCCACAGAGCTCTTTACAGGTTCAGGGACATGATACACCAACTGGTGTAAGTCTTTTTCCAGAGTCTGTCTCTAACATGCCTGCAGCTTTTGCACACACTGCACAGGATGACAAGGAGTCTAATCTATTCCTTTTGTATGATCTAGTGCCCAAGGAGTTACAGCCTGCTGACAGAACTCATAGGCTTAAAGTTACCATCTCAGTCCGTATTGATGCGGTGTGTACATGTTTAGAACTGGAGGTAGTGATCTGCTTCTGCATACTCTAATGCCTTGTACACACAATCGGATTTTCCATCGGGATAAACTCGAATGAATTTTTCAGACGGAGTTCTGTTCAACCTGTCTTGCATACACACTGTCACACCAAATTCCGACCGTCAAGAACGCGGCGACGTGCAACACTACGATGAGCCGTGAAAAATTAAGTTCAATGCTTCCGAGCATGCGTCGACTTGATTCTGAGCATGCGTGTCTTTTTTCTCCGTCAGAGTTCCCTACAGACAAACGGAATTTCCAATAGAAATTGTTCTCTTTCTAACTCCGTCGGAATTTCCAACAGAAAAAGTCTGATGGGGCACACACACGGTCGGAATATCCGATGAAAAAATTCCGTCTGACTTTTTTCCTCAGAAATTCCGACCGTGTGTATGCGGCATTAGGTTACTTCTCTGGGCTCCCTTTAAAGTGCCTAATGTCAAAACCTTCCCAGTACAGGCGTTACTACAACTGGTTTTATATGGTGACTAGTGGTCTACTGACAAGATATTTTCCCCTCCCAAACATATTGCCCTGCAATACCCTATTCAGGAGGCTTTTTTCATGAAAAGGTCCCTTCCCATGGTGGATCTGGCTTTTTTTTTTTGCCTTAACAAAACCCTGACTTCCCCTTTTGAGGACATGCCAGTGTTTATTTTTAATAAGAGAGATGATCCTCCAGGTTTGTGATAAAACCCATAGAAATAAAATTATGAAATGCAAAACTGATGAAGGGAAAAGATTTAATGAATCAGTGATTAAGTGAAAAACAGGAAATCACTTTTAAAACACAAATGTCTACTGTGTGGGATCATGTGACTTTTCATACTTTTTTACCAAATATAATTGGGATATCTGGAACAGGAATTATGCTCGTGAGTATAGCAAGAACAGATGCTATAACAGAACAATAACCACAAGGCCATCTGTGTTTAATTGGCAGACCCACTTTTTCTGGGATGCTAATAGGACTATGGGATCCATGTGTCGGTTTAATACCAAAGCCAAGTTTTAATTTAAACAATTTGAAATCATGTTTTTTTAGTGAAGAATGCCATGCAAGGGCATATGGTAATTTTATTTACATATTGTCAACTTTGCAAAATAACACCACAGTCATGTCAGATTTTAGGAATTGCATCACTGTGTTATATCCTTAAATTGAAAAATAGACTGTGAATACAATGTATTGACAATGCAAAATGAACTTGAATTTTAGAAGCACTGAAGAACACTTGTAGGTGTGATCTGTTTTAAAAGCTCACATTAATATTGTTATATGGCAGTAATTCCTGGAATACCTACAGCATGCTCTACCATTCTAGGTTGGTGTAGGGTCGAGTGGGGCCACTGCAGGAAAAACTGTGTATGGGATGGAGAATGACATGGTAGACTCAAACTGGATAAAAGAGAGAAAACAAAAATGACATCTGATAATGACGAAGTAGGATACATTAGACAAACCCAATAGTGGTCATTGGATAGTATGGGGTCATATTATAAAAATGGGAATAGCATAGTAGAGTGTGAGAACTGAGGGATTGTGTACTTGCTAAATGGGTAAAAGAGGCTATGGATAGGAGGAAGTTTGATTTGACTGGGTAGGTGAAAGAAGCATTGTAGCATATGAATGACTGGATTCATGGGAATTGCATTGGGGTAGTGTCCATTAGAGTGGGAGTTGAGAACTGGCACTTCTGTCTGGGGAGATTAATGGACAGGAGATTACAGTACCAATCCTGTAGTGCGCTTATACAAGTGGACATTACTCAATTGTGCATGTGTCAGTGGTGCTATAATTGTTCTAGCCCAACACAGTACCAAACTTATATTCAATTGCATGTTGGATTGATCTATCTAAATATTCTGTTCTATCAGTACCATCAAAACAAAAATGTCAATGCTCAATTACGCAAGAAATTATTTTTCCAAGAGCTGCAGAATATCTACCGTATATACTCGAGTATAAGCCGAGATTTTCAGCCCTTTTTTGGGGGCTGAAAGTCCCCCCTCGGCTTATACTCGAGTCATATAAATTTTACATTGTAAATATTACCTGTAAAGAAGTTGCGGCTGCGGCGTCCATCGTTCGAATTCCGCGGCGTCCATCGTTCAAAATTCCACAGTCTCTTCCTGTTCCTTCCTTGATAGGCGAGTCTCAGCAGACACTCTCTGCCTATCACGATCATTCTCTCATCCTCAGTTTTCCAGCAGACGTCTGTGATTGGCGGAATACCCAACACAGTGTCTGCTGGGAAAACTAAGGATGAGAGAATGATCGTGATAGGCGGAGAGTGTCTGCTGAGACTCGCTTATCAAGTAAGGAACAGGAAGAGACCGCGAAATTCGAACGATGGATGCTGCGGAATTTGAACGATGGACGCCGCAGCCGCAACTTCTTTACAGGTAATAATTACAATGTAAAAATTTCTATTTACAGGGAACAGCGAGCTAGGGAACAGTGGGGCATCGGCTTATACTCGGGTCAGTGAGGTTTCCCAGTTTTTTGGGCAACATTAGGTACCTCGGCTTATATTCGAGTCGGCTTATACTCGAGTATATACGGTAATTTGTTAGAAAATCATACCATCAGTTATATGCACCCTTTGGGGAAAAGGAAGAAAGGATCTGTGGAATTTTATAGTGATTACAATTGTATGAACCACCTTGTGTGGTTTATGCTATCATGGTTTTAAAAGCATCCCTGCACACTCCAAAATTCCTAGATTCTTGCTGAGTGACAGGAATTGTACGTTTATTGAACCCCGAGTGCAAACTCCAACCAGTAATCATTAACTGCGTCAATCTGTACTATTAGCTCTCTATAGTGTAGATGAGGAAAACTGGGTAAAAGAGGCAATTAGTGTATTTCATTTCATTACTACACACTTCTTCTCTGCACCGGGCAGTACCAATTATCAAATGCACTATATATAGTGTTTGGTTAGGTGTTCTTCCTGTTCTGGGTTATTTAGAGTTTTTACTAGCACATAATGCCTTGTAAGATGTAATGATTTCTCTATGTACAACACTTCTGGTTTTCATCCTGCCACTCTGCATACCGTACTAACAAGCTGACTTCTCTAAACAATTCACTAAGTATCTGTAGCATCAAAGGAACGTTCATCGTATCTGGGTTCATTTAACAGTGAAAGGGACCTTGTGCAGAAGGAGAATTGTGGTTGAGGGAGAGCCTGATATGCAAGTATCGTGGCGATATCTCACATGTAGTAGTAACTTCTTTGGAGTAAAGACTAACTTCTGTGGATACATGTTCATCTAAAATATTGTGTTATGATAATTTTATATGGTTAATACATATTTTGATCTTATTTAGTATAGGCATTGCTTTAGTTAACAAACCGGCATATTTTTCTCCGCATTTACTTGCAAACCAAGCTAAATTGAAAGTATCAATAACAGGGGTTAAAATATGTTATAATGCTGCACGAGTACTTTCACAGTTGCAGCTACAGTTTTTTATTTAAAGGGGTTGCTCCACCGGAAAAAAATTTTTTAAAGCCAGCAGCTACAGCTACAGCAGCTGCTGGCTTTTAATATTTGGACACTTACCTGTCCTGGAGTCCAGCGACGTCCGCAGCAGAGGACGAGCGACCGCTCGTCGCTCTGCTGCTCCCTCCGCCATCCTCGCTGAGGGAACCAGGAAGTGAAGCCCTGCGGCTTCATGTCCGGTTCCCTACGGCGCATGCGCGAGTCGCGCTGCGCCGTTCTGATTGGTGCTCCTGTGTTCTGGGAGCCGAGTGTCTCCCAGAACACCAAGGGAAGTCTGCGGGAAGTGACGTAACTCCCGCAGATTCCCGGAGACAGGACTCCCGGATGTGGGTGAAAATACCTGTCTTAGACAGGTATCTTCACCCCCCTCCCCCCTGAAAGGTGTCAATTGTGACACCGGAGGGGGGGAGGGTTCCAAATAGCAAAAGTTGCTATTTAGGGTGGAGCTCCACTTTAAGCATAGCTTCACCCAAGAGTGATATCTTATTTGTAGAACCCAGTATGCAGAGTCTGTGTCTTTTTATACAGTGCCTTGAAAAGGTATTCATACCCCTTGAAATTTTCCATATTTTGTCATGTTACAACCAAAAACATAAATGTTTTTTATTTGGATTGTATGTGATAGACCAACACAAAGTGGCACATAATTGTGAAGTGGAAGGAAAATGCTAAAATTTTTTTTTACAAATAAATATGTGAAAAGTGTTGCGTGCATTTGTATTCAGCCCCCTTTACTCTGATACCCCTAAGTAAAATCGAATGGAACCAATTGTCTTCAGAAGTCACTGAATTAGTAAATAGAGTCCACTTGTGTGTAATTAAATATCAGTATAAATACAGCTGTTCTGTGAAGCCCTCAGAGGTTTGTTAGAGAACCTTTTTGAACAAACAGCATCATGAAGGCCAAGAAACACACCAGACAGGTCAGGGATAAAGTTGTGAAGCAGTTTAAAGCAAAGTTATAAAAAAAATCCAAAGCTTTGAACATCTCATGGAGCACTGTTCAATCCATCATCCGAAAATGGAAAGAATATGGCACAACTGCGAACCTACCAAGACATGGCACGCCCACCTAAACTGACAGGTCAGGCAAGGAGAGCATTAATCAGAGAAGCAGCCAAGAGGCCCATGGTAGAAAAAAAACACAAAATGCCAGCGCTCAAGATGTGTATACAGACATTCACCAAAAACCAAGGTATATATGTAGAGGATATTGTCCACAGGAAAAGCGGATATTTCAGTCAATAAAAATGAAGGTAACAAATGGCAGATTAAGTTTAAAGTCTTCAGAGGCAACAGGTGATAAGGAAGTCTTTGATTATAACACAAGTAAGTACTCAGGGCAGCTCTTCTCCAAGGTGAAGCCGACTCAAGGTAGTGACATAGAAAAGCGCCTCTAAGTAAAACAGGTTTATTGGCAGGTAAAACAATTCATATCCAACACTTACATTTGGGTAAGTTCAGGCATACTCCAGTGGGATAAGTGTTCGTACTGAATCCAGGGTCTGTAACGCTTCTCCACGAGTGCCCCAAGTCCCGACTGTAGCAGCCGCAAGTGGCCGGAATGCGAGCTGGTTTGTCCGTGGTGGGAGATGGCGGCGATCAATCCGTGAAGGAGCATCTGACGTCAGCTGGATCAGGTTGTATGGGGGGCCACAACGCATTTCAGAGCATGCGCGGCTCTCAAACAGAGCATGCGCGCTCCTTTCTCAAGTGTGCAGAAGGACAGGAAGGACGGATTTTTAAAGGCACTTCCGCCCATAGGCAGAGGAAAGTTAGCCAATCACTTGACGGGTGTGTCAGATATAAAGGAGAGTGGGTGTATACAACAAAACTGGGAGAGATAGTCAAAAAAACTGCAACATCTAAAACCACAACTTGTAACAATGAACAGTCATTGTATACGCTTATGCGCATACGGAAAAGGGAAGAAAAGCAATGGAAAATAAATATGCATATGATATACAATGATGATAGAATGGAAAGCAAACAATAACAGTGATAAATGGAGTAAATTAAAACCCCACATGAGTGATATATACATACACGTGTGGATATACATTTTTGTCAGCTTGGAAAATAGACAAAGAATGTATATAGGGGGTATATAAAACAAGGGTGTTATCAATGCCAAGGGAAGGATAGGGTGTAAGGGCATTTTTAAAAGTAAGACCCTAGATTGATTGACTGAATACAGCCAGTAATGCTAAAATCCAATACTTAAGGACTAATGACTATCAGCCAGTGAGTCATAAAAACAATGATAAAAGGAATTGATAAGTGTATGAGAAATATAAGGAGGAAAGTATGTGCGTGTGTATGTGTACACACGCACACACACATGAAAAGCACACATATATGCGTACATATGTGTATACACACATGTGTCAGACTATGTACCAACCGAGGGGTATTAATATGAGTCAAAAAAGAGAAAAATGAAGAATATAAGAAAATGATGAAGAGTATAAAAGAAATATATATATATATATATATATATATATATATATATATATACATTAATGACAATGTAATGACAACATTAGGCGACACTAGGTCAACCATAGAGTAAAGTAGTGGGGATTTTAGAGGATGGTGTTGACTTCTAGTTTCTCGTTGAGTCCATGGGGCACAAGAGTATCTAAAGTAAAAATCCAGAAGGTTTCGCGCTCACATAATCTGGAGAAACGCTCGGCTTCGGATATGGCTTCAATCACCCAAACCTGTAGGCCCACTGTGGACTGATCATGAAACTCCAAAAAATGGCGTGGTACACTATGTTCGTCGCAACCAGTTTCCACAAAGCGCCGGTGTTTGCCAAAGCGCTGTCTTAGTGGGTTAATGGTGCGACCAACATATAGCATCTTGCATGGACATGTAAGGCAATAGACCACGTAATCACTAGAACAATTATAAAAATTGTCAAGCTGATAGGTCTTATCTTTATGGGAGAAATTCTTTTGTCCATGTTGGACAAAATTACAGGTTTTGCACAGAGGTTTGTTACATCTATACATCCCTTTGAGGGGGGCTGGACAGATGGTATTAATTGGTCTGGTATATTTTAGCTTGCTTGCCGCTATTTTGTTCTTTAGAGTCGGAGCCCTTCTATAGGTGACTTTTGGTTTTTCACATAAGGTTGTGGCCAGATGGGGATCTTGTTTCAAGATGTCCCAGTGTTTATAAATATGTTCCATTTTCCTGTACTGTCCATGAAATCCAGTGATAAACCGAACAACAGGTTTTTCTGGCGGTTTAATCTTCTTGGGTTTCTTTCCAGGGAGAAAAGTGGTATAGGCGTGATCTATAATCTTTTCTGGATACCCTTTTTCCAGAAATGTTTGTTTCAAATATACACTTTGTGATATATAGTCACTGTCCCTAGTACAATTTTGTCTTAATCTACAGTACTGACCCGTGGGTATATTTTTCACCCAAAGAGGGTGATGGCAACTGTCAAAGTGAAGGTAAGAATTTCCCGCGATGGGCTTGGTATAGTTGCGGGCAAAGATGTTGTTATCCTCATGGTTGAGTTCCAGATCAAGAAAGGCCAAGCTGTCTTTGTTCCATACAGCGGAGAAGGAAAGTCCTAATTCATTGGTATTGCAATATGCGATGAAGTCATCAACCTGGGAGGAGGAGCCATCCCAAATGATGACGATATCATCAATGTATCTGCCATAAAATACTAGATGCCTAGCAAAAGGGTTGTTTTTCCATATGAGTTGATTCTCCCACAGACCCATGGCAGGTCGGCATAGGAGGGGGCAAAATTGGCCCCCATCGCTGTACCATGGGTCCGTAGGTAGAAGCCCCCCTCAAAATGGAAATAGTTGTGCGTAAGGCAAAACAAAGTGGCCTCCAAGATGAAGTCCGCTTGTTTGTTATTAAGCATGGGGTCGGAGGACAAGTAGTGTTGTACGGCCAATAGGCCTATATTGAGGGGAATGGAGGTGTATAGGGAATTGACATCCAATAACAGCCAAGAATAGCTGTCAAGCCAAGTATAAGGGGACAGAAGTTCCATGAGATGTATAGAGTCCCGTATAAATGATGGAAGGTCCTGGGCGAGCGGTTGTAGGAAGGAGTCAATATATTGTGAAAAGCCGCTGGTTACACTATTCATAGAGGCAACAATAGGCCTGCCAGGGGGGTTTGTCAAATCCTTATGTACTTTTGGTAAGTGATAAAAGTACGGTGTACTGTAATAATTTTTGCGTAAAAATGCTGCTTCCTTTTTGTCCATACTTGATCTAACATGGCTTTCTTAATAAGTGTCTCTGCTTCTATACGAAAGAGAGATAGGGGATCAGACGGAAGTTTTGTGTAGGTATTTTGATCAGACAGCAGCCTCATGGCTTCAGTTACATAGTCAGTTCTGTCTTGAATGATGATCCCACCCCCTTATCTGCGGGCTTGATAATGAGGTCTGGATTGTTGAGAAAGCGTTTAAGAGAAGCCCTCTCACCGGGGTTGAGATTATGATAACGGTGTTTGCTGATATTATCTGTATCCTTACATAGTTTTTGAAAGTCGGCAAACACAACTCCGTAAAAGGATTCTAGATACGGTCCCTTGGATTTGGTGGGGTAAAAAATGGATTTGGGTTGTAAGGGTGTGTGTATAACAGAAGATGATGTCTGGAAATGTTGGGTAAGTAGTTCAAAATCTATCTCGCCAGGTTCTAAGTCACAGGTGTTAAAAGGACTATCAGGAGAGTCTACTGTAATGGCCTCCACAAATACAGGGGGAGAGGATGGACAATCTAGATCCACCAATTTATGTTTGGTGGACTGTATGTTTTAAAATCTATTGAGGATAAGATTTCTTATAAATTTATTGAGGTCCTTGAATAGTTGGAAAGAATTAGGTTGTATGGTAGGAGAGAAAGTGAGGCCTCTACTCAAAAGTGAAATATCTTCAGATGACAGTATATGAGAGGAAAGATTAAACAACTTTATAGTTTCTGTTGTTTTGCGTTGAATTTTATGTTTTCTGCTTCCTCCCCTGCATCCTCGTCTGTGTGTTTTCTTTTTAGTTTATGTTTTTGGTGTGGGCCCTTGTCTAAAAAAGGTGAGAAAGACAGGAAAGCATAATGGTATTTCATTGATATTGAAATCACCAAGAAGAAGGTCAAAGGTGGTGGATGCTTGGGGAGTAGTAGTGAGTGGAGTATCTCCCTGGCCCAGAGATGGGGATACTGTATGGGGTTCAACACTGGAAATAGAAGTGGAAGGCATTACTTGTATATCAGGAAGGGTAGAGTTGGAGGGGGTGCTGGGTGAAGACAAAACTGTAGAAGTAGATGGTATATTGTCACCCAGAACTATAGCCGTGGATGATATTTTGTCACCAAGAACAGGGGCTATACTGGCCATAGAAGATGAAACTTCTCTGGGTATTAGACGTTTGTTTCCAAATCTTCGTCTAGAATGGACCCTTTGGGGTAGCGGACTGGCTATATGTGCAATGTTTAGATTGGCGGAACTGGACTTATCTTTAGGTCTAGATGTAACGTTGGAAGTTACTCTGGCATAAGGTACTATGGACATGAGTGCTGGTATTGTTACATCATTTTTCCAGGAGAAGATCTTTTTTTGACGGTAATCGTCCAAGCCCCTATGGAATTTGCCTAATTTAGTCTGTATGAGCAAGTTCTCTTTGGTTTTAGTGTTCTTTTTGAGCGTGTCCAGCCAAGTCAATGGGATCTTTTGCTGTGAGGCTATAATGTCCAGTGAAAGCATTTGTACATGATGAACTAGTTCATTATATTTAATATGTCGCTGGCTGATGAGGATTTCTATCAATTTATTGGTGAAGAATTCAGCTATCCCCTCCCATTCTTTATTGTGAGCGATGTCCAAGAAGGAACAAATTTTGAGGATCCTCAAACCTCTAGGAGAAATTTTATGTTCAATATACTTTTTCAGAAAAAACTCATCTCACCACTGAGTGTTGGTGGAATGGATTAGTCTTTCAAGTTTTTGGAATTTACCACAAAGGGTGTATCGATCGGAGCGTCTAAGTTTAGCTGAGTGGCTAAACAGATCAGAAGGTAGACTAGTATATAATGTGTCAAGTATACCATATTTATGGTATTCTATCTCATTGATCAGTTCCATTTTAGGGAACAAGGAGGAGAGGGGTACTCAAAAACTGGAAAAAATAAATATATATATATATATATATATATATATAAAGAAGAAATATATATGTATATAATATATAAAAGAATGATGATGATAATAATTATTGTAGTTGTAAGAAGCTGTATATGGCCAAGTCAAGTGAATAAGCAACTAAAATGCTGTCCCATAGAGCGAAGAAAGGGGATGGCTAAAATGATAAAATAATGGTATAAAAATATATATATGAGAGAGGCCTATATACACATGCATGTGCGTGTGAACCTACAGGGGGCCTTGGCGTGGCTCTGTGGCTCACGCATGCGTTTGCAAATGCGTGCGGACAAACCCCTGTTTTTAACGCATACTGTTAGACAGGTTAATTGGTTGCCAGCTAGCTGGTCGGTAAGTATGCTTGGTTTTTTCCTGGGCATTCCCCAGGCCTTTGTTGTTATCTGCTTTAGCCTTCCAATGATGCTTACTGTTATGGCCAGCTATAGATGAGGGCGGTGGACATGTTTTTGTTTTCACCTGTGGTGCTTGTATTGGTCCAGCAGCGCACCAACACCTTTGCTGCCATTGTGCTATGCTGGGTGTTTGGTGTGCTCCTGTACTTTTAAGGAGGGGTGGCTCCCCTTCAGTCCACCTGTCCTCATCTAACCATCAGAATGCATGTGCCTCCATTATGCCCCAGTAGAAGTCTTATGTAGACGAAACGCGTAGGGCTTGGTACGCCACTCCCCATATTGCTTTGTTTTATTCTTATCTGTGATCACTTTTTATGTTAATTTTTGTGGTTTTATTCCAATAAAACCGTATACTACCCTTTTGACCTGCACCATTGGAGCCTTGTCTCTTTCTTTCCTGCATGGGATTCGGAGAGGCTTTACCTGGAGTTATTCTGCATCATTCAGTTACCCCCTTCGGGGGTCTTTGGTGGTCAAATTTCTCTTGTACCAATTGGAAACAGGGTGATACCCTAGGAGTCCAGGTTCGTTGTATCCATTGGGGATATCCATCCAAGGTTCGGATCCGAGGATTGTTGAGTCGTAACGGCCAAGATTCCAACAGCTTAGGAGTCATCAGACAAGTCGACTGGTCCTGTGGCTGGATTTCCCATGCTTATATGATCTGCTACCACGGTAGGCAGATCCACGGACTCTGGTAAGAGTGTTTAATCTGTTTCCTATAGTCGGAAGATGTTTTTTCCTTGATGACCTACAGCCTACATGTCCTTCTTTGTATTGTGCCTTCACGGGTCATCTTGACGGACACTGCACATGTTTTTCTTTTTCCTTCACGATTACATATGTTGTTTTTTATGGATTTTATAGTGAACTCATACACATCCCTTTAGGTTGGTGTGATATTCATCTATTTTTCACTATATTTTGAGACATTTATTAGTTTTTTCCTTAATTACCAGCGCTACTTTTTTATTCCCATTACGTTTACAATTTTTGTCATATTGTTGTGTAGCTGCTTTTTGTTTTTTGTTTTTTAGTTTTTACACTTAGCGCAATATTTTTTCTATTTTTCACTGTTCCATTGTGGGGACACTCAGTTAGTGTAGGACCACAGATTCCAGGGGGCCTTGGCGTGGCTCTGTGGCTCGCGCATGCGTTTGCAAATGCGTGCGGACAAACCCCTGTTTTTAACGCATACTGTTAGGTTAATTGGTTGCCAGCTAGCTGGTCGGTAAGTATGCTTGGTTTTTTCCTGGGCATTCCCCAGGCCTTTGTTGTTATCTGCTTTAGCCTTCCAATGCTGCTTACTGTTATGGCCAGCTATAGATGAGGGCGGTGGACATGTTTTTGTTTTCACCTGTGGTGCTTGTATTGGTCCAGCAGCGCACCAACACCTTCGCTGCCATTGTGCTATGCTGGGTGTTTGGTGTGCTCCTGTACCTTTAAGGAGGGGTGGCTCCCCTTCAGTCCACCTGTCCTCATCTAACCATCAGAATGCATGTGCCTCCATTGTGGGGACACTCACAGTTAGTGTAGGACCACAGATTCCAGGGGGCCTTGGCATGGCTCTGTGGCTCACGCATGCATTTGCAAATGCGTGCGGACAAACCCCTGTTTTTAACGCATACTGTTAGACAGGTTAATTGGTTGCCAGCTAGCTGGTCGGTAAGTATGCTTGGTTTTTTCCTGGCCATTCCCCAGGCCTTTGTTGTTATCTGCTTTAGCCTTCCAATACTGCTTACTGTTATGGCCAGCTATAGATGAGGGCGGTGGACATGTTTTTGTTTTCTCCTGTGGTGCTTGTATTGGTCCAGCAGCGCACCAACACCTTTGCTGCCATTGTGCTATGCTGGGTGTTTGGTGTGCTCCTGTACCTTTAAGGAGGGGTGGCTCCCCTTCAGTCCACCTGTCCTCATCTAACCATCAGAATGCATGTGCCTCCATTGTGGGGACACTCGATGTTAGTGTAGGACCACAGACTCCAGGGGGCCTTGGCGTGGCTCTGTGGCTCACGCATGCGTTTGCAAATGCGTGCGGACAAACCCCTGTTTTTAACGCATACTGTTAGACAGGTTAATTGGTTGCCAGCTAGCTGGTCGGTAAGTATGCTTGGTCTTTTCCTGGGCATTCCCCAGGCCTTTGTTGTTATCTGCTTTAGCCTTCCAATGATGCTTACTGTTATGGCCAGCTATAGATGAGGGCGGTGGACATGTTTTTGTTTTCACCTGTGGTGCTTGTATTGGTCCAGCAGCGCACCAACACCTTTGCTGCCATTGTGCTATGCTGGGTGTTTGGTGTGCTCCTGTACCTTTAAGGAGGGGTGGCTCCCCTTCAGTCCACCTGTCCTCATCTAACCATCAGAATGCATGTGCCTCCATTGTGGGGACACTCACAGTTAGTGTAGGACCACAGATTCCAGGGGGCCTTGGCGTGGCTCTGTGGCTCACGCATGCGTTTGCAAATGCGTGCGGACAAACCCCTGTTTTTAACACATACTGTTAGACAGGTTAATTGGTTGCCAGCTAGCTGGTCGGTAAGTATGCTTGGTTTTTTCCTGGGCATTCCCCAGGCCTTTGTTGTTATAATGTCCAGTGAAAGCATTTGTACATGATGAACTAGTTCATTATATTTAATATGTCGCTGGCTGATGAGGATTTCTATCAATTTATTGGTGCAGAATTCAGCTATCCCCTCCCATTCTTTATTGTGAGCGATGTCCAAGAAGGAACAAATTTTGAGGATCCTCAAACCTCTAGGAGAAATTTTATGTTCAATATACTTTTTCAGAAAAAACTCATCCCACCACTGAGTGTTGGTGGAATGGATTAGTCTTTCAAGTTTTTGGAATTTACCACAAAAGGTGTATCGATCGGAACGTCTAAGTTTAGCTGAGTGGCTAAACAGATCAGAAGGTAGACTAGTATATAATGTGTCAAGTATATCATATTTATGGTATTCTATCTCATTGATCAGTTCCATTTTAGGGAACAAGGAGGAGAGGGGTACTCAAAAACTGGAAAAATATATATTTCTTCTTATATATATATTGTGACAGCAGGAAGGTAAAGTCACCTGGTTGCATCCAGGGGGGTAGATATATTTCGCCCAGATTCAGGCTTTACGCCGACTTATACAACTAGGTGGAGAGTTGTATAAGCCCAGCTGAGGCTAGTGGGCTCATGGATGACTCATACCTCTAGGGAGAGTGTGGGGCGTCGTGCAGACAGGGAGTTGATGAGACCAGCTGAAGCTTGTCAGCTCATTTAGGCCTCTATAAAAACTCCCAGATTCATTAGGTGTTTGCTCATGCCTGGACCCAGACCTGTGTGGACTGTCTAGGGAGAGTGAACCCCTGTGCGGTGAGACAAAGCCTGTGTGGCTATTTGCTTGGACATTTAAAACCAGGGACTTAGGGACTAGGACAGCACTAGGCTGATCCCAGTTGTTAGTTAGGAAACCTGTATGTTTAGTCAGAGGTCAAGTTGACCAGGATTTATTTTGTTTATGTTTCTTTTGGCTTTGCTGTGTTTTGTCACTGTAAATAGAAAATAAACCGCACCTTTTTTTTGATTTTGAAAACCACAACCTCCGTTTGCTGGGCCTGTTTTTGTGTGGGGAGCCCATCCCGGGGGTCACACACACCCGCTGCCGAGCTAACCCCCTCACAGTTGGTGGAGAACCAGTGGCAGTTTTTTTTTAAGCCAGCATGGAGGAGATACTGAAGCAGCTGGTTCTAGCAAATGCCAATCAACAGCAGACAAATGCAGGTTTGCAAAAGAGCCTTGCAGCTCATCAACAGAGCCTTGCAGCTCAACAACAGAACTTCGCAGCCCAGCAGCAAGCTCATCAACAGAGCCTTGCAGCCCAGCAGCAAGCTCACCAACAGAGTCTGGAAGCTCAGCAACAAGCCCAGCAGCAATCTGAGGCCCGCTTCATAGACCTGTTACAGAAGCAAGAGCAGAGACTACAACAAATGGAAGCAGTAATGCAGCAACGTCCGCAGACCAGTGAGGAAAGCCGTCCCACTAATACCGCGTCCTTTGGGGTGAGTCGTTTATTGACAAAAATGACTGGAGAGGATGATCCAGAGGTATTTTTGACCACATTTGAAAGGACTGCTGAAACAGAAAAGTGGCCTGAGGAGCAGTGGGCTGGACTGGTGGCTCCTCTGTTAACTGGTGAATCGCAGAAGGCTTACTATGACCTAGAGCCTGACCAAGCAAAAGACTATGTGATGCTAAAAGCTGAAATATTGGCAAGGCTGGGTGTCACCCAGGCTGTCCGGGCTCAGCGTGTGCATAACTGGACTTTCCAGCTTGGAAAACCCCCCAGGTCTCAAATGTATGATCTCATTCACCTGAGCAGAAAGTGGCTACAGCCAGAGACTTTGTCCGCACCAAAGATTGTGGAACGTGTTGTAATGGATCGGTTTTTGAGAGCTCTTCCTACTGCCATCCAAAAGTGGGTAAGCCATGGAGACCCAGAGACGGCCGATGGTCTTGTGGATCGTGTGGAGAAATACTTGGCTACAGAGAACCTGACGGCCTCTTCCAGAGACACTCGGACTTTCCACCCTAAGACCAGACCATCCCCAGGGGCGGATAAGAGGATTCCAAGGGGTGAGGGTGGAGAGAGTGAGAGGGTGGGAGCTCTACCCCAAGTTTGGCGAGAACAGCCTGGGAAATCAGCGGCTCAAGAGGCGGCAAGAAGGATCGTTTGCTACCGCTGCCGGCAAGCGGGACATATTGCAGCCAATTGCCCGGTTGTGGAGGAACCCATGCAGTGTGACTTTCTGACGGGCAGACGTCAGTCGCTGTGTGCGACAGTCGCATGCACTGCCATTCGAGGAACTGAGAAACATTTATGCAAAATGTGTGTTAATGGTAGAAATGTTGTGGTATTGCTGGATTCAGGTAGCCTTGTGACCCTGATAAAGGCTGAGTTAGTTAAAACAGAGGTCTCTGGGAATAGCAAGGTAGCTGTTATTTGTGTGCATGGGGACACCCGAGAGTATCCAGTGACTACAGTGTGTTTCGAGACCCCCAAAGGTACCCTCTCTCATCCAGTGGGCTTAGTATCTCAGTTACCGCATGACGCCATTGTGGGAAGGGATTTTCCGAAGTTCTGGGAACTGTGGAATGATCCTGAGCCCCCCACTGGTGCCCCTATGTACCAGGAATGTGATAGCCAGAACTCCCCTGAGAGTGGTAAGGACTCTCCGGAATTTCCCTTATCAGTATTGGCAGGGGAGACTCAAGAAACTGGAGAGGAGCCCACCTCCTCAGACGAAAACCTACCGTCTGTGGAGTTTTCTGATCTTGAGGTTCACAAGGAAAACTTTGCCACAGAACAGTTGAAAGACCCCGCCCTAATAAAGGCACGGGAAAACGTAGTGAAAATAGATGGCGAGTTAGTGAACCCAGATAATACCTGCACTTACCCATACTTCAGCGTAGAGAAGGACCTACTGTATCGGGTGGCAAAAAGGGCAGAAGAAACCGTTGAGCAGCTTGTGGTGCCCAAACCTTACAGGAAGTTGGTGTTGGAGTTGGCCCATGGGCACATTCTTGGAGGTCATCTGGGGACAGAGAAAACCCGAGAGAGGGTATTACAGAGATTCTATTGGCCGGGGGTGATGAAGGACATAGAAAATTATTGTTCCTCCTGCCCTGTGTGTCAGAGGTCGGCCCCGATGCCACATTTCCGTAGCCCGCTGGTCCCTCTACCCATCATTGAGGTCCCGTTTGAGAGGATCGCCATGGATTTGGTAGGTCCTATAATCAAGTCCGCTAGGGGGCACCAGTACATATTAGTTATAATGGACTATGCCACCCGTTATCCAGAAGCGATCCCTCTCCGAAATACCTCGGCCAAAACCATAGCCAAAGAGCTATCTCTTGTGTTTAGCCGGGTGGGTATTTGTAAAGAACTGCTTACGGACCAAGGTACACCCTTTATGTCCTGGGTTATGAAGGAGCTGTGTAAATTGTTCAAAGTGACGCAATTACGTACATCTGTGTATCACCCCCAAACCGATGGGCTGGTTGAAAGATTCAACAAAACCCTAAAACAAATGTTGAAGAAAGTGGTGGATAGAGATGGAAAGGATTGGGACTGTCTACTTCCTTATCTGATGTTTGCTATTAGGGAGGTGCCCCAATCCTCTACGGGATTCTACCCCTTTGAGTTACTGTATGGGAGACACCCAAGAGGGCTGTTGGATATTGCCAAGGAAACTTGGGAAAGTGAGAGTTCTCCCCACAGGAGTGTGATTGAGCATGTCGCCCTGATGCAAGACCGAATTGCACAGGTAATGCCCATCGTGAAGGAACATTTGGCCCAAGCGCAGTTAGCACAGCAGAGAGTGTACAACCGTGGAGCCAAGACCCGTACCTTTTCCCCGGGGGATAGGATACTGGTACTTGTCCCTACGGTTGAAAGTAAATTCCTTGCCAAATGGCAAGGCCCCTACGAGATAATGGAAAAAGTGAGCGAAGTGAATTACAAGGTCAGACAACCAGGAAGGCGAAAGCCCGAACAGATCTATCACGTTAATCTGTTGAAAGCCTGGAGGGATAGAGAGTCCCTAGTCGCAGACACTTGGTCACCAGCTCAAACTGGTTGCGTGATTCCTGAGGTTGGAATAGCAGCCACCTTGTCACAACCCCAACAACAGGAGGTTAAGGAGTTTGTGCTTCGCAACAAGGAGGTATTCTCTGAGCTGCCGGGACAAACATCTGGGGTAGAGCATGACATCATTACCCCGCCCGGTGAAAGGGTGAAGTTAAAACCCTATCGGATCCCAGAGGCCCGACGGGAGGCAATACGGGAGGAAGTACAGAAAATGCTGAACTTAGGGGTGATAGAGGAGTCCCAAAGTGATTGGTCTAGTCCCATTGTGTTGGTGCCTAAATCGGATGGGAGCTGGCGATTTTGTAACGATTTTCGTCAGTTGAACAAAGTTACAAAATTTGACACCTACCCCATGCCACGTATAGATGAGTTGATTGACCGGCTGGGAACAGCCCGATACATGACGACTCTTGACCTCACAAAAGGGTATTGGCAAATCCCCCTGGCCAAATTGGCCAAAGAGAAAACCGCATTTGTAACCCCAGACGGGGCGTTCCAATATAAAAGAATGCCGTTCGGGTTACAGAATGCGCCGGCCACATTCCAGCGGAAAATGGACCAGATGCTGAGGCCCCATCGGAAGTATGCTGCGGCTTACCTGGATGACGTAATTGTCCATAGCACAGATTGGGCCTCACATCTGCCAAAAGTGCAAGCAGTCCTGGACTCTGTTCGGGAAGCGGGGTTTACGGCTAACCCCAAGAAGTGTACCATTGGGCAGGAGGAGGCCAAATATCTTGGGTACACCATTGGGAGGGGAGTAATAAAACCCCAACTCAACAAAGTCGAGGCCATCCAGAGTTGGCCACGTCCCAACAGCAAGAAGCAGGTACGAGCCTTTCTGGGAATCGCTGGGTATTATCGGCGATTCATTCCCCACTTTGCTTCTAAGGCTGTGCCCCTAACCAACCTAACGAAGGGGAAAGGGTCGGTCATGATTAAATGGACCCCCGAGGCTGAGGCAGCATTCCAATTCTTGAAACAAGCCTTATGTAGCCAGCCAGTGTTGTACTCACCCGACTTCTCTAAAGACTTTGTCGTACAAAGTGATGCGTCAGATGTGGGGTTAGGAGCAGTATTGTCCCAGGTCTGGAACGGGGAAGAGCACCCAGTCATTTACCTCAGCAGGAAGTTGAAGTCCCATGAGGTAAATTACGCCACCGTTGAAAAGGAGTGTTTAGCGGTGAAGTGGGCTCTAGATTCCCTTCGGTACTACCTGCTAGGTAGGCACTTTGACATGGTTACGGATCACGCTCCGTTAAAGTGGATGGCTCAAAACAAGGAAACAAATAGAAGAGTGAATAGGTGGTTCCTGGCCCTCCAGGAATTCAACTTCACAGTAAAGCATCGCCCTGGCGTTCAAATGGGGAATGTGGATGCTTTGTCTCGTGTACATGAATGCCTGATTGCTGGTGTTCCAACCCCGAGGTTAAAACAAGAGGGGGGGGTATGTGACAGCAGGAAGGTAAAGTCACCTGGTTGCATCCAGGCGGGTAGATATATTTCGCCCAGATTCAGGCTTTACGCCGACTTATACAACTAGGTGGAGAGTTGTATAAGCCCAGCTGAGGCTAGTGGGCTCATGGATGACTCATACCTCTAGGGAGAGTGTGGGGCGTCGTGCAGACAGGGAGTTGATGAGACCAGCTGAAGCTTGTCAGCTCATTTAGGCCTCTATAAAAACTCCCAGATTCATTAGGTGTTTGCTCATGCCTGGACCCAGACCTGTGTGGACTGTCTAGGGAGAGTGAACCCCTGTGCGGTGAGACAAAGCCTGTGTGGCTATTTGCTTGGACATTTAAAACCAGGGACTTAGGGACTAGGACAGCACTAGGCTGATCCCAGTTGTTAGTTAGGAAACCTGTATGTTTAGTCAGAGGTCAAGTTGACCAGGATTTATTTTGTTTATGTTTCTTTTGGCTTTGCTGTGTTTTGTCACTGTAAATAGAAAATAAACCGCACCTTTTTTTTGATTTTGAAAACCAC
This sequence comes from Rana muscosa, assembly GCA_029206835.1. Taxonomy (NCBI): domain Eukaryota; kingdom Metazoa; phylum Chordata; class Amphibia; order Anura; family Ranidae; genus Rana; species Rana muscosa. The sequence continues at coordinate 794,958,240 of CM055118.1, forward strand.
AACCTCCGTTTGCTGGGCCTGTTTTTGTGTGGGGAGCCCATCCCGGGGGTCACACACACCCGCTGCCGAGCTAACCCCCTCACAATATATATATATATATATATATATGAAGAAATATATATGTATATAAAAGAATGATGATGATAATAATTATTGTAGTTGTAAGAAGCTGTATATGGCCAAGTCAAGTGAATAAGCAACTAAAATGCTGTCCCATAGAGCGAAGAAAGGGGATGGCTAAAATGATAAAATAATGGTATAAAAATATATATATGAGAGAGGCCTATATACACATGCATGTGCGTGTGAACCTACACACACACATACACACATATGTGTGGGGAACAAAGGCTTTTAAAAGAAGGTAATCAAGACTAATGCTGGCCATACACTATACGAAAAATCGTCCGAACGAACTTTCGAAAAACGAAAGTTTGTTCGTGAGTGCAAACGACAGTGCCATCATGTAATGACTGATAAATCGTTCAGTGGACATAAATAAAAAATAATTTTTTTTTTTTTTTACATATACCTAGTGCAGAAAGTTCGGGCGGGAAACACATTAACCTTCCGATTTATCGTTCGTTCGGCAGAAAATTTCCAAGCTTGTCCTTCGTTTTTTCGGCTCAAAAACGTCCCAAAGATTATCGATTTTGTGCCCATTAACTGTTCAAAAAACGAAAGAACTGTCTGAACGACCGATTTTCGCCCGATTTTTCGTATAGTGCAGGGATATGCAATTAGCGGACCTCCAGCTGTTGCCAAACTACAAGTCCCATCATGCCTCTGCCTCTGGGTGTCATGCTTGATGCTGTCAGAGTCTCGCTATGCCTCATGGGACTTGTAGTTTGGCAACATCTGGAGGTCCGCTAATTGCATATCCCTGGTATAGTGTATGGCCAGCATAATACTAAATATGCTAATTGCTAGGGTGGTGATATTTAGCTGTACAAACAGTCCCAGCTGCTATGCAAGACTTCACAATAAATGCAAGAAAGAAAAGAACACAAAATGCCAGCGCTCAAGATGTGTATACAGACATTCACCAAAAACCAAGGTACATATGTAGAGGATATTGTCCACAGGAAAAGCGGATATTTCAGTCAATAAAAATGAAGGTAACAAATGGCAGATTAAGTTTAAAGTCTTCAGAGGCAACAGGTGATGATAAGGAAGTCTTTGATTATAACACAAGTACTCAGGGCAGCTCTTCTCCAAGGTGAAGCCGACTCAAGGTAGTGACATAAAAACAGAGAATAGAAAAGCGCCTCTAAGTAAAACAGGTTTATTGGCAGGTAAAATAATTCATATCCAACACTCACATTTGGGTAAGTTCAGGCATACTCCAGTGGGATAAGTGTTCGTACTGAATCCAGGGTCTGTAACGCTTCTCCACGAGTGCCCCAAGTCCCGACTGTAGCAGCCGCAAGTGGCCGGAATGCAAGCTGGTTTGTCCGTGGTGGGAGATGGCGGCGATCAATCCGTGAAGGAGCGTCTGACGTCAGCTGGATCAGGTTGTATGGGGGACCACAACGCGTTTCAGAGCATGCGCGGCTCTCAAACAGAGCATGTGCGCTCCTTTCTCAAGTGTGCAGAAGGACAGGAAGGATGGATTTTTAAAGACACTTTCGCTCATAGGCAGAGGAAAGTTAGCCAATCACTTGACGGGTATGTCGGATATAAAGGAGAGTGGGTGTATACAACAAAACTGGGAGAGATAGTCCAAAAAACGGCAACATCTAAAACCACAACTTGTAACAATGTAGAGTCATTGTATACGCTCATGCGCATACGGGAAAGGGAAGAAAAGCAATGGAAAATAAATATGCATATGATATACAGGTCCTTCTCAAAAAATTAGCATATTGTGATAAAGTTCATTATTTTCTGTAATGTACTGATAAACATTAGACTTTCATATATTTTAGATTCATTACACACAACTGAAGTAGTTCAAGCCTTTTCTTGTTTTAATATTGATGATTTTGGCATACAGCTCATGAAAACCCAAAAATCCTATCTCAAAAAATTAGCATATTTCATCCGACCAATAAAAGAAAAGTGTTTTTAATACAAAAAAAGTCAACCTTCAAATAATTATGTTCAGTTATGCACTCAATACTTGGTCGGGAATCCTTTTGCAGAAATGACTGCTTCAATGCAGCGTGGCATGGAGGCAACCAGCCTGTGGCACTGCTGAGGTGTTATGGAGGCCCAGGATGCTTCGATAGCGGCCTTAAGCTCATCCAGAGTGTTGGGTCTTGCGTCTCTCAACTTTCTCTTCCCAATATCCCACAGATTCTCTATGGGGTTCAGGTCAGGAGAGTTGGCAGGCCAATTGAGCACAGTAATACCATGGTCAGTAAACCATTTACCAGTGGTTTTGGCACTGTGAGCAGGTGCCAGGTCGTGCTGAAAAATGAAATCTTCATCTCCATAAAGCTTTTCAGCAGATGGAAGCATGAAGTGCTCCAAAATCTCCTGATAGCTAGCTGCATTGACCCTGCCCTTGATAAAACACAGTGGACCAACACCAGCAGCTGACATGGCACCCCAGACCATCACTGACTGTGGGTACTTGACACTGGACTTCAGGCATTTTGGCATTTCCCTCTCCCCAGTCTTCCTCCAGACTCTGGCACCTTGATTTCCGAATGACATGCAAAATTTGCTTTCATCCGAAAAAAGTACTTTGGACCACTGAGCAACAGTCCAGTGCTGCTTCTCTGTAGCCCAGGTCAGGCGCTTCTGCCGCTGTTTCTGGTTCAAAAATGGCTTGACCTGGGGAATGCGGCACCTGTAGCCCATTTCCTGCACACGCCTGTTCACGTGGCTCTGGATGTTTCTACTCCAGACTCAGTCCACTGCTTCCGCAGGTCCTCCAAGGTCTGGAATCGGTCCTTCTCCACAATCTTCTTCAGGGTCCGGTCACCTCTTCTCGTTGTGCAGCGTTTTCTGCCACACTTTTTCCTTCCCACAGACTTCCCACTGAGGTGCCTTGATACAGCACTCTGGGAACAGCCTATTCATTCAGAAATTTCTTTCTGTGTCTTACCCTCTTGCTTGAGGGTGTCAATGATGGCCTTCTGGACAGCAGTCAGGTCGGCAGTCTTACCCATGATTGCGGTTTTGAGTAATGAACCAGACTGGGAGTTTTTAAAAGCTTCAGGAATCTTTTGCAGGTGTTTAGAGTTAATTAGTTGATTCAGATGATTAGGTTATTAGCTCGTTTAGAGAACCTTTTCATGATATGCTAATTTTTTGAGATAGGATTTTTGGGTTTTCATGAGCTGTATGCCAAAATCATCAATATTAAAACAAGAAAAGGCTTGAACTACTTCAGTTGTGTGTAATGAATCTAAAATATATGAAAGTCTAATGTTTATCAGTACATTACAGAAAATAATGAACTTTATCACAATATGCTAATTTTTTGAGAAGGACCTGTACAATGATGATAGAATGGAAAGCAAACAATAACAGTGATAAATGGAGTAAATTAAAACCCCACATGAGTGATATATACATACACGTGTGGATATACATTTTTTGTCAGCTTGGAAAATAGACAAAGAATGTATATATGGGGTATATAAAACAAGGGTGTTATCAATGCAAAGGGAAGGATAGGGTATAAGGGCATTTTTAAAAGTAAGACCCTAGATTGATTGACTGAATACAGCCAGTAATGCTAAAATCCAATACTTAAGGACTAATGACTATCAGCCAGTGAGTCATAAAAACAATGATAAAAGGAATTGATAAGTGTATGAGAAATATAAGGAGGAAAGTATGTGCGTGTGTATGTGTACACACGCATGAAAAGCACACATATATGCGTACATGTGTATACACACGTGTCAGACTATGTACCAACCGAGGGGTATTAATATGAGTAAAAAAAGAGAAAAATGAAGAATATAAGAAAATGATGAAGAGTATAAAAGAAATATATATATATTAATGACAATGTAATGACAACATTAGGGGACACTAGGACAACCATAGAGTAAAGTAGTGGGGATTTTAGAGGATGGTGTTGACTTCTAGTTCCTCGTTGAGCCTCGTTGAGCTATGAGTAAGCATCTATCTTTGATGTGAAACGCATCAGCTATCCACCCCTGCATGTCAGTTTTCTGTTTTTGTCTGTTTTTGGACTTTGAATCTATGGATTAACTTTGGATTTTAATTTTGGAATTTTGAAAATAAATCGTTTATACAGAGTGCGGCAGTCCAGGGCTCTTTTCTTTCCCATGCATTAGTGCAGAGCCAGCACCTGTTCCAGTATCAGGGCGGGAGCATTCCTTGGAGCTTCACAGCTTGGAGCGGTACACACCTTTCATTGTGGTTTTAGATGTTGCCGTTTTTTTGACTATCTCTCCCAGTTTTGTTGTATACACCCACTCTCCTTTATATCCGACACACCCGTCAAGTGATTGGCTAACTTTCCTCTGCCTATGGGCAGAAGTGCCTTTTAAAAATCCGTCGTCCCTGTCCTTCTGCACACTTGAGAAAGGAGCGCGCATGCTTGGTTTGAGAGCCGCGCATGCTCTGAAACGTGTTGTGGTCCCCCATACAACCTGATCCAGCTGACGTCAGACGCTCCTTCACGGATTGATCGCTGCCATCTCCCACCACGGACAAACCAGCTTGCATTCCGGCCACTTGCGGCTGCTACAGTCGGGACTTGGGGCACTCGTGGAGAAGCGTTACAGACCCTGGATTCAGTACGAACACTTATCCCACTGGAGTATGCCTGAACTTACCCAAATGTAAGTGTTGGATATGAATTGTTTTACCTGTCAATAAACCTTTTTTTCTTAGAGGCGCTTTTCTATTCTCTGTTTTTTTAAGAGGCTCATGGTAACTCTGGAGGAGCTGCAGAGATCCACAGCTCAGGTGGGAGAATCTGTCCACAAAACAATTATTAGTCATGCACTCCACAAATCTGGCCTTTATGGAAGAGTAGCAAGAAGAAAGCTACTGTTGAAAGAAAGCCTTAAGAAGTCACGTTTGTGGTTTGCAAGAAGCCATGTGGAGGACACAGAAATCATGTGGAAGAAGATGCTCTGGTCAGATGAGACCAAAATTGAACTTTTTTTGCCTAAAAGCAAAATGCTTTGTGTGGCGGAAAACACTACACAACACCCAGAACACACCATCCCTACCATGAAACGTGGTGGTGGTAGCATCATGTATTGGGGATCCTTTACTTCAGCAGGAACAGGGAAGCTGGTCAGAGTTGATGGGAAGATGGATGGAGCCAAATACAGGGCAATCCTTGAAGAAAACCTGCTAGAGTGTGCAAAAGACTTGAGCCTGGGGTGGGGTTTCACCTTCCAGCAGGACAACGACCCTAAACATACAGCCAGAGCTACCATGGAATGGTTTAGATCAAAGCATATTAATGTGTTAGAATGGCCTAGTCAAAGTCCAGAACTAAATCCAATTGCGAATCTGTGGCAAGACTTGAAAATTGCTGTTCACAGATGCTCTCCATCCAATCTGACAGAGCTTGAGATATTTTGCAAAGAAGAATTGGCAAAAATGTCACTCTCTAGACGTGCAAAGCTGGTAGAGACATTCCCTAAAAGACTTGTAGCTGTAATTGCAGCGAAAGGTGGTTCTACAAAGTATTGACATAAAATCCCAATAAAATACATTTACGTTTTTGGTGGTAATGTGACAAAATGTGACAATTTTCAAGGGGTATGAATACTCTTTCAAGGAACTATATTCCAAGACAGAGCTATCTCTGTTATAATGCCCAATTCTGTTTAAGTGCTGGGAATTTAGTGTATTCCTCCCTACCTTTGTATGTCCTTGTACATTCTTTTGCACTGAAAAAAGTTCAACAGCTAGAATGATAGTTCCTCATAATGGCTTAAAATTATTTAATTTTACCTAATCTATCATGATTTCGTGCTATGCATACTCCCTTTATTATTCTAGTGTATTGAAGGGAGACAGAAAATGTAGTTGTTGGAACCATGTATCAGTTGGGCCTGAATTTTGGAAATGTAGATATGGAGTTGTTCAGGAGAGGACAATGGAAATTATATGGGTTGCGCTGGCAGGGCAGCCAACTGCAAAATATGAATGCTAGGATAAAAATGAGAGCCCTTCAGTGTACCTTGTTCTATCCCCTGAATCTAAATACATAATTATCATCTCACCTTTATTTTCCAAAAAGCAAAAATTTTCAGTTGCTGCAAAGCTGAACCTAATAACTAGGGATGAGCTCGGTGTTCGAGTCGAACATACGTTCGACTCGAACATCGGCTGTTCGATCGTTCGACGAAGATCGAACGATTTGGGCCGTTCGCGCCTAATTCGAGTGACGCGAACAGCCCACAATGCACTACGCCATCGCAGTGTCATCCAGGCGCTGTGATTGGCCAAGCATGCACTGTGACCCCGCATGCTTGGCCAATCACAGCGCCGGCAGCGAGGAGAGCAATGATTGGCCACAGGCAGGATGCCTGTGGCCAATTATTGCTGAGGGTGTTTAGTACACGCCCCACACTATAAAAGGCCGCCAGCACGGCGGCCTAGTGTAGTGTGTTCCGGAGCAGGGAAAGAGAAGCATAGGCAGGGACAGTGACATTTATTTTTTCTTGCTTAACCTGGATTCCTTTAGTTTAGGGAAAGAGAAGGATAGGTAGGGAGAGTGTCAGTGTGTTTTACTGTGCGAATCCTTGTTTCTAGGGACAGGGAAGGACAGTGAGGCAAATTCTACTTGTGCTATAGTGTGCTAAAGCATTGATCATCAATCAGCTTTAAAAAAACATTTTTTCTAGGGACAGAAAACTATAGGTAGGAAGAGTGTCAGTTTCTTTCACTGTGATAATCCTTGTTTCTAGGGACAGGGAAGGACAGTGAGGCAAATTCTACTTGTGCTATAGTGTGCTAAAGCATTGATCATCAATCAGCTTTAAAAAAACATTTTTTCTAGGGACAGAAAACTATAGGTAGGAAGAGTGTCAGTTTCTTTCACTGTGATAATCCTTGTTTCTAGGGACAGGGAAGGACAGTGAGGCAAATTCTACTTGTGCTATAGTGTGCTAAAGCATTGATCATCAATCAGCTTTAAAAACCATTTTTTCTAGGGACAGAAAACTATAGGTAGGAAGAGTGTCAGTTTCTTTCACTGTGATAATCCTTGTTTCTAGGGACAGGGAAGGACAGTGAGGCAAATTCTACTTGTGCTATAGTGTGCTAAAGCATTGATCATCAATCAGCTTTAAAAAAACATTTTTTCTAGGGACAGAAAACTATAGGTAGGAAGAGTGTCAGTTTCTTTCACTGTGATAATCCTTGTTTCTAGGGACAGGGAAGGACAGTGAGGCAAATTCTACTTGTGCTATAGTGTGCTAAAGCATTGATCATCAATCAGCTTTAAAAAAACATTTTTTCTAGGGACAGAAAACTATAGGTAGGAAGAGTGTCAGTTTCTTTCACTGTGATAATCCTTGTTTCTAGGGACAGGGAAGGACAGTGAGGCAAATTCTACTTGTGCTATAGTGTGCTAAAGCATTCCTCATCAACCATCTTTGAAATCCTTGTTTTTTGGACAGTCAGGGAAATTGTCGTTGTGCTATTCTGTGCAAAAGCAATCATCCTCAACCATATTTAGAAATCCTTAAGTAAAGGGACAGAGAAGGACACCTGAAGGTAACCCTTATTGCTTTTTTCCCATCTCCCTGCAGGCCATCTATTAGAATGTCTGAAAGGCAAACAAGGAGAGGCAGACAGTCAGGAGGCAATAAAAGAGGGCAAGCAGGCTCTGTGTCTGGGGGCAACAGTGCTGGTCGTGGACGCGGTGCATTGTCATCAGCACATGGCCATGGGACACGCTTGTCCTTCTTTTCGGCAGCTGGACATGTTGAGCCACATCATGCCGAAGACTTGGTAGAGTGGATGACCAAGCCCTCCTCCTCCTCCTCATCCTCTCTCACCCAGGCTCAGGGTACTGGCAAAGCAGCTGCCAAAGCGTCCTCTTCCCTGGTATCAATGTCAGACTCATCATCAGTCACTCCTTCCCTAGACCCACCATGTCCTCCTCCTGAGGAGTCCCCCGAACTGTTTGAGCACAGTGTTGGGTACATGCTCCAGGAGGATGCCCAGCATTTCGAAGGGTCTGATGATGAAACCCAGCTACAGGAAGGCAGTAGCGTGAGAGCAGACAGAGGGGATGCTCAAGAAGGACACCAATCTGGCAGTCATGTTCCAGCAGCTGCAGCATACTGCCAGATTGGCTCCAGTGATGAGGAGGGAGGGGATGATGAGGTCACTGACTCCACGTGGGTGCCTAATAGGAGAGAGGAGGAGGAGGAGGATGAGGAGGAGGCACATCTCCAACGAGGCAGGATGCCCTTTGGTGGCCAGCGTAAGGGCAGTACACCGACGGAATCACACCGCAGAGCTCCGCCTGTGCAGGGCGCTGCCTCTGCCCGTCATTCAAAAAGTTCTTTGGTGTGGGCCTTTTTTGAGGCTAGTGCATCAGATCGCACAGCTGCTGTTTGCAACATATGTCTCAAGCGTATATCGCGTGGCCAAAACATCAGCCGCTTGGGTACCACATGCCTGACCAGACATATGTTGACCTGCCATGCAGCTCGTTGGCATGCCTACCTCAAAGACCCACACCAAAGAACAAAGCGGACCTCTCCTTGCACCGCATCAGCTGGGATCTCCAACCCCACTATAACTTCAGTCCTCTCTGAAACATGCACTGAGAGGAATGAAGGTGTAGAATTAGGTGTGTCACAGCCAAGTAGTTGCGGCCACTCTGCTAGCAGTACACCGACGTCCGATTCTAACAGGCAAATTTCCCTGCCCCAGCTGCTGGACCGTCGAAAGAAGTTCACTCCCAGCCATCCACATGCCCAGCGGTTGAATGCTAGCTTGGCTAAATTGCTAGCGCTTCAACTGCTGCCTTTTCAGTTGGTAGACTCGGCCCCCTTCCGTGAGTTTGTGCAATGTGCGGTTCCTCAGTGGCAGGTTCCCAAACGCCACTTTTTCTCACGGAAGGCTATTCCGGCTCTCTACCGGCATGTGGAAGGCAATGTCTTGGCCTCGCTGGACAGGGCGGTCAGCGGTAAGGTGCATATTACCGCTGACTCATGGTCCAGCAGGCATGGACAGGGACATTACCTTTCTTTCACGGCCCATTGGGTCACTCTTTTGGCAGCTGGGAAGGATGCAGGACAAGGTGCAGTAGTGTTGGAGGTTGTTCCACCGCCACGCCTCCAAAATGCTACTACTGGTTGTGACACACCTCTCTCCTCCACCCCCTCCTCTTCTTCTTCCTCCATGGCCTCTTCCTGTGGTTTGTCCTCTGAACCAGCGGTGCTCCGTAGCCGTTCAAGGGGCTACGCAAGTACGCAGGCAAAAAGATGCCATGCCGTGCTTGCGCTGGTGTGTTTGGGGGACAGAAGCCACACTGGGGCAGAGGTCCTGTCTGCTCTGCAGGGCCAGGCCGAGAGGTGGTTGACGCCACGCCAGCTTAAGCCAGGAATGGTGGTTTGCGACAATGGCACCAACCTCCTCTCCGCCCTCCGACAGGGACAACTGACCCATGTGCCCTGTGTGGCTCACGTCCTTAACTTGGTGGTGCAGCGGTTCTTGGGCAGGTACCCGGGCTTACAGGATGTCCTGAGGCAGGCCAGGAAAGTCTGTGTGCATTTCCACAGATCTTATAATGCCAGTGCTCGCCTGGCTGAGCTGCAAAAGGAGTTGAACCTGCCCAAGAACCGCCTTATATGTGACATGCCCACCAGGTGGAACTCAACGTTGGCCATGCTGCAGCGGCTGCACACGCAGCAGAGGGCCATCAATGAGTACCTGTGCGACTACGGCACCAGGACAGGGTCAGGGGAGCTTGGTTTTTTTCTCCACGCCAGTGGGGCATGATCAGGGATGCATGCACTGTCCTGGCACCATTTGAGGAGGCCACGAGGATGGTGAGCAGTGACAGTGCATGCATCAGTGACACTGTACCTCTTGTCCACCTGTTGGAGCACACGCTGCGTGGAATAATGGACAGGGCACTTGAGGCAGAACAGAGGCAGGAAGAGGAGGACTTCCTTGCCTCTCAAGGCCCCCTTTACCCAGACAGTGTTCCTTCTGTCCCACCCATCGCACAGGAAGAGGAGGAGGAGGAGGAGGAGGAGGATTGTGTCAGCATGGAGGTGGAGGCTGGCACTCAGCATCATCAGCAGCAGTCTTTTAGGGATGATTTACAGTCCCAAGAAACCAGTGGTCTTGTACGTGGCTGGGAGGAGGTGGCTGCCGATCATGTCGTCCTTAGTGACCCAGAGGACTCCGGAGCGAATGCCTCAGCAAACCTACGCTGCATGGCCTCCCTGATCCTGCAAAGTCTGCGGAAGGATCCTCGTATTCTTCGGATCAAGGAGAGGGACCATTACTGGCTGGCCACTCTCCTTGATCCACGGTACAAGGGTAAGGTTGCGGACCTTATGTTACCGTCGCAGAGGGAGCAGAGGATGAGACAACTCCGGGAGGCCTTGCAGAAAGGTCTGTGCAACGCGTTCCCAGAGACTGGGAGGTTACAAACTCCTGGTCCTGGACAACGAGTTGCTGAGGCTTCGGCCAGTCAAAGAAGGAGCGGTGGGGAAGGTGGCCGTCTGACCGATGCGTTCAGACAATTCTTTAGTCCGCAGCCCCAAAGTATGATCGGTTCCAGCAACCATCGCCAGCGTCTGATAAACATGGTGCAGGAATATCTAGGGGCAAGGTCAGACTTGGACACCTTCCCCACCGAAAATCCTCTGGCTTACTGGGTCTTGAGGATGGATCACTGGCCAGAGCTTGCACAGTATGCAATTGAGCTACTGGCCTGTCCTGCATCCAGCGTTCTTTCGGAACGCACATTCAGTGCTGCTGGAGGATTTGTCACGGATCACAGGGTGCGCCTGTCCACCGACTCGGTTGATCGACTGACTTTCATCAAGATGAACCAGTCTTGGATCACCACCAGCTACCACACACCTGATGCTGATATAACAGACTAATTGATTTTAACATGTCACATCCCTTCAAGACTGATGCTGATGCTGAGTGCCTGTGCTGTTATGTTGACTGGCTATCCTCCTCCTCCGAGTCCTCAATGATACGATTGATGATGATAGCTTGGAAGATCATTTTTGTTTATGGGTGCCGCCACCAGTGGCTAAGGCCCAATTTTTCAGCCCCTGTTTTACAGGGGCGTGTAATTACAATTTTTTTAGCAATAATTTGCCATAGGGCTCATTGCTGTGCTCCAAGTACAGTATCTGTGAGGGGTTGGAGTGTTGTGGCACCAGTGCCTAAGGCCCAATTTTTCAGCCCCTGTTTAACAGGGGCGTGTCATTACAATTTTTGAAGCAATACTTTGCAACAGGGCTCATTGCTGTGCTCCAAGTACAGTATCTGTGAGGGGTTGTAGTGTTGTGCCACCAGTGCCTAAGGCCCAATTTTTCAGCCCCTGTTCAACAGGTGCATGTAATTACAATTCTTGATCTAATAATTCACAGCAGGGCCCATTGCTGCACCCACCAAGAGTAACTCTGAGGGCTTACAGTGTTGTGGCAACGCCACCACCACCACCACCACCACGAAAGGCCCAATTTTTCAGCCCCTGTTCAAAAGGGGCATGTAATTACAATTCTTGATCTAATAATTCACAGCAGGGCCCATTCCTGCACCCACCAAGAGTAACTCTGAGGGCTTACAGTGTTGTGGCAACGCCACCACCACCACCACCACGAAAGGCCCAATTTTTCAGCCCCTGTTGAAAAGGGGCATGTAATTACAATTCTTGATCTAATAATTCACAGCAGGGCCCATTCCTGCACCCACCAAGAGTAACTCTGAGGGCTTACAGTGTTGTGGCAACACCACCACCACCACCACCACGAAAGGCCCAATTTTTCAGCCCCTGTTCAAAAGGGGCATGTAATTACAATTCTTGATCTAATAATTCACAGCAGGGCCCATTCCTGCACCCACCAAGAGTAACTCTGAGGGCTTACAGTGTTGTGGCAACGCCACCACCACCACCACCACGAAAGGCCCAATTTTTCAGCCCCTGTTCAAAAGGGGCATGTAATTACAATTCTTGATCTAATAATTCACAGCAGGGCCCATTCCTGCACCCACCAAGAGTAACTCTGAGGGCTTACAGTGTTGTGGCAACACCACCACCACCACCACGAAAGGCCCAATTTTTCAGCCCCTGTTCAACAGGGGCATGCAATTACAATTCTTGATCTAATAATTCACAGCAGGGCCCATTGCTGCACCCACCAAGAGTAACTGTCAGGGCTTACAGTGTTGTGGCACCAGCACCACCATCAAAGGCCCAATTTTTACTACCACTGATCAACAATTATATGTAATTAAAATTCCTGATATAATAGTTGACAGCAGGGCGTTCCAGCACCAACCAAGAGTAACTGTGAGTGTTTACAGTGTTGTGCCAACACCAACAACTAAGGGGCCTATTTCTGCAGAGTATATACGGCAGGTCCCTACTTTCAAACATCCAACTTACAAACGACTCCTACTTGCAAACGCAAGAAGACAACAGGAAGTGAGAGGAAATCTACCCCTTGGAAGGAAAATTCTCTCCTGTAAGAATTAATATGGGAGAAAGGTGTCTCCTCTGTACTGATGCTTTATCAGCAATCCTTGTTTCAAGAAAAACACCACATTTCAAAAACAGTTGTCATTGGGACGGAAAGTGAGGTGAAATGTTCTGAACAGGGGCACAGACAGCAAAACAAATGTTACAGGGGTGATAACCCTTACCTATGTTTTCCAAAAAGTTTAAAAATAGATTTTTGGGCTGGAGCTACACTTAAACAATGTACCTGTTCAAAATTACAAACAGATTCTACATAAGAACAAACCTACAGTCCCTGTCTTGTATGCACCGCCTGTATACGGCTGTTCAGAGTATATAGGGCCTTTTTTATTTTATGTGCGGGGTTCCCCTTAATATCCATACAAGACCCAAAGGGGCTGGTAATGGGCTGGGGTGGGGGGGGGGGTCATGGGGTAGCTATGCCATTTTTCTTAAAGATTTTCATCCATATTACCGGGACCAGACATTACATTAAAGCCGCAAGCAGTTTTAAATGGCTTTTTTTTCCTTTAGAAGTGTCATTTTGTGCAGGGACAGTTCTAAACACGGGAAACACGTGGCACTTCACAGGCATACTTTAGACACCCCCCAGGTACGATATTTAAAGGAATATTTGACTTTTTTTTTTTCACTTTATGCATCATTAAAATGACTGCTCCCGAAAAACGACCGTTTTTAAAACTTCTTTTTGCATTGATACATGTCCCCTGGTGCAGAACCCGGGTTCCCAAACCCTTTTTAGGACAATAACATGCATAATAGTTTTTATAATTAGCACTTTAGAATTCGAACGTTCGCATCCATTGTATTTAATAGGGTTCTAATGTTCGTACGAACTTTCGGTCCGTTCGCGGGTTCTGGTGCGAACCGAACCCGGGGGTGTTCGGCTCATCACTACTAATAACCTATTAGAATGTATCTTTGTATGGCAGAGAATCTGGAGGGTACTTTTAATGCAAGTCCGACTGAAGCTAACAGCGCGGCGTGGCTCACGACGCAGGATGCTCTGTACCGAGTCACGGCCTCTGGGGCGGAGAGGAAATGGTTCTTCCAGAGGGCAGCATTTTATGAGGAGGGTGAACATACCGGACGCATGCTAGCAACTATTGCCCACTCCCAACAGATGTCCCCGTCTATTGGGGCGCTGCGCACTCGAGCTGGTGGGGTGACCAGTTCCCCAGACCAAATTTTGTCTGAACTTGTGAGTTTTTACTCATCCCTGTATGAATCTAAACAAGCATACTCGTTAGAATCTTTGGCTGATTATTTGGACAATGTCCACCTGCCTAACCTATTGGCCTCCGCTAGGGAAATGCTTGACACTCCATTGACCCTGAAAAAATTGCAGATGGCGACCGGTTTGTTCCCTAACTCAAAAGCCCCGGGGGATGACGGACTCCCCATAGAGGTATACAAGCAATATGGGGGACTTGTGCTTTCGCATTTACTGAAGGTGTTCAATGCTGCAAAAGAATCCGGTGGCCTCCCCCAGTCTATGACCAGAGCTAACATGGTATTGATCTTGAAACTGGATAAAGACCCCCTCGACCCGGGATCATATCGACCTATCTCACTTCTGCAAAATGATGTAAAGATCCTCGCCAAAATCTTAGCTGTACGATTAAATAGTGCCATTTCTACCATAATACACTCGGACCAATCCGGGTTTATGCTCCAAAAGTCAACTGCGATAAATTTGCGGAGACTTTTCCTCAATATCCAATCCCGGGCAGACAACATAGGGGACCGAGCATTGTTATCCTTAGATGCCCATAAGGCATGTGAAAGCGTTGAGTGGGAGTACCTGTGGGCGGTAATGAGGAAATTTTGATTTGGGATCGGATTTATTGAGTGGGTGCAGCTCTTATATTCGTCCCCAGTAGCGGCTATACGGGAGGGGGGGAGAATTTCACACACTTTTAAATTACATAGAGGCACGCGGCAGGGCTGCCCCTTGTCTCCCCTCCTGTTCGCCCTGGCCTCAGTACAGGGATTTCACTATGGGGATCTTCAGGAGAAGATCATGTTATATGCCGATGACACCATGCTGCTCCTTGACGACACGTCTACTTCACTGACAGAGGCCATGAATGTTGTACGGCGGTTTGGAGAGTACTCGGGTCTAGTTATTAATTGGACCAAGTCCTCCCTGCTACTATTGGACCGTCAGCCTCCCTCATCCCCAATGACCATGCAAGAAGATATCCCTGTTTCCACGTCCTTTCGGTATCTTGGCATCCAGGTTACCGCCTGTCTGCTGGACTATGTCAATCTCAACCCTCTGATCAATCTCTGTCGTGATCGGGTCAAAGTGTGGAGCAAGCTGAAGCTGTCCCCAGTGGGGAGGGTAAACTTGATAGAGCAGTTGTGGCATGAGAATCATCTTTATGTGCTTCACAACTCCCCAATGGTCATTCCCTTGAAAAAGTTTAGAATTATTAATTACATTTTTCGTTCACTTATATGGCTCACGAAGCCTCCTAGAATCAAACTTGAACAGCTGCAACGCTCAAAGGACACCGGGGGATTGGCGTTGCCCAATCCCTGGCTGTATTATCTGGCCTCCCAAATGCAACATATGGCATGTGTCATACGCCCTGGGCAGGAACTGGAATTGAACTTGCTGGACTCTTTGGTCCGACTACTCAGTTTCACGACTGGGGGGGTGTCGGATGGTCTGGAGGCCCTATAGTACACTAGATCGAATAAGCTTTTTCCCATGTATGCTCTCACGCAGAAGATTTGGAAGATTGGAACAAGGTCAGGATGCCCCAGGGGGTGACTGGGTTCACAAAATACAGCCCTATCTGGGATAATCAATATTACCAGTAAATAGCAAAATTGCCATATGGTCTGAAATGGAAACAGTACGGTGTGTCACATATGATTCACGTATTTAGGGCTGGCAAACTGAGACCCTTCCAGGAGCTTAGCGAGGATTTTAGGCTCCCAGCATCTATGCACTTTTATTACATGCAACTCAAACATGCAGTTGATGCACAGAGGGAGGTGGATGTTTGGTCCTTGGACTCTACATCGGTTTTCAATTACTTGTTTGAGGCGACTACCTATAAGGGGTTTATATCCTGCTGTTATGCCATGCTGCTGAGTCTTTTCCTACGGGGCACTCCTCTGAAGGCATTGTCTCTGTGGGAACAGGATGTGGGCGCATTTGAGGACGAGCAGTGGGAGGAAGCCTTACAGGCGGTCCCCGTATGCTCTCTAAATGTGGCGCAAAGGCTGTCACAGCTTTATATACTTCTCAGGGTGCATTACACACCGGCTAGGCTAGCCCGTATGGGGGTGAGTGCTGATTCAACCTGCACCAGATGTTGCAGAGTTAATGGTGATCTCATTCACCTGTTATGGCGCTGCCCTAAACTCCATCTGTACTGGACGAAGGTCATTGACACGCTTAATGGGGCTTTCCAGGCCCAGATGCCTTTAGACCCTAAAACTTGTCTGTTGGTGATAATAGATGGCCTCCAGGTGGTGGATATCCCTAAGCAGGCTATCTGTAGAGCTTTATTCCAGGCCCGCATGATGATCTTGAGACACTGGAAAGACACCGAACCGCCTACAATGCAGGAATGGATCACACCGATTACATTGGAAAAACGTATATATCAGCGTAGGGGGACCAGCACTAAATTTGATAAACTATGGGCCCCGTGGCTGAACGTCCCTGGTCTGGCCCCAATAGATCTGGTGTATGACCATCTTTTTTGAGCCCACATAGGGCGGGTGGATTTTGGTATTTGGATAAGTAGGTTACCTGTTAGAGTATGCTGAAGTGGGGAATGGATTGGGGGCAATTGCATGTATTAGGCCCATGTGGAACAACTGTTTGCGGATGGGAATGGGTGCTTTTAGGGCCGCCATCAGGGGGTACAGGCAGTACACCTGTAAGGGCCCGGAGGTCCCCAGGGGCCCGGATGGCAACCCCCTTTTTTTTTGTAAGGGGCCCAGAGGTCCCCGGTGCCCCGGATGGTAACCCCCCCTTTTTATGTGTTTTTTATAAATAAATAAAAAAAATATATTTTTTATTTATTTTTTGTAAGGGGCCCAGAGGTCCCCAGGGCCCCGGATGGCAACCCCCCTTTTTTTCTATAATTTTTTTTTCTATAAATTATTATTTTTTTATGTATGTTTTTATGTAATGTGTCTTTTGGTATTGATATTGCATTGGGCGTTTGCCTAGGTATCTATGGTGCAATCTGCTGAGTTAGCTGCAAAGTGCCTTACAGGTCCAGGGTTGTGCTGCACCCATTGGTGGGAGCCTGCCACTGAAGACTCCCTAGGGGTATATCCACCAGAGGGGCAAAGGCTGACTGGATGGGTAATGTGCTATGGATCCAGCCCGCCTCTTTAACATGACTTGTAGGGACCACAGGTAGGACTTCCACTCCGCTCGCCTAGGCGGTCAGAGCGGATGTGGGAGCAGGTACCTGCCAAAACTAGATACCCGTAGCCCTACCTCTGCAGGAGTCACTGTTAATATTAGGGCCTCTGCTCTTTCTCTGACCCTAGGCAGAACCTTACTCCTGCTGACACCACCAAAATACCTTGGCTGGGAACTCCCAGCAGTCACACAAAGATGGCACACACTGATCATTGGGAAATAGGCAGATTGTATTGGCAGACCAAAGAAAAAGGTGACACAGCAGATCAGTAGTTCAGTATCAACATATGAGAAAACAGTGCAATAAAAATACAATGCAATTAACCCAGAAACCAATTCTGCTCCAGGCCTTTTCTGACATTTTTACTTGCATGTAAAAATCTGTATTTTTTGCTTGAAAATTAGTTAGAATCCCCAAACATTCAGTTTTTTTTAAAGCAAAGGACCTAGAGAATAAATTGGCGGGTGCTGCAATTTTTTTATGTCACATGGTATTTGCAAAACATTTTGTTTCAAACACAATTTTTTAGGAAAAAATTTACTTTTTTAAAATTTTAATGCAAGAAAACACAATCCATAACCCATTTTTTGTAAAATATAAAGGATTGTGTTACATGAATAAAAAGATACCAAAATGTCACACTTTAAAATTGCACACGTCCATGAAACGGCAACAAACAGCGTAAATTTGACTATCCATAGGCGACGATTTAAAAGCCTTTACAGGTTACCACTTTAGATTTACAGAGGAGGTCTAGTGCTAGAATTACTGCCCATGATCTGACATTCGTGGCTATACTTCACATGTGTAGGATGATCGTTGTTTACGTGCACGCTTGACTGACGAGCACATTTGGGGGAGGGGGGGCACCTTTTTTTTTTTTTTTTTTATAATTTTATTACATTTTTTCTCTCTTTTTACACTATTGCTTTAATTTATTTGATCACTTTTATTGTTGCCACAAGGAATGTAAACATCATTGTGACAGCAATAGGCATGTGACAGGTACTTTTTTTGGAGAGATCTGGGGGCTTTGAATGCTTTTTATTTTTCCAAAATGGCGCTGTTGAAATCCGGGTAAACCGGAAATTATATCAGGTCATCACTTTTGGTTACCATAGCGGAGATCCGATCAAAGCTGATCCTGGATAAAAGTTGCACTTACACTATATACAGTATCAATAGCATTCTCCAAGATGGCCACCGTAGCTTACCAACAGGAACTGCATATGTCAACCGGAAGTTACCACCCAACATGTTTTGTCATAAAAATTTGATTTCCTCAGGAGCTGACTGACCTAGGCTATTGATACTGTTTATTGTGCAAGTGGAACTTTTCTACATTTTTATGGTATATGGAGCCCTCTTTTCTTCCCTAATTCATGCCACTTGTTGAGAATTTGGTCAGATAACATACTACCAGTGTGGAAATTGGGGAAACTATTTAAAGAGGTGGAGGTGTTGCAGAGAAGCAGGAGTGGAAGTATAAAGAGCTGTTGTCAACTCGCTTGGTAAAACAAGGGGTTAATACAATCCAGTGAGTGCAGCGCTATCATAACTTTTTTTGCACAGGAAGGAGAGTGAAATGTTTTGAACACTGAGCACATACATGTGTGGATTATTTTATATTACGAACTTTGATTTGTTGATTCCATATTTTACCACATTTGGTTCACTGTTTATTCATTTGGAAAGCACCATCATCCCTTGTACAGTATCTAGGGGATATATGGTTCGCAATCTATTAGGTGATTCATCACTAGTGGGAAGCAGCTACTAGCATTGATTTTTTATTTATTTTTTTGGAGGGGGGGGGTTTGTCATTTCAAGTATTTGTATCACCATTAGTGCGAGTACATTGGTTACAGATAAAGATGTCCCACTTACTGCTCTCACTGTACTCAGGTGGGTTATGATCTGTACCAGCAATGGTCTTCCCCAGGAAGAGACCCTTCTTCCTCTTTCCACCTGGAAAAATTACTGCTGTCCCTTCCTTTTATTATCTCTCTCGGGAACTGTAGTTTTCCAGCAAACCTCTGGTAACAAATCAGTCTCTCTTGTAAACTACATTTACAACAATTCTCCACAGTTTTTCTCAGTGGCTGTCTTGTATTCCATGTTCTCCTGGGCGCCCTATAGTGGATGGAGGTACAAATAACACCACCTGTGTCTGTGTAGAAGTCTTGTGTGGGTTTACACAGAGAGTAGAAACAGCACCGTGAGACTACAGCTGCTCCTCTCCTGCCAGTTTAGTACCACACTACATATATGTGACTGAATATACCAATGATAGCTCAAATACCAATACCAATGATAGCTCAAATACCTAAGCCAAGCAGCCCTTTGTGAAGAGAATCAGTCCACAATACATTATCCTTGTCCTTGTTTTTTTTCCAGTATACATGGTAACAGAAATGTAAGTAATGGTTTTGTTTATAGAGCCTGTATGAGCCAGCCTTTATAAAATGACAGTTCACAGAGAAGAGTTAAGTGCAGAATATGAAGCAAAGTCATGAAGCAGTAACAAGAGGAAATTGGAGTCACATGACTCATATTGCTGGTAATCTAAATGACTTCTTGGAAAAACATACAAACACACCAGTTAGACTTGGATGACAATTTTTAAAACAAATGCACAACATTGTTTACATTTACACACGGTCTGACTTTTTGCCAACAAACTTCAAAATGAGCAAGTTTTCCAAAAAATCCGACCGTGTGTACGCTCCATCGGACAAACTTTTTCGGTTTTCATCGGACAAAAGTTTGCTCTGCAAACGGACAAACTTTTCGGCAACAACAGTCCGATGGTGCAAAGTCCGACCGTGTGTACAGAAATCCATCAGACTTTTGTCCGAAGTACAAATACGCATGCCCAGAACCAATGTTAAAATCAACCAACAATAGCAGAAGTTAACCAAAGAGTGGCGGTAAAGAGAAGAAAAACCACGTGATGTTGGGAAAGTTTTGGGAAAGTTTGCAGAAAAGACCTGCCGTGTGTGGGTGTGCCCGGCCAACTCCTTTTGGACAAAAATCTACGGAAAAGTTTGTTTGAAGTCCGACCGTGTGTACAAGGCTTTAGAGCATGGTCAGCAGAAACAGCTTATATGAAAAACTTTTTTGGACTTGGTCTGTAGAGATACCTATGGCTGATCCACAGCATATGTATGTCTCTATAATCCAGAGTTTAGTGCTTGTAATATGATTTTTTTTTTGTTTGGGAGAAAGTAGGGGAATTGTACAAACTTTTGTCAGGTTTGAAATGCGTTCTGTGTTCCTGTTACTATTTTCCATCCTTGCCTTCCTCCTCCAACCCCTCTTTGGGTATGCATTGGTGGATAGAGTCCCTCCACTGTTGCCCCCCTTGTATTTATAAGAAAAATTACCCCAATCATGAGAGTTAATCCCCGGCCGCAGTCAGTGTAAATGGCTTTACTTCCTGTATTTCCCAAGATGGCCGACTGGCGTGCATTCCACGCCTCCATCTGGGTGCCTCTGACAATGCCAAGCCTCGTTTTGGTCTCCGAAGTCACGTGACCCGCTGTTTGCGCTCCAGGACTCTGTCTCTATGCTGTTGATATATCCAAGGCTCGCCCTGGCCGCAGGAGACACGTGACATGCTACTGTGTTCCGAGCCTCGCTCCCGGAAGACAAAGTGCATTCCAAAGCGTGGCCATAATGGATACAGCCCCTGATCTGCATTCAGGGACACGTCACTCCCCTATGTTGCAGCCTACCAATCAGGAAGGCAAAGGGAGTGGAGGGGATGTATCTTAGATGGGTCTCTAAAATGAATGCATTGTCACTCTTGAAAATGAACAACATAATATTATAAGAAAATATGCTATATTTTTGAAAATAGAAATAAACTCCTATGTTACTGAAGGGAAAAAGTTAACAACCAGGTAGTAGTATGTAAAAAACATTGACCAGTCTGGTTGAGAAATGAATGAAATACTAATTTAAAATATTTCATGGAAACTATATGAAAAAAAATATTTAATTTTTTTTTTTTTTTTTTTTTTTAATGACTGAGTGTCCCGGCAAACAAATTCAACCGCATTCATAGGTGCAAAACCTCACAAATGTAGATGTAAACACATGGAAATACCTGTGAGATTAACTCTCTTGTGTGGATCATTTACAATATGGTTTGCCTATGGTGTGTAGACAGTGAGTCATATGAATAAAATGACATATTAACATGTACGGAAATTATATATAGTGTAAAAATACATAATATAGGAATATGCTGGAAAATGAATAAAAATTGAGAATTAAAAAATTGTAAAAAATTTATGTTGAATAAGAATACCCTTATTTAAAGATGCCCAATGAACATTAAGATTTAAAAAAAATGAGTTGATGTCCCACTCCACGTTCAGGCCTGACGGTATGTGCGACCGCAACTCGTATATCCAAAAGGTCTCTAGTTGGTAGGGGGGGTCTCCCAACTATCATTTCTTTCTCTGTACTCTTCATGTCTTGTCTGCACAGAACTCCATCAATCATAACTTGTGGAGTAAAGCTGCATGTCACTTTTACCATGAATGGCAATACTATGGCTATAGAGAGAATATTGACAACCTGAGTTATGAGGAAGAATGCTGGCATTGGCTTAGAATGAGATGCAATAAGCCCCCAAATTACACATGTTATGATGGAGAGTGTTTGCATTGGCTCAGGAAGAGAAGGAATGAGCCTTGGGCCCATGCCACTCATGTTATGAGGGAGAGTTTGTGCATAGTTATAGAAGGAATGAGCCTTGTGCCAACGTCACATGAGTGAATTTTGTAGCTGCTACAAAAATCGTTCTACTTATTGTTTTAAGAAAAATGACCTGCAATCAACTATCTGTCTGGTCTGTGTTGCAGAAATTTCAACTGATTTGCAGCTCAGTTACTAAGCAATAGACTTATTACAACATTTGGAGCTAGCAGAAACACTATCTTTAGTAGCTCCTCATGTTAGCCAATGCAGCTGCTGATGGTAATGGCACAGCAGAGATTTGCGGATGTAGCTGTTACAACTGTGTAACAGCTACAAATAAGCTGAGAAAGTAGGCTGAGAGATATGTAGCTGCTTTAAGTGTCTACCACAAAGAGGCTAGTGTGGCATTGTCTTTACCCTGGCCCCAAATCATCCTATTCTTCACCATAAGGTTCCAGTTGAGACTGGGAAGAAAATGTTGTTAAAGCAGTAGTAAACTTATTTTGTGAACTTGTCTACAGGTAAGCCTAAAATAAGACTTACCTGTAGGTAAAGTAAATATTACCTAAACTTCCAGTGTTTAGGAGATATTCACACTGGATGCAGCCAGTGATGTCACCGGCACCTGCGCTCTGAAGATTTGGCATACTGTGCCGTCATCGCGGCCCTGGCCACTCATACAGCTGGAGCCCGCGAACTCGGAAGTACGACCAGGGGAAGATGGAAGCCCTGTCAGCGGTGACAGCGCATCACTGGAGGGCTTCATTTTAAGGTACGTATTTCATAATGTGCTAGCATACTAGCACATTATGCCATTGCCTTGCAGGGGATTTTTTTTAATAAATGCTGTGGTTTGCTACCGCTTTAATCAGTTAGCAGTCTGAATGTTGGTTGATAAGCTTACCAGAGCTTTGAGAAAATAGTAGAAACAGCACCTGAGTCTTGCTGCAGTAGAGGTGACAATGGTATTAGAATGGTATTTGTTGCAAATTTGATGGGTTTTCCTTATATGTCTCTAATTGAGGGCAAAATTATAGAATATGGACCACTGGAAAATATAAATCCTAGTTGCCTGGATGCCATTCTGATCCAATGGATTTCAGTAGTTTCTGAACAGGTCTGACTTCACTTCAACCATCCTGATTCCTGTTTTCCCAAGCTCAGCGACTAGGGGATTACTGAAGCCAGAGATGGCCTGACAAGTATCATATTCAGGAGGTCAGCAATGACACCCTTTGTATTTGTTTCAGCACGTTTCCTTAACCACTTCAATACAGGGCTTTTTATACCACCTCAATACCGGGGCTATTCTGGCACTTCTCTCCTCCATGTACAAATCATCATTCTTTTGCTAGAAAATTACTCAGAACCCCAAAACATTATATATGTTTTTTAGCAGACACCCTAGGGAATAAAATGACGGTCATTGCAACTTTTTTTCTTGCACGGAATTTGCGCAATAATTTTTCAAACGCCTTTTTTGGGGAAAAAAACGTGGTTTTATTAATTAAAAAATAACAAAACAGTAAAGTTAGCCCAATTTTTTTGTAAAATATGAAAGATGATGTTACGTCGAGTAAATAGATACCTAACATGTCACGCTTTAAAATTGCGCACACTCATGGAATGGCGCCAAACTTCGGTACTTAAAAATCTCCATAGGCAACGCTTTGAACATTTTTACAGGTTACCAGTTTAGAGTTACAGAGGAGGTCTAGTGCTAGAATTGTTGCACGCGCTCTAACGCACGCGGCGATACCTCACATATGTGGTTTGAACTGCGTTTACATATGTGGGCGGGACTTGCGTGTGCATTCGCTTCTGATCGGGAGCTACCGGGGACAGGGGTGTTTTAAAAAAAAAAAAAAAAAGATTTTTTTTTTTACATTTTACTTAATTTTTTTTATTTTTACACTTTAAAAAAAAATATATATATTTTTATCACTTTTATTCCTATTACAAGGAATGTAAACATCCCTTGTAATAGGAATGGTGTGTGGCAGGTCCTCTTTATGGAGAGATGCAATAAGACCCCACATCTCTCCTCCAGGCTGGAAAGCATGAGATCATGAAAAAAATTTCACTGATCTCATGCTTACTAGCCGTAATCGCGGCTTTGTTTACTTCTGAGATCCCGGGCGTGACGTCATCACATCGCGCCCGGGCCTCCGACGGTCATAGAGATGACTGGTGACCATCTGTCCAATAAGAGGCGACGGGTTGATCAATTACATCAATAGGAAAGGAGAAGCGGAAGCTTCACGACTGTTCCAGATGGAGATGTCAGTCAAACAGCTCGGCCAATCAGTGCTGTGAGGGGGCGGGCTAAGCGGAAGCTTGACGACTGTTCCAGATGGCGATGTCAGTTAAACAGCTCGGCCAATCAGTGGTGTGAGGGGGCGGGCTAAGAAGACGCTTCACGACTGTTCCAGATGGAGATGTCAGTCAGACAACAGTTCGGCCAATCAGTGGTGTGAAGGGCGGGGTTTAGTGTAGAGTTCTGGAGGAGTCTAGATATCGTCATAGGCACGGAGAGACATACATATGTGTACTTGTATACCCTTAGCCAATCACAGCGCGGCCCTAACAATGATTCTACCTACGGTCCCCTCTGAACTTTCCCGAGAGGTCTTAGACGAGCCAGCCAATCAAATTGCTTTACTGACATACATGCAAACTTATCATTGTACTCTGACAGGTCTGGCAGCTGTCCAATCAGCAGCAGCTGGATGTCCACTCAACTGTCAGTTAGAGAATCTCTCAGCCAATTAGCAGACGGAGCGGGGTATTCTAACCGTTCCAGAAGAGAGAGCTGGAAAAGACATGCAAATCACAAGTACTTTCAGTTTTTTTTTGGCGGAGGGGGGGTGGCCCTATGTGATGGTGTGTGTGTGGGGGGGGGGGGGGGGGCGTGAAGGACCCAGCCTTGGGGCGGCAAAGGGAGTAAATCCGGGCCTGATAACAATGCCTCTTTATCTGCAGTGTCTAGCCAGATCCAGTCTATCTTATACATCCTTCAGCTACACATATTTTAACCATTATATTGGTGCCTATAGGGAATACACTGCTCAACATGTACAATAAATTCAACAATGTGCACAAACAACATGGGCAATATGGCTTCTTATAGTTACAGCTTGTCCTATTGTTGTCCATAACCTCCTTTGTACTACATCCTGGGAAACTATATTTTAATATTTATTAATACGCTGCCAAAAGTTTGTTCCCCTCTTTCATTTGACAAGCAGCAATTATTTCACAAGTGAATGATTCATTGGTATTCCTGCTGAAACATTTTCTTTGAAATAAAAAGGGCCAGGCTTAGTCACTTTTTGAATTCGATGCTGCAGTTCCATTTAGCCCTATAATGTAACACCCCCATAAGTATATTTAGCATGTGTTTTTTTTTGTCCCTTTCTGTTCCATTAAATTGTTGTTTATAATTCTGATGATTTTTTTCCTCTTCAAAACAATGTTACACTCATATTCTCATTTGTAGAGTTCTCTTCTCTGGTCAATATCACCACTCCGTTCTTGAATCTAGCACTTGTTTTTTTTTTTTTAAATAGACTTAAAGTTGACTTAAATCGTTAAAATCTTTTATAAGCTTTAGCATGTTAATGTGATCTTAAAAGTCGGTTTCAATCATTTTAAATCTGCAGCTCTGATTAAAATAGTACCTAGTGGTTTTGCTATAAAGGTCCTTCTTAGGGCACTTCTTGTTATAGAGTGACCATGTTCTGTCGCTGACTCCCAATTGTGCCCCTATGTTGTCACCCTGTCACTTTTTCTATAGAGACTACAACCAGCTGTTTCATGGTTTGGTCTACTGTTACCATCAGTAAAATCCATGTGTAATATATATATATTTACCACTTTATACATTAATAAAGCTATGGTTTTAGGATAATGCACTAGGTTGGTGCACCCTCTCTCTCTCTTTTTTATGGTATCAGTAAATGCCAACCTGAGAAATGGCATGTGGCCATCAGCATACCTCCCAACTTTCTGAGATGGGAATGAGGGACACCTATCAGCAAAAATATGTCGGCATAGGACACACCTTTTGCCACACACCCTTTAACCAGTTGTCCACCAAGGACGTCATATGACGTCGCTAAATTTAGGGGGGATATCTGAATGATGCCTGCAGCTACAGGCATCATTCAGATATCATTCTTTTCTGCCAGCGATTCTGCGCACCATAAGACTGATCATAGCGGCAGTTCCACCGCTTGATCGTTCTTATAGGTGGCGGGAGGGGACATCCCCCCTCCCGCCGCCATCCGGTGCTTCTCCGAGCTCTCCCGTGCCATCGGGGGCCCGGAGAACGAATCGGCTGGCGTCACATGAGGATCATAGAGATTTCCGGTGACCAGATGGTCACCAGTCATCTCTATGACCGTTGGAGTCCCGGGGCGACGTTGTGACGTCACGCCCGGTACCCGGAAGTAAACAAAGCCCAATTGCGGCTGTCAGCATGAGATCAGTGAATTTCTTTTCACCGATCTCATGCTTTCCAGCCTGGAGGAGAGATGTGGGGTCTCATTGACCCCGCATCTCTCCATAAAGAGGACCTGTCACAATGATTCCTATTGCAAGGGATGTTTACATTCCTTGTAATAGGAATAAAAGTGATCAGAAGTGAACACGCATGTAAGTCCCGCCCACATATGTAAACGCCAATCAAACCCCACATGTGAGGTATCGCCGTGTGCGGTAGAGTGCGAGCAACAATTCTAGTACTAGACCTCCTCTGTAACTCGAAAATAGTAACCTGTAAAAAAATTTAAAGTATCGCCTATGGAGATTTTTAAGTACCGAAGTTTGGAGCCATTCCATGAGTGTGCGCAATTTTAAAGCGTGACATGTTAGGTATCTATTTACTGGGTGTAACAGCATCTTTCACATTATATAAAAAAATTGGGATAACTTTACTGTTTTGTTATTTTTTAATTAGTGAAACCGTTTTTTTTTTTCCCCAAAAAAGGCGTTTGAAAAATTATTGCAAATACCGTGCAAGATAAAAAGTTGCAATGACCGCCATTTTATTCTCTAGGGTGTCTGCTAAAAACATAAATATATAATGTTTGGGGGTTCTGATTAATTTTCTAGCAAAAAAATTATGATTTTTACATGAAGGAGAGAAGTGCCAGAATAGGCCCCGTGGAGAAGTGGTTAAGGAGATTTGTACAAAAAAACAAGATTGGTTAAACCCACAAGTGTTTATTTTACCACTACTATTCCTTTATATTGGCTTTTGGAATTTACAAATGCAGTAATTTAGAAATCAGATGAAAGGTTTAGAACTGGGAAACACTTTTTGATAGATAAATTGTATATTTTATATACATCTATATAGATCAGACCAAAATGAGGGAGGAATGAGGGACAGGGGGACATTGCTCCAAACAAAGGGCAGTCCCTCGAAATCAGGGACAGTTGGGAGGTATGCCATCAGGACAGCAGGAGATCAGCACTGCAGCACTAAGATGTAATAAAAGGTAAACATAAATGATTTATAAAAATAAAATGGCAGTTATTTATGATACACAGTGCTCTAGTCTAGAAAACTGGATACCATTTAGTTATGGTTTTTATCTACTTTAACACACAAAAATCATGAGAAACATTTGTAGGCTTCCTTAGAAGATCTGGCCTTTTTTTTTTAATGATTGTTGCCTGGCTGTCACGCCAACACTTTGGCTTTATACTAACAAGCCTCGTACACACGGGCGGGAATCCCGTCGGGAAAAAAAACGTCAGTTTTCTCTACGGAATTTCCGGCAAGCTTGCCTTGCATGCCAAGTGTACATAAGGCCATTCAAAACAACCGCCGTTCTTTTGAATGGCAAGAACGTGGTGACGTCATAGACTACGACGAGCCTGCGCTTGTCACATTCTATCCTGTCGCCGCCATCTTGCTACACCCTACACTACCCTTGTATGCTACCGCGCATGCGTCAAAGTCTTTTCGAGCATGCGCGGGTTTACCATGGACAGGTAAGCATACACACTCACGGTTTTCTCGGTAGGAAACTCTCTGCCGAGAATCCCAACGAGAAAAATAGAGAGCAGGTTCTCTATTTTTCTCGTCGAGATTCCCGGCAGTTTTCCCGACGAGAAACCATACACACGAACGTTTTTCTTGGCTAAAAGCTCTGCCAGCAGTTTTCTTGCCGAGAAAGCCGGTCGTGTGTACGAGGCTTCAGAGTCACTGGCTTGCAACAAGTATACAGACAAGGAGATCTGAGCTTTCTCTGATTTTGTAAGCTCCATGTTTGTTCAGAGTTAGAAAAGTATTAATGCCAAGCACAACTAGAAAGCTATTATTTTAAAAGAGGAATACAATGGCAGCTGTTATAATTCTGTCATGATGAATGCACTTTAAATGACATTAAGACATCTTAATTGGTCTCATAGAGTTTTCTATGTTAGCTAATATAGTGTATACTCTTGATACAGTTATGGAAGCAGGTCATTTGTAGTTCATATGAAAATTTAATTGAGCTGTCTATCAGGTCGCACATAACTCCTGCAGAACTGACAGGCAGCCTAAAGTCAACGGAAGGAGCATGGACAACTTTCTGACAATGCCGCTGCTAATTGCTAGACAGTAGCTTAGTGATGTCAACCTTCAAAAACAAGAGCTGTTACTGGCAGGATCTCCAGGTAAGAAGCTTTGCCGCAGATTTGTTTAAGAAACTTATGTAGTGGTTCCCCCAGAAGGAGCTGCTTTTGTTTGTTCAGTCCGTTACTCTGCCTCTCAACCCTAATAACCCCTCTGGCCCACCTAGCAATAGTGTAAGTGCAATGACCAATGAGAAACACACACGTTATAATAAAACTTAGAAATTTTCTTTATTGCAATATTTCTGTGGAAGGATATCAGACAGTAACAGTATATATTCAAGTAATCAACTAGAGAGCAATAACTGAGATTTAAGAGCAATATAGCGCTCAATCCTATGTTCAAATTGCTTTCAGGGGATTCCAAACCTGAGAATGTCCCCAAAAGCAGAGGCACACATAAATGGTAAATAAAGCATAATATGACTTTTTAACCACTGAAGCCCCGGACCATTTTGTAGCTAAAGGACCAGGCCGCTTTTTTGGCACTGTGTCGCTTTAATTAACAATTGCGCGGTCGTGCGACGTGGCTCCCAAACAAAATTGGCGTCCTTTGTTTTCTAACAAATAGAGCTTTCTTTTAGTGGTATTTGATCACTTCTGCAGTTTTTATTTTTTGCGCTATAAGCAAAAATAGAGCGACAATTTTGAAAAAAAATGCAATATTTTTAACTTTTTGCTATATTAAATATCCCCAAAAAATATATAAAAAAAACTTTTTTTTTCCACAGTTTAGGCCGATACGTATTCTTCTACATATTTTAAAAAAAATCGCAATAAGCGTTTATTGATTGGTTTGCGCAAAAGTTATAGCTCCACGGTCCTGCTCAGTTACTAGGCAATCGCGGGTGCCCGGCGGACTTCTCGGCCGCCGGGCACGTGCGTTGGTTTCCCAGTGACGCGGCGGCCGCCCAGAATGAGAGGGTCTTCGTCCCGCCGTCATATGACGGGGGGCGGTAGACAAGTGGTTAAATTGGATTGGTTACCTCTACTCAGGTTGGCTCTATGAGTCCAGACAGGAGGAGAGCAGAGGAATGACTCCCTTTGTGTCAGGCCTCTCTTCTGTCCCCCTGACACCACAGGCCCAACTTTAACCACTTCACGCCCGGGCTATAAGCAAAAGACGTCCGCAAAGCGGTCGTCAATTGCTGATAGGACGTCTATCGAAGTCCTCTTATTTACTTCCGCGATGCGCGCCACCGCGGGCGCGCGTCGGGGAAAAACTGTGTCCGCCGTGTCAGGCGAGTGCCGATGCGCGTGCCTGGCGGCCGCGATGTCCGCCAGGTACGAGCGATCGGCTGTCACAGAGCCAGGGACGTGGATCTCTGTGTGTAAACACAGAGATCCACGTCCTGTCAGGGAGAGGAGATGGATGGTGTGTCCCTTGTACATAGGGACAACCATCAGTCACCTCCCCCAGTCAGTCCCCTCCCCCCCACAGTAAGAACATCTAGCAGGGAACATATTAACCCCTTGATCGCCCCCTAGTGGTTAACCCCTTCCCTGCCAGTCACATTTATACAGTAATAAGTGCATATTTTTAGCACTGTTCGCTGTATAAATGTGAATGGTCCCAAAAATTTGTCAAAAGTGTCCGATGTGTCCGCCGTAATGTCACAGTCACAAAAAAAAAAATCGCAGATCGACGCCATTACTAGTAAAAAAATAAATAAAAAAATAATTTAAAAAAAATCATAATTCTATTCCCTATTTTGTAGGCGCTATAACTTTTGCGCAAACCAATCACTATACGCTTATTGCGATTTTTTTTTTTTTACCTAAAATATGTAGAATACGTATCGGCCTAAACTGAGGAAAAAAATAGTTTTTTTTTAAAAAAAATGGGATATTAATTATAGCAAAAATTAAAAAATATTGTGTTTTTTTCAAAATTGTCGCTCTATTTTTGTTTATAGCGCAAAAAATAAAAACCGCAGAAATGATCAAAGACCACCAAAAGAAAGCTCTATTTGTGGGAAAAAAAGGACGTCAATTTTGTTTGGGAGCCACGTCGCACAACCGCGCAATTGTCATTCAAAGCGTGACGGCGCTGAAACCTGAAATTTCGCCTGGGCAGGAAGGGGGTTATGTGCCCAGTTGTCAAGTGGTTAAACACTTTATTCAAGTCAACAAGTAATGGCTTAACTTTCTAGATAAACTGTCCCACACACTCACTGCATATACAGAGCCCTGAATATGGGTGTGTGGATCTGTATGGCACTAGTAGCTTCAGTCCTTTTGAAGAAAGGATAAAACTTTGTTTTCAGCTAGCCACTTTCTTTGGTGCACTTAAACTCCTGGATAGCGGGCCCAAACAACACAACTGGCCTAGCTTATCAAGTGAAGCAGGCAAGAGCTTTCTCAGCAATGTGAGAGGACAATGATGTCTGTATACAGTGTCCCAGAAATGGATAGCCTTATCCTTTATCCCTGTGGCACTACAAGTGTCAGCAAGATGACTACAAGCAATGATGTCTTATACAGCATTTATTTGACTCCTCCTGTGGTGCAGTGTCCCTGTTTCCTGCAAATGGACAAAAAGCCCCCTCACCCAATCCTGCGATTAATTTTATTCAGAAGAGTCAAATTATTCCAAAATCAAATGTTTAAAGCAAATGTAATTTTGCAGTACTTTCAAACGACATTCGTCAAGCCATCTGAGAAATTTTGTGCGGTTTGTTCGAAAATCTACTAGTGGCCATGGCCAGCTTAAGGTGCATTAATGGACAGGCACTCAAATTTTACTCACTTGGCCAGAGGCAGTGTGCAAACTTATATTTTAACCACTTGACTTCCGGAAAATTTACCCTCTTCATAACCAATAGGCCATTTTTTGCAATACGGCACTGCGGTACTTTAACTGACAATTGCGCGGTCATGCAACGCTGTACCCAAATAAAATGTATGTCCTTTTTTGCACAAATAAAGCTTTCTTTTGGTGGTATTTGATCACCTCTGCATTTTAAATTGTATGTGTTATAAACAAAAAAGGCTGTAAATTTTGGAAAAAAAAAAACAACAATATTTTTTGCCTTCTGCTATAAAACACATTCATAAAAAAAAAAAATCCTCATAAATTTAGACAAATATGTACAGTTGCAAAAAAAAAGTATGTGAACCCTTTTGGAATGATATGGATTTCTGCAAAAATTGGTCATAAAATGTGATCTGGTCTTCATCTAAGTCACAACAATAGACAATAATGCCGCGTACTCACGACCGTTATTCATGTTATGCAAAAAAAACTAAGTTTTTCTTGTCGTGATTCCTCTCAAGCCTGCCTTGCATACACACGTTCATGAAAAAAACAAATGCTCGAGCAAAGCGCGGTGACGTACAACACGTACAACTGCACTATAAAGTGGAAGTTCCATTCGAATGGCGCCACCCTTTAGGCTGCATTTGCTGATCCTCGTGTTAGTAAAGTTTGGTGAGAGACGATTCCCGCTTTTCAGCCTTATGCTCTTCAGTCGGTTACAGCGCGACGAATGTGCTATCTCCATTCTGAACGCTAGTTCTACCAGAACGAGTGCTCCCGTCTCATACTTGATTCTGAGCATGCGCGGTTTTTTTCCCCTCGTAAAAGCGTACACACGACTGTTTTTCACGACTTGAAAAAGAACGACGTGAAAAACGACAAGAAAAAATAGAGCAGATTCTAATTTTTTTCGGGCAGTTTTCTCGTCGAGAAAAATGCCATGGAGCATACACACGACCGTTTTTCACGACCAATCTAAAAAATTGCATTTTTCTCATCATGAAAAACGGTTGTGTGTATGCGCCATCACAGTCTACTTAAACTAATAACACACAAAGAATTAAATGTATTGAACACACCATGTAAACATTCACAGTGCAGGTGGAAAAAGTATGTGAACCCCTAGACTAATGAGATCTCCATGAGCTAATTGGAGTGAAGTGTCAGCCAACTGGAGTCCAATCGATGAGATTAGAGGTATTGGTTACAGCTGCCCTGCCCTATAAAAAACACACCAGTTCTGGGTTTGCTTTTCACAAGAAGCATTGCCTGATGTGAATGATGCCTTGCACAAAAGAGCTCTCAGAAGACCTACGATTAAGAATTGTTGACTTGCATAAAGCTGGAAAGGGTTATAAAAGTATCTCCAAAAGCCTTGCTGTTCATCAGTCCACGGTAAGACAAATTGTCTATAAATGGAGGAAGTTCAGCACTGCTGCTACTCTCCCTAGGAGTGGGAGTCCTGTAAAGATGACTGCAAGAGCACAGCGCAGACTGCTCAATGAGTTGAAGAAGAATCCTAGAGTGTCAGCTAAAGACTTACAAAAGTCTCTGGCATATGCTAACATCCCTGTTAGCGAATCTACGATACGTAAAACACTAAACAAGAATGGATTTCATGGGAGGTTACCACAGAGGAAGCCACTGCTGTCCAAAAAAAACATTGCTGCACATTTACAGTTTGCACAAGAGCACCTGACAGATGAAACCAAAGTTGAGTGGTTTGGAAGAAACACACACACTATGTGTGGAGAAAAAGAGGCACAGCACACCAACATCAAAACCTCATCCCAACTGTGAAGTATGGTGGTGGGGGCATCATGGTTTGGGGCTGCTTTGCTGCGTCAGGGCCTGGACGGATTGCTATCATCGATGGAAAAATTAATTTCCAAAGTTTATCAAGACATTTTGCAGGAGAACTTAAGGCCATCTGTCCACCAGCTGAAGCTCAACAGAAGATGGATGTTACAACAGGACAACGACCCAAAGCATAGAAGTAAATCAATAACAGAATGGCATAAACAGAAAAAAATACGCCTTCTGGAGTGGCCCAGTCAGAGTCCTGACCTCAACCCGATTGAGATGCTGTGGCATGACCTCAAGAAAGCGATTCACACCAGACGTCCCAAGAATATTGCTGAGATAAAACAGCTCTGTAAAGAGTAATGGTCAAGAATTACTCCTGACCGCTGTGCACGTCTGATCTGCAACTACAGGAAATGTTTGGTTGAAGTTATTGCTGCCAAAGGAGGTTCAACCAGTTATTAAATCCAAGGGTTCACATACTTTTTCCACCTGCACTGTGAATGTTTACATGGTGTGTTCAATAAAAACATGGTAACATTTAATTCTTTGTGTGTTATTAGTTTAAGCAGACTGTGATTGTCTATTGTTGTGACTTAGATGAAGATCAGATCACATTTTATGACCAATTTGTGCAGAAATCCATATCATTCTAAAAGGGTTCACATACTTTTTTTTTGCAACTGTGTACTGCTACATATTTTTGGTAAAAAAAATCCCAATAAGCGTATATTGATTGGTTTGCGCAAAAGTTATAGCGTCTACAAACTATGGGTAATTTTTATTTAATTATTTATTTTGTATTAGTAATGGCGGCGCTCAGCGACTTATAGTGGGTCTGCAATATTGCAGGGGCGTTCTGACACTAACTGACACTTTTGAAACTTTTTGAGGACCAGTGACACTAATACATTGATAGTGCTCAAGATATGTACTGTTACTATACTAATGGGAAGGGGTTAACATTGGGGGCGATCAAAGGGTTAACTGTGTACCTAACCAGTGTTTTACTATACTATGGGAGGTATTTTTACTAGGGGAAGAGAAGAAATGTATTCCCTGCTCAGCAGGAACACAAATTCCATCCCTTCCCTTCTCCCAGAACGGCGATCTGCCTTGTTTACATAGGCAGATCGCAGTTCTGTCTCTCTGCCTAACGATCAGTGTGTGTCAGAGGGCATCGGATACTCTGCACCCGCCGATCGGCTTCCGCTGTGTGTAATCACAGCGGAAGCAAGCCGCTGGTGGGGCGCATGCGCGCCCCCTATCCGGAAGTGTCACACCACGTATATATCCATGATCTGGTGCACAGGTGCCACCCTGTAGCAGTACAATTCCGGGTATGGATGTTTTATACCTAGTTACCTTGGTCTAGCCTGGATCAATGTACCTATACATGTACCATACCTGGCTGATGTCTTTAGAAGCTGGAAATCACTGAAGTAGACACCACTATGTCAGTGATCTCCTCTTCCGGATCCTGCACCGAGTAGCTGCCCTGCTGTATTCTGAATGCAAATGCAAAGCATTTTCGGATTGAATGAGGTAGAGAGGTGTAGCAGTGAAAAAGGATTCTCGGATTGGTGACTGAGTGCAGTGGCCCTTCTCCTCTGTTCAGAATGCAGCAGGGCAGCCGGCCAGGCAAAGTATATTCACAGTTACTTTGGTCTAAGCTGCACCAATGTAACTACAGGTATGTATAAAATATCCATATCTAAAATACCACTTCAAGTCTATGGCACAGTTGCCATGTATCCCAAATCATTTAGGACTGTCACACACAATATCTCACAATGGTCATCTTCTCAAGTATCGGACATTATGGCTTTTAAAACCACAATCACATTTTGGCTATGCCCACAATGCATATTGTGTGTCGTTAACGTCTTCTGACCAAGAAAGGTGCCTCTTGTAAATTTTTTGGTGAATTGCTGGTATCTATATTGTGGTTACTGTTAAGTAGTGCACAAGTTCTTAAAGTGGAACTTCCGCTTTAAGCACTCCTCACCCCCTTACATGCCACATTTGGCATGTAATTTTTTTTGGGGGGGGAGTGGGGGCTTCGGTAGGAGTGAGACTTCCTGTCCCACTTACTCCTTCCACCCAGGGACCGGCTCTGCGACTCCTCCTCTTGCCTTAGGCGGCCCCTCCCTCTAGGCGATCTCTTGGGACACGTGACAGGTCCCAGGAGATCGCCTTTCCACTCAGGGAGCGCAGTGCGTGCCCGGCCTTGAAGCCGAAAGTTGTTACGGCCGGGTGCCCACAGAGTGAATGGAGGCACCGGCGAAGAGGGGGGGAGAGGAGAGACGCTCCGGGCGACCGCATCGCTGGACCGTAGAGCAGGTAAGTGCCTGTTTATTAAAAGTCAGCAGCTACACTTTTTGTAGCTGCTGACTTTTAATAAACCTAACAAAAGGCTGGAGCATCTACTA
The DNA here is from genome assembly GCA_029206835.1 of Rana muscosa. Classification (NCBI taxonomy): domain Eukaryota; kingdom Metazoa; phylum Chordata; class Amphibia; order Anura; family Ranidae; genus Rana; species Rana muscosa. The sequence goes on from CM055118.1 coordinate 794,993,625, forward strand.
ATTTATAAAAGCATTTATCTTTCCTATTTCATGAGCTCAACTTTGTAGTCTTCTGTTCATGAGCAAACTCAATATCTATGTGGCTACCATAAACATAATCTTATATTCAATATTTTATGTTCAGATGAAAAGGAACACACACACTGCGGGTTTACATTGTTAATGCCATCAGGAAATCTTCATGCTTTTTTAAATAGGATAAAACATTAGATCCTGTGACGGGAACTGGCTGTCAACATTCAGAAGATTTTCACAGAACCTTTTCCAGAGCTGTGTTGTGGAAGCCTCTGACTTATAACATGTCTTCAGCACCTGTATAATAATATGCTTGAGGTTTATGTGCTCAGGGTAAATACAGGCTATAGCAGCTCCAGAGGAACAACGTTTATTATTATTCCATGGTAAGGTAAAGATAAAAGAGTAAAATGCTATGACAAGCAATGCGACTCAAGGTGTTTATATACTCACACCTGCTACGGCTATGTGTACTTTAGGTGCAGGTGCATGGAACAGAAGGTTTTCAGACCCACCACAATGCACCTGGGAAATACCAAGACTTTCCTCCATCAAAAAATGATAAACGTAAAATCCTTTTAAAGTAAAAATGAGTACCGTATTAATACTCGAGTATAAGCCGAGTTTTTCAGCACATTTTTTTGTGTGCCGAAAATGCCCCCCTCGGTCACCTTTTTGCGCCTGATCTCCCAGACTTTGGAGACCTTGTTCCGACCGGCCTTAGGTCCCCTGGACCCCTCTACAAGTGTGCAAAGTTTGTTGTCCAGGGGACCTACGGCCGGGGAGCACCGATTTTTCAAATCCAGGCACCCCTTCCATAGACTCCCATGTTAAACGTCAGTCTAGTCATGGACACAGTGAGGCATGGGCACAGTGAGGCATGGGCACAGTGAAGCATGGACACAGTGAGGCATACACAGTGATGCAAAGTGAGGCATGCAGATAGACACCCTAGGCCAGGGATATGCAATTAGCGGACCTCCAGCTGTTGCAAAACTACAAGTCCCATCATGCCACTGCCTCTGGGTGTCATGCTTGTGGCTGTCAGTCTTGCTATGCCTCATGGGACTTGTAGTTCTGCAACAGCTGGAGGTCCGCTAATTGCATATCCCTGCCCTAGGCTTATACTCGAGTCAAATGGTCATTTCTCCCGTGACTTTGGGGACTCAGTACCGGCCGGTCGTAGGTCCCCTGGACCCGGAACTTGGCACACATGTAGCTCTATTTCTCCTCTACATGTGTGCAAAGTTTGTTGTCAGGGGGACCTACGGCCGAGGAGCACCGATTTTTCAAACCGGGCACCCCTTCCATAGACGCCCTTTCCATGGGCACAGTGAGGCATGGACACAGTGAGGCATACACAGTGAGGCAAAGTGAGGCATGCAGATAGACACCCTAGGCTTATACTCGAGTCAATAAGTTTTCCCAGTTTTTTGTGGTAAAATTAGGTGCCTCTGCTTATATTCGGGTCGGCTTATACTCGAGTATATACAGTATATTTAGTTTGGGATAGACTTGGAAGAATTAAAGCTGAAATCTAGGCAGATATAATAGGCACAGCTAATTGGACTGTCACAGAATGGGGTAGGTCCAGGACAATCTGAGCTCAAGAAAAGTAGGATAAATTATGTTGGCTATCAAACTGGGGAGCAATTTAGGGTGGAAAAGAAGTACTGCAAGCTAGAGCTCTGGATTAAAACTAAAACTGAATATTGCAAAAAAGAAAACAAAACTGCTTAATAATTAAAGTTTTATCCTGTTGTTTTTGGCTGAAGTTCTGCTTTAATACTTTTGCAAAGTTTTTAGTGCTTTTTGTGTCCCTGCTGGGGTTGCAGGAAAGACATTTTTAAGATTCCCCCATCAACACAGACCGTACTAACAGGGGAATCCCTCCTGCTAAGCTACTGTCTGCTCCCAGCAGGGGGCAGGAGCCCATTGGGAGAAGACAGTGATTATCGCTAGTGGCTATAGCAGCCACTTGCAATAATCGGAAAGGAATCCAGCAGGCTGATTGTACCCAAGCTGATCGTTCGACTTGCTACATTCAGCCTGCCCCATTATTTGTTCTAATCTCGGCCGGTTCCTGCTGAACCAGCTGAGATTCGAACCGTGTATGGCCGGCCTTACTGTCCCTGGACAGGACAAGAAATGCGGGGCACATGAAGACACAAATAATAGTAATAATCTGACACTGTTTCTATCCATAGTTACATAGTTGGTAAGGTTGAATAAAGACAACAGTCCATCCAGTTCAACCTGTGTAGGTGTGTGTTTGTGTATAATTTTTTTTCCCCATATCCCCGTATATTGTTTTCGCTAAGATGCCCCTCCAAGAGTCTTTTAAAACTATCCATACTTCCTGCCGACACCACCGATTGTGGAAGAGAGTTCCACATCCTTACCGCCCTGATAGTGAAAAACACCCTACACAGCTTAAGGTTAAACCTCTTCTCTTCCAGTCTCATTGTGTGGCCCTGTGTTCTCTTACATTCCCTGGGACTGAAAAGTTTCATACTTACGCTGGGATCACTGTTGAGATATTTGTAAATCACTATCATATCTCCTCTCAAGCATCTCTTCTCTAAGGAGAATAAATTTAGCACTTGTAGTCGTTCCTCATAATTGAGGTCCTCCAGTTCCCATATTAATTTAGTTGCCCTCCTCTGGACTCTCTCCAGTTCCAGCACATCCTTTCTAAGGATTGGCGACCAGAACCAGAGGGAATACTCCAAATGAGGCCAAATCAGTGTTTTGACCCTTCCCAAAAATAATGAAAAAAGTGTTTTGTTGCTGTCTGTGTCTCTATTTGGAGAGATTTTTCATCACTTCCTTTCTCTTCTGTCTTGCAAGTGTGTACAGAATTGTACCACAATGAAAAAAAACAGCTATAGGCAGATTGAAGCTGAACTAAACCCATCAACTGAACTGTTTGCCAAAACAGTTAAGGGTCGTACACACGGGCCGACTATCGGACGGCATTGGCCGGTTCAATAGAAGCTAGCTGACATTTGGCCCGTGTGTACGGCAACCGATAGAAGCTGGTCGTTCGGTCGGCTTCTGTCAAAGGGGCATGACCAAAAAATGTCTGCCTATCGACATCTAATTAGCACTCTCAGCCAATGACTGAGAGTTCTGACCAGTGTGTTCTAACGGGGGGCTGTCTCCCTGTCAGAACACATTAGCTCAGAGGAGGAGATCACAGTATTGACTTTGCATAGTTAGTTAAGTGGCTCGTTACGAGCTCCTCAGTTTTTCTCGCTCAACCCGCTGGGTTGAAGAAAAAACACTAATGCCTCGTACACACGACCAGTTTTCCCGACGAGAAAACTGCAATTTTTTAGATTGGTTGGGAAAACCGGTCGTGTGTATGCTCCATAGCAGTTTTCCAGACGAGAAAACTACCCGCAAAAAAATTAGAACCTGCTCTATTTTTTACCCGGCGTGTTTCCCGTCAGTCTTTTTCTCGTCACGAAAACCGCTCGTGTGTATGTTTTTCCGAGGGGAAAAAAAACACGCATGCTCAGAATCAAGTATGAGACGGGAGCGCTTGTTCTGGTAAAACTAGCGTTCGCAATGGAGATAGCACATTTGTCAGCATTCTGAACAGCAGAAAACGATCTGAAAGCACGAAGACTGAAAAGGGCGAATCGTCTCTCACCAAACTTTTACTAACACGCGATAACACAAGATCACCAAAAGCAGCCCAAAGGGTGGCGCCATTTGAATGGAACTTCCCCTTTATAGTGCCGTTGTACATGTTGTACGTCACCGCGCTTTGGTCGAGCGTTTTTTTGCCTGAACGTGTGTATGCAAGGCAGGCTTGAGAGGAATCATGTCGGGAAAAACGTCGGTTTTTGGCTTATCAGGAAAACCGGTCATGTGTACGAGGCATAATAGTGTGTACCAGGCTTTACATTCAAAGCATGCAGTGAATGATAACTGTTACAGTTGTTTCTGCTGCCAACCAAATTGTGAAGCCATCAAATGACTGGTGTCATAACTGATCACATATGTAGCTTCATCGCAACTGCAGTCCAAACAGAGACTAATGCCGCGTACACACAACCGTTATTCATGTCATGGAAAAAAATGACGTTTTTCTTGACGTGATTTTTCGTGTTTCCTCTCAAGCCTGTCTTGCATACACACGTTCGGGGAAAAAAATGCTCGAGCAAAGCACGGTGACGTACAACACGTACGACGGCATTATAAAGGGGAAGTTCCTTTCGAATGGCGCCACCCTTTGGGACGCTTTTGCTGATCCTCGTGTTAATAACGTTTGGTGAGAGACGATTCATGCTTTTCAGTCTTCGTGCTTTTCAGTCCGTTACAGCGCGACGAATGTGCTATCTCCATTATGAACGCTAGTTTTACCAGAACGAGCGCTCCCGTCTCATACTTGATCCTGAACATGCGCATTTTTTTTCCCCTCGTAAAAGCATACACACGACCGTTTTTTACAACGTTAAAAAGAACGATGTGAAAAACAACGAGAAAAAATAGCAGGTTCTAATTTTTTTTCGGGTATTTTTCTCGTCGAGAAAAGTGCTCTGGAGCATACACACGACCGTTTTTCACGACCATTTTTTAAAATTGAATTTTTCTCGTCATGAAAAATGGTCATGTGTACGCGGCATTAGACAGCAGCTTCCTTGGCTGCAAGGTCCATCTAGCAGAAATAAACCCTCCTATTCTTTAGGCCCCTTTTACATGGCCAGTTTGTTGTGGATATTGGATTCCAGTGGCAAGAATCTGCGGGCTGACGGGCTAACAATGGCTGCTAATTGCATGACGCTGCACGCAGAGCGATTTGCTGCAATTTGGGACAGATGACAGAGACTGGACACAGTCAGCTACAGATTCCCGCCGGAATCCGGCGGCCACAACAAGCCGGCCCTGTGAAAGGGGCCTTAGGAAAACATTTTTTTGTCAGTCAAATAACATCAGCCTAATGTATTTCAATTATCCTGTCTGGACAGGAAGTGAGAGAGAAATCTCTCCAATGAGAACATCACATGTTGACCACAAATTGAAAACCTGACATAGAGCCTATGCCTTCCCCATTCTGTCCAGAACTGAAAACAAAAATAGGCTGGAACTGGGCTTGAGGCTAGGTTCACACTACGTGCGGCCACGTGGCACAGCAGGGAGTGCATCCCTGTTCTCAGTTTCAGGGGCCAATAAGGTCTGAATTTTTCCTTGAATTCGAACCTGAAACAGAGACAAAGACACACAGAACCTCAAACATTTTCTCTTTATATCCTTACCTCCTGTTGTAAAATTGTAAAGGAAGTCAGAGCAAGGTGTCTGAAGTTTCAATTAGAAAAACCTAGTCTTAAGGCAGGCTGCTATCGCTGTGATGTCTCTTCAGCTCTGGGATGGGAGACTATTGTCACATATAAAATGTTTTATATTTGTGTTTAAAAAAAATAAACATTAGATTAAAAAAGTATTAACTGCTTGCCGACCGCCGCACGCAGTTTTACGTAGACAGAATGGCACGGCTGGGCAAGTGGGCATATACATACGTCCCCTTTGATTTGTCGGCCGTGTGGTCGCGCACGCACCGCCGGCGGAGCGCTCGCGATCCTGTCCCGAGCTCTGTGCCCGTGGGACCTGCGGACTCGATGTCCCGCGATCGGGTCACAGAGCTGAAGAACGGGGAGATGTTAGTGTAAACACAACATCTCCCCGTTCCTCCTAGTGACATGTCACTGATTGTCTGTTCCCTATCATCGGGGACAGCGATCAGTGATGTGTCACGGCAAGCCACGCCCCCTAACAGTTAGAAGCACTCCCTAGGTCACACTTAACCCCTTCACTGCCAGTGTCATTTTTACAGTAATCAGTGCATTTTTATAGCACTGATCGCTGTAAAAATGGTCCCAAATTGGTGTCAAAAGTGTCCGATGTGTCCGCCATAATGTCGCAGTCACAATAAAAGTCGCTGATCGCCGCCATTACTAGTAAAAAAAAAAATATTAATAAAAATGCCATAAAACCACCTCCTATTTTGTAGACGCTATAACTTTTGTGCAAACCAATCAATAAACGCAATTTTTTTTTTTTACCAAAAATATGTAGAAGAATACGTATCAGCCTAAACTGAGGAAAAATATATTTTTTTATATACTTTTTGGGGGATATTTATTAAAGCAAAAAGTAAAAAATATAGAATTTTTTTCAAAATTGTCGCTCTTTTTTTGTTTATAGCGCAAAAAATAAAAACCACAGAAGTGATAAAATACCAACAAAAGACAGCTCTATTTGTGGGAAAAAAAGGACGTCAATTTTGTTTGGGAGCCGCATCGCACGACCACGCAATTGTCAGTTAACTGACTTTTATTATTAGGACACTTACCTGTCCAGGGTGCCCGCAATGTCCTCACCCGAAGCCAATCTGTCCCTCGGCTCCAGGGTGCAGGCACCGCCATCTTCAGTAAGGGAATCAGGAAGTGAAGCCTTGCGGCTTCAAAGCCTGGTTCCCTACTGCGCATTGGGCGAGTCACGTTGCACATCCTCATTGGTCCCTGCTATCTTCTGTGACCTGTGTGTCTCCCAGAAGACAGTGGGGGGACAGAGGAGGGGCCGGACATGGCATAGATGGCCGCGGAATCTGCAGTGATCTATCGCCGGAAGTGGGAGCAAATACCTGTATTAGACAGGTATCTGCTCCCCCCTCCCCCCTGACAGGTGCCAAATGTGACACTGGAGGGGGGGAGAAACCGGAAAAGCAGAAGTTCCATTTTTGGGTGGAACTCAACTTTAAGGTCTCTGATTAGGTTAGCCTTAAGCAGTGGCGGTGCGTCCATAGTGGGCGCAGGAGCGCCGCCTCCTCTCTCTCCTGCGCCCGTCACTCACAACAACAATACATAGGTTCATGCATTGCATGAACCTATTTATTGCTGCCACCCACTATTCAGATGGCCGGCCCCCTGTTGAGCACCGGCCATCTGAATAACAGCGGCTGGTTGGTTTTTGGAAGTGCCTATCAGAGCCAGTGGCTCTGATAGGCTTCCCGATTACAGCCTGAGGGCTGTAATCGGCTTCCAAATAGTTAACCAGGGGACGCACGGGGGGTGCGTTCCTTGGTTAACACTGACAGTGGTCTCAGCCAATCAGGTTCACCGGGTCTGGTTACCGGTAACCTGATTGGCTGAAGCGACATCGAGGGCGGAGAAGACATCGAGGATGGAAGCAGGACGGCGCTGACCCGAGGAAGGTGAGTGCAGAGCTGGGGACAAACTGGCTGTATTTGGGGACAAACTGGCTGCATTTGGGGACACACTGGCTGTATTTGGGGACAAACTGGCTGTATTTGGGGGGAAACTGGCTGCATTTGGGGACAAACTGACTGTATTTTGGGGGAAACTGACTGCATTTGGGGGGAAACTGGCTGCATTTGAGGGGGCAAACTGGTGGCGTTTGGGCACAGTGGCTGCTTTTAATGGGCACAGTGGCGGCAATCAATGATTTTTTTTTTTTTCAGTTTGTTTGCGCCCCCCCCAAAAAATTTTTAGCACCAGCCGCCAATGGCCTTAAGCTAAAATAAGGAACACTTTTTATATAACAAATGTACATTACTGCTTACATTTTTACAATGAAGCTTCATATGACCTAAATCCAGTTATGCAGGTTAAAGCTTGATAAACGACAAATTTTAAGTATGTGGCATTACTAGTTTGAACGAGGAAGTGGGAGTTTTACATCACTATTCTCAGATAAACTTTCTAAACAGAAATGTAAAGTCTACCCTGCTGCTTACTCCAAGTCTGGCTCTCCTCAGAATGCATTACTCATAATGTCTGGAACAATGCACTGCTAGTTGATATAAGTCCAGAAAAGGGAGCTGTACATTTAAAAAAAGGGAACTGTCCAGTACAATTAAAGCCTATCTATTATTTAATTATGTACACAAAATATTGGACAAAACCGTATGACTTTAGCAAATAGATAAGAAATTGGACATTTTCAATCTAATGAAAACATCTTTTCTACTTTGTACAGTAATTAATAGTTACTATTCATTAGTTGTGTTTATTCTTTTATGGTACCTAACTACCTTTGTTGAGCACCTGGATGGGCTCCCAGACTGGCCACATGTTGAGTCATAACCACCCCATCCTATGAATCACGATAGTCTTTCCTTACTAGAGATCTTTCTAAAACAAAGTTCCTCTTTGTCATACCATTTGCTGAAAAAAGAGCATGAAAATGCCAGTATGACTGTTCCACTTGAAAAATCTGCTTTTGTACCCTGGATGCGGAGATATTAGACTTTGGTGAACACTGAAGACTTAAAAAGACCTAAAAGCACATTTAACAGCTGATTTAATGACTTTCTGAGTATACAACTTCTTTATCTTTTAATCCTTGACTATGTTCCAATTTAGGCTGGGTTCACATATATGCGAATCGGATGCGAGTTTCTCTGCATCCAATTTGCATGACAGATGAGTGTGACCGGCTCTCAATGGAGCCGGTTCACACAGATCCGGGGTTGGCCGCGGTCTGGATTGCAGAAGGGTCCTGTGCATCTTTGGGTCCAGTTCAGGTGCGAAATCAGGCAAAAATTTGGATTTGAACCTGTGAACAAGGACGCACCAGACCCCATGCTGTGAACCGCAGGCCGCACATATGTGAACCTAGCCTCAACCTGGCCTCAAGCTTTCCTTTTTTGGGGTGGCTCCTTTATCTTGCAGCATCCATTGGCACCACTCTTGAATGCATGGACTACAGTTGCATCTCCCTGCACTGTGTGCATCAACAGAAACAAACATGATGACAAGACACTCCCCTGCTGATACCTCCTCCCCTCACCAAGCTAACAGCCTGACCGGAGACTGCACTGTCTAGTCTTAACGCTTTCCTGCGAAGACCGGGAGTTCTCAATATGTTAAACTAAAAACTCTGAAGCCTCGTACACACGACCGAGTTTCTCGGCAAGAACCAGCAAGAAACTTGCTGGCAGAGCTTTCTTGCCGAGTAAATCGGTCGTGTGTACGCGGCTATCATGTTTTTCGTCAAGAAAACCGACAAGAATCTCGACGAGAAAAATAGAGAACCTGCTCTCTTTTTTCTCGTCGAGATTCTTGTCAGCAGGTTTCTCGATGAGAAAAGTGTGTGTGTGTACACTTACCTGTCCTCCGGGAAGCCTGCGCATGCTCAAAATTACTTCGACGCATGCGCGGTAGCTTTCTAGGCATAGGTAGGGTGTAGCAAGATGGCGGCAACGGCATCGAATGTGACGAGCGCACGCTCGTCGTAGTCGATTACGTCACCGCGTTTGCTCCATTCAAATAACCGCGGGTTCTTTGAAAGGAGCATGTGTACACTCGGCCTGGAGAGGTTTCTTGTCCAAGAATCCTGTCAAGAAAAACTACGTGTTTTTTCTTGACGAGATTCTCGGCCGTGTGTACGAGGCTTCAGGGTTTAATAGTACTTTAAAGTGGGTGTATAGGCTGAAGATTTTTTAACTTCATGCATTCTATGCATTCTATGTGTAGCGGGATTCCCATATGCTATGTAGGTTTTGACATTTAAAAGAAGGAATCCAGCTCCCTCCGGTGGTATAAGTGTTACAATGCAACTAATGCATATGTTATAGTTAAAGCATCCTGGAACAAATAGCAGCAAGGAGTAAAGACTCTGTTACTTTTAGTAGAAGACAGACTACATTACCCAGAGTACATCTGTGTTACCAGGGTGCACTGCAACACCGCAAAGCCTTCTGGACAGGCTATTTAAAGGAGGGGAGGGGCCATCTTCTCTCTTTCTGGATCCAGCTCTCAACCAAACAGGAAGCTGGCACGGAGGCCTGCTTCCTGAGTGTTAGGCCAGAAGCCTGGGCCTAAATTACGTGAGTGCCCTGAGTGATTTCCAGTAGAGGATCGTCCACGCCGTCCTGTGATTGCCCAGCAGAGACCGGAGTCGTCCATTATCATCACCTTACGCTGTTAGTGACGGAGGCCAGAGACTGCAGCAGAAGCAGAAGCGTGGAGATCGAGTGAAAGGGACAAGCTAGAGGAGACTATTCTAAAGTCGGGCCTGTTTGGTGAGAAGGGCACCTGCCCAGAATTGACTACTACCTTAGAGGAAAGTGACTTAGTTAGTGCCAGCCACACTTCACCTATCACGCCACAGCTTGCGGCCTAGTGTATTTTACGGGAGACTATGTGACTAGAGATTGGCGCATTCGCTGTTAGTGGGTGGCAGGCACACGAGTACTCAGGAATATTGTGGATAACTACAGCATCTTGTTGAAACCTTGTGGATTACAAATTAACTTGTGCACCAACGGTGGCTAGCGAAGACTCCATTTGGGAAAGGAACTTTGAGCGGGACTCAGATAGGCTTTGCTTGCCTGTTATAGTGACTGAACACGTGCAAGGTATTACAAGATAGGGGGAGCTTGCGAGCAATCAGTTAGCTGTGCAGAGACACATATAGATATATATACATTTATAAGCTGATGTTGTTTCCTGTTATTACCTAATCTCAGTGATACCCATCCTCTTTGATTTATTGACTCTGCAATACGCATGCAGAGTCAACTGTGTGTATTAATGTGATTCTTTACCCTTCCCTTTTATACTGAGTAAAGGTACCTTTGATTAACTACATCATTTGTGCGAAGTATCTTTGTCACTTGGAAAGACTAGTGACCAGCAAAGGTAATAATATTTACAGGTTATTGTGTGATGCATGCTGGATTGTGTCTCCTAATTAGGGATGAGCCGAACACCCCCCGGTTGAGTTCGCACCAGAACTTGCGAACGGACCCAAAGTTTACACGAACTTTAGAACCCTATTAAATACAATGGATGCGAACGATCAAAAGTGCTAATTATAACGGCTAATATGCAAGTCATTGTCCTAAAAAGGGTTTGGGGACCCGGGTTCTGCCCCAGGGGACATTTTTTTGGGAGCAGTCATTTTAATGATGCATAAAGTGAAAAAAAAAAAGTGAAATATTCCTTTAAATATCGTACCTGGGGGGTGTCTAAAGTATGCCTGTGAAGTGCCACGTGTTTCCCGTGTTTAGAACTGTCCCTGCACAAAATGACATTTCTAAAGGAAAAAAAGCCATTTAAAACTGCTTGCGGCTTTAATGTCATGTCTTGTCCTGGCAATATGGATGAAAATCTTTGAGAAAAATGGCATGGCTACCCCATCATCCCCCCCCCCCCTACCCCAGCCCATTACCAGCCCCTTTGGGTCTTGTATGGATATTAAGGGGAACCCCGCACCCAAAATAAAAAAAGGCCCTATATCAGGGATATGCAATTAGCGGACCTCCAGCTGTTGCAAAACTACAAGTCCCATCATGCCTCTGCCTCTGGGTGTCATGCTTGTGGCTGTCAGAGTCTCGCTATGCCTCATGGGACTTGTAGTTCTGCAACAGCTGGAGGTCCGCTAATTGCATATCCCTGCCCTATATACTCTGAACAGCAGTATACAGGCGGTGCAAACAAGACAGGAACTGTAGGTTTGTTCTTAAGTAGAATCTGTTTGTAATTTTGAACAGGTACACTGTTTAAGTGTAGCTCCAGCCAAAAAATATATTTTTAAGCTTTTTGGAAAACATAGGGAAGGGTTATCACCCCTGTAACATTTGTTTTGCTGTCTGTGCACCTGTACAGAAGATTTCACCTCACTTTCCGTCCCAATGACAAATGTTTTTGGAAAAGTGTTTTTTTTATTGAAACAAGGATTGGTGATAAAGCATCAGTAGAGAGGAGACACCTTTTTCCCATATTAACTTACAGGAGAGAATTTATCTTCCTAGGGGTAGATTTCCTCTCACTTCCTGTTGTCTCCTTCCGTTTGCAAGTAGGAGTCGTTTGTAAGTTGGATGTTTGAAAGTAGGGGCCTGCCGTATATACTCTGCAGAAATTTGCCCCTTAGGTGTCGGTGTAAGCCCTCACAGTTACTCTTGGTGGGCACTGGAACACCCTGCTGTGAACTATTATATCAGGAATTGTAATTACATGCCATTTTTGAACAGTGGTAGGAAAAATTGGGCCTTTGGTGGTGGTGCTGGTGCTACAACACTGTCAGCCCTCAGTTACTCTTGGTGGGCGCATGAATGGGCCCTACTGTAAAATATTAGATCAAGAATTGTAATTGCATGCCCCTGTTGAAGAGGGGCAGAAAAATTGGGCCTTTGGTGGTGGTGTTGCCACAACACTGTAAGCCCTCACAGTTACTCTTGGTGGGCGCAGGAATGGGCCCTACTGTGAATTATTAGATCAAGAATTGTAATTACATGCCCCTGTTGAACAGGGGCAGAAAAATTGGGCCTTAGGCACTGGTGCCACAACACTGCAACCCCTCACAGATACTGTACTTGGAGCACAGCAATGAGCCCTGTTGCAAAGTATTGCATCAAAAATTGTAATTACACGCCCCTGTTAAACAGGGGCTGGAAAATTGGGCCTTAGGCACTGGTGCTGGTGCCACGACACTGCAACCTCTCCCAGATACTCTAGTTGGAGTGCAGGAATGAGCCCTGCTGCAAAGCAGTGCATCAAAAATTGTAATTACATGCCCCAGTTAAACAGGAGCTGAAAAATTGGGCCTTAGCCACTGGTGGCGGCACCCAGAAACAAAAAAGTTCTTCCAAGCTATCATCAATAATCGGATCATTGAGGAGGAGGAGGATAGTCAGTCAACATAACAGGACAGTCACTCAGCATCAGCATCAGTCTTGAAGGGATGTGACATATGAAAATAAATTATTCTATTATATCAGCTTCAGGTGCTTGGTAGCTGGTGGTGATCCAAGACTGGTTCATCTTTATGAAGGTCAGTCGATCAACCGAGTCGGTGGACAGGCACACCCTGTGATCCGTGACAAAGCCTCCAGCAGCACTGAATGTGCGTTCCAAAAGAACGCTGGATGCAGAACAGGCCAGTAGCTCAATTGCATACTGCGCAAGCTCTGGCCAGTGATCCATCCTCAAGACCCAGTAAGCCAGAGGATTTTCGGTGGGAAAGGTGTCCAAGTCTGACCTTGCCCCTAGGTATTCCTGCACCATGTATATCAGACGCTGGCGATGGTTGCTGGAACCGATCATACCTTGGGGCTGCGGACTAAAAAATTGTCTGAACGCATCGGTCAGATGGCCACCTTCTCCACCCCTCTTTCTGCTACTGACCGAAGCCTCAGCAACTCGTTGTCCAGGACCAGGAGTTTGTAACCTCCCAGTCTCTGGGAACGCGTTGCACAGACCTTTCTGCAAGGCCTCCCAGAGTTGTCTCATCCTCTGCTCCCTCTGCGACAGCAAGATTAGGTCCGCAACCTTACCCTTGTACCGTGGATCAAGGAGAGTGGCCAGCCAGTAATGGTCCCTCTCCTTGATCCGAAGAATACGAGGATCCCTCCGCAGACTTTGCAGGATCAGGGAGGCCATGCAGCGTAGGTTAGCTGAGGCATTCGGTCCGGAGTCCTCTGGGTCACTAAGGACAACATGATCCGCAGCCACCTCCTCCCAGCCACGTACAAGTCCACGGGTTTGTTGGGACTGTAAATCATCCCTAAAAGACTGCTGCTGTTGATGCTGAGTGCCATGCTCCACCTCCATGCTGACACAATCCTCCTCCTCCTCGTCCTCTTCCTGTGTGATGGGTGGGACACAAGGAACACTGTCTGGGTAAAGGGGGCCTTGAGAGGAAAGGAAGTCCTCCTCTTCCTGCCTCTGTTCTGCCTCAAGTGCCCTGTCCATTATTCCACGCAGCGTATGCTCCAACAGGTGGACAAGAGGTACAGTGTCACTGATGCATGCACGGTCATTGCTCACCATCCTCGTGGCCTCCTCAAATGGTGCCAGGACAGTGCATGCATCCCTGATCATGCCCCACTGGTGTGGTGAAAAAAACCCGAGCTCCCCTGACCCTGTCCTGGTGCCATAGTCGCACAGGTACTCATTGATGGCCCTCTGCTGCGTGTGCAGCCACTGCAGCATGGCCAACGTTGAGTTCCACCTGGTGGGCATGTCACATATAAGGCAGTTCTTGGGCAGGTTCAACTCCTCTTGCAGCTCAGCCAGCCGAGCACTAGCATTATATGATCTGCGGAAATGCACACAGACTTTCCTGGCCTGCCTCAGGATATCCTGTAAGCCCAGGTACCTGCCCAAGAACCGCTGCACCACCAGGTTAAGGACGTGAGCCACACAGGGCACATGGGTCAGTTGTCCCTGTCGGAGGGTGGAGAGGAGGTTGGTGCCATTGTCGCAAACCACCATTCCTGGCTTAAGCTGGCGTGGCGTCAACCACCTCTCGGCCTGCCCCTGCAGAGCAGACATAACCTCTGCCCCAGTGTGGCCCCTGTCCCCCAAACACACCAGCGCAAGCACGGCATGGCATCTTTTTGCCTGCGTACTTGCGTAGCCCCTTGAACGCCTACGGAGCACCGCTGGTTCCGGAGACAAAGCACAGTAAGAGGCCATGGCGGAAGAAGAAGAGGAGGGGGTGGAGGAGAGAGGTGTGTCACAACCAGTAGGAACATTTTGGAGGCGTGGCGGCGGAACAACCTCCAACACTACTGCACCTTGTCCTGCATCCTTCCCAGCTGCCAAAAGAGTGACCCAATGTGCCGTGAAAGAAAGGTAACGTCCCTGTCCATGCCTGCTGGACCATGAGTCAGCGGTAATATGCACCTTACCGCTGACCGCCTTGTCCAGCGAGGCATGGACATTGCCTTCCACATGCCGGTAGAGAGCCGGAATCGCCTTTCGTGAGAAAAGTGGCGTTTGGGAACCTGTCACTGAGGAACCGCACATTGCATAAACTCACGGAAGGGGGCCGAGTCTACCAACTGAAAAGGCAGCAGTTGAATTGCTAGCAATTTAGCCAAGCTAGCATTCAACCGCTGGGCATGTGGATGGCTGGGAGTGAACTTCTTTTGACGGTCCAGCAGCTGGGGCAGGGACGTCGGTGTACTGCTAGCAGAGTGCCCGCAAGTACTTGGCTGTGACACACCTAATTCTACACCTTCATTCCTCTCAGTGCAGGTTTCAGAGAGGACTGAAGGTATAGTGGGGTTGGAAATCCCAGCTGATGAGGAGCAAGGAGAGGTCCGCTTTGTTCTTTGGTGTGGGTCTTTAAGGTCAGCTTGCCAATGAGCTGCATGGCAGGTCAACATGTGTCTGGTCAAGCAAGTGGTGCCCAAGCGGCTGATGTTTTGGCCACACGAGATACACTTGAGACATATGTTGCAAATAGCAGCGGTGCGATCTGATGCACTCGACTCAAAAAAGGCCCACACCAAAGAACTTTTGGAATAACGGGCAGAGGCAGCGCCCTGCACAGGCGTAGCTCTGCGGTGTGATTCAGTCGGTGTGCTGCCCTTACGCTGGCCCCCGGAGGGCATCCTTCCTCGTTGGAGATGTGCCTCTTCCTCATCCTCCTCCTACTCTCTCCTATCAAGCACCCACGTGGAGTCAGTGACCTCATCATCCCCTCCCTCCTCATCACTGGAGCCAATCTGGCAGTATGCTGCAGCTGCTGGAACATGACTGCCAGATTTCTGTCCTTCTTGAGCATCCCCTCCCTCTGCGCTCACGATACTGCCTTCCTCTAGCTGGGTATCATCATCAGACCCTTCGAAACGCTGGGCATCCTCCTGGAGCATGTACCCAACACTGTGCTCAAACAGTTCGGGGGACTCCTCAGGAGGACATGGTGGGTCTAGGGAAGGAGTGACTGATGATGACATTGATACGAGGGAAGAGGACGCTTTGGCAGCTGCTTTGCCAGTACCCTGAGCCTGGGTGAGAGAGGATGAGGAGGATGAGGAGGGCTTGGTCATCCACTCTACCAAGTCTTCAGCATGATGCGGCTCAACACGTCCAGCTGCTGAAAATAAGGACAAGCGTGTCCCATGGCCACGTGCTGATGACAATGCACCGCGTCCACGACCAGCACTGTTGCCCCCAGACACAGAGCCTGCTTGCCCTCTTTTATTGGCTCGTGACTGTCTGCCTCTCTTTGTTGGCCTTCCAGACATAGTAATGGCTTCCAGGGAGATGGGAAAACCAGCAATTGGGTAGTGTATATTGTGCTGGAGGCACACAACACCCACTAACTCCAGCAGATGCCTTTATTAGAGAACAGCAATGACGGGTATATACAGGTGTATACTGTGCCACTAACTCCTGCAGATGCCTTTATTAGAGAACAGCAATGACGGGTATATACAGGTGTATACTGTGCCACTAACTCCTGCAGATGCCTGTATTAGAGAACAGCAATGACGGGTATATACAGGTGTACACTGTGCCACTAACTCCTGCAGATGCCTGTATTAGAGAACAGCAATGACGGGTATAAACAGGTGTATACAGTACTGTGCCACTAACTCCTGCAGATGCCTGTATTAGAGAACAGCAATGATGGGTATATACAGGTGTATACTGTGCCACTAACTCCTGCAGATGCCTGTATTATAGAACAGCAATGACTGGTATATACAGGTGTACACTGTGCCACTAACTCCTGCAGATGCCTGTATTAGAGAACAGCAATGATGGGTATATACAGGTGTACACTGTGCCACTAACTCCTGCAGATGCCTGTATCAGAGAACAGCAATGACGGGTATATACAGGTGTACACTGTGCCACTAGCTCCTGCAGATGCCTGTATTAGAGAACAGCATTGACGGGTATATACAGGTGTATACTGTGCCACTTACTCCTGCAGATGCCTGTATTAGAGAACAGCAATGACGGGTATATACAGGTGTACACTGTGCCACTAACTCCTGCAGATGCCTGTATTAGAGAACAGCAATGACGGGTATATACAGGTTTATACTGTGCCACTAACTCCTGCAGATGCCTGTATTAGAGAACAGCAATGACGGCTATATACAGTTGTATACTGTGCCACTATCTCCTGCAGATGCCTGTATTAGAGAACAGCAATGACGACTATATACAGGTTGTGACAGAGCATCCCAGAGAGAGCCTGGGAAAGTCCTATTCGGGGTTTATACATCTCCCAGGCTCCTCTCATATACATTCAGGGATCTCTGAGCCAGGATCCAGTTCAGGTGTTGGTTCTCTCCCACAGGTTAATTAAAAGCTCACCTGAGCAGACAGCCTTTGCTCTGCCTGGGAAACACAGACAGCATTGGTCTGTGAGAGCAAGAAGGTTGGTAAAACTTGTGACTCTGTGAATGTGGAAGCTGACAAGCGGTAGGCTTGTCCAGCCTGGTAGTGAGGGCTTGTAAATACTGTATAGTTAGAGCCGAGACACGGCTAGGCTTTTGTTTAGTTAGTTTTTCTTCTGTTTGTTTTCAGCACTGTACAGCACCTGTCATTGACTTTGTATATAGCACCAATAAACCACACTGTGTTTTCACTGATCCAATGGACTTGGTATCTGTGCCTGCTCATCCCAGGGAGCTTTTGTACCGACTACCTGTCCCCCAGGCTACAAGGTGTATACTGTGCCACTAACTCCTGCAGTTGCCTGTATTAGAGAACAGCAATGATGGCTATATACAGGTGTATACAGTGCCTGTGTGACAGGGGTCACTTGGGGCACAGGAGGAATGAGAACCCCACCATGATCTGGGATAGTCATATTCAATGCTGTATATACATGGTATATATTGGGTGTATATTGTGTGTGGGCTGTTGTGTAATATTTGCTCTGATGGGGTGTGATTGCATTCTATTGTGGCTTGTGGTAATTAAGTCTGCTACTGTGGTGATGTGGATTGGAGCTTGGTAGACCGTCTGGCTGCCTATTATGGGATGTTTAAGTGTCTTTCTGTGAGGAGGGGGGGAATCACCCCTCCTGCTAAGACTGTTTACTGAAAGAGAAGTTTGAACACACCTGACCTGTATGACCATTGTCATTGGGCAGTTTAACCCGCCCTGTTCCCCAAGGATGGGAGGGAAGGGTTTTTGAAGAGAAATGTGTTACCATGTGCTTGTAATAAATTCATTCCCTGTTTTTGGAACTTCAACACAGAGTGTTTGTCTCGTATGTTTGGAAGGATTAATCCTATGGGAAGCGGTCGCCTGACTGTGGAGGATCGGCAGTGGATGTGTGTCCAGAGAGGGAATATCTTAAACGGCGTTAACCCCTTTCATACTTGGACAGCCGTTACATTGGTTGGCAGCGGTGGGATTTTCCCTCCAGTTACTGGGACACTCCAAACCACCACAGTGAATGACCAGCTATGCAGCCTACAGGAAAGCCACGCTGAAAGACCTACTTGAGAGCCGTAGAGGGACCAGTGGGACAAAGAACAAGGCCACCTTGATCAGGGAGCTAGCCGAGATGGATCAGAGGGATAGTGATGCAGGACCCCGGTCAGTTGAAGACTTGTTTCAGCAACGAGTTCGACAGCGGTTGGCATTATATGGTGCTAACCCATCAGAGACCGCCATACAGGAAGCCATTAAAGACATCCAGCTGCAGGATGAGCGACAAGAGAAAGAACTAGAGCGACAAGAGAGAGAATGAGAGCGACAAGAGAGAGAACTAGAGTGGCAACATGAGCGGAGAATGGCGGAAATACGGCAATCGGAGACAACGCCTAAAGATGCAGCGCCTGTCCGTAAGTTGCACTTTCGGGCATTCAAACTATTTAGGGAAGGGGAGGAGGAAATTGAAGCGTTCCTGCAGGACTTTGAGAGACTATGCCAGATACATGAAGTACTGCCCCGAGATTGGGTCGCCTTACTGGCAAGTAATTTACTGGGCAGAGCGGCGGATGTGTATCGGGCCCTGGAGGATGAGGAGGCTAAAGACTATGACCGGGTAAAAGAAGCTCTGCTAGCCCGATTTTGCCATTACACCTGAAGCCAGCCGGATTAAGTTTTGAGAATCCCGGAAACAAACCCACATAACATACGTGGAGTGGGCACATCGTCTGCAGCGAAACCTTAAGGGCTGGTTTCAGGGTAGCCGCGCTCATACCATAGAGGACATCACCCAGCTAGTACTCTTAGAACAGTTCTTTAACCACACCCCTCCAGTACTACGGGATTGGGTGCGAGATAAGCGACCACGGACTGTATAGCAAGCGGCTACTTTGGCCGATGAATATCTGGACTCTCGAAGGTCAGGCGGAAGCGAGCGCTATCCACTATCTCGGCCCAATTTATCAGCCTCTAACCCAACTTCAGCACCAACCCCAGTGGCCACTTATCCTCAGCAGCCCAGGTTCAACTCCCAGGACTACGCACAACCCATCAGGTGTTTCGGATGTAAACAGCTAGGGCACAAAAAGCCAGACTGTCCATTGAATTCAGCCAGGCAGTCCCAGTCGTGGAGACAGCCAGCAGGGGGGAACCCACGCACATCCATGCCTGCGGCCCACTGCGTTGAGGAGGAAGAACATTGGGGCGTCTTGCACGAGGCTGATCCCATACAAGCAGCTAACCGGGACAACCGGGACAACCGGCAGCAACACAGGCAGACTGTCTGGGTCAATGGAAAGGTAGCCAATGGCCTACGTGATTCTGGTGCCACCATGACCCTACTACAGAAGAACCTCATCCCAGAGAGCCAACATACCGGAGACACTGTAGCCGTAAGAGTAGCGGTAGGTACCATTTTCCGGCTACCCGTTGCCCGTGTTCACCTGGATTGGGGGGTTGGTTCGGGACACGTGAATGTGGGGGTGATGAAGGACTTGCCCGTGGATGTACTACTGGGGAATGATTTGGCCCCCCTCGTTTCTGCTTACGCCCCGATAGACCCCGCTGAAGCCAACCCAGTGACTACCTGTGCCTAGACCCATGCTGCTGGAACCGGCTTGATTGTGGCTGAGAACGGGGTAAGATTATCTTCCCCGACATGTACCTTAGATCAGGCACAATATCACAGTCTAAAATTGGAATGTGATAAGTTGGCCAGTGAGAAATCAGAGATGCAACGACACTACGTCATGTATTATGAGATGTCCCATGGCTTGAACATTGAAATGCACAAACAGGCTGAAATTGTCAAAAGGTTAAATGGGATTTGCGCCCAGGTTTTGCCTTACCTTTCCCAAGAGCACCAGCAACAAGTTTTGGGAGCCATTGAGAGAGCAAAGCAAGTGACTGTTCTAGAACTGAATTCCATTATTCGTCCCGGCCTCCTAGTGCAATGTTGATGGGTTGTCCAGGCATTAGACGAATGGAAATATGGACTAACTTCGGAGTCAACCCGTTATACTTGATCTCTAGCATCAGTGTGTTGTCTTATTGCAAAGAGGTAACCATTGCAATACTGTTTGATTGTGATACAAGTATAATCCCCTAGACTAGCTGTGCCAGAGTGGGTCGAGTAAGTTTGCCGGGGGTTGGTGGTGCTGTACACAGGGCCCGAAACTGGGGGTAGCGCTACATGTGTAAACAGAAATAGAAGATATTCAAGCTAATCATTTGCTTATTAAAGGGAACCTGTGATTAAAGATACAGAACAAGCAGGCTGGGATTTTTCTTTTTTTTTACAGATGAAGGTCAGCAATGACAGATTTTGTATTGTACATGGTTTATTCAAAATCCTAAACTGGGCAGCATGTTGGCTCAATGGTTATCATTGTGGCCTTATAGCACTGGAATCCTAACTGAGTCCTACTTATGGCTCCTGGTCAGCTGGCTCTTGCATAAGAACTTTACCATTTTTATTGTACAATCCTAATTTTCTGAATGTATATCAGGAAACTTTATAATTTCACAACAGCAATGCCACCTGGGATTTTCCTAAATAGAGACTAGAGAGTCCTAAGGAGCTGCACATTTTATATTGCCTGCTTGTACAGACTGATGTCCCATAATCTTTATTTGTTCTATGTGCATTCCTAATCACGGTATCACACCTAAGGGCTGGTAAGCTTCAAAGTATAAAAAAAATTTTAATCATACTTACCTAGGTGGATGCAGCATTGGTCCGATGCTGCATCTGTCCCCCGGTACCTCTAACTCTGAAAGCTAAGCGATCAAATACCGCTGATCGCTCGGTTCTCACAGCTCCCTGTGCAGAAAGATAGTCACTGTCTATTACTGCTCTCTGCTCTGTCACCCCCCCTTGTTTACTGGAGTACTGGGCTGTGGAGGGGGTGGGAGCAGCTGGCTGAGCCTCTTAGTGGCTCGCTGAGAGGCTGAGCCAGGTGCCGGTCCAGGCATGTGGGTGGATCCTGACCATATGGTCGTGATCCTACCCGAGCCTGGACTGGCTCTGTGATGTCAGCTGACAGCGGGCTTCAGCCTGTTGTCTGCTGAAAACGGGTCACAGGAGTTCAGAATGATCTGCACTCCTGTGATCCACAGGGGAAGTACAGTCAAACGAGCTTTGGCTGTATTCTCCTTTAAACCAAGGTTATATAAAATCTACTATTCTCACATACAGTGATGATATGTTAAAAAAAGTGTTTAAGGTACACCTTATGGCTTCTGTATGACAGTCTAAACAAGTACCAAATCCAGTTGCTATGTGATGCAGAAGCTGGGGAGGATGCCTCCTAAGGCAGTCATTTAAGGGTCTGAGAAGTGAAGCTTTATAAATATTTGAAGGAATTACCAAACAGTGGTGTAAGGTATTGTTACTTCTTATCACATAGACTTGCCCTCATCCCCCTGGGAACATTACTCAACCCCCAATCTGTAACAGGCAGTGCAGTACAGGGCTATATTAAACACATAATACTGTAGAAAGGAGAGCTGTCAACTCGTCCTTCTAAATATATCCTTTTATTACATCGGGTGTAGTGTACAACTTGCAGTCGCTTATGCTTTTCGCCAATTAGAGCCGGTTCACACTGGGGCAACACGACTTCAAGCGCGACTTTACAAGGCAACTTTGAGGCAACTTCGAGTTGCCTCCAGGACAGCGACTTTGCCAGTAGCCAATCAAACAATCAAACAATAATCAAACAATAATCAGCTCTGTGGGAGGGAGGGGTTTGCCTGAGAAAACTATTTTCTCTTCCTGTAAAGTTGCTTCATTTAAGACACTGATCCGACTTTGGAGGTGACTTCCATTGAAATCAATGGGTACAAGTCGCCTAGAAGTCGCCTTGAAGTAGTACAGGAACCTTTTCTGTAATTTGTCATGTCGTGCGACTTGGGGCGACACAAGTCAGATCCCAAGTCGCAGTAGTGTGAACCGGCTCTAAGGCTTAAGTATAGCCATTAAAAAAAAAGTCTTGTTTCATTAGTGTTGGGAAGACACTCTGAGCAGGAGAACTGTCAGTCCACCTTCGTGGGGAATCTACCTGGGTGTTGTATCTCTATATTAAACACAGTTTAAACATAAATATATAGATAATGGATTAAAAAACATTTTGGGGTAATTCTTAATTTGCTGCCATATTCACAAATACAGAAGCACTTTATTTATTACAGGTACTTATATAGCACTGTTAATTTAAACAACGCTTTACATATATATTGTACATTCACACCAGTCCCTGCCCTCAAGGAAAATGACATCTTAAAATGAAGATGGCTGCTTTGCTTGTCTGCTGAAAATGGACCTAGCATCAGATATACATTTTTAATCTTAAATGCATGAATGTTAAATATTAATAGAAACCATCTGACATTTGGCCCATGTGTAAAGGTCTCATGACCAGCTCGCGATCAGCGCTCTCAGCCAATGGCTGATGCCGCGTACACACGATCATTATTCACGGCGGTTAAAAAACCGCCGTGAATAATGACAGGAAAAACGAGGGAACCGCTTGGTTCCCTACACACGGTCGTTTTTCCCGTAATTTTTTCTCTTGACGAGAAAAACGACCGTCTGTGGGCTCCGCGGCAGTGTTTCCCTATGGGAAAACTGCCGCGGAAAAAAATGCTGGAAAAAACGACGAGAAAATTTAGAACATGTTCTAATTTTTCTCGTCGTTTTTTATGCCGTTTTTCTCGACGAGAAAAACGACATAAAGCCCACAGACGATCGTTTTTCTCGGCGAAATGAAAAAATGCAGTTTTTCTCGTCGAGAAAAGCGGTCGTGTGTACGCGGCATGAGAGCGCTAACCGGAGTGTTCTGGTGGTGGGGCCATCCCCCTGTGAGAACACAATAGCACAGCAGGGGAGATCGCTGTACTAACATCGGATAGTTAGTACAGAGGCTTCGACCTCATCTGTCAGTTTTAAAACTAGTGGTGTGTACTAGGCTTAAGTGTAACACCTACAATTATTTACTGCCTCTCACAGTTGTCAAAGCACTCCCTTGACACTACCTTCATCTGCTTTTCTCTGTAGAAGGATGATGCCATCTTTGTTTAGGCATTATCCAGAGCCAGCATCTACTTTCTCAACTTACATGACCTGGGAAAAATATGTGGGCCGCTCAGGCTTGATGGGGAGGCGGTATGTAAACAGTGCATCCATGGGTGCTGCTAGAGTGCTGAAAGGGGATGGAGCTGGTCCTGGCTCCTGCAAAGTTTCAAAGAAAGAAGGGTCTGTCACGGGCCGGACTGGCGGCTATAGAGGAGGCAGGAGGTGGATCCTCTGTACCAGAGAGGGGATGGCACGAATCGCACTGAGGGACCGGTTCTAAGCAGCTACCGGTTTTCACCAGAGCCCGCCGCAAGGCAGGATGGACTTGCTGCGGCGGTAGCAACCAGGTTGTGTCCTCCAGTAGCGACTCCACCTCTCTGGCGGCTGAGGCCGGTGCGGTATACAAGGACTAGGCAGAGGCAAGGTCAGACGTAGCAAAAGGTCAGGGCAGGCGGCAACGGTTCGTGGTCAGAAACAATGGCAGAAGGTCAGATACACAGGCAAGACAAACTTCAAAACACTTCCACAAGGTACTAGGACAACAAGATCCGGCAAGGACAGGAAGGGAAAGTGGGTTTAAATAGGTTTTGGGTGTGATACCATAATTGGACCAGGCACCAATCAATGGTGCGCTGGCCCTTTAAATCTTAGAAGGCCGGCGCGCACGCGCCCTAGAACGCAGCGGGCCGCGCGCCGGGAGGAAGCAGGAAGAGAATGGTAAGGGGAGAGGAGAGCCGAGCAGTGCCCACGGCCAGGGGAGCTGGCCGGAGCGTTGCAGAGGGGCCGGCGCCGTGAGTGCTCCGGGCTGGATGGGACACCCGGAGCGCTCGGCGTTACAGGGTCCATGACTAAACCTGGGGACAGAGTGAAATGCGTTGGGGGCGTGGCCTGGTTGGAGTCAAGGCTGAGGTTGCCACTCCATTTAGTGTAGCAGGACAGCATAGATGTGCGACTTCTTGGGGTCACCCTTCCTTCTCAACTTACATGTTGGCTCATGGATGCCACAGTCATATAAATTCTGGTTTCTGTGCAGTTCTTGGTTGTGTTCACAAATGTTTGATATGAGATCAGCTGTAACCTCTGACTTTGTGCCTTGTTATAAGGTTACCATGTCTGATCACTGTTGGAAAAGAGGGTTGAGAGAATGCTCCCTCCTGTCTGCAGCAAACTAATGGTATCATTAAACCCCAAGCAAAATCACTGGGCTGGAGATCAAGAATTGCCGTTTATTGATAAAATGTAAAGCTTGCTGTACATTCCAACATGTCAGTGATTTCCTCATGCAGACTTGTAACATTACTGAAAGGTCCACTTTAATCTACGTAGTGTGTCCTTTACTGTGGAATCTATTGAATGAGTAGAGCCTATTCTAGTAATATCACACAGGGCAGCATGCCAGGTACAAAGAAAATAATAAATTCTTAGATCTTTGTCAGCATCCCGCCTCCTGGCTACGATATTGGAAAACTTTAGTGTGTGTCTAGATTAGCAAAGTACAACTGTGTGATTGGTGAGTGACTCACAATAAAACATTGCACTCTCATGAATCTGCAAATTCTGTGAATCATTTGCCATTGTTCTGTACTCTTCTATGCAGCCTAAAAGTAAAAAGTTACCTAAAATGTTTTGTTCACTGTAAAATAAAATTGGACCAAGATATTAACTCTTGTGTGCCTTCTTTTTTTTTTAATCCATTTGTATGAAACCTTTGGAACATTTTACACTGCTGTTTACACTCAAATAGTAGGGTTGGATGTATTTGAAGATTTAACACCATCATGCACCAGAAGAGCATTTAGAATCTAAGAATGAAAAACAGCCTATGTGTCCAATATGAAGTTAAATACTCTTGATTATGAGCCTGACAGCATAGGATAATGGGAGCTGCATTTGCTAACTTGTTTTTGAAGGTGCCATCTCCAGGACTGCCATACGTACCCTTTTCTGCTTGGCATTTCTTTATCCTAGTAATGGTTATGCATATCAGTTGTCGGGAAACATGCATTTTTCTGGTTTAGGGTGGCAGCACTGGTCCTTACACCTTGAAAAACAAATCCTTAATGGCATCTCTCATAGTCCTGTCCTGTTGGGTTCTTTTTAAAGAGAGCTTTATACATTTGTGCCGGAGACATAGAGGGCTCTCACTTCTGTAGCCCCCTCTATCTCCAGAAGATAGAATGTTTTATTTTTAATTGATAAAAAGGGTAGGCTTTTTATATAGAAGTCACTTAGATTTGCCATATATCTTTTGTTTTAAATATATTTCATTCCACAATCTACTCCAAGAATACTGGTAAAAAAAACATTACCTGAGATGTGAAAGAGATCACTTTAAAGTGAACCTGTGGTTTATCCATGCAGGGCAAAGCCAAAAGTTGGCTTCAATTCCCCCATATTCAGAAGCACATACCCCCACCCCCCCGTTTCTTCACCCTCCCACTCCATTTAGCTGGCAGTCACCCCACTCGTCAGCTAGAGTCACCCAAGTCACAACTTACACAGGGATGTGGACTTCTCAATGTGATAGGTGTGGTGCTAGATGACTGAACTAAATTAAATTCTCTCTTACCTCGAATCAAAGAAGTATATTCCTTACTTTCAGATCAGAGTGAAGCAGCAAAAGAGTAAGGGAAAGGTGAGTAAGTAATGCTGGGGACTGTGTAGCATTGGCAAATCACAGATTAATTTTAAAGGTAAAATAAAATAAAAAAATTCTCCACATTATTTGTGTAGCCATGCCCCCATAGGGGTTGCTGAATATAGTGGTTCACCTGTCACCCTGCCCAACCAGACATTACAGTCACTCGGAGACATAGAACAGTCCATAGCTTTGTTTGTTTTTTTTGTTTTTTTTATTGAGGGGATTAAACTTGGATGGGAAATTGGGAATTTTGGGATGCCCAGAAATATTCAGTGCAAACTTGCTCTAGACTTCTATATACTCTCCAGTATATACACTCCAGTCTTCTCTCAAGCACAAACTCTTGCTTAAGACCTCTTATACTTCACTCCTCTAGCACTTCACTTGCTGCACACTGTTTCTCCTCCAGCACTTCACTTTCTGCAGACTGTTACTCCACCAGCACTTCCCTTGCTGCAGACTGTTACTCCTCCAGACTAGTTAGCACCACATGGTTAGGCCTGACACTAATTCAGCCAGACCTCAATGAACTGCCTTTTGCAGGCAGGGACCTCGGACCCCTGTGGTGTAGAAATAGTTTGGGTGCTAACTGTCCTCTGTTCAGCTACCAATCCCAGATAGCCCTCTTCAGGCTCTACCAGCCAGCCTGGCTGCAATGACCTCTCCCCACTGCCCTTCCCACAGTCCTCTCTTCTGGTTCTGCACCCATCTCAAACTGTAATCTCCTAGTTCTCTCAGCCGTGCCACCCCAGTCCTCCTGACTGTGATCACTCACCAGCCCTCTTGACTGCGACCAGTTGTCCTCCCTGGAGACTCTTAGAAGTGTTCTCTCCTGCTGTCCTCTCCTTGCTCTCTCATGTGCCGCTCCTTCTAGGATCTCTTCACTCCTCCTGGATGCACACAAGCCCTGGCCCAGGGTCACCCCCCCCAGACTGGGAAGGTCCCTGTGGGCCCTGATAGCCTCCACACTCTCTCACAGAAGCCTGCCCCCTGGTCAAGGCTCCTTAAAATGCCCCAAGCAGCTCCACCTGTCCTCCCCTCCTCTCCTTCCAGCACTTTCTAGAAGGAAGAGGGAGGTGACAGTGATGCTACATGTGAGTCACCCAGCCCTGCCCTAGGCCACTCTCAGCTCAGAATGAAAACAAACCACCAGCTAGACCTGCCTGAATTTTCCTACTCTCCAGAAAAATCCTCACTCTAGCACCTACTTAACTAGAGGGTGCTACACTTTTAATTCTCTATGCACACAGGGACAGCCCTTTTCATCTCACTGCTGATAGAAAACAATAGACTTTCTGCATTATTGCCTGGTAGCTAGAGACTTTGACTGTCGTGGCTAGGAGATTGGGAAGGTCAATTTTTCTCAAAATTGATGTGGCATACAGATTCAAATACAGTATGAATTTTATTGAAAGGCCCACTTTAAAAGAAAACCCCCCGGTCTGCCTACAGTGTCTCAAGTAAACAGGATCAGATTTTGAAACAAGAATTTGAACCATATTTCACAGTGCAATGAGTCAAGGCTTTCTGCATTTACTCTCAAACCACTGTAAACTGATTGCTAATTTCCCCCAATTATATTCTGTGGATGGCTATGAGTGTGTGTTTAAAAATCTGTCCAATATTGAAAATATTATTGTCCCTTTAAGCCTTGGGCCATTGGTTTGTTCAATCATAACCAGCAATGCTGTGCACAACACAAAATTGAGGAAAGCTTTTCCTAGGAATTTGGTCGGAGGGCAATGTTAAGCGTCTTCATACTGCACTTTATTATACTGTAATTTTGTATTGCATTTTTTGATTATATTGTTATATTGCATTGTTAATGATATGTGCTTTATATATGAGTCATTTAAATTAGGATACTAATGATAACTATCTTGTTAGCTGCCCAGACTTTGGAATATATAGCCAATTGTTCCAGTACCCCCTAGACATCATCTTTTATACTCTAACAACCATCCGCCAGGCAGTCTGCAGTAAGTTACATCTAACAATGTTTAATCTTTGCAGAGCACAACATGTTCTTTTTAACTACGCTGGTCATTTCCTCTCCCTGCAAGTGGAATTGTTTTTTGAGAATGCATTAAAAAAGCCTCTTGGCAAAGATTACTATATTCATAAATGACCAGCACACTCACATGAAAATGTATCAGGCTTTTTTTCTGTTCTGTTTCTGTTTAATTTTTTATGACAATTTAAGAAATAATAGAGCTGGTTACATGATTATTTGCTATACAGTACATGTTAGATGTGGTCATTATGAATATGGATTTTCCATCTGTCCCTTGCAGCACCAGAATGACCAACCATATAGTCTGTGTAGCACACCCCACATAGGAGCTGCAGATGAGCAGGGATCCCCCACTCCTGCACAGCCAGGCACACTGAATCTTTACAGGTGCACAAAAGTCAGAAAACAGTTTGTAGCTTTGTTTTTGTATTTTTATTGTTTACCAATGATTTTTATTGTGAAAAGAATACAGAATAAAGCAAATATTCAGACAGCATATATGACTATTGTTACATAATTGATATCGGTTTGACAAGGATATTAAAAAAAAATGTCCTCTCTATTTCCTCATGTTCATGAAAAAGTTCTGTCTGGGGTAAGGTACTCAAAGGGGGTAGGAAGGTAAGAGAAGGGAGAGAAACTGAAAACCAAAGAAAGAAAAAAAAAAAAAACCCAGACAAAATGCAATATATAATCGCAATATATTGTCATGGGCAAAAAAAGAACCTGTCTATCGATCAACACGCCTGCATGACTGTAGGAGGACCAAAATTCCCATTTTCTGTTAATCACTTCCATACAGGGCTTTTTGTACCACTTCAATACCAGGCCTATTTTGGCACTTCTCTCCTACATGTACAAATCATCATTCTTTTGCTCGAAAATTACTCAGAACCCCCAAACATTATATATTTTTTTTTAGCAGACACCCTAAGGAATAAAATGACGGTCATTGCAACATTTTTTCTTGCACGATATTTGCGCAATAATTTTTCAAACGCCTTTTTTAAAAAAAAAAAATGGTTTCATGAATTAAAAAATAACAAAACAGTAAAGTTAGCCCAATTTTTTGGGAAAATATGAAAGATGATGTTACGCCCAGTAAATAGATACCTAACATGTCACGCTTTAAAATTGCGCACACATGAAATGGCGCCAAACTTCGGTACTTAAAAATCTCCATAGGCGACGCTTTAATTTTTTTTACAGGTTACCAGGTTAGAATTACAGAGGAGGTCTAGTGCTAGAATTGTTGCACGCGCTCTAACGCACGCGGCGATACCTCACATGCGTGGTTTGAACGTCGTTTACATATGTGGGCGACTTACGTGTGCATTCGCTTCTGATCGTGAGCTACCGGGGACAGGGGCGTTTTAATTTTTTTTTTTTTACTTATTTATTTATTTTTTTACAATTATTTTACTTTTTTTTTTTTTTGATCACTTTTATTCCTATTACAAGGAATGTAAACATCCCTTGTAATAGGAATGTGTGTGACAGGTTCTCTTTATTGAGAGATGCAGGGTCAATAAGACCCCACATCTCTCCTCCAGGCTGGAAAGCATGAGATCAGTGAATTTTTTTTCACTGATCTCATACTTACAGCTGCAATGGCGGCTTTGTTTACATTTGAGGCCCGGGCGTGACGTCATCACATCGCGCCCGGGCCTCCGGCGATCATAGAGATGACTGGTGACCATCTGGTCACCAGTCATCTCTATGCTCATCACGTGACCCACCAACGATGCCGGAAGATTCGCTCCGGGTCCCCGATCGCACGGGAGAGCCCGGAGAAGCACCGGATGGCGGCGGGAGGAGGGGGATGTCCCCTCCCGCCACCTATAAGAACGATCAAGTGGTGGAACCGCCGCTATGATCATTCTTATGGTGCACAGAATCGCTGGCCCAAGAAAAGGATATCGGAATGATGCCTCTAGCTGCAGGCATCATTCAGATATCCCCCTACAAAGCCGAGGACGTCATATGACGTCCACCCAGGATGGGAGATCCCATCTGTGGACGTCATTTGACTATGGCTGGGTAGGGAAGTGGTTACATACGGGCATAGTATCCATAAGGGAGTGGTAAACACGTTCCATAAGTTGTATGGCCTCCATGCGCTTCAGCTCCTGATCCCAAGGGACCGTAAAGGACTGCCATTGCAAAGCAATTGCCCAGTGGACTGCACTAAATAGGGTGTGAGCTAACCTTTGGCGGGGTCACTTCTGGTAAATCTGCGAAAAATTAACACATCTGGAAAGTTAAAGTTAACCGCGTACCCGCCATTTGGGCGACTCTAGTGCACACCCCTTGCCAAATTGACTTGATTTCCTTACAGCTCCAAAAGATATGGAGGTGTGTGCCTCTGTCTGAACAACCCCTAAAGCAAGTCTCCGGCACTAGTGGATAAAATCTGTGTAATTTAGCAGGTGTATAGTACCATCTAGTGTGAAGCTTGACTACAGTCTCCTTCCTTGCCATAGACTTTGTGCACCTATGCATGTTGGAGAGCATGTCCAACCACTCATCTGGGGGGGATACATGGCCTGTTTCTGCCTCCCAACTGAGCATCGTTGAGCACTTAGCCGAAAGATCCCGCTCATTGAGGTATTTATATAGAATAGAAATGTTACCCTTATCTCTAGAGGAGACTCTGCAGAGGTGCTCAAAGATGGTGTCATCATTGTCTGAGCTCAAGGAGAGTTTTTGTCTTTTTATTAGGGGGTTAACAACTGGGATGGGGATAAGGGGTTATGGGATGCCCACTTGACTTTCACAGAACGTCAGGGACAACTTCCTATATACACATAGCTCCCAAATGTCCCTGATTTTGAGGGACTGTCCATGTTTTAGAATAATGTCCCTCTGTCCCTCTTTCCTCCTCATTTGTCCCTCATTTTGGTCTTCTTTATATAGTTTTTATAAAATACACAATTTATGTTTCAAAAAATGCTTCCCAGTGCTAAACCTTCCATCTGATTTCTAAACCCCTGCCTTTGTAAATTTTAAAAGCTAGTATAAAGGAATAAATGTTGTTAAAACATCACTTGTGGGTTAAACTAATCATTTATTTTGTATAATTCTCCTCTATGGGGGTGTGACAGGGGTGTGTCCTATGCCTATATACATTTGCTAATAGGTGTCCCTTGTTACCATCTAAAAAAGTTGGGAAGTATGTATACAGACTCCTCTTCAGCTTTCTTCCTGCACACACTTTTTCCCTTTTCTTGCACAGCTTCTGCTGGTTCACTCCTAATGCCGCGTACACACAATCGGATTTTTCTTCGGAAAAACCTTGGATGGTTTTTCCGACAGGAATTCCGCTCAAGATTGGCTTGCATACACACAGTGACACAAAAGTTCTCTGAACTTTCGATCGTCAAGAACGCGGTGACATACAACACTACAACGAGCCGAGAAAATTAAATTTAATGCTTCCGAGCATGCGTCGAATTGTTTCCGAGCATGCGTCGGAATTTTGCATGTCGGAATTGCTACAGACGATCGGAATTTCCGATCGGAATTTTTCCCGTCTGAAAAATTGAGAACCTGCTCTCAATCTTTTGCTGGCGGAAATACCGACAGCGAAAGTCCGATGGAGCATACACACGGTCGGAATTTCCGACCAAAAGCTCACATCGGACTTTTGCTGGCGGAAATTCCGACCGTGTGTACGCGGCATAAGGAAACTGCCAGACTCCTTGTCGGTTCAGTAACGGCCCTTTACAGGCAGGAACACACAGTCTCTCAAAAGTATCACATGTGGAGTGAAACAGCATGTAACCTTTCCTTCAGCTTCCTCTGTGGCCACTGATCCCAGCACCACTTCTTCAGGCAATGGTAGTCCACCTGGCTGCAACTGCCTCTTTCACCAGCCCTCATGGCTGCCTCTACACCAGCACACTCGGCTGACTCTCTGGAGATCACTCTGGGGAAGGTAGAAGACTTAAGCCCACCGCTATCTTCAAGGGAGACTGGCTACATGTGGCAGTCTCACCCCTTTGTTAGTCCCATCAGTGTTGAATTACTCACTTTGACCTCTCTTTTGCTCCCGTGCCTCCAGGAAAGCCTCCTCCCTTTGTGTCTTTGGCAGGATCCCTCCAGCACACGAGCCCCGGCCCAAGGCAGGAAACCCCCCCCCCCACTCCCCAGACTAGGGGGTACCCCTCAGGGCCACTGACGGCTTCTTCAACACTGTATCTCCATCTTCCCCCCAACTGCCCCTACTGACATGACTCATTAATATTTAAAGGACCAGTGCCAATCAGTGGCCATTAGGATGGCACTCTGTGCCAATCAGTGATGCCTGTCAGTGCCTCCTGATCAGTGCTGCCTATCAGTGCCACCTATAAGTGCCCACCAGTGCCACCTATCAAGTGTCCATTACTGCTTCATATCAGTGCCCATCGGTGCTGCATTTAAGTGCCTCATCATCAGTGCCAATCAGTGCCTGTCAGTGCAGCCTCATCAATGCCCATCATTGAAAAGAAGAAAATGTACTTATTTACAAAATTTTGTAACAAACGAAGAAAACCCATTTTTTCCCAATTTTTGATCTTTTTATTATTTGTAGCGCAAAAATAAAAACCCCAAGTGGTGATCAAATACCACCAAAAGAAAGCTCTATTTGTGGGGGAAAAAAATAAAAATTTTGTTTGGGCACAGTGTTGCATAACCACGCAATTGTCATTCAAAATGCGACAGCGCTGAAAGCTGAAAATTGGCCTGGGCAGGAAGGGGGAAAGTGCCCTGTATGGAAGTGGTTAATAAACGGGACTTTGCATGAAGATTGCGGTACCCTGCATGCTTGTTGTGATCCCAGATCCAGGTGAATATGAATACATATATAGTCCAAAAAGTCACCGCACACCAAAATTCTTGCTTGCAAAGTTCTATTTTCCAGTACATAGGTACATAAAAATACTATGGTTTTGGGTATCCCTGCCTTTTGTCAGGTACGCCTGTCTGTCCCCTGCACCTTTTTCTGATAGAGCTTGAGCACATGTGCACCTCACCTCGCCTAGATATATGCTTATAGTGCTTCATCACGATCAAAAGAATTATTAGCTAATGGCAATTTTTTTTTTTTCCGATAGAGTGGCAAGGGATTAAAACACCTGTCAGGTTTTTATTACTATCTGTATCACAATAAGGGAGGTTCACCCTCTCTATCTGTCATAATTACAGTTATTACTAAAATTGAACGTAGCACTACCCCTGTTGGGGCCCCTGGTAGTAACTGGTTCTTCCCAAACAGTACATTGGCTCCAATATCTAGGGGATATTTATTGCTGAAATAACTTTGATCAGGAGAGGGGAAGAGAAAAAGATCACCGCTCTAGGTGAGTGCAGGTGAGCAAAACAGTGTCCTTCCAGGAACCACGGGTGCTGGCAATGCTGTAGACACGAAAAGGAAGGCAGGATATATGGACAGCCGCACACCAAAAACCATTGAGGTTGCCTTTAATAGGTAAAATACATGAAGCACTGCAAGTCACAGCAAAAACAAGGGGGTACAGCCAACGTGTTTCACACTAGGGTCTAGTGCTTAGTCAGGGACAGGAGAGGGGTCAGGAGAGGGGTTAGAGTATGGGATACTCCAAAATGCTTGTTCAGTGATGGAAAGACACTCTTTAGGCTTCTCTGGGCTCACACACTAAGATTCTTCTGGGGACACCAGGGAATAGGTACTCTATAAGAGCGGTTTCACTGTCCATAGCTACCTCTGGCACTTGCTGTCCATCCAGAGAGTATTCACAGCGTTTCTCTTTTTCCACATTTTGTTATGTTACAGCCTTATTGGGTAAAGATGATCATGAGAAAAGTGTGGGATCAGCCCAGAACTACACGGGAGGAGCTTGTGAATGATCTCAAGGCAGTTGGGACCACAGTCACCAAACAAACCATTGGTAACACAATGCGCCACCATGGATTGAAATCCTGCAGTGCCTGCAAGGTCCCCATCCTCAAGAAGACACATGTACAGGCACATCTGAAGTTTGCCAATGAACAGCTAACTGGTTCAGAGAAGGATTGGGAGAAAGTGTTGTGGTCAGATGAGACCCAAATTGAGCTCTTTGGCATTAACTCGACTCGTGTTTGGAGGAAAAAATGCTGAATATGACCCTAAGAACACCATCCCTACAGTCAAGCATGGAGGTGGAAACATTATACTTTGGGTCTGTTTCTCTGCTAAAGGTACAGGCCAACTTTGCCACATTGAGAGGCCATGGACGGGGCCATGTTCTTTAAAATCTTGGATGAGAACCTTCTTCCCTCAGCCAGAACATTGAAGATAGGTTGTGGATGGGTCTTCAAGCATGACAATGACCCAAAACATACTGCCAAGGCAACAAAGGAGTGGCTCAAGAAGAAGCACATTAAGGCCACGGAGTGGCGTAGCCAGTCTCCAGACCTTAATCTTATTGAAAATGTATGGAGGGAGCTGAAACAAGTTGCCAAGTGACAGCCAAGAAACCCTGAAGTGATTGTAAAGTCAGTATTTAAAAACAATTTAACCACCTGCCGACCAGCTACAGTACATATACTGCGTCAGGTCGGCTCTATTGCCCAAAACTGTGGGTGCGCACGATGCAGCGGGAGTGTGATCACTCCACAGAGAGGCAGAACGGGGATCTGCCCATGTAAACAAGGCAGATCTCGTTCTGACAGGGAACAACATAGAGATCTGCTGTTCCTAGTTCCTAGTGATCAGGAACAGCAATCTCTGTGATGTCCCAGTGAGCCCATTCCCCACACCCAGGGAACACAGTTAACCCCTTGATCGCCCCCTAGTGTAACCCCTTCCCTGCCAGTGTAATTTATACATTGATCAATGCATTTTCTTAGCAATGATCACTGTATTGGTGTCACTGGTCTCCAAAAAGTGTCATTTAGGGTCAGATTTGTCCGTCGCAACGTCGCAGTCCCACTAAAAATGATAGATTGCCGCCATTACCAGTAAAAACATTAAAGAAAAATAAAAGTCCAAAAATCTATCCCCTATTTTGTAGACATAACTTTTGCGCAAACCAATCAATATACGCTTATTGCGTTTTCTTTTTTTTTTTACCAAAAATATGTACAGGAATACATATGGCCTAAACTAATGAATAAATACTTTTTTTATATCGTTTTTTGGATATGTATTATATCGGAAAGTAAAAAATATATATATTTTTTTCAATATTAAAATTGACGTTTTTTTTTTGTTTGTTTATAGCGCAAAAAAAACAAAAAAACACAGAGTTGATCAAATACCACCAAAAGAAAGCTCTATTTTTGGAGAAAAAAGCACATCAATTTTGTTTGGGTACAACGTTGCACGACCGCCCAATTGTCAGTTAAAGCGACGCAGTGCCGTATCACAAAAAATGCCTAGGTTATTAAGGGGGTAAATACTTCCGGGGCTGAAGTGCTTAAATAACAAACTTGTTATACTTACCTGCTCTGTGCAGTGGTCTTGCACAGAGCAGCCCAGATCCTCCTCTTCTTGGGTCCCTCTTTGCTGCTCTTGGCCCCTCCCTCCTGTCGAGTGCCCCCCAGAAAGCAGTTTGCTATGGGGGCACCCCAGCCAAGCTGCAGCTCCGTCTGTCCATTCAGATATGGAGCTGCTGTTTGGCCCCGCCTCCTCTCTCTCCTGATTGGCTAAATGACTTTAATTGACAGCCAATAGCGCTGCTGCTGTGTCTCAGTCAATCAGGAGGGAGATTCCCAGACTTAAGGACATCGCTGGGTAGAGATGGGGCTCAGGTAAGTATTAGGGGGGCTGAGGGGGGCTGCTCCATACAGAAGACTTTTTATCCTAATGCATAGACTGCATTAACCACTTAACGACCGCCCACTGTAAATATACGTCGGCAGAATGGCACCGACAGGTACAATCACGTACATATACGTGATTGCCTTTGTATAGTTGGGGGGTCCGATCGGACCCCCCTTCTTTACAGTGAGCGGCCGTTATTCGTTTGGGAGCGATCAGGGATGAGGGGACAGCCGTTCGATTCCGGCCACCCCCTCTCGATCGCTCCCAGTGAATCGAATCCTTCCCCTGCCTGTGTAATGTTTACACAGGCAGAGGAAGTGATGTCATCTTTCCTGCGGCGCTCATATATACCGAGCGCCGCACAGGAGAAGATGCAGGTTAGTGCACAAAACACTACACTGACACCAGGACACATAGGCACATAAATCGCCCCCCCCAGACACCCCAGATCACCCCCCAGATCACCCCCCAGCCCCCAGTCACAGTGTCACTGATTGCAGTGACCATTTATTTACTGATCACTGCAATCAGTGACATTTGTGACTGTAAAAGTGTCACTAAAGTTAGTTTTAGGGCCAGTGTAGCCCCCTAACCCCCCCAATAAAGGTTTAACCCCCTGATCGCCCCCCAGATAACCCTTTCACCCCCTAGCACCGCCGTCGCTAAGCGATAATTTTTCTGATCGCTGTCTTAGCGTTGCTGATGCCGATCGGTAGCCAGTTATTTTTTTTAGGTTCGCCGCAGGTTTTTATAGCGTCGGGTACCCTCATATATTACCTAATAAAGGTTTAACCCCCTTGATCGCCCCCCAGGTAACCCTTTCACCCCCATCACCACTGTCGCTAAGCGATCATTTTTCTGATCGCTGTCTTAGCGTCGGTGATGCAGATCGGTAGCCAGTTATTTTTTTTAGGTTCGCCGCAGGTTTTTATAGTGTCAGGTACCCCCATATATTACCTAATAAAGTTTTAACCCCCTTGATCACCCCCCAGGTAACCCTTTCACCCCCTATCACCACTGTCGCTAAGCGATCGTTTTTCTGATCGCTGTCTTAGCGTTGGTGATGCAGATCGGTAGCCAGTAATTTTTTTTAGGTTCGCCGCAGGTTTTTATAGCGTCAGGTACCCCCATATATTATCTAATAAAGGTTTAACCCCCTTGATCGCCCCCCAAGTAACCCTTTCACCCCCTATCACCACTGTCGCTAAGCGATCGTTTTTCTGATCGCTGTCTTAGTGTTGGTGATGCCGATCGGTAGCCAGTAATTTTTTTTAGGTTCGCCGCAGGTTTTTATAGCGTCAGGTACCCCCATATATTATCTAATAAAGGTTTAACCCCCTTGATCGCCCCCCAGGTAACCCTTTCACCCCCTATCACCACTGTCGCTAAGCGATCGTTTTTCTGATCGCTGTCTTAGTGTCGGTGATGCCGATAGGTAGCCAGTAATTTTTTTTTAGGTTCGCCGTCAGGTTTTTATATAGCGTCAGGTACCCCCATATATTACCTAATAAAGGTTTTAACCCCCTAATTGCCCCTAGTTAACCCTTTCACCAGTAATCACCATATAAGTGTTATGGGTGACGCTGGTTAGTTAGTTTGCTTTTTATAGTGTCAGGGCACCCGCCGTATATAACCCAATAAAGGTTTAACCCCCTGATCGCCCGGCGGGTGATATCAATTAGGTTTTAGCATCAGAGAGGGTCTGCGTCACACCCCAGGCAGCGTCAGGTTAGTGCCAGTAACGCTAACACCCACGCGTGAAGCATACACCCCCCTTAGTGGTATAGTATCTGAACAGATCAATATCTGATCAGATCTATACTAGCGTCCCCAGCAGTTTAGAGTTCCCAAAAACACAGTGTTAGTGGGATCAGCCCAGATACCTGCTAGCACCTGCGTTTTGCCCCTCCGTCCAGCCCAGGCCACCCAAGTGCAGTATCGATCGATCACTGTCACTTGCAAAACACAACACACATAACTGCAGCGTTCGCAGAGACAGGCCTGATCCCTGCGACTCCAGTGCTGTAGGAGGTGATTTCACCACCACAGTTAAAAAAAAAAAGCATATATGCCGAAGCATTGGGGCAGCAGGGGCGGAGGAGCGGAGGAGCGATTTTGCTCCTAATGCCGCGTACATACGGTCGAAATTCCGACGGAGGCTTGCCCGTGGAAAAGTCTGACCATGTGTACGCGGCATAACATTTGCGGGAAGATGCCCCCATGCTTCGGCATATATAAATGGTGCATGTATGCCCATCATTAGAAGTGGGTGGATGAAGGGCGGTATTCTAATGGTGGGCATACCCACCGATCAATCTTTTTTTTTCATTCAGCCAACAGGCTGCATGAAAAAAAAGATTACAATACATGTCCAACAAGGACCAGCAACGTACTGGTATGTTGCTGGAATTTGAATGTTTATACCAGAATGATGCCTGTGGGTTTAGGTATCATCTTGGTATCATTCTTTTCAGCCAGCGGCCGGCTTTCATGTAAAAGCAATCCTAGTGGCTAATTAGCCTCTGGACTGCTTTTACAAGCAGTGGGAGGGAATGTCCCCCCCCCGGATATAAAAAGCGCTATTGGGAAATTGGAAAAGCATTTTATCACACCGATCTTGGTGTGGTCAGATGCTTTGAGGGCAGAGGAAAGATCTAGGATCCAATAGACCCCAGTTTTTTCAAAAAAATAGTACCTGTCACTACCTATTGCTATCATAGGGGATATTTACATTCCCTGAGATAAGAATAAAAATGATAAAAAAAAAAATATATGGAAGCAACAGTTTAAAAATAAAATAAAAAAGCAAAATTAATAATAAAAAAAAAAAAAGCACCCCTGTCCTGCCCTGCTCTTGCCCAATGGCGAACGCAAGCGTCGGTCTGGCGTCATATGTAAACAGCAATTGCACCATGCATGTGAGGTATCACCGCGAAGGTCAGATTGAGGGCAGTAATTTTAGCAGTAGACCTCCTCTGTAAATCTAACGGTTTTAAAAATGTATGTAGTTTGTCGCCAATGCGTGTTTGTGCGAAATTTTAAAGCATGTCGTGTTTGGTATCTATGTACTCGGCCTAAGATCATCTTTTTTATTTCATCAAACACTTGGGCAATATAGTGTGTTTTAGTGCATTAAAATAAAAAAAAGTGTATTTTTTCCCCAAAAAATGCGTTTGAAAAATCGCTGCGCAAATACTGTGTAGAAAAAAAAATGCAACACCCACCATTTTAATCTGTAGGGCCTTTGCTTTAAAAATATATATAATGTTTGGGGGTTCAACATAATTTTCTTGCAAAAAAAAGTGTCAAAAAGGGCTTTGTCTTCAAGTGGTTAGAAGAGTGGATGTAAGCTTCCTAATGTTGTGTATAAAATGCCAGAACAGTTCAAAACCCCCCCAAATGACCCCATTTTGGAAAGTAGACACCCCAAGCTATATACTGAGAGGCATGTCGAGTCCATGGAATATTTTATATGTTGACACAAGTTGCGGAAAAAAGATTTTTTTTTTTTTGCACAAAGTTGTCACTAAATGATATATTGCTCAAACATGCCATGGGCATATGTGGAATTACACCCCAAAATACATTCTGTTGCTTCTCCTGAGTACGGGGATACCACATGTGTGAGACTTTTTGGGAGCCTAGCCGCATACGGGACCCCAAAAACCAAGTACCACCTTCAGGCTTTCTAAGGGTGTAAATTTTTGATTTCACTTCTCACTGCCTATCACCGTTTCGGAGGCCATGGAATGCCCAGATAGCACAAAACCCCCCCAAATGACCCCATTTTGGAAAAGTAGACACCCCAAGCTATTTGCTGAGAGGTATGGTGAGTATTTTGCAGATCTCGCTTTTTGTAACAAAGTTTTGAAAATTGAAAAAAAAAAAATTCTTTCTTCATTTTCAAAAACAAATGAGAGCTGTAAAATACTCACCATGCCTCTCAGCAATTAGCTTGAGGTGTCTACTTTCCAAAATGGGGTCATTTGGGAGGGTTTTGTGCTATTTTGACATTTTATGGCCTTCGAAACTGTGATAGGTAGTGAGGAGTGAAATCAAAAATTTGTGCCTAGAAATCCTGAAGGCGGTGATTGGTTTTCGGGGTCCCGTATGCGGCTAGGCTCCCAAAAAGTCCCACACATGTGGTATCTCCGTACTCAGGAGAAGCAGCAAAATGTATTTTGGGGTGTAATTCCATATATAACCATGGCATGTGTGAGCAATATATCATTTAGTGACAACTTTTTGTAATTTTTTTTTGTCATTATTCAATCACTTGGGACAAAAAAAAAAAATATTCAATGGGCTCAACAGGCCTCTCAGCAATTTCCTTGGGGTGTCTACTTTCTAAAATGGGGTCATTTGGGGGGGTTTTGTGCTATTTTGGCATTTTATGGCCTTCGAAACTGTGATAGGTAGTGAGGAGTGAAATCAAAAATTTGCGCCCTTAGAAACCCTGAAGGCGGTGCTTGGTTTTCGGGGGCCTGTACGCGGCTAGGCTCCCAAAAAGTCCCACACATGTGGTATCCCCATACTCAGGAGAAGCAGCAAAATGTATTTTGGGGTGCAATTCCACATATAACCATGGCATGTGTGAGCAATATATCATTTAGTGACAACTTTTTGTAATTATTTTTTTTTTTTTTAGTCATTATTCAATCACTTGAGACAAAAAAAAAATATTCAATAGGCTCAACATGACTGTCAGCAATTTCCTTGGGGTGTCTTCTTTCCAAAATGGGGTAATTTGGGGGGGTTTTGTTCTGCCCTGCCATTTTAGCACCTTAAGAAATGAGATAGGCAGTCATAAATTAAAAGCTGTGTAAATTCCAGAAAATGTACCCTAGTTTGTAGACGCTATAACTTTTGCGCAAACCAATAAATATACGCTTATTGACATTTTTTTTTACTAAAGACATGTGGCTGAATACATTTTGGCCTAAATGTATGACTAAAATTTAGTTTATTCGATTTTTCTTATAACAAAAACTAGAAAATATCATTTTTTTTCAAAATTTTCGGTCTTTTTCCGTTTATATCGCAAAAAATAAAAATCGCAGAGGCAATCAAATACCATTAAAAGAAAGCTCTATTTGTGGGAAGAAAAGGACGCAAGTTTCGTTTGGGTACAACATTGCATGTCCGCACAATTTACAGTTAAAGCAGCGCAGTGCAAAATTCTGAAATCACCTCTGGTCCTCTAGCTACCAAATGGTCCGGGGCTTAAGTGGTTAAGATAAAAACAAAAAAAAAAAAAAAAAAACCTTCTGACTTTACAACTCCTTTAAAGTGGTTGTAAACCCTTATATCTTTTTTTTTTTTTTTTGACTAACCTGCAAGACAAAGCTATAATGAGCTAGTATGACTAGCATACTAGCTAATTATTTACCACTTACCTTCGATCGGGGCCCCCGAAGTCGTCCGTGTCCCTCCTCTAGCCGCATCCATCGCTGCGGTGATAGCCGGAATGTTACTTCCGGGTATCGCCGCTGCAGCCAATCACAGCGCCGCTCCGGCGCTGTGACTGGCCGGAGCAGAGAAGACGTGACTCTGCGCATGCGCGCGTGAGCTGTCGAATTTGGCTACGTCGTTGAATGTTGCGACCTAGCCGAATTTGTAAATGGGGTGACGTCAGCGTCGCCGCATTTACATACAAATATCTCCTTAACCGTGTAGGTTAAGGAGATATTTCATGCACCTACAGATAAGCCTTAATCTAGGCTTACCTGTAGGTCTTTGTTTAAAAAGTGGGTTTACAACCACTTTAAGGATTTATAGTAAATATGTAAAGAAGAGTGAACCAAATCCCTCCTGAGATGTGTGCAAACCTGATAACCATCTTACCTCTGTGCTTGCCAACAAGGGTTTCTCCACCAAGTACATGTTTTGCTTTGGGATTAAAAACGTATTTTACTCACTGAACTGCAACTCAATTTATAACATTTGTATTGTGTGTTTTTTCTGGATTTTTGGTTGATATTCTGTCTCTATCATTTAAAATACACCTGTGATAAAAATAATAGGCCCTTCATTTCTTTGACAGTGGGAAAACTTACAAAATCTGCAGGGGATCAAATCGTTATCTTCTCCAATGTAATTGGAAATATTTGTTCTCTTTTGGGACGTTGGAATGATACCATTTTGGAACTACTAAAGAAGACTGAGTTCTGCAACGTCCTTGCCTGTTCTTATATATATATATACTGTGCATTTTATGTATATCACAAAACAGATGCTTGCTGCCCTCGAAAGAACAGTATGTTTGTTGTAAATAACGAGCTGTAAGATGATCAGTATGAAGAGGAAAATATTTCATAGGACAAGCTGTGATGTAATGAACTCAAGCAGGAATTCTCAGTGCCAGGATATTTTGTTGCCTCATGTTAACTCGTACTGGGGCTCATGTGACAGCCATGTACTAGATGCTTCCTGCGTCATATAAAATACCCAGTGTTTCCTTTACATAGCAGTTTCTGAAGTAGATTTGTTCTTGGTCATACATTCACATTAACCACTTAAGGACCGCTGCACGACGATGTACGTCGACAGAATGGCACGGACAGGGTGTACAGGTACGTCCCCTTTAAGAACCTGTCTGTGGGTCGCTCGCACGACCCGGTCCGAAGCTCCGTGACCCGCAGACCCGATCGCCGCCGGTGTCCCGCGATCGGGTCACAGAGCTGAAGAAGAACGGGGTGAGGTAAGTGTAAAAAAACCTTTCCCCGTTCTTCCTAGTGGCAGTGTCACTGATCGTCTGTTCCCTGTCATAGGGAACGACGATCAGTGACGTCACACGCCAAGCCACGCCCCCTTCAGTTAGAATCACTCATTAGGTCACAATTAACCCCTACAGCGCCACCTAGAGGTTAAAATCTTCACTGCAAGTGTCATTTTCACAGTAATCAGTGCATTTTTATAGCACTGATCGCTGTAAAAATTACAATGGTCCCAAAAATGTGTCAAAAGTCCCGATAAAAATCGCTGATCGCCGCCATTACTAGTAAAAAAAAAAAATATTAATAAAAATGCCATAAAACTACCCCCTATTTTGTAGATACTATAACTTTTGCGCAAACCAATCAATAAACGCTTATTGCGATTTTTTTTTTGCCAAAAATATGTAGAAGAATATGTATCGGCCTAAACCAGTGGTCTCCAAACTGCGGCCCGAGGGCCGTATGTGGCCCTCTGCTTGCCTTTTTCCGGCCATTTGGGCACTATTCATCCCACTGATACAAGACACTATTCTGTTACCAACAATGGGGCATCATTTCTCCCACTGACACCAAAAATGGGGTACTATTCCTCCCTATGATACCAAGGACTGGGCACTGTTCCTCCCCCCTAATACCAAATGTGGCAATGCTTACTCCCACTGATGCCAGGATAATTTCCACTCCCGCTGGCCATAGTCCGGCCCTCCTAGAGTCTGAAGGACAATAAACCGGCCCTTTGTTTAGAATGTTTGGAGACCCCTGGCCTAAACTGAGGAAAAAAAAAAAAATTATATATTTTTTTGGGGATATTTATTATAGCAAAAGGTAAAAAATATGTAATTTTTTTTCAAAATTGTCGCTGGTGATCAAATACCACCAAAAGAAAGCTCTATTTGTGGGAAAAAAAGGACGTCAATTTTGTTTGGGAGCCACATCGCACGACCGTGCAATTGTCAGTTAAATCGATGCAGTGCAGAATCGCAAAAAGGGGCCTGGTCTTTAACCAGCCAAAATGGTCCGGGGCTGAAGTGGTTAAAGAGAATCATATGATCAAATGCTGATGCAGTTATGATTACCTGTTGTAAGCACATAAAGAGGTGTGTAAGATAGATCTGTAATTGATAAGTTATTCAGAAAAAGTTCTAGATTCATGAGAAATTAAATGGCAATAGATATTCAGTTGTTTACTGTTTGTTGTTATATTATACACCTTATTTATTGCACCATTATGTGCAACTTGGGTCCTTAGATCTAACAAGATGTAATTTGTAAGTTTACACATGATATACTTACCTGCTCAGAACAATGGTGTTGCACAGAGCAGCCTGGAACCTCCTTTCTGGGGTCCTATGCCAGTGCTCTGCCAGCTCCTCTTCTCTGTGTGCCACCATAGAAAGCCGATTCCTATAGTGGCACACCTGCGGGCTTGCTCCTGAGCTGGGCTGTGTGTGTCCATTGACACACACACACAGTGTTGCTTGGCCACGCCCACCCCACTCCCACCTCACAGTATTCTAATGAAAGCAGCAGGTGTCTATGGCTCTGCCCGCTGCCTCTGTGTCCTGTGAGGAGAGCGAGAGACCAGCACCACTGCAGACAGGCAGAGGGCTGAATCAAGATTACAAGAACAGCTCTAAAGATCCTGGTTTTGAAGAAAGCTCAGTGAAAGGAATTAGATATGACAGATGCCTGTGATTATTTGTTGTAATTAAACGATAATTGTTTGTGTAGCCCTATTTTTTTTGGGGGGGGGGGTTAGGTTATGACAAATGGCCCTCCCCAAACAGGATAGTGCGCTAAACCTTTAGGTAAACCAGAACCTTTGCTAAGTGGAAGAGCCCAGATAGCAAGGATAACTTGCCGCATATTTGTGGCAGTGTTGAATTGTAAATCTGCTAACTTGCTGCACATTTTCACTGGCAAGTTGTACACTTGCAGAGCACTTGAAGCACAAGTTCTAGTTGACACTTTTCCAATTTGTAGCAAATGTGCGTGGCAAGTCTCCAGCAAGAGCAAAGTTGCATTGGTGAGTCTACAGCAAGAGCTCTGCAAGTCTTCAGCATGACAATTCAGGCACAGTGACCCCTGTGGTGGGATGACTATTGCACAACATAACTGAACCAGAACTTGCAACAGACACGCAAAATGTTTGCAAAGAAAGTTGATCTGGAGTCATGCAATGTGGACTTGCTGCAATTGTGCAACAAACTTGTAAAGCCTGGTAAGTCTAGCAATAGCTTAACAAGTCATTTTCAAATGTGCAGCCTAATTGTTTGCTATCTGGGATAGGACATTGAATAGTGTCTAAAACACTGAATTTTTAATTTCCTTTTGTGCATAGTAGAAAATCCCAGCCCAAAATACAAGGGACAGGCAGCAGGCTGCAGAGTAATGCCACGTACACGTGATTGGACATTCCGACAATAAAACCGTGGATTTTTTTCTGACGGATTTTGGCTCAAACTTGTCTTGCATACACATGGTCACACAAATGTTGCTCGGAAATTCCGAACGTCAAGAACGCGGTGACGTACAACACCACAACGAGCTGTGAAAAATTAAGTACAATGATTCCAAGCAT
Source organism: Rana muscosa (assembly GCA_029206835.1). Taxonomy (NCBI): domain Eukaryota; kingdom Metazoa; phylum Chordata; class Amphibia; order Anura; family Ranidae; genus Rana; species Rana muscosa. Next base: position 795,038,598 of record CM055118.1, read on the forward strand.
GTGTAGAATTTTTGTGCATCGGAATTGGATACACACGATCGGAATTTCCGACAAGAACTTTTGTTGTCGGAAAAATTGAGAACCAGCTCTCAAACATTTGTTGTCGGAAATTCCGACATCAAATGTCTGATGGAGCCTACACACGGTCGGAATATCCGACCAAAAGCTCACATCGAATATTTGTTGTCGGAAATTCCGATCGTGTGTACACGGCAATAGACTACACTATGGGTTAGAGCAGTAATCTCTTTGTAGCTGTTTAAACAGATACAGCTCTGCAATCAACAGGGATCATAAGCTTTGCTGATAGTATACTAATGGTCTAAGTGGGCATGTGTCCGCAGTGAATGCATACCTCCCAACTGGCACGGATTGTGCGGGTTTTACCCGCAGAGGCTCCTCCTTCCCGCACTCCCGCGAGACTATCATGTTTCCCGCACAGCAGGAAACATGAAGAGAAGAAGAGGAGCAGCAGCAGGTAAGAGCCCTAGTATGCCCCCCCCATCGGCGGCCCCCCGCTATTTTTTTTGCAAGTCCTTTTTTTTATTTTTTTTAAATGTTCCGGCAGCAACCATCAAACCCCCCCCCCCCCCCCGCTCAACAACTTCTGTGGCAATTCCCGTTTTTTTGCCAATGTCCTGCACCCCCCCCCCCCGCTCAACAGCTCTGGTTGGCAGGGGAGAGGAGAGGGGACATCAGAATGTCCCGCGAAGGGACTTGAGGTATGGTGAATGGTCCAACTATCTTCATAGGTACTGGCAACCAGCTCCCTGCAAGAAAGCCTCCTGTCTTCTAATAACTTATTTGTGGTCTCTACATATTATATGAGAAACTGAAAAGAGCTGGAAATAAGTTTTTTTACGGTAGTGATGGGAAACATCCTGTGCTGAGAGCTGATTGCTGGTATGTGCAGGGATCATTAAAGGTTAGAGGAGATCAGAAGAACTTTCCCCAAATGTCAGGTCTGGTTCCCACTTATTATACATGCACAGTAAAACTGCATAGACTTATATAGGGCCAGGAGACATAAGTCTGTGGGGTTCTACTATGCACATGCAGGCAGCAAGAAATAGAAAACATGCCATCCACAGGTAAACACTAGAGATGGTACCAGAACTGTTGGAGTATACAGGGGAAGGAGGGGGGTTTGATATGCACAGAAAATGCTGTTTCAATGTTTCCTCTGAAATAATAGCGTAACTCAATATTTGGTGTGAAAAAAAAAATCCCCCCTGGGTGATCTATGTTCATTGCAAAGATTTTAACAAATTGTGTTGCAGATTCCTACCCTTTTCTATTCTAACGATATAGGTGCTTGTTTCACAATGTTCTGTGCAGACTGTTTGTTAAATGGAAGGGTGTATGTTTACAATAACCACCTGGAGATGAGACTTATGCCCCATACACACGATCGTTTTTCATGCCGTTAAAAATGCAATTTTTAAAAACGGGCATTAAAACCGATCGTGTGTAGGCTCCAGAGCATTTTTAACGACGTGAAAAACGGCCATTAAAAATTTCGAACATGCTCTATTTTTTCACGTCGTTTTTCATGTCGTTTTTTTTAACGACGTGAAAAACGATAGTGTGTATGCTTTTACGAGGTGAAAAAAAAACGCGCATGCTCAGAATCAAGTATGAGACGGGAGCGCTCGCTCTGGTAAAACTAGCGTTCGTAATGGAGATAGCACATTCGTCACGCTGTAACAGACTGAAAAGCACGAGGCTGAAAAGCGCGAATCGTCGCTCAACAAACTTTACTAACATGAAGGGTGGCGCCATCCGAACGGAACTTCCCCTTTATAGTGCCGTCGTACGTGTTGTACGTCACTGCGCTTTGCTTGGACGTTTTTTAAAATGATCGTGTGTACGCAAGACAGGCTTGAGAGGAAACATGAAAAAAAAACGACGAGAAAAACGTTGGTTTAAAAAATGGCATGAAAAACGATCGTGTGTACGCTGCATAAGGGAGCATAAAAAGTGAAATTCTGATTGCAGGGGATGTCTATAATTTTACTTGTATCTTAGTACAGAAAATGGCTTTACCAATGACAGGAGTAGGAAATGCATTTCTGGGGGCATTATTGCATAAATTACAGCAGCCGCATATTGAGATGGGGAGGGCAATTTTAGTAACATTACAAACAAATGGCTTGTGTAGCAATTGTTTTTTTTTCAAAATCAACCAAGCAATCAATCTCCCTGCCACCCAGCACCGCTAACACTGAACCCTCCTGCACCCCTGACTCTGAACCTTCCTGACACCCAGCACCCCTACTAGTGAACCCCCCTACACCACTGACTCTGAACCTTCCTGCCACCCAGCACCCCAACACTGAACCCCCTGCACCCCGGACTCTGAACCTTCCTGCCACAAAGCACCCCTGCCACTGAACCCCTCTACACCATTGACTTTAAACCTCCCTTCCTCCAGCCCTTCTTACACTGTACCCCAACACTCCAAACACTGCACCTTTTCTGCCAACCAGGACTGAATCTAACCTATCTGATTTGGGGGTGCAGTAAAAAGAAGTCAGGGGGCATAATATCAACACTGTGTGTGAGTCACTAACCGTCTTTCATAGAGTGTCATGACATGGGAAACACTAGTATGTATTAGGCTGTGTTTAGATTAGGGTGATTAAACAGAACCTGTGCCCCTTTATATCAGATTTTCCTATCAGAGTGCCCCTTTACATCAAGAGTCCTCATCAGAGTCCCTTTTTATCACGAGTTCTCATCAGAGTTTCCTTCACATCAAGTCCTCATCAGAGTGCCCCCTTACACCAAGATCACCATCAGTGTGTCCCCCCTAGACCAGATCTCCTCATCAGAGTGCCCCTCTACATGAGTTTCCCCATCAGAGTGCCCTCTTACATCAAATTTCCCCCTTTTACATCAGAGTCCCCCTTGTGTATGATCAGTTATCCCTTTCAAAGTGCCCCCTTTAAAACAGGCATGGCTCCCAAATGTCCTTGATTTTGGGGGACTCTCCCTGATTTGGAACAAAGTCCGTCCTCTTTCCTCCTCATTTGTCCCTCATTTTCGTCTAATCTATATAGTAGTGTAGCGGGTATGTACTTTCCCGGGTGTAAATTTGAACTTGACATAGACATTTGTGATGTGTAATTCCCTGCAGCCCGGTGGGTGGCGCTGTCGCCCTGGGCTGGGGTTGAATCATTGCTGTGTGTTGTGCCTCCTTTTTGTCCTCCCTCGGCAGCGGTATGGTGGGGCGGGGAACCTGCCGTGCTTGCTGGGAGAGGGTATAAAGGGGCCGGCCATCTTTGTCACGGGGTGGAAGTCCCAAGCACCTTCAGCTTGTGGACGGTGGTTCGTGTCGGTCCTCTGGGTGGCCTAGGCCTAGAGGACAATCGGAGGTTGTGTTCCATCTCAGGCACCTTTAGCCTGGGGTGAGGTACTTGGATGGAGGTCCGGAGCTCAGTGCCCAACACTGAGTTCCGCGAGGGAAGGAGATCCTAGGGAACCCCGGGAGTGGGTACCCGAATCCGGAAGGCGCAATGGACCGGGGGGAGCTCCTCACTTGAAGACCCGGTGCAGCATATTGCCGGTGACAGGTGAGCCTCTCGTCGGAGACCGCCTGGAAGGAAATTCCCCCTCGTGCGGAGACCGTAACCCACTTTCAGGAAGGAAAGTGGAGAACCACATTGTGTCTGGGCCTATTCGCATCCATATCTCCTTTCCTGTTCTGTTAACCAAGGGAGTTCAACTGATTGTGTTCATTCGCAGAAGAATAAAGGAGTGTTGAACTTTAATGGTGTGGGGCTCATTTCCTAGCAGACATTGTTCAAGGTGACTCTTGGAGGGAGGATCCAGGTGCACAGCACTGACCCGAAGGTAATACAAGAACGTTGCTTATACCGCACTGACACATGTGGTGGAAGCCAGGCGTGGTGTCCTCGCTCCCTCCCCTCTGAGATACCCCTAGACAAGAGAAAGACGAGACGAGAGAAAGAGGGGAGTGAGGAGGGCGCTACAGTTGTATATAAAATGCACTATTTATCTTTCAAAACGTTTTTCACAGTGCTAAACCTTTCATCCAATTTCAAAATTGTTGCATTTGTAAATCTCAAAACCTAGTATAAAGCAATAATAGTGGTAAAAAAGCACTTGGGTTTAACTAAACTTTTTTTTATAATTCTCCTTTAAGAGGGCGTGGCCGGGGATGTGTCCTATGCCTACATACTTTTGTTGATAGGTGTCCCTCGTTCCCATCTCAAAAAGTTGGGAGGTATGCAACAGGTGTCCCCATCTGAGTGCTCCCTTACATGGATTGTCCCCATCATGGTGTCTCCTTACATCAACTATCTGCATCAGACTGGTTCATGGATCAGTGGATTCACTCTCAAGACCTATGGGGGCACAGCCCACCCCAGCACCCCCCTAGAACTGGCCCTGCTGCCAACCAGCACCTCATGCCTCCCAGCAACTCTGCCAATGCATACTCCTATACTGCTCCACCTGTCCCTGCTGTCCCTTATTACCTTTGCAGGAACATGCAAAGAGGAGGAGAGGCTGAACCTGAATTTTTGAGTTTTTGGCCTCTCTATTCACTTCTTCTTTCCTCTGGTGATATCACCTTCTCCCCAGTGCAGCCCTTCGAGGCCAGTCTATCCCCTGTCCTTTGTCCTCTGGGGGCACTTTGCACATTGCTTGTTTTTCCAAGAAAGGGGGAGATGGTGCCCACTTCCAGGCTGAAAAAAAAGGAAAGATAAACTGTAAGATGTTATTATAAACCTGCCCACCTCCTCCATTACCACTGAACACTTTCAAAGTGGAATTTTCTAGAAGGTCAACATTCAAACTTATTTTATTTTTTTTACTTCCAAGATAAACATTTTCTTTCAAATACAATGCTACTATTTATTACCCATTACTCCTAAACTATTGAAACCTCTATATTATTATAATTATTATGAACATGTAATCTTTATATCAGGCTGAAGCTAAAACACCCTTTTAATTTCTGTATTCTTCTTTCACAATAAGTATAGGGATGATATTTCACCTTAACAGACTGTTGTGAAGATAACTAAAGGGTAAGGAAAAATACTCTAATATTAGAAGTGACACTTTAAAAACCAAATAGTAAGTAAAAAGCAAGAAAAAATTACCATTAGCGACGAAAACAAGGACATTTGAAATATTAGGTGTCTAGCAACAAAATGTAACTGTAATTTCAAAAAAGTATAAGACCTAAAAGATATATCTACTTTAAGCAGTGCAGATTATAGATTTGTATAGTGGATTTCTCAGGGGAATGTACCCCTACTACTAGTGGTTGAGTTGCATTACTCTGAGGAGCACAGAACTTGTTCTTTGCTAGGGTTACCTGTAGGATGGATTAGCTTATACAGCCATAGGTGTGCGCACAGGGTGTGCCAGGTGTGCCCAGGCACACCCTAATCACCCTGTGCAGCACAGATTCCCCCTATTGTCCCCCTTTCCTCCCACAGCACCTCCGGCTTCCCTCCTCTCCTTTCTTGCCAGTTGTTACTGTGGAGGTGTTTTAGGATGAGTGGGGAAAGGGGCCGGTAAATATGTAATTCACCCGTCCCCTCCCTTTCTGAATGAACATTGTGAGTTATCGATAATGTGTGTTTGAGCTTTGGGGTGCACACCCTAATGCAATAGGCTGCGCACACCTATGTATACAGCATTGAACTGGCCTGCTGGCAACAGGCAGCCAATATGAGCTACCATGTTATTAGGCAGGAAGGTAGTGTATAAAAAGGCAAAAGGTGTAGCAAGTAGAATTCAGTCAATCATATTACAAACTGAATGTCAAAGCAGGCAGCAAACAGGTGAACAATGAGAGGATGGAGTGAGGTTGAACCCAGAGTAACGGTGTTTCTGAGCTTTAAGATATCTCAAAATTCTTGTGTAGCAGAGTGCCAGACCCCCAAAGGCCTAATGGTAAACTCAAGAGTTAGGGAGAGCTGACATCATTCCTTGGAGAGTGGGTTACCAGGCATGGTGGGTGTAATGCAAGATGAAATGATGGTGCCAGTCACTTTTTGAATGTGAACAAGAGATTTATTGTCCCTTAACAAGAACTGTGGGAGAGCGGGTTAGGGCCAGGACTCCCTTAGGTAGGTGCAATGTTAATTGGCAGACTCTGAGACACTATAGGAGGACAACTATACAGGGAAAGGCCTCCAGCCGGATGCCACGTCTGTATAGGTAGGACCGCTGTCTCCTATGGCATTGAACTTGTAACAGTCACTAAATGTAGTTGTACCTAACTCTTGGTAACACAGAACAGCCTATTTCTTATCTCACAGTATTCTACTGTAAGTCTTCAATCACTGAGCTCCCAGACTCTCACTAGACTTCCAGATCCCAGTCGTCACCGGATCTCCTGAGCTCTTCCACAGCTATCCCGCTGTATACTCCTCAAGCATCACCCCCGCTAATATGCTTGGTCCCTAGCTTGTCACTCACTGAAGCTTTCCCACTTCTTCACTGTCCCCGGCTGGTGAGAAGACTGCTCTGGTATTTGCTCAAGCTTACTCACTGTTGTCTCCCGTAAACAGATGGATGGTCCCTTAGTGGCGACTGCTTCCCCTTTACCTCCGACCACAAAGTCTGGCAGTACCATCACAACTCGGTTTGACTCCAATCCTGTAGTCCCAACCCTATGCTGCTTCTCCTGCTCCTGGATAAGCCTCAGACAGCCTAGCAGCCAGGTGACCCCGGGATAGGCCTCAGGCTTCCAGCCTACCAGCCCGGGATGACATAACACACGTCCACCCAGACAGCCGTCCAGGTGGCACAGAACCTGGATCCCCTGACTCCACCCAAATTAATAAGCTCTCCCAGCAGGCCAAGGGACTAAAGAAACCCCTGCCTATTGGCTGAGACACCCCATCCATCCATGATCTGTCCTTGCTATGTTCTTGTCGAGACAATGTCACCAGTCACAATGCCACCTAGTGACAGAAGAGAAAAGTGCAGCAATTCCAAAATTAGGGGGAAGCTAGTGGATCTCCTAACAATTAGCCAGGACAATTACTACCTGGCAAACTACATTTGTTAGCAACCCTGCCTTAACACCAGGGTGCTACATCCTCCCCCTGCCTAGAAAACTATGTCTTGGAGTATGCATAACATATGTACATAGGCAAGGGGCAGTTCAAACAAGGGCAGATAAATAGAATACAGTATTGACAGTTTTACTTACCGCCCGAACAAGTGAGAGAAAAAAATATAACAACAGTAGCCTTATATCCTAACTATCTATCTACTATACACAACTGTAGAGAACAGAAAGTTTTAGCATTGTTGTACAAGCTGCTGTCATTGTCTCTCCTTAGCCAAGGAAGTCGCGATGGGTGCAGGAACACCTGAAAGAGAAAAAAACAGAGAGCATAGAAAAACATCCTTTTATAATAGTATTAGGGCTGATTTGCTAAAGGAGTTGAGAATCTTCATTCAATGAGAATAACTATTACAAATTCATGCCCCATGGGACAATTCGGTGCACAAGCTAAGCCCTCTATACTACTTGGGGTATGCTGCCTTGTTGTTGTTTAGTCGTTAGTCGTGTCCGAATCTTCGGGACCTCATGGACCATAGCGCGCCAGGCTTTTCTGTCCTCCACTGCCTCCCAGATCTTGCTTAACTTCATGTTCATTGTTTCGATGATGCTATCTATCCATTGTTTTCTGTTGTCCTCTGCTCCTTTTTCCTTTCATGTTTCCCAGCATCAGGGTCTTTTCCAAGAGTCATCTCTTTGCTTTAGGTGGCCAAAATATTTCAGTATCAGCTTCAGGATCTGTCCTTCCAGTGAATATTCAGGGTTGATTTCCTTTAGGATTGACTGGTTTTAACCTCATGCCGTCCAAGGGACTTTCAAGAGTCTTCTCCAACACCATAGTTCAAAAGCATCAATTCTTTGGCGTTCAGCCTTCCTTATGGTCCAACTTTCACAGCCATAGGTTACTTCTTGGAATTAGAAAAAATTGGGGGAAAATCGCGCTGACCCGTGACCAAACACTATGACAGTGATGAAATGAAATGACCAAAAGAACATAAGATCTACTAAATAAACACTAAAATCAAATGTATACAAAAGAGATTAAATGATGTGCTGTGATTTATATCAAATAAGTATAATCCATATAGTATAAATTAGTCCATCACAAAGATCCTTAAATAAATCCTTATAAGTGACACCAGTGCTCCGTGAAAATTCATATAAGTTGTTGTGTCCGCATACATCTGTGACTTTCCACCACCAAATAGCAGGATTTCTCCTTACCAGCTGTATATGCCCCCCCTGACAGAGGGTCAATTTAGGCAGAAATCAAAATGTATCTCCCACGAATCACCGCAGCACACAACACATAGGATTCCTAGGATGGCGTCCTCCGATTTCCATCAATGGACACGTGAATATAAAAAGAATGGAACACACTCCACATAGTGCGTTAAACTTTCTAAAATTTATTCCATTAAAATAAAGATACACTTACAATTGTGCAGTTCAAAAATTCGCCTGTATTACGTCTGGTGTGCCGGCCGTAGCACATTCAACAGACACCCGTCCTTGTCGGAAGTGATAGAGGTGACGTCAGTGCGTTGCTCCGCCCTACGTCCGTTTCGTAAAACCTTACTTCTTCCAGGGGCACCTAGGAATTCTTGGAATACCATAGCTTTGACTATACGGCACTTTGTTGGTAGAGTGAGGCCTGTGCTTTTTATAATGTTGTCTAGGTTTGCCATTGCTTTCCTCCCAAGAAGCAAGCATGTCTTCATTTCATGGCTACTGTCACCGCCTTCCATCATCTTGGAGCCTAGGAAGATAAAATCTATCACTGTTTCTATTTCTTCTCCTTCTATTTGCCAAGGAGTGATGGGACCGGTGTCAGGTCACCTGAGGCCAAATGACAGATGCACACCGTAGGTCAGTAGTGCACCGCTACGGTAGTGGACCCTTTGGCTGACTGCTGTGGATGGAACTCTGGGTGGTTAAGGAAGGCAGGTCCACTGGAGAACCAAGGCAGATCCCACACAGAGCTAGAGCATAAGATTCCCCAGGGCGCCGAGTCTAATGCCGTGTACACACGACCGTTTTTCTCGTCGAGAAAAATGTAATTTTTTCCATTTGACGAGAAAAACGATCGTCTGTGGGCATTTTGTTGTTTTTCTCGACGAGAAAAACGGCATTAAAAACGACGAGAAAAATTAGAACATGTTCTAATTTTTCTCGTTGTTTTTTCCGAAATTTTTTCCGCGGCAGTTTTCCCATAGGGAAACACTGCCGCGGAGCCCACAGACGGTCGTTTTTCTCGACAAGAGAAAAAATGACGTGAAAAACGACCGTGTGTGGGGAACAAGCCATTCCCTCGTTTTCAATGTCATTATTCACGGCGGTTTTTTAACCGCCGTGAATAATGATCGTGTGTACGTGGCATAAGAGCCAGCAGGTGTTCACCAGAGCCTCTAGTGGTGAGGATGGACTGGGCTGCAGCTAGCTCCGGGTCGCGGCCCCCAGAGTCCCCCAGCTCACGCTCACAGTAGGCTAAGGAGGATAGTAAGGGAATAAGCCAAAAGGTCGGGATGACTAGCAGACAAGGATAAACATAGGACACGTCAAGGTCAGGGTCACAAGCGGGCAGGGATAGTCGAGAACAAGCCAAGATCGGTAACTGTAATCAGACATAGAAGACACAGCAAGTCGCACATGAAAGCTAACATACAAAGTTGATCAGCAAGGCTGACTTGCAGTTCTCAAGTTAACATAGAGTTCTCTGATAGGGCCTGGGGTGGAGCCATGCTTGGAGGAGAGATTATTTAAGCAGCCAGGTGAGAGTGGCTGGCATCTAAGGTGAACACATGGAGAGGAGGGTGAGCTGACAGACAAACATTACTGCATATACATGACAACCGGTTGCCATGATCTTAGTTTTCTTAATGTTCAATTTCAGGCCAGCTTTTGCGCTCTCCTCTTTCACCTTCATTAAGAGACTCTTCACTTCTTCTTCACTTTCTAGTGCCATGTAAAAGTACATTAGTAGCAGAATGTTTTCCCTTATATTTATAAAATGATACATTATTAAAATATCAAATAAATAAGAGCCGGTTCACACAGGGGCAACACGACTTCAACACGACTTCAGACTTCAACACGACTCAGACACGACTTAAGCATGAATCACAGAGCGACTAAGTGGTGATTTACAACACGACTAAAGTTGCCTCCAGGACAGGAGACATTCCAGTGGCCAATAAAACAAGAATCAGCTCTGTGGGAGGGAGGGGTTTTCCTGAGAAATGTATGTTATGTTCCTGTAAAGTTGCCTTCAAAATGAACACTGATCAGACTTCTAAGCGACTTCCATTGAAATCAATGGTACAAGTTGCCTACAGGTCGCCTAGAAGTCTGATTGAAGTAGTACAGGAGCCTTTTTTGAAGTCGGAGCGACTGCAGTCGTGTGCATTAAAACATCTCCATTCACTTCAATTCGTTTTAAAATTAGCACGACTTGGGGCAACTCGGGGCGACCAGAAGTCGCGTCCAGAGTCGCCCCTGTGTGAACCGGGTCTTAGTGTTTCAAATAATATATTGAAAGTAAGTATCTGGAAAGTTTGATGTTTGTTTTGTAAATACAGATCTATTATCATGGCTTTCTACATATTGTTGTAATGACTGTATCTGCTTCTCTCTTCTAACAATAACCTATTGCTGTGAGATTAGCCCCACATCTGACGAATGGTATTGTCAGGGAACAGGATATGCCCTTAGAGCTGGCTAAAACCTGAGAAATATTTATGCTCATCCCAGACATTTTATAAGTGGAAGTAATGCTGCTAAGGGCTCCGGCTTGCAGCCAGGAATGTTTTTTGAAGAGAGCCTACAGGACAAGTGTGAATGTGGGACTACAGATGGGAATATGCTTTCATTAAGCCACTTCCTGCATTGAAGTAGACCACCAAGTGAGCTGATTCTAATTTTATATTTGTAAGGTTCAGCCTTGAGTTAACTGATCCATCCTAAGGCAAACCTGAGCTTTGTACATGTAGAGCAAAACAACAATTTTGCTTTAAAACTCTCCACAGTACCCAATCCCACCCCAAAAGCACTGGTTTATTTCAATTATGTTGAATTACACACCCAAAAAATTATATACAATTATGTGGACCCTCAAACTACCCAGGTATTAATAAATCTGTTCATTTTTCAAATCAAAACTAAAAGGAATCCTATTCCACTTTCTTTAATACTTAGCTTTTCCTATCAGGATGAATTTTAGAACTTAAAGTGGAGTTCAACCCATTTTATGAACTTTCTCCCTATTGTATCCCCTTAGCACATCCTGTTCCATAAGCAGTTATTTATTTTTGTTATTCTACTTAGAAGTACCTTTTTCAGTGGTATTTCTCTTTTACATCTGCCCGTCCCCACCTAGGCGATTACGTCACTAGGCGATTCGCAAGGGTTCCTGGGAAAGCGGTGTCATGTATCCCAGGAGTCCTTGCAAATCGCCTACTGCCGAAATCTTGCGTTATTTGCAGAGAGGAAATGACGTGAACGGGAGACCCGACTTCTTTTACCTTCCTCTCCTCGCCTCTGATTGACAGGTTGCTATAGCAATGGGGTGGGAACTTCTGCTGATGCCGACATTGCCTTTGGCAACCTGTCAGGAGCAAGGACTGCCAGGCAGAGGCATTACTGCGCATGTGCGAGTTCGGGAGGAAATCCCGGAAATGAAGACAGGAGGGTTTCAGGTGCCCACAGCCAAAAAGAAACCCGCCTGCTTCCGAGATTTGTAAGTAATAAACTATTTTAAACTAAAGTAAAAGTGCAACACGTATGACATGTTGTAAATGTTCATCGACATGTTTGGAGAAATACAGAGCAGTCTTTAAAAAAAAATGTTTGAGGACTGGAACTCCGCTTTAAAGAGAATCAGTTCTGCTAATATGTGAAGTAGTGTTGGGCCAATTATAGATGGGCAGAACAACCGCCTGTTCAGTTTGCAGCAGAAATTTTGAACATTGCAAGAGCTCAGAACCGAATAACGAACCCCATTGAAGTCTATGGGACCCAAACTGGAAAAATCAAAAGCGCCCATTTTGAAGACTTATATGCAAGTAATTGGGCATACAATTGTTATGGGGGGTCCGGGTACTGCCCTGGGGGACATGTATCAATGAAAAAAAAAGTTTTTAAATAAGCAGTGATTTACTGATGCTTAAAGCGAAACCATCAAAATAGGAAAAAACTATAAAAATGAAAAGTCCTTTAAATATAGTGCCTGGGGGGTCCCCTTAGTCTGCCTGTAGTGTGGCATATCTGTACCGTATATAGAGCCTGCTGCAGCAACAATGACATTTATAAAGCCAGAACAATGACATTTTCCATTCAAGCTTTCTTTATTTTATAAACAACAGCTGGTTAAATAACTAATAATAGTACTAATAAATAAATAATATATGAAATGTAATTGGGGTTTAAAATTTTTCTCCCAACAATGGATATACTGTTTCTGCGTTGTTAGTTTCTGTGGATATATGGCATGGGTGTCCAACCTGTGGCCCTCCTGCTGTTGCAGAACTACAAGTCCCATGAGGCATTGCAAGGCTGACAGTTACAAGCGTGACTTCCAAGGACAGAGGCATGATGGGATTTGTAGTTTCGCAACAGCTGGAGGGCCACAGGTTGAGCACCCATGATATATGGCCTAGAAGGATCAGTATTATTCATTAATAGAATATTCTATATACCGTATTTGCCAGCGTATAAGGCGACTGGGCGTATAAGACGACCCCCTAATTTTCCAGCTAAAATGTTGGTTTTGGGATATACTCGCCGTATAAGACGACCCCCTTCCGACTAGTCATGCCTCGCCTCACCTCACTGTGCCATTACATGCCTCACTGTGCCATTACATGCCTCACTATGCCATTGCATACCTCACTGTACCATTGCATGCCTCGACGATCCCATACCTTATCCCTGACATGCAGAGTCTCAGTCAGATTGCGGGCGTCCATTGTTCAAAAGCCGCGTCTCCTCCTCGTGTTGTTCCGTGATAGGCGGATCACTCAGCTTCCCAGCAGACACTGTGTTCAGTGTTCCGCCTATCACGGATGCCCTCTCGTCCGAGGCCGAGACGAGAGAGCATCCGTGATAGGCGGAACACTGAACAGAGGCTCTGCTGGGAAACTGAGTATTCCGCCTATCACGGAGCAACATGAGGAGGAGGCGCGGCTTTTGAAAAATGGACGGCCGTGGTCTGACTGAGATTCTGCATGTCAGGTACCGGGCGTATAAGATGACCCCTGACTTTTGAGAAGATTTTCATGGGTTAAAAAGTCGTCTTATACGCCGGAAAATACGGTACCTTCTAAAATTATTTATATCTGTGCATGCATATGCACTCACACCTGCCTGCTGCCATTCCTGAGCAAGCTTTGAATTGGTGGTGCCCCCGTTCCCGCTGACTCAACTGTAGGAGATAGTCCTGGTGCTTGCTGGACTTTCTTGGGCTCCAAGAAGCCTTCTTCACAACAGTTGAGCCTCTCTCCTTGAAGTTCTTGATGATCTTTTTGATGGTTGATTTAGGTGCAATCTTAGTAGCAGCAATATCTTTGCCCGTGAATCCCTTTTTGTGCAAAGCAATGATGACTGCACGTATTTCCTTACAGGTAACCATGGTTAACAGAGGAAGAACAATTTCAAGCACCACCCTCCCTTTAAAGCTTCCAGTCTGTTATTCTAACTCAATCAGCATTACAGAGTGATTTCCAGCCTTGTCCTCATCCACACTGACACCTGTGTTAACGAGAGAATCACTGACATGATGTCAGCTGGTATTTTTGTGGCAGGGCTAAAATGCAGTGGAATTATTTTTGGGGGGGATCAAGTTCATTTTCATGGCAAAGAGGGACTTTGCAATTAATTGAAATTCATCTGATCACTCTTCATAACATTCTGGAATATATGCATATTGCCATCATAAAAACTGAGGCAGCAGACTGTGAAAATTAATATTTGTGTTATTCTCAAAAGTTTTAGCTACGGCTGTAGATTAATGCATCTCTATAGTAGAGTAAATCTTCACATTCCTGTGTCAAATGTTTCTGTTTGTGTTCAAACATGAGGCATGTGGCATGGCACTGCACAGGGTAATGCATGATCTCCATCTCTAGTCTAAGAACTGACACGTCCTGCGAAAAAGCTACATATCCCACAATCCCTGGTTCTCAGTCTAGTACTCTGTAGGTGAAAGCTAGTAATTAGATCTGACACAGGCAGAGCAATTAACAGACAGCTCACCATTTCATCACATTAGCACTCCCACAGTTGTGATGCAACAGAGGAAATGGCAAAGCATGCACTAAATGCTATATGACCCAGAACAAGAGGTTGCCTGTCTCAAATAAGGACAAACTAGGCGAATAAATATACAGGCATAGGGGAATTGCTCAGTCATGACACTACAAACTACAGCCACAATATGTGAGCCCATCATTGCAAGTTAAATTGGAAGTTCAGGCAAAATCTAACTAAGGCCAAATTTACTCCCACCCCCAAGTCTATTTTATCTAACCCTATAAAGAAAAGATCTGGATACTTACCTATTCTGAAGCTGCTTCGGTCCAGTCCCATGGTCAGCTGTCAGCGATGGCTTCATTGTAGAGGAGGGGCAGCCGACAACAGATGTCCCATTGTAAGCCTATGGGTGATGTCACCGCACAGGCATTTGCAACCATTCTCTCCTCTACACTGAAGCCGCCGTTGGAGAGATCATGTGACTGGATAGGAGCGACTTCATAATAGGTAAGTATACAGATTTTTTCTTTACAGGGTTAGATAGAATAGGTTTAGAATGAGGGTGGGTGTAGGCTTAGTCTTATGCCGGCCATAGACATAGACAGCTGAAGTCTCGCCTGGTTTAGCAGGAACCAGATTGGATGCGAACCATGCATGGGCAGGCTAAATGTACCCAAGTTGATAGATCGATCAACTTGGGTACAATCGGTATGTCAGATTTTACATGCAATTATTTCTAGCGGCTGTTATAGCTGCTAGCAATAATCACTGTGTTCTCCTGGCGGGGACAGCTTCCCCCTGCCCCCCCCCCCCCCCCAAGCTGAAAGACCACAATGACTCCGCGAGAGGGATTCCCCCATCAACAACATTGCAACATGGACTGTGTTGAAGGTGAAATTGAGTGATTTTGTTTTCTACAACCCATGGATGCAGGAAAGAAAATTGATCTGTCTATGGCCAGCCTTTGATCAAATTGGCCTGAACTTCCACTTTAAGGAAAACAAGCAACACAGGGAATATAGGTAGCTACACTAATACCTAATTAAAACAACAAAAACACTAGATACTTTTTACAAGTTCTGACCTCACTGACTGCATCCTTGGTCCAAGTCAGTGACTCAGAAAATATCAAAGCCATTGGATTGACATGACAACCAAACACCTAGCATTTTTAGAAGAAACTTAAGCCTCGTACACACGACCGAGTTTCTTGGTAAGAACCAGCAAGAAACTTGCTGGCAGAGCTTTCTTGCCGAGTAAGAAAACCGACAAGAATCTCGACGAGAAAAATAGAGAACCTGCTCTCTATTTTCTCGTCGAGATTCTTCTCAGCATGTTTCTCGACGAGAAATTGTGTGTGTGTACACTTACCTTTCGCCGCGGAAACCAGCGCATGCTCGAAATGACTTTGACGCATGCGCAGTAGCTTCCTAGGCAGAGGTAGGGTGTAGCAAGATGGCGGCGACGGCATTGAATGTGACAAGCACACGCTCGTCGTAGTCGATGACATCACCGCATTCGCTCCATTCAAAGAACCGCGGGTTCTTTGAATGGATCGTGTGTACACTCGGCCGGGACAAGTTTCTTGTCCAAGAATCTCGTCAAGAAAAACGACGTGTTTTTTCTTGACGAGATTCTCGGCCGTGTGTACGAGGCTTTAGCATTGGCAGCTTAAATTTTATTTTAATGCAAGTTTGTTGTATTTATTTTGAATATGCATTTATTTTGAATTTTTTTTTCAATATACATTTACTTTCTATTATCTATACTGTATATTATATGTTTAATCACTTTGAAGATTTTATTGTGTTAGTGTGCATAAATGACTATTTCATGCATCTGTTAATTGAAAATATGGTTTTCCCGTCAGGAAAAATTTCATTTTTTCCTTTGGACGAGAAAAACGATCGTCTGTGGGCTTTTTGCCGTTTTTCCCGATGGGAAAAACAGCATTATCACGACGAGAAAAATTAGAACATGCTCGTGTGTACGCGGCATAAGAAGCATTTACTAGGTCAGAAAAAATCAAGAATACCATCTGTTTTATAAATATACTGTGTGTGTGTGTGTGTGTATGTGTGTATATATATATATATATATATATATATATATATATATATATATTAGGGCTGTTACTGATTAAAATTTTCGTGTTCGATTAATCGATTTTTTTTTAAATCGATTAATCGACTAATTTAGATTAATTATAACGCACATACAGATCCAACTACTTTTAGCTGATCTCCTTGCAGGCCGATTCCCAGTGCAGCTACCAACCACTGGAAAAATGGATAGCAGGATACAAAAAACACACAAAAAGCAGCGCTCGATGGGAATAGCATTAAAACTTTTATAGTCTTCAAGTAGGTAACAAAATAAATATTGCACTGGAGATAAAATCGATGTAGCTACATAAACTGTAAAAATAGTGCGAGTAATATCAAACGGTAGCAAAAGCAGTCATAAAAACATGTAGCTAAGTATGATACTGGTATAAAAATGTGTACAACGATACCACTGCTGAATCCAGATGAGGAGGGGCTAACATCAGTCCATCGGCATGTAGATGTCCCGTGAAGGGAACTATCACAACTCCCAGTGGATGGCTGTAGAATCCCAGGTTGATAGAGGGAAGTGTAACAGCCCTTGCATGTGGCAGATAGTAAGGTCCCGCCGGCATGCAGATATGAAGGCACAGCAAAGGAGCCCTTCAGATGGACATGGCAAGCCCAAAGAATTTTGATCAATCAAAAGAATTTTGATCGATCAAAACACTTAATCGATTAATCGAGGAATTAATAATTAATTTCCACAGCCCTAATATATATATATATATATATATATATATATATATATATAATACGATATTGTCAAAAGTATAAATCCTCCCTTTACACACACATGAACTTTAATGGCACCCCAGTCTTAGTCCACCCTTTGGAGTTACAACAGCTTCAACTCTTCTGGGAAGGCTGTCCACAAGGTTTAGGAGTGTGTCTATGGGAATGTTTGACCATTCTTCCAGAAGCGAATTTGTGAGGTCAGGCACTGATGTTGGATGAGAAGGCCTGGCTCACAGTCTCCGCTCTAATTATTATTATTAATTAGGTACTTATATAACGCAGTCAATTTACGCAGTACTTTACATATACATTGTACATTCACATCGGTCCCTACCCTCAAGGAGCTTACAATCTAAGGTCCCTAACTTACATTCATATACTAGGGCCAATTTTAGACAGAAGCCAATTAACCTACCAGCATGTCTTTGGAGTGTCGGAGGAAACCAGAGTACCCGGAAGAAACCCACGCAGGCACAGGGAGAACATGCAAACTCCAGGCAGGTAGTGTCGTGGTTTCTCTACTCTCTACTCATTTAGAATTGTGGTTGGAGGCAGTAATGACACGTGGTTGAGCTTCTTTTTTCTGCCCCTGAACAACCACCTTGCAATAGCAGTGGACAGGGGTCTTCACATGCCATGGTTGCAATGCTTTACTTTTTTCTCCCTATTGCGTTCGACCCATTCAAGCAAACGGCACATACCACAGCTGTGAAGTGACAGTGCAGCATTTATTGACCTCCTGCCCGCTGTATAGACAAATGATGGCGGGCAGGATTCTCTCTCGTTCTGGGATGGCGTCATATCTCCCCGGGACACGGCGCAACCCAGATCTTGGTGAAGAGTCGATGACGCAGCTCTTTACCCATGTGATCGGCTGTGTCCAATCACTGCCGATCACATGTAAACACGGAAATGCTGTTATCGGCTCATCTCGCCTCACACTGACAGAATGTAAGGAGAGGAGAGCTGATTAGCAGCATCTCCTCACAGGGGAGACCTGTACAGATAATCAGGGCACTGATCATCAGTACCCTTATTATCTGTGCAGCCCCAATAGTGCCCAATGGTGATGTCAATCTATGCCAATTTTGGCCCATCAGTGATGACAATCAGTGCCCATCATAAATGCCAGTCAGTGCCTGCTCATCAGTGCCACACATCAGTGCCGCCCATTGGTGCCGCCTATCCATGCTGCCTATCAATGGCACCTATTAGTGCCCATCAGTGCAACCTATCACTGCCGCCTATCAGTGCTCATCAGTGCTGCATATTCGTGCTGCCTATCAGTGCCCATCAGTGCTGCATATTACTGCCTCCTCACCAGTGCCACCTCATCAGCGTTGTCTCATCAGTGCCCATCAGTGCCGCCTTATTAGTGCCCATCGGTGCTGCATATTAATGCCTCAGTATCGTCTCATCAGTGCCGCCTTATCAGTGCCCATCAGTGCAGCCTATCGGTGCCCATCAGTGCAGCCTCATCAGTGCAAATCCGTGAAGGAGAAATATTCAGTGCAGCCTATCGGTGCCCATCAGTGCAGCCTCATCAGTGCACATCCGTGAAGGAGAAATATTACTTATTTACAAAATTTTCTGACAGACACTAATGCCGCGTACACACGACCGATTTTCTCGACGGTGAAAACACCGTCGAGAAAATCGACGGGAAAAATGAGGGAACGGCTTGGTTCCCAACACACGGCCGTTTTTCCCGCCATTTTTTTTCTTGGTCGAGAAAAACTACCTTGTGTGGGCTCCGTGGCAGTGTTTCCCTATGGGAAAACTGCAGCGGAAAAAAACGACGGGAATCACGACGAGAAAAATTAGAGCATGTTCTAATTTTTTCTCGTCGTGATTAATGCCGTTTTTCCCGTCGGGAAAAATGACAAAAAGCCCACACACGGTCGTTTTTCTTGTTAAAAAAAAAAATTTAATTTTTCCCGACGGGAAAAATTATCGTGTGTACTTTTTTTGTTTTTGTAACAAAAAATAAAAAATCCAGCAGTGATTAAATACCACCAAAAGAAGGCTCTATTTGTGTGAATTTAAAAAATATATAATAATTTGGGTACAGGGTTGTGTGACCACGCTATTGTCATTCAAAGTGTGCAAGTGTTGATAGCTACAAATTGGCCTGAGCAAGAAGGTGGTACAAGTGCCCAGTATTGAAGTGGTTAAGGGGTTAAAATAGGCAGCAAGGTAGTGTCATATCGCCTCCTCACTGCCTGTCAAACGCTACTAAGAAGCAACTTGAGCGTGGATCACTTTTCAGAGGTTTGGCATACTTAGCCGCACATGTAGACTTAGCCTTAGTAAGCCAAGCCTATGTGTTTGAGTGTAGGAATTTGTAAATCAGTTTTTTCCCCATAAACCTATATATTGTTCATTGAAGGAAAATATCCAAGAATTTCACAAATTGCATCCACTAGAAAACAACAAGATGTTCTTCTGATAAACAGTGTCATGCTGTTTCGAAGAGACTCAAATTCTTGCTCCTCCTACACAAACTATACAACAGCAGTCTGTTCTGGAATTTGTTCTGTTCCTGAGGTCAAAGAAGGAGCAATGTTTATTTTTTTCTAAGAGACTGTTGACTGGAGCTTGGCAGACGCTGATGACAAAACTTTCTGGATATCCCAGGAAGATTCTTATGTTGTGTTTTCCGTTCTTGAAACAAATGTGGTTTTGAGTAGTGCAGTTGTCATGAAAGAAGATCCTTGTCTAGTCGTACATCCTGTTTACACATGTCACTGTTTTTTGTACTATTCCTAAGTAGGAAAAAATGAATATCCTTGTGTCTTTTTATTTACAGTTATTATCACATTTGTTGTCTAATTAATTTTATCTTTTATATATATATATATATATATATATATATATATATATATATATATATATATATTTATTTATAGTTGGATTCACCATTAAAGCGGTGCTCCAGCCCCCCCCCCCCATGGAAAAATTAAAAGTCAGCTGCTACACATACTGCAGCTGCTGATTTTTAATGTTAGGATACTTACCTGTCCTGGGATTCAGCGATGTCGGCACCCTAGCCGATATTTCCATCGGCTCTCGGGTGTTGCCACCACCATAGCTTGTAAGGGAAACCGGCAGGGAAACTGTGATGTTTGTGCTGGAACAATGTGACTCTTCACCCTTTTTCCTTATGCATGCTGGGGGAGGGGTTGTACCAGAAAGTAGAGAGGGTGTGTGTGTGAGACTGGAAGCAGCAGCAGCAGCAGCAGCATGGATGCATAGATCTGGTAATGACAGAAGCCTGTTGTATTAAGACTCCTCCATGTAACAAGTCATCATGTTTCTGAGTGAGTAATAAACCCTCTCCATGGTTAAGAAGTTCATCCGGCCTGTGTGTGTAACTTGCTGAGCAGATACTGGCAGCGTTGCTAGCACCCCGTGTCTAAGGGACATAACAGTGGCGACGAGGATTGTGGATTTTAGCACACATGGCCTTCATAGGGTTTATTCAACCATTTGATCCTGCTGCTGAATCATGGAGCTCCTGGGTGTAGAGGCTGGAGCAGTATATGGAAGCAAATAGTGTGGCTGCAGAAAAGAAAGTTGCAGTTTTCCTCACAACATTGGGTCAAGCTGCATATGGCACTCTCAGAGACCTAATTTCTCCAGACAAGCGTTAATTCAGAAGCTACATGAGCACTACAACCCAAAGCCATTAGAGATTGCAGAGCGGTTTAAATTCTACAGTAGAAGGCAGCATGCTGGGGAGGACATAAAGACTTATATCATTGCTTTACGTAAACTAGCTGCCAATTGTCAGTTTGGAGACTACCTGCAGACGGCTCTCCGTGACATGTTTGTCATGGGACTCTGCGACCCAGCCATACAGAAACATTTACTCACATAACCCGACTTGACTCTGACGAAAGCCACTGACCTTGCTACCGTCATGGAGTTGGCTACATGGGACGCCACCCTACTGAAGGCACCACCTGAAACTCCTGCAAGCCAGGGAGAGGAAATATTCCACTCTGCTATCACCCGACACCCAAGACGGCCGTCTCCAAATCTGCCTAAACCTCGCCACCCTAATTCTTCTGTCTCTAGGACACCAACTTGCTACCGTTGTAGTAACACTACTCACAGTGCACCTGCTTGCAAGTTAAAGGATGTCATTTGTTTTCTTTGTGGAAAGACTGGCCATATTGGGCGTGTTTGCCGCAGCTCACGCTCCCTGAACACTACCACAAATGTTAAACATAAAAACAGACATTTCATATGGATACTGACAATAACGGCTCCAGCTCTGATGAGGAAACCTGTGTCCAGCATGTTGAACTGTTTCAGGTAGCTGGGAGTACTCCTGTGATAAAAGTGGATGTCTCACTCAATGGCTGTTGATACAGGGGCGGCTGTGTCTGTCATTTCATGGACTGATTTAAAGGCATCGGGTCTGTCCCTACCGCTCCAACCTACAAATCTCACACTACAAACCTACAGCAAGGAACTACTACAGCCCTTGGGTTATGTGAAACCCCTTGTTACATTAGGCAACCACAGTCAAACTCTACGCCTTTATGTTGTCAATAAAGTAGGTCCTCCGCTGTACGGTAGGGACTGGATCAAAGCCCTGGGCATGCCTCCTCTTGCCATTGCCCAATGTACATTGCTTTCTGAGGTAGACCATTGGGTGGAATCCGTGAAGTCACGCTTTAAGGGGGTTTTTGAGGACTCTTTGGGCACAGTGAAAGGAAAAATGGCCCACCTCCTCTTGAAGCCTGGTGCTACACCTCGTTTTTGTAAGGCAAGATCAGTACCTTTTGCCTTGAGAAAGAAAGTGGAAGCAGAGCTGGACCACCTATTGGCTGAAAAGATCATAACTAAAGTTGATAGAAGTGAATGGGCATCGCCAATTGTGCCTGTCAAGAAAAAGAATGGAGGCATTAGAATTTGTGGAGATTTCAGGGTTGCCCTGAACAACCAACTTCTTGTGGATCAATACCCATTGCCTCGACTTGAAGATCTATTTAGCTCATTGGCTGGGGGGCAAAAGTTTACAAAAATAGACTTAAAGCAAGCTTACCTGCAACTGCAAGTACACCCAGATTCACGCCATCTGTTGACCATTAACACCCATAAAGGATTATTCCAATATAACCGCATGGTTTTTGGCATAGCCCCAGCTCCAGCCATCTGGCAGCGAATCATGGATGAGGTCCTGGCAGGCATACCTTTCACTCAATGTCTACTAGATGACATGCTCAACACTGGTCCCACTGATGAACAACACAGAAAGAATGTTGAAACTGTGCTAGAGAGACTCCAATGGTATGGTTTACGTGTCAATCTTTCAAAATGCAAATTTCTAAAGTCTCGACTGGAATTTTGTGCCCACACTGTGGACCGACATGGGTTACACACTACTGAAGAAAAGGTTAAAACCCTTACCCATTACCCTAATCCCCAGAATGTCACACAGCTCAGGTCCTACCTTGGCCTCCTAAATTACTACCACCGTTTCTTGCCGAACCTAGCACACCAGCTGTACCCATTACATCGCTTACTGGATGCAAGAGCTAAATGGATATGGACAGCCAAATGTGAAGAAGCTTTTCGGCTTTCTAAAGAACTCATTCTGTCTTCTCAAGTTCTGGTCCACTATGATTTAAAGAAACACATCACCTTGGTTTGTGACGCCTCGCCTTATGGACTGGGTGCTGTGCTTTCCCATGTCATGCCAGATGGCACAGAGCGCCCCATTTCTTTTCCCTCCAGGTCTTTAACCTCAGCAGAGCAAAACTACTCCCAGATAGACAAGGAAGCTTTGGCCATTGTGTGGGCCACAAAAATATTTCATACGTACATCTATGGTCGGGAGTTCACACTTATCACTGACCACAAACCTCTTGTCAATACTGAACCCTCAAAAAGGAATTTCTACAACAACCGCATCTCGCTTACAAAGGTACGCTTTATTCTTGGGAGCTTATACTTATTCTATCAGATACCGCTCCCATGATGCCCATGGCAATGCAGATGCATTTTCCAGATTGCCAATTGGAGACCACTCACCAAGAGACGTACGCATAGTGGAAATACACAGGCCGAAATCCTGCATGTCCACCTCCTTAATTGCCAGACATACAGTCACAGATCCCGTCCTGTCTCAGATATTCTCATATGTTCAGGCTGGATGGCCAGAGAAAGTCCCAGGTGAATTTCGTCCGTACTTTGCCAGAAAATGTGAGCTTGTGACTAATGCTGGTTGCCTACAGTGGGGCAACAGAGAGATTATACCTCAGTATTTGCAACCAACCATGCTAAGGATACTGCATGAGGGCCATCCTGGCGTGGTGCGCATGAAGCAGCGAGCCCGGAGTTATGTTTGGTGGCCACAAATGGACACAGCAATTGAAGATTATGTGGCACAATGTCCTGGGTGCTGTCAAGCTCAGCGACGCCAAAAGAAAGGAACCCTGCTACCTTGGCCATGGCCGACAGAACCGTGGTCAAGACTTCATCTTGATTTTGCTGGCCCAATCCAGGGTAAAATTTATTTGATCATTGTAGACGCACATTCAAAATGGCCGGAGGTTTTTCAAATGCCTTCTGTTACCTCAGCTGCTACCATTCTAGTCTTAAGGAAACTCTTTGCTCAATATGGCTTGCCAACAGCCATAGTCTCGGACAATGGGACTCAATTTACATCGCATGAGTTTCAATCCTTCCTCAGTGGCTTGAGCATCCAACACTACAAAACAGCTCCTTATCATCCAGCCTCAAATGGGCTGGCAGAACGGTTTGTGCAGATGTTTAAGAAGCACTTACTGTCCACTCTGGACCAGGTTGAACTGTCAGAGGAGAAGCTGGCTGGAGTTCTTGACCATGTACCGAAACACAAAACACGCTACTACTGGGCTGTCCCCAGCTTTTCTTATGTTTGGCAGGCATCTCCGCACCAAACTGGATTTAGTTCGTCCACAGGAACAGTCACCAACACCTCATCTGCCAGGCCGTCCTGGATTCCGTGCCGGTGATCTTATATGGTTTCGAAATTACAGAGTTTGGACTCATTGGCTTCCTGGCATTATTGATGGACCTTTTGGACAACGAATGTACCTTGTTCGCCTGGAGAATGGCGTTTGTGTTCGAAGACACCTTTGCAATTGAGAAAGCGCATTTGCCTGCCAGTAGAAACAAACCCGATCTCTCTTTCTACCCAACCACCAGAGTCTACTCAGGGCTCTACTGGTGACATATAACATGGTGTCTGGCATGATGCCACAAGTTTACAACCAACCCCTGAAGCGGTTGGTCACCATATTCCTGAGGAGCCCGGACATGTGCCTGGAGTTGCAGAGACTGATTTGTCTGTTGGACACCCACTGACATCTCCAGAACCTTTGACAGCCTCTACCCCTTCTGGTGCTGTGCCACTTCGTAAGTCTGCCCGCCAAAGGCATCAAACTCCTCGTTGGCAAAGCACTGAAATCTTACGGGACACTTTGGAGGTCAGGAAACAGAGACAAAGGGCTCATAACGTGATGCGGGAGCCACAGAACTAAGTTGGAGATACTACTTGCTGAACTGATCCTGCTTGCCTTGTTATTTGATGTGTTGAATATTTTATTCTCTTGTTATGTTTATTTTTTTATAATTTTTTTTTTATATTTTTTTTTTATGGGAAAAAGAGGAGACGTGATGTTTGTGCTGGAACACTGTGACCCTTCACCCTTTTTCCTTATGCATGCTGGGGGAGGGGCTGTACCAGGAAGTAGAGAGGGTGTGTGTGTGAGACTGGAAGCAGCAGCAGCAGCAGCAGCAGCAACAGTATGGATGCATAGATCTGGTAATGACAGAAGCCTGTTGTATTAAGACTCCTCCATGTAACAAGTCATCATGTTTCTGAGTGAGTAATAAACCCTGTCCATGGTTAAGAAGTTCATCCGGCCTGTGTGTGTAACTTGCTGAGCAGATACTGGCAGCATTGCTAGCACCCCGTGTCTAAGGGACATAACAGAAACCTTGTGGCTTCACAGCCAATTCCCTACTGCGCATATGCAAAGCACGCTGCGCTTCATGACTGGTGGCTGGGAAAGAGGAGGAGGGCCGAATTTCTGACGTACCTCGCTGCGATGAGGTCAGATGGAAGTGGGGATGAGTACCTGTCAAAAACAGGGTCCTGCTCCCCCCGAAAGGTACCAAATGTGGCACCAGAGGGGGGGTGGAGACAGATAAGCAGAGATTAGAAGTCCTCTGCCAATAGGCAGGAGAGACTATGAGGCTAATTTTCTCTGTATCAGGCAAACATTCTTGCCATAGCGGGAAAAACAGCCTTATCATAAAAGAGTGTTACATGTTGTGACAATAATTTAAGCCAGGTTAGGGGGTCGCCAAGGGGAGGGTAAAAAGAGGCGGCTGAGCTACATATTTTTCTGCTCCCCAAACACCCACCTAAAGTCTAAAATACAACTGGATGAAGCTGTGCACATGCTGCAGTCACAACACATTTAACCATTGACTGCTCAAACTCAAACTTTTTTTGGGGGGGGGGGGTGCAGCAAACAAACCTGGCCCCCTCAGTCACCCCCCCTCGCAGGAAGGCAGCAATCAGTGGCCTTAACTTGGGAGGCCGATGACGAGGTGGTGCTGGATCTGGGGTAGGGCTCCTGCCCTTCGTCCCTGCACCTGCTGCTCCTCGCTCCAGCTTGCCGAGGGAAGAGCCGGGGCCGTTGCTTCTCCTCCCGGCCAAACATGTGTTGCTTTTCCTCCCGGCCGAACAGGAAGTGGGTCCTGAGACCTGATTGGCTGGGAATCTTAAGACTCCCTGGCCAATCAGGTCTCAGGACCTGCTTCCTGATTGGCCGGGTGGAGAAGCAGGAAGACATTATCTAATATTAAATCACTAATGTCACACAACTGGGTGGGCTCAGGGCGTAGTGCTCTGCCCCCCGAGCTCACCCTATTTTAAGCCAATTAGAGCCTCAGGTTCTAATCATGTGCTTAAAAAAACAAACAAATTGAAATCCATGCACCGGCACCCTGCATGTAGATTAGGGGCCGGGCGCATAGATTAGGGGGGGAGGCGGCGACCCTTATGAATGGGCTGCCACTGCATTTAACGCAGCATGTTGGATTGATAGATGGTGCCACCTGTCAAACTCAGATATTCAAGTCAATGAAGCCATGTGGATCAGTTTCCAGTGCATGGGCTAATGTGAGCCTAAAACCAGAAAATAGTTGTGTAAAACAGCTGGCCGTTAGACTGTTACTGTGGCTTTTTGTGCCAGTGTGCATGCAGTGAAGAAAACCCGGCCTTGTTCCTTACAGTCATGGTATTGGTAAATATTGCTGGTCATTTCATACTAGTTAGACACTGCCATATCCCAGGACTTTCTCCATAATAAGCTGGTGTAAGGTATGAAATCTAAATGTTTTCATCCACTTTGAACATCCAGCACAAGTGATGAAAATCTAACTGATTCATTCTGTACTGTATTTGTCACTTTAATTTTATATTTAAAGAGCATATGCCAAAAACAAATAATAGTTCCCTCCAAAGATGAACCACAACTGGTTATGTGATAAAACAAAAAGGTTCTGTTCTGAATAGTAGATAGTTATCAGAATCTCTGACAAAAGCTTTAATGCACAGATGAAGCTGATGGCATTAAGATTTTTTATTGCAAGGATTAAATAACACATCATAGGTAGCAGGAAGGGAAGACCTAATCACTGTGTTTCAGCTGCAGTAATCCCAAAGTTAGTTGCGATGTGATAATCCATTCTTGGAAGGACATTATGGATCTTGGCAAGTAGTTGTTTTAGAGGCTTACTGAAAAATAAAGGACACAGTTGCATGTGATGGTATTTGAAGATTTGAAGCTATACAACTACCGAGGGCACGTGCTTCATTTATACAGTATATATATATATATATATATATATATATATATATATATATATAAAAAAACAAAAGGAAAACATATTTAGTAAAATGTATTAAATAAAATAAAAATATTGGCATGATGGATGGAGAAATGTATTTATAGCTTCTTTAATTTAAGAGGGTGCAAAAATAAAGATTCCCAGGTGGGAATTCAGGTCTTGCTAAGAATTTAACGCATTACAGAAAATCCACTAAGATGTATGCTGTAACAATTAATCAGATTCTGATTTCTAAATTTGAGGGTTTGGTAGGATAACACACTTTCACAAAGGTTTGGGCTTCTATAACAGAAGTGAAGCCTGTGTCAAGTAATTTTTTGCTACCTTTTACTTAAAATAATGTAGTATGATTCAGCTGAACTGCTTCACCCATACACACTTGTAACGAAACATCCCACACTTCGCTTGAGTGCTTTCGTCATATACCGCTTCCTCCCAGTCTGAATATAGATATCAGATATTCCAACCGCTATCAACAACAAACAAGACGATACTCATTTGATTGCTGAACATGGACTGTCTATTAGAACCAAAATACAAGTCTTATATACAGTTGAGGAGGAGGAGGTTCCTACCTCCTGCTCATATTACTCTAACAATAAACCTGTAACCAGAAACATAAATTAACATGAGCTAATTAACGAATCCCTTAAAGCAGCCGATGTGACTCCCTAACTACAATGCACATTATCATACATATCAACACAGAACTCCTTCATACAATTGCAGGGTTAATTAGCACGAGCAACAATGGGTGAAAGACTTAGAAGTTATACTAGACTCATTTACATTATAACAGACAACAGACAGACAGGTGGCTGGAGTTGACATCAGCATCTCCTAACAGTAGGTGTCCCAACATTATGAATCAGTCACTCTTTCTAAAATGACATATACAGGTTACCAGAGTCTGTGTGTCTTGGGGGGACATGGACCTGAATCCAAAGTAACACCATCTCAAGGGTCCCCAGGCATAAAGCTAACAAAGAGCACCATTCCCCAAAATGCCAGAGCCCATGATCGCAAGGCAAGAGGCTAGCATTCAGTCCTCTCCAAAAGTCTCCGTTCTGGCTAGGTCTGTCACAACACTGAAAACTGGAACATGCATAGACCATATATTATTTGTTCTATAATGAAGTGAAAATATTTTTTTCTCTTAGAAGAAAAGGGGAAGCACTTCTGAGGGCTTAGAATAGCTCAGATTTTTTAACACATAATATAGTACAGATTTTGAGCTAGAGCATCTCTCCCTCAAGAGAGATACTCTGCTTGCAGAATCTTGTCTCCAGCCAGAGGGGGACAGACAGCTGTCCCATCCCAGTAGATCCTAAAAGAAAACAAAAAAACACCAGAGCATCCTAGTTTAACACCTATCTATACACTTTATACAGCTTCTGCCAGGAGGAGGTTAGCATCCTGCCGACAGAAATATCAATTATATTTCACTGTAGCACACATACTTTTCTTTTGTTCTGTCAGGAGGGGGTTATGGCCTGCTGACAGAAACAAACAGGTAAAAGGAACACAGTATCAAGGTTAATAGTTCTCTTTGGAGTTCCTGATGGGATGGGCCCCTCCCCGGACTGACAGGCTCCTTAAAAGAGTTCAAGTAGGGATCAGACCTTACCCTCAGTTTCCCTGCAACAGGGAAAGGTTCATCCAGGCGCAACCAGGGTGGCAGGCTGGTCTGATCCTGCAGAAAGTCAGGAAGAAAGGCACATTCTGCTACCCTCCAGCAGTTCATGTGGCACATTTTCATGGTAACCTGTACTCTTCAACAGTTTCTTGAAGCATAAAAATGCGGATGAGGCAGTCTCTTCCTACCCCCCCTTTCCTCCCTGATGGATACTGAGTGGCTCTTTGTAGGCCGCCCTGCCTTTACAATAAGTACCCAGGATCTATAGATTGCTCTCCCCAGCCGCCATTCACACCAAATGTCCTCGAAACCGGCCCAGGTTTTAGCACAATCTGACACCCGCAGAGGCTTGGGGATATGCAAATAATCCCAGACCATATCATCCTTCCACTCTCCCCGGGAGCTCTTAATGATGTCCATGGTCTTGGGAGGGACATAAGGGTAGTCCAGACCCCACTCCAGAGCAACTTTGCACTGCACCTCCTGCTGGAATCTGGAAAACCTGGGCAGTTCCCAACATGGGACCTCTTGACCCACTGCCTGTATGCAGGTGCTCTGGTCTGGGTGATAGAGGGTCTGTTCAAAAAGAGCTGTCTGCTGCTGATAGGGGCTCCTGTAGCTTCTTCAGTTCCCATAGCTGGCTCTGGTACATCTCCACCCTTGGACTGGACCTCCAGGACCTGGGAACCTCCTGTCTCCCACTCCTCCTCCGAGCAGCTATTTGGAGATGACCACTCCGCTAGCCTCTCCAGGTAACCAAACTCTGTTTGCAATCTGGGGGAACCCCAATTTATGGCCTTGCCCTCGCACTCCTCTTCTGGACCACCTGAGGGCACATCCCCCTTCAACACTGGCTCCTTCCAGAAAGGGTTAGCAATGGACACAGGGGCATCCGGCATTCAGGAACTTCTGGCTCCTGCATGGCAGTACTTACAGTCGCCAGGTCCCAGACCAGGCCGCAGGCCACGACAGACTCCTCTTACCTTATGCCGCCAATCTTTGCAGGTGAGTCACCAGGCTCTGACTATACTCCACCTTTTAGGGATGACTCCAGGCCCTCTCCGAACTTCCGCAGCTGCACGCGACACAGTCCTAAGTGCAGGTCCACATTGTAGTACTGTGGCTCATGCTGGCTGTATGCAAGCTGGGTAAGTGGTTCGCCACAATGTCCACACCGGATCCATGCACTAACCATTGCGATTGGTATCTGGACACAGCAGGCACAGTCACTCCATCCCCTCCACTATCCCTAGGACAAATCCCCCACAATGCTCCAACCGGACACCAGTGTCCACTCCTTCAGATCAGGCAACCAGGTCAGCGCTGGGTATACACGTCCACCGTCAGCCATCTTTCTCCTCTGCCTACAGATAGCATACAGATAGCAACCAGTTCATAGCTCAGATGTGAGCAGACGTCTGTCACAGGAGCTCCTGCCTTCTGCCTTCCAAGGCACATCTAGCGTTCCTATCCCCATACAGGGGCTGCCTAACAGGCTACAGCCCCCGGGACCAGGCCCTATCCCTTACAGTCGTACCTAAAGCGAAGCACAGCCGCCATCAGGTACCATCACCGCCGCCATCCAGGCCGCCACTCACTCACCAGTGACCGGTAACGGCCGGCAGGACAGTCCGTGGCTGAGGCCTAGTTCCGGGCTCCTCCACCTCAGCATCGGCCCCCCCTCACTTCCTTCCTTTGCGGGCACGCCTGTCTCCCCCGCATCGGAAATCCTCTAGTCGGCAGTAGACTCGTAGCCGCAACTACCACCGCCTGCCCAGCATAACTTGTCAGCCGCGGCGGCCATCTTGGTACACCCGCCCAGCCTCAGCACTCTCCTTACCGAGCCTAGGCACCAGGCGCCATCTTGGTACACCTGGACCTATATCTACAGGACTTTAACAGTACTACAGTAATACAAGCAGCAAGAACTGCTAATACAATTACTATCATCTTGCCCTCATTCTCAGCAACATCATCACCCTCCTCATCTGCATCTTCAACTAGGTAAGTATACCGGGTTCCTCCATTAGCTAGCTGATCCAGGGCAACCCGATCGCCTCTAGAGGGATCAGGAAGGAATTTTTTCCCCCGCTGTAGCACTATTGGCTCGTGCTTGGCCGGGGTTTTTCGCCTTCCTCTGGATCAACGGGGGGGGGTTAGATAGGGTAGATCATCACCGTCTTCACCAGGACCACCAGCGACATCACCATCATCACTCATCTTTACCCAGGTAAGTATATCAGGTTCCTGCCATTAGCGGGAAGGCTCAGGGTAGCTTCAACAGCCTCCAGGGAGCAGCAAGGAATCATCATCATTGGGATCATTATCATTATCGTCAGCTGGATCATTCTCAACATGGGCAATATTAAATACTCAGCTGACACCATCCGAAGCCTAAAGAACTTTACCACTATACTACCAACACCCATCCAAAAAAAACTACAAAAAGAACGAATCCTAAGAATTAGTCAACTATCAACAGGAAAAAACATTAGAGCCCCACGGATACTACAACATCTATCAAGTGCCCTAATCAACACCAGATCAGCAGTCAAACACAGACAGGAAATCCATGATTTCATCACTCAACACAACATAGATTGCCTCTTCATCACTGAAAGCTGGCTAACACCCGACTGCAATACCATCCTAGCAGAACTAGTGCCGGAGAACTACCGCATCCTAACGGAGCACAGAACAGGACAAAGAGGAGGAGGCCTAGCAGTAATTTACAAGGACCACCTCACGTTCATCAAACCAACTCTACAGAACTCATTACCTTTTATGGAAACGCTCACTTTGCAACTTCAAACTACACCCCAGGATACCGTCCACATACTGCTCTGCTACAGACCACCGGGACCAAAGACACAACTCCTCACACATTTCGATGAATTTTTCTCGACACACCATGAAAACCAAAAACCTCCTGCTACTCGGAGACTTCAACCTCTGGGCCAATGCCCCCGAAGACCCTATCGCCACCGCCTGCATCGACCAACTAGAAAAACTAGGCTTGCAACAACTGATAAATACTCCTACACATGTATCAGGTCACACTCTTGACCTAATCTTCAAACAAAATATGGACATCAACACACTGGACAACCAGCCTCTACCATGGACAGACCACCATGCCATCAAATTTACCATAACGACCAACACCACCCGACAAAAATCAATACAATCAGCAATAACATACTGGACAAGATCACAGAAGAAACTATACTCTGAACTTTTCAAAACCACACTACAGAACAATATGGAAATGCTAAACCAAAACCACTCAACAGAAGAAACACTCAACTCCCTGAACAAAGCTTTGCTACAGACAGCAGACACGGTTGCTCCAAGACGCAGAGCGCGCATCCGCAAAAACAACGCGGGCTGGTTCAATGACGCTCTGACTTTACTGAAACAAGAACGCAGAAGAGCAGAAGGAGCATGGAGAAGAAATTCAACAAAGGAGAACTACATAATCTACAAAGCACTCACTAGGAAATATCATAAAGCAATCTTCAAAGCAAAAAAAGACCATTTCGCTAACACCATCGCAAAAGCCCTAAACCGCCCCCGTGAACTCTTTAAACTAGTGGCCCAGACCATGAATCCCATCTGCTTGGAGTCTTCAGCAAACGAAACACAGGAATTCTGCAATGAACTGTCAAATTTTTTTATCAACAAAATCGATAACATTAGGAAAATAATTCAGCAGGAAAAATCAAACAACCCCACACGGCCAAAGGATGAAAAGAACCAGATAAATAATCTGCAATCAAAGAAATTTACTCTGGTCCCAATTACAATCGACACTACTAAAAACATCATCAGAAGCCTCCGAGATAGTACTTCACCGAACGACATCATTCCGGCAAAACTACTGAAAGAATGTACCGACATCTTAGCACCGCTCATAACACACTTCATCAACCAATCGTTCAAAGAAGGTATTGTGCCGACTTCCCTTAAACAAGGAATAATCAAACCCCTCCTAAAGAAACCTAACCTTGACCCGAATGACCCAAATTTTAGAAGACCGGTAACAAGCCTGACCACCATCTCCAAGATCATCGAGAAAGTTGTAACACAACAGCTACAACTTCATTTGGATACCCACAAACTCCTGGATCCACTTCAATCGGGGTTCCGCCCAGGCCATGGGACGGAAACGGCACTTCTTAAAATATGGGACGACGCACTAGAAGCAGCAGATGACGGAGAATCGTGCCTCTTGGTGCTGCTGGACCTTAGTGCAGCCTTTGATACAGTAGATCACAAAATTCTACTTACGCGCCTCACAGAAGTGGCAAGAGTCGCGGACAAGGACCTACCATGGTTCACATCATTTTTGGAAAACAGATCCCAGACAGTGAAACTGGGAGCCTTCACCTCGGCACCACGCATAAATACATGCGGAGTC
The DNA here is from genome assembly GCA_029206835.1 of Rana muscosa. Taxonomy (NCBI): domain Eukaryota; kingdom Metazoa; phylum Chordata; class Amphibia; order Anura; family Ranidae; genus Rana; species Rana muscosa. Next base: position 795,071,720 of record CM055118.1, read on the forward strand.
CCTCAAGGATCACCCCTGTCACCGGTACTCTTCAACATCTACCTCCGACCACTCCTCAAAATCATCAGTGAACAGGATCTACGTTATCACTCCTATGCAGACGACACCCAACTTTACTTTCGCATCAACAACAAAAAAGAACAATATTACGGGCTGGAAAAATGCCTTACATTAATCAACAATTGGATGACAGAGAGCTCCCTCAAGCTTAATGCATCCAAAACAGAACTGTTCATTTTCCACGCTAACCGAAAGAAAAACGCCAGGACCACATGGACACCATCCACCATCCTTGGACAAAACATAACCCCAAGCACCAAAGTAAAAAGCCTGGGAGTCATCTTTAACTCAGACATGACTATATGGACGCACAAATAGGATCAGTAGTCAGCGGATCTCACCACCTTCTCCGCCTGCTACGAAGACTTATCCCTTTCATCCCAGAAAAAGACAGAGCAGTAGTAGTCGGAACCATCATCAATTCCCAGCTTGACTACGCTAATTCCCTTTATCTAGGACTTCCCAAATACCAGATTGCACGTCTACAAGTCATCCAAAACACAGCGGCCAGACTGGTAACAGGGAAAAAACCCTGGGAATCAATCACACCATCCCTGAGAAGCCTCCACTGGCTATCCGTAAAGGATCGGGTCACATTCAAGACCCTCTGCCTCACCCACAAATGTGCACAAGGAAAGGCACCACAATATCTATGCGAAAAAATAAAACACTACACCACTACTCGTGACCTTCGATCAACCAACCAAAACCTCCTCCATATCCCCAAGACTCGCTACAAAGCCAAGGGAGAACGAAGGTTTGCTGTCCAAGGACCAAGACTATGGAATGCGCTACCCATGAACATCCGCATGGAAGAAAACCATCGAGCCTTCCGGAAAAAACTAAAGACCCATCTCTTCTAAAGGATCTCAACGACACTGGATGCCAAGCGCCTTGAGGCGATTTAGTTCGCAATTGTAGCGCTATACAAGTTCTCACTCACTCACTCACTCACGCCTCATGGTGTCTGCAACTGCTAGCAGGGAACACTGGGTCTCCTCTAGGGCACCACCCCCACGCTTCCAGATAGGATGGCATCTGTAAAACTGATAGGCAGGCCCCTCCCCTGGCATGCTGCTGTAACCCCTTGTTAGATGAACTGAAGTTAGCAGGCATGCTGATACTAGCAGAACTTTTTCTGGCATGTCGTTCAGCACCGACCGTGCCCGAGCAACTGGGAACAAATGACCGCTGACTTTTCTGGGGGTTGCCAATAGCAACAATAAAGTTTGTAGCCCATGCCTCACTAAAGGGAACACTTGTAGTATAGTTCCGCCCGCAGGCACCCGTAGGCTGACCCCAATCACCACAGGCCACAGTAAACAATCCAAGGCATACTTTACTGTTTAAAGCAGGAGTCTGAGGCATAAGTTCAAGATGTCCAGCATTAGCAGAACACTAGACATATTTGTAATCCATGGGCGTGATCGCCCGCCGTGGTTGTCATGGGTGACAGCACATGGTATACAGTTACTTAGTTGCAGAATTAACACAAGTGTCAACCCCAGCACCGGTTGGGGCAACTGGGCAAGCATATAGCAATAATTGGCAAACGGCTCCTGCTGGTTGCTATGGGCAACCACACTTGTTACTGTGATACTAAAAAGCAGGCAGAACACATACAGTGGGCTACGGAAAGTATTCATACCCACGTAAATTGTCACTCTTTGTTATATTGCAGCCATTTGCTAAAATCATTTAAGTAAATTTTTTTTCCTCATTAATGTACACACAGCACCCCACATTGACAGAAAAACACAGAATTGTTGACATTTTTGCAGATTTATTAAAAAAGAAAAACTGAAATATCACATGGTCCTAAGTATTCAGACCCTTTGCTCAGTATTTATTAAAAGCACCCTTTTGATCTAATACAGCCATGAGTCTTTTTGGGAAAGATGCAACAAGTTTTTCACACCTGGATTTGGGGATCCTCTGCCATTCGTCCTTGCAGATCCTCTCCAGTTCTGTCAGGTTGGATGGTAAACGTTGGGTCTCTCAGCCATTTTTAGGTCTCTCCAGAGATGCTCAATTGGGTTTAAGTCAGGGCTCTGGCTGGGCCATTCAAGAACAGTCACAAAGTTATTGTGAAGCCACTCCTTCTTTATTTTAGCTGTGTGCTTAGGGTCATTGTCTTGTTGGAAGGTAAACCTTCAGCCTAGTCTGAGGTCCTGAACACTCTGGAGAAGGTTTTCATCCAGGATATCCCTGTACTTGGCCGCATTCATCTTTCCCTCGATTGCAACCAGTCACGGAGGCCACTGTGCTCTTAGGAACCTTAAGTGCAGCAGAATTTTTTTTGCACACAGTAAGTTGGCAGGGCAGTCAGCAACCCCAGTCCTGGCAGTGCCCACATGATGCTGACAATGCAAAAGGCCCAATTACTGGCAGGATCAAGTTTATGTTTAGGCATTTATAAAAAAAATACATAAATTATTAGGCCGATAATGCTATAATACACTTACCAAAAGGCAACTTATACATAATTTTTTTTTATTAGGCCTCTTGCATACAAGCTGTAAAGTACAGTGTATGGGCGTAAAGTAGAAAAATATGTCTGTTGTTGTAGTGCCAGGGACCACAGCTGTAGTATACTTTTGCCCATAAGAGAAAATGCTATACACTAAGGCGACCAGATTTTTAAAATGATATCTGGGGACATATTTTTTTTCTTACTAGTACTGGCGGCAATCAGCGACTCTCTGCCCATCACCGCCACCACCCGCCTCACAGCCTGTCAAGTCTTACTCTCCGGGCCCCGGCTACTACTGGGTGGGGAGCTGAGGAAGATCACTCTACCAAGGAAGACAAGGAGATAAGCAGGCAGGAGGCTGGCTGGGACTTGAGCCAAGGCAGAAGAACATGCGAGCGGAGCTGAATGGGCATGCACCCGAAACTGAAGAAATATTCCCTCCGCTCCGACCAGCACATGATCATCAGAAAGGGGCACAGATAATGGAAAAAAATACACCCCCTAAGCTAGTAGGTGCAGTGGATGGGGGGGGGGGGGTGTAATTCAGATTTTTTTTTTATTCTGCACTGACAGTCTTTGAAATTGCCCCAGCACCTGTTCAAATCCGATCCGGGGACAAAACCGGGGACAGACTTGGTCTGAGCACAGTGTCCTCAATCCGGGGACTGTCCCCGGAAAGCGGGGATGTCTGGTCACCCTACTATACACGCATAACCACCAGAACTGACGTGTACTCGTGCATGGGTATAGGGGCACTTTTTAAAAAGTAAAATTTTAGCATTTTGAAAAATTCAACCATACGCATGCATGAATACACATCTTTCCTGGTGGTTAGGTGTGCACAGATTTTTCAGTAATTAATTTCTATGGGCAAAAAATACGCTCAAACTTTGTTTACCCAGTGTCACAACAAGAGGCTTTAAGCCTCATACACACGGGCGGGAATCTCGTCGGGAAAAAAACCGTTGGTTTTCCCGCCGAAATTCCCGGCAAGCTGGCCTTGCTCACCAAGTGTACACACGGCCATTCAAAAGAACCGCCGTTCTTTTGAATGGCAAGAACGCGGCGACGTCACCGACTACAACGAGCATGCGCTCGTCACATTCGATGCCGTCGCCGCCATCTTGCTACACCCCACACTACCCTTGTAAGTTACCACGCATGCTTCAAAGTCTCATCGAGCATGCGCGGGCTTACCTGGGGACAGGTAAGCATACAAACCTCGTACACACACACGGAAAATAGAGAGCAGGTTCTCTATTTTTCTCGTCGAGATTCCTGGCAGTTATCCCGACGAGAAACCATACACACGACCGTTTTTCTCGGCAACAAGCTCTCCTAGCAGCTTTCTTGCCGAGAAAACCGGCCGTGTGTACGAGGCTTCAGAGTTAAAGCCTGTCACCAGACCATTCATTTAAAAAAAAAAAAAAAAAAAAAAAAAAACTTCCCATAAAATTATATGTGCATTTAACATATTTATGCATATCATTTACTGTAAAAGCCTTACTTATGTAGCGATACCTCCAACTAAGAAGGCTGCAGATTTAGTTTGGGCCCTGAAGACAGCTCCGCCAACCCCCGGCAATATACTCGACCCCCTACTGGCACAGTTAGTTCTGACAGCAATATATATATCTTATACTGTATGAGGAATTAAACATTGAGACAATAGTAGCATAAAAAGGGTATATGATTTACTTAAGCTTTTGATAAGAAAGAGGTTAACATTTATCACAGTTCACAGAGTATATATATATATATATATATATATATATATATATATATATATATATATATATAATGCAGAGTCCTGCAACACTAACACACTATGAATATGGAGTTAACAGCAACAAGTGCGCCACGTGGGCGACCGTTAACTAGGCGCCCTGTGGCGCAGTAACCAAACAAAAATAGAAAGCTGACCAGGCCTGGTTCAGATATCTACAACTTAGTCTATAGGGGATGATGTTCTTTTCTTCACCGGCAGGTCTTTAACGGTGGTGCACATTAACAGAGTATAATTTGTAATCCAGTAGGAAAGGTAAAGATGGGGTAAACACTTTGCTATGTGAACTCTGAGTTCAGCTCTGATAAGGTTCTTCAGTGAGAGTATCCGGAACAACTTGTGGGCCACGGCAGTCTATAGGCCTATTAGCAGTAACAGTATATGGTTTGGGCATACGCCCCTCACCCGCCCTGACTGCGGTCCCAGTCTGGGAACTTCCACCAACTGTGTCACACACACACACAGTGTCTCCAGCGATCGGGCCCCCGATCCAACGAATGCTGTAGTTAAGCAAAGTCAGATGCCACCCCGGCTCGCAGAGGGGTGGAAGGCTCTTTGGTGCTGCGCAAGACCTCAGGCTTCAGGCCTTGCACTCCGACACATCCGCACAGGAGGATCAGTCTCTGAAGTCTCGTGTCCCAAAAAGGCCGAACCCAGCCTCGCCTCCTCCTCTTATAACCCCTCCCATGAGTCTCTGCGGTGGAAACATTGCCGAACGGGGTTCTGGGTAATGTAGTCTCTCTGCATTAAAGGGGAACGCCCCGCTACACTTATGTAGAGATCCAAAAGAACTGAGACTGCTGCTGGGTGCCACCATATTGAATGTGATGTCAGCAGCCCCAGCATACTAAAGCCTCGTACACACGGCCGAGAATCTCATCAGGAAAAAACTCGTTGTTTTTCTTGACGAGATTCTTGGACAAGAAACTTGTCCCGGCTGAGTGTACACACGCTCGATTCAAAGAACCCGGGGTTCTTTGAATGGAGCGAACGCAGTGACGTCATCAACTACGACGAGCGTGCGCTCATCACATTCGATGCCGTCGCCGCCATCTTGCTACACCCTACCTATGCCTAGGAAGCTACCACGCATGTGTCGAAGTCCTTTCGAGCATGCGCGGGTTTCCACGGCGACAGGTAAGTGTACACACACTCGGGTTTCTCGTTGAGAAACAGGCCGTCGAGAAACCTGACAAGAAAATGGAGAATCCTGACGAGAAAATAGAGAGCAGGTTCTCTATTTTTCTCGTCGAGATTCTTGTCGGTTTTCTTGATGAGAAAACTGAAAGCCGCGTACACACGACCGATTTACTCGGCAAGAAAGCTCTGCCAGCAAGTTTCTTGCTGGTTCTTGCCGAGAAACTCGGTCGTGTGTACGAGGCTTTAGAGTTGTCCCTCAATTGACACTATATTATTCTCCTTCCCTCCATATTCAATAGCCACATAATGTAGGGAAGTAAAGGAAGGGGCAGAGGAGCTGGGACAGCACAGAGAGTAATTAGCCACTCCATAAACACGAGAGGGCTATGATATGCAAATAAGTACATTTTCTAGTTAAAGGCACATTGCTAGTGATGAAAAATAAAAAAAATGATAGCACTTAAAGTGGTTGTAAACCCTGTAGTACATTTTTTTTTTTTAAACCCACCTGCAAGACAAAGGCATAACTAGCATACTAGCTCATTATGCATCACTTACCTTAGATCGGGGCCCCCGAAGCCGTCCTCGTCTCCCTCTCCAGCCGCAACCATCGCTGCGGCGATAGCCGGAATGTTACTTCCGGGTATCGCCGCTCCAGCCAATCACGACGCCGCTCCGGCACTGTGATTGGCCAGAGCGGCAAAAACGTGACTCCGCGCATGCGCGTGGGAGCCGTCAATCCGGCTAAGCCGGATTTGTGAATGGGATTAACCCTATGAATGCGCCGTTGTCTATGGTGCGCATGCGCTGTAGACAACGGTGCATTCTTTTTTGTAAAATATCTCCTAAACCGTGTAGGTTTAGGAGATATTTCATGCACCTACAGGTAAGCCTTAATCTAGGCTTACCTGTAGGTGAAAGTTACATAAGTGGGTTTACAACCACTTTAAAAACACTGCAAACAGTCTCCTAGACTGTAAGCTCTAACAAGCAGGGCCCTCTGATTCCTCCTGTATTGAATTATAAAGTAATTGTACTGTCTGCCGAAATGTTGCAAAGCGCTGCGCAAACTGTCAGTGCTATATCAATCCTGTATAATAATAATAATAATAAAAAACATTTAAAATACTTGATGTTTTTGTGATAAATGACAGGATCTGGTTATCATACACTTAAGCCCCGTACACACGGTCGGACTTTTGGCCAACAAACGTCATTTTGAGCAAGTTGGACCAACAATCCGACCGTGTGTACGCTCCATCGGACAAACTTTTTTCGTTTGGTTTTGGATTTCATCGGACAAAAGTTGGGTCTGCAAACGGACAAACTTTTGCCCAACAAAAGTCTGATGGAGCAAAGTCCGACCGTGTGTACAGGAAACCATCAGACTTTTGTCCGATGGACTAAACAACTAATGTTAAAATCAACCAACAATAGCAGAGGTTGACCAAAGGGTGGCGGTAAAGAGCAGAAAAGAGCAGAAAAACCACGTGATGTTGCAAAAAGTTTTGGGAAAGTTTGCAGAAAAGTCTGAGCGTGTGTATGCTATGGGTGTTCCCAACCAACTCCGTTCGGACAAAAAACCACGGAAAGGTCAGATGGAAGTCCGACCGTGTGTACGAGGCTTTAACTAACAAAGCATGTGTAGCGGACACCCTCGTCCCAGTCCCCTCTATTAAAGTTCAACTCGCACTGTCTCTGGTCTAGGGGTATGATAGGGGAGGGAGAGGGTGAGCTATGCCAGGCTTCTACCACAGGTGTGATGTGGTATCAGCAATGTTTTTTTTACCTTCGGGTCTGTGCTGTGCATCTGGATCCTCCCTCCAAGAGTCTCCGTGAACCTTGTCTGCCAGAAATTGAGCCCCACACCATTAAAGTCCAACACACTTTTATTGTAGAACATAACATGGACTCCCTTGGCTATAAAACAGAAAAGGAGGTGTGGGTGCGAATAGGCCCAGACACAAGTTCGATCCTCCACTCTCCTCCCTGAGAGTGGGCTATGGTCTCCGCACGAGGGAAATTCTCCTTCCGGACGGTCTCCGACAAGAGACTCACCCGTCACCAGCAGTATGCTGCACCGGGTCTTCAGATGAGGAGCTCTTCCCGGTCCATTACGCCCACCTTGGATTCAGGCATCCATCCTCGGAGTGCCTTAGGATCCTTCCCTCGCGGAACTCAGTGTTGGGCACTGAGCTCCGGACCTCCATCCAAGTACCTCACCCCAGGACTAAAGGTGCCTGAGGTGGAACACGATCTCCGGTGGTCCTCTAGGCCTAGGCCGCCTAGAGGACGGACACGAACCACCGTCCGCAAGCTGAAGGTGCCTGGGACTCCGACCCGTGACCAAGATGGCCGGCCCCTTTATACCCCCTCCCAGCAAGCACGGCGGGTTCCCCGCCCCACCATACCGCTGCCGAGAGAGTACAAAAAGGAGGCTCAGCACACAGCGGTATCCGTCCGTCAGCCCATGGTGACAGCGCCACCCAGTGGGCCGCCGGGAACACAACACCGGTGTGACTGAAAAATTCAAAAATTACCCCGGGAAAGTAAGTACCCGCTACACATGCATGGGTGTACAAATGATCTTATAACATTTCTGCAAATATGTAAATTAGAAAGATCTCAAGAATCTGAAATTTTTTAAAAAAGTATTTTCTAAAAGCAGCTTTTGAGGCAATAAAATTAGTTAAACACTTTCCCACCACATATGTGCGTCATAAGCATCTTGTTAACTCGAGAATATACTTAGTCTTGCTGTCTTCTAATGAATGTTTGTAGCAAAGCTGATCTTTTATAAAAAAATACACAAGGAAGTCTTTCAAGCATAATAAGAGAGCGTACAAACAAACAGGACATTGTTATCCTTAGATTACCTCACCCTTGAGAAATTAGACGCGTGTAAATGGCTGCATTAATGTGTCCTAAGGGGCATGATTATGCCATGTAAACTATGCCCTTTGTTTTACTCTATTGTTTAACTATAAATAATTATCAATCTGCGCCATGTTTATGAGCTAAATCACTTTCAGCATACAGTATCTCACAAAAGTCAGTACACCCCTCACATTTTTGTAAATATTTTATTATATCTTTTCATGTGACAAGACTGAAGAAATTACACTTTGCTACAATGTAAAGTAGTGAGTGTACAGCTTGTATAACAGTGTACATTTGCTGTCCCCTCAACATAATGCAACACAGCCATTAATGTCTAAACCATTGGCAACAAAAGTGAGTACACCCCTAAGTGAAAATGTCCAAATTGGGCCCAATTAGCCATTTTTCCTCCCCGGTGGCATGTGACTCGTTAGTGTTACAAGGTCTCAGGTGTGAATGGGGAGAAGGTGTGTTAAATTTGGTGTTATCGCTCTCTCTCTCTCATACTGGTCACTGGAAGTTCAACATGCACCTTATGCCAAAGAACTCTCTGGGGATCTGAAAAAAAGAATTGTTGCTCTACATAAAGATGGCCTAGGCTATAAGAAGATTGCCAAGACCCTGAAACTGAGCTGCAGCACAGTGGCCAAGACCATACTGTGGTTTAACAGGACAGGTTTCACTCAGAACAGGCCTCTCCATGGTCGACCAAAGAAGTTGAGTGGACGTGCTCAGCGTCATATCCAGAGGTTGTCTTTGGGAAATAGACGTATGAGTGCTGCCATCATTGCTGCACAGGTTGAAGGGATGGGGGGTCAACCTGTCAGTGCTCAGACCATACGCCGCACACTGCATTAAAATGGTCTGCATGGCTGTCGTCTCGTCCCAAAGGGAAGCCTCTTCTAAATATGATGCACAAGAAATCCCGCAAACAGTTTGCTGAAGACAAGCAGACTAAGGACATGGAATACTAGAACCATGCCCTGTGGTCTGATGAGACCAAGATAAACTTATTTGGTTCAGATGGTGTCAAGCGTGTGTGGCGGCAACCAGGTGAGGAGTACAAAGACAAGATTGTCTTGCCTACAGTCAAGCATGGTGGTGGGAGTGTCATGGGGCTGCATGAGTGCTGCCGGCACTGGGGAGCTACAGTTCATTGAGGGAACCATGAATGCCAGCATGTACTGTGACATACTGAAGCAGAGCATGATCCCCTCCCTTCGGAGACTGGGCCGCAGGGCAGTATTCCAACATGATAACGACCACAAACACACTTCCAAGACAACCACTGCCTTGCTAAAGAAGCTGAGGGTAAAGGTGATGGACTGGCCAAGCATGTCTCCAGACCTAAATCCTATTCAGCATCTGTGGGGCATCCTCAAACGGAAGGTGGAGGAGCGCAAGGTCTCTAACATCCACCAGCTTCATGATGTCGTCATGGAGGAGTGGAAGAGGACTCCAGTGGCAACCTCTGAAGCTCTGGTGAACTCCATGCCCAAGAGGGTTAAGGCAGTGCTGGAAAATAATGGTGGCCACACAAATAATTGACAATTTGGGCCCAATTTGGACATTTTCACTTAGGGGTGTACTCACTTTTGTTGCCAGCGGTTTAGACATTAATGGCTGTGTGTTGAGTTATTTTGAGGGGGACAGCAAATTGACATTGTTATATAAGCTGTACACTCACTACTTTACATTGTAGCAAAGTGTCATTTCTTCAGTGTTACATGAAAAGATATAATAAAATATTTTCAAAAATGGGAGGGGTGTACTCACTTTTGTGAGATACTGTATATGCTGTAAAATTACTTTTCATTTTAAAATGATTTAATTATGTTAGATAACATGACAGTATTTTATTTATGTGTACTGTGTATTGTACTATGTATTCAGCCACTAAATATTTCTCTCCCCACCTCTCTCTAGTTACATTATGGATTTGTAAATATGTTTGAAAGTCTGGACCACTCTTTGGCACTCTCAATATAACAAGTTGTGATGTGGTTTAAAGTGGTTGTAAACCCACTTTTTAAACAAAGACCTACAGGTAAGCCTAGATTAAGGCTTACCTGTAGGTGCAAGAAATATCTCCTTAACCTACACTGTTAAGGAGATATTTGTATGTAAATGCGGCGACGCTGACGTCACCCCATTCACAAATTCGGCTAGGTCGCAACATTCGACGACGTACCCGAATTCGACAGCTCACGCGCGCATGCGCGGAGTCACGTCTTCTCTGCTCCGGCCAATCACAGCGCCGGAGCGGCGCTGTGATTGGCTGCAGCGGCGATACCCGGAAGTAACATTCCGGCTATCGCCGCAGCGATGGATGCGGCTAGAGGAGGGACACGGACGACTTTGGGTGCCCCGATCGAAGGTAAGTGGTACATAATGAGCTATTATGCTAGTCATACTAGCTCATTATAGCTTTGTCTTGCAGGTTAGTCAAAAAAAAAAAAGGGTTTACAACCACTTTAAAGGGGTATAGTGCAAATCATTTGATGGAGGGGGATTATGGTGTGGGGTTGTTTTTCAGGGGTTGGGCCTGGCCCCTTAGTTCCAGTGAAGAGAACACTTACGGCGTCATCATACCAAGACATTTTGGACAATTTTATGTTCCTAACTTTGTGGGAACAGTTTGGGGATGGCCCCTTCCTGTTCCAACATGACTGAGCACCAGTGCACAAAGAAAGATCCATAAAGACATGGATGAGTGAGTTTGGGGTGGAGGAACTTGACTGGCCTGCACAGAGTCCTGACCTCAACCCGATAGAACACCTTTGGGATGAATTAGAGCAGAGACTGAAAGCCAGGCCTTCTTGCCCAACATCAGTGCCTGACCTCACAAATGCGTTTCTGGAATAATGGTCAAACATTCCCATGGACACACTCCTAAACCTTGTGGACAGCCTTCCAAGAAGAGTTGAAGCTGTTATAGCCGTAAAGGGTGGGCCAACTCAATATTGAACCCTGTCGACTAAGACTGGAATGACATTAAAGTTCATGTGCGTGTAAAGGCAGGTGTCCCAATACTTTTGACAATGTAGTGTATTTTTATTTTTTTTTATTATTTTATTTTGCTCTGACATACACTTTATGTCGCTGTGCATATAAAATGATGCTTATAAAGTTTTGGGCTTTTTTTTTCAGCTTATAGAAGCAACACTGTGTTAGCCTATGTGTCCATACTGTAAATTTTTGGACGTTTACAGGCATATTTGTAGAGGAGTGTTTGCAGGCTTAAAAAAAACCCATCACATGTGTTTTTGATTGGAGCTTTTAGGCAGAAAAGTCTATTAATGTGCCTAACCGCATCTTTTAAAGTGGTTGTAAACCCTTTACAACCACTCTATGCTACAAGTAAGCATATATTAAGGCTTACCTGTAGCTACCCAGGATATCTCCTAAACCTGCACGGTTTAGGAGATATCCCCTGTCTTCTGCATGTGCCGATGTCATCGGCACATGCGCTCTTGGGCAAACTGAAGCAATGGCACGTATTTGTCGTTGCTTCAGTCCACGTGCCGTTACCGGCGGTATGCGCGGGAGTGACGTCATTGCGCCTCCGGCTAATCACAGCGCCAGAGCGGCAATACCCGGAAGTAACCCCCGGGAGAGATGTCGGCGGCCGGAGGGGGGTACGAGGACCGCTGCAGGGGCTTCGATCTAAGGTAAGAAATTCATAATGAGCTAGTCATACTAGCTCATTATGCCTTTGTCTTGCAGGGTTTTTTAATTTTTTTTTTATTAGGGTTTACAACCACTTTAAATGCATCAAGCCTTTTTAGGTGTACATTTTTTCCAGCGTTTTCTAGATTTTTGGGAAAAAACGCTTATAAACGTGTCTCAACTCTTGTTCAGCTGAAAAATAGAACAGTCATGTGTGCCTTACAAATGCAGTTTGCATTTGCTTGCTTTCAGACTCTGATTCAAGAAAAAGTCCTATTCATTCTTCTAGTTAATAATAAAAAAATGTTTTGGGATGATAAAAAAAATACTGTCACGTGACCTGTTCAAGGTGACAGTGCTCCCCTATAGCGGCTTTTGTCCAATACAGCAAGTGTCAGAGACCACACTCCTGGTTCTACACTACCCTTTGTATAAATAAAATTTAATTTGCAGACAGTGTGGAGTATTAGGCCCCTTTCACACTGAGACGCTTTGCAGGCGCTATTGCGCTAAAAATAGCGCCTGCAATGCGCCCCAAAAAAGCCGCTCAATTGTATCCAGTGTGAAAGCCTGAGGGCTTTCACACTGGAGCGTTGCGCTTGCAGGAGGGTCAAAAAACTCCTGCAAGCCGCATCTTTGAGGAGCGATAGGAGCGGTAAAAATACCGCTCCTATAGCGCCCCTGCCCATTGAAATCAATGGGGTAGCGCCTCCAAAACGCCCGCAAAATGCCGCAAAGAGGCGTTATTGCAGGCGTTTTTAACCCATTTTCGGCCGCTAGCGGGGGTTAAAATCCCCCCGCTAGCGCCCGCAAATCGCGGGAAAAAATACCACTCCTATAGCGCCCCTGCCCATTGAAATAAATGGGGTAGCGCCTCCAAAACGCCCGCAAAACGCAGCAAAGAGGCGTTATTGCGGGCGTTTTTAACCCATTTTCGGCCGCTAGCGGGGGTTAAAATCCCCCCGCTAGCGCCCGCAAATCGAGGAAAAAAATACTGTATAGCGACGCTAAAAATAGCGCCGCTATACCGCCAGCGCATCCAGCGCTTCAGTGTGAAAGTAGCCTTACTGTAGTTTGCAGAAATTGCAAGCCATGGGTCTTGATAAACAGGCCCTTTACATTTCTTTTTTTCTTTTTGACTCTGAAATAAAATGCATGAACAATATTGGACTGTTAATGTAACTGGTATACAATGTAAAGCCATCTCTTGTTTCTGGCATTTAAAGCACCTGCCACTTTCAAAGTTGGCAACTATTCTTGCACCTCCCTATAGTGCTTGTAAAATAATATCGCGCACTGGCAGCCAACACTTCCATCACTTTGTTCTTTCATCGGGATCTCACAGATGATCTTCTTTATCATTAAAAACCTTGCAGGAAATTGTTCCTGCAAGCGATTACATTGACTGAAGGGCCACTGTAATGTGAGCTGAAGCTTCAAAAAAGCCTGTGTCTTTGATTGTCAAAGGATTTTGAGTTTTGACAGTTTTAAAGAATCAGTATCCTGTGTTATCTTAACAGTGTAAATCTTAGTGAAATATCATGGTGGCACTGGATGTCAAAAAACGAAAGCAGTGCCAGAGCATATGGTTACATAAAAGCATTCTAGTATTGTTGCTTGTGGCAATATGATTGTTTTATAATAATTCTGTAGACAGCACTCAGATTACCGTCCTACAGCAAGCTCTACCACCACATAGTGTTTTCTCCAGTGCATGAAATAGCACTATCCGCAAACCATAGAAGTGACACATCACAAAATCAAGAGGGGGGGGGGGGGGTTCTAAGCATAATTTTTCAAATAACAGTGGTTTGCTCATAAATAGCTTGAACTTTCTTCATTTAGCTAAAAAAAAGTTGACCAAAATCCATAAATAGCTTTTATCCTTTTATGTTCTCAGTAGTATCCCCAGGTTTACGCTTAGGCCCCTTTCACACGGGGCGGATCCGCTCAGCGGAGTCCACCAGCTCAGCGGGAGATCGCTCCTTTGATCTCCGCTGAGCTGGCGGATGACAGGTCTGTCTCTGCTCACTGAGCATTGAGGGACCTATCAGAGCCCTGCTGATCTCTATGGGGAGATTGGATGAAAACGGACAGCATGTGCGTTTTTCATCAGATCTCTCTGCGCCAGTCCGATAGCTGAACGTATCGTCATATGTCTCTTTTTAGCGGATCGGATGGCAGACGGGTGTCAGCGATCGCATCTCCGCTGACATTCGCCTGCTCATAGGAGTCAATGGGTGGCCTGCTCGGATACGCCTGAAAAACGGACATGCGGATCCGAGTGAGCTTATTGCGTGAAAGGGCCCTAATAGTTCTCAAGTTACTGCAAAACCAACTGCCTAGTGTTCCTCCGAAAAGATTAACAAATTGGGGTGTTTGTTGTGTGCATAAACAAAAATATTAGTAAAACAGGAGCGTGAATGTTTATATACATCTTGGACAAATTAATAATCAATTGGAGGTCAGATTATTACCAAATTGCATTTTAAAGAATAACTCCCCTCTTTGCACCATGTTATACCTGTATTTAGGGTGTAACATGGAGTAAACAGGATTGCCCTTACCCCCCAAACTGCCCAGGCGCCCACCCCTGTTACAGCATGCAGGGGTTCTTCTCCCCTGTGGAAGCTATCACTTTTGAAATTTGCACGGATCCACCTGCACAGCCGCTCTGTTTATAAATGAACTACAGTTCCCTTCTGGCACAGCAGCAGACAGACTTGTAGTTCTCAAGGGAACATGAGTGCAGTGATTACCGCACTTGTACATGGTCAATTGAAACTTCCTCCAACTGTCTCTAACTGTAATGCCACGTACACAAGACAAGATCGGAATTTCCGCCAACAAATCTTCGATGTGAACTTTTGGTCGGATATTCCGACCGTGTGTAGGCTCCATCGGACATTTGCTGTCGGAATTTCTGACAACAAATGTTTGAGAGCTGGTTCTCAATTTTTCCGACAACAAAAGTTCTTGTCGGAAATTCCGATCGTGTGTATCCAATTCCGATGCACAAAAATTCTACGCATGCTCGCAATCTATTCGACGCATGCTCGGAGTCATTGTACTTCATTTTTCTCAGCTCGTCATAGTGTTGTACGTCACTGCGTTCTTGACGTTTGGAATTTCCAAGCAACATTTGTGCGACCGTGTGTATGCAAGACAAGTTTGAGCCAACATCCGTCGAAAAAAATTCCATGGTTTTGTTGTCGGAACTTCCGATCGTGTTTACGTGGCATAAGTCTGTATCTCAGCACAGAGGAAGAGTCAGCAGGATCCTGACATTTCACCCTCGATCCACTGATTGCAATGCTTTGCAGGCTGATTTGTAAAACTTTTTTACAAGCACATTTTTCCTGCAAATATTTGTGCATTTATTATATTTTTGTAAAAGGTGGACTTAAGCCTCGTACACACGACCGAGATTCTCGTCAAAAAACGACAAGAAACTTGCTGCCAGAGCTTTCTTGCCGAGTAAATCGGTCGTGTGTACGCAGCTATCAGGTTTCTCGTCAAGAAAACCGACAAGAATCTCGACGAGAAATATAGAGAACCTGCTCTCTATTTTCTCATCAGGATTCTCCATTTTCTCGTCGAGATTCTCGTCAGCATGTTTCTCGACGAGAAAAGTGTGTGTGTGTGTACACTTACCTGTCGCCGTGGAAACCCGCGCATGCTCTAAATGACTTTGACGCATGCGCGGTAGCTTCCTAGGCATAGGTAGGGTGTAGCAAGATGGCGGTGACGGCATCGAATGTGACGAGCGCACGCTCGTCGTAGTTGATTACGTCACCGCGTTTGCTCCATTCAAAGAACCGCGGGTTCTTTGAATCGAGCGTGTGTACACTCGGCCGGGACAAGTTTCTTGTCCAAGAATCTCGTCAAGAAAAATGACGAGTTTTTTCCTGATGAGATTCTCGGCCGTGTGTACGAGGCTTTAGCCTTTAAATCTTGATCCAGCTTTAAACAGAATCTGTGAACATGAGCATACTTTTTAAAGGTCAAACACATACTGTAGGTGATTGACATAAAATAATATCTAACACTGGAAGTATTGGCCCTCGTTGCAGAGTATCCCCAGTATTCAATCTGGTGGAATGGTCAAGTGGGGAAGCGATTAAAATGCATTCAGATGCTGCAGCCCAGCTCAATCAACACTCTCCTAGGGAGCGTGTTTTCGTGTACACGTTCATTCATTTCAATAGGCTACCTTACCCGCGCGAAATGCGTGGAAAAAAGTTTCCGAAGCTTTTTAGAAATTGTGCTACACTTAATCGCAGCACCATGCAGTTTAGTGCACACTAAATTGCGCTGCTCTGCTGATGTCTGGGGTGCCGTTAAAAATGAATGACACCCCTGCACATCTGCTAAAATGCAGTGCATTTCTCTGTTGGTAGGAAATGCATGTAATTTTGTGCTCATTCCCCACTCTCAGAAATGGAAACCTAGCCCTACACAGGAATCTGTGATATACAAGAAACAAATTTTCTGTACAAAGAGTGTTTTAAAGCGGGATTCGAACCGCAATTTTTTTTTCTTTTAAAAGTCAGCAGCTACAAACACTGTAGCTGCTGGCTTTTAATAGGGACACTTACCTGTCCTACTCGCCCGCGATGTCGCCCCCCCCGAGGCCGACCCCTCGATCGTGGTTTCACTGCCCATTTCCTACTGTGCATGCGCGAGGCTCGCGCCGCTTTGTGAATGGGAGGCTGCTTTCTGGGATACACACAGAAGACCTGCCGAGGTGGAAGAAGAGGCAGATTAGCAAGTCCCGCATAGCAACCGCCCTTTCTGTTGAGTACATTTTTTTTTTTTTTCACATATTTTTTTCAATTTTTTTAAAGTATTTTGGTGTATTTTTTTTTTTAGGGTGGAACACCACCTTAATGATCAAATAAAGAATACACCCAAATACACAAAAAACTGCTCAACAGACAGATAAAATGAATGTTACTTCAAGGCCCTGCTTACCTGTGCTAGCGTGCATGCTTGAACATGTAATATGTTAAGGCAGCCAATTCATTTGGCCATCTACCAAGACACACCAAAGGTGCAAGCAGCATTTTTGGCAGCACAACGCACTACAACTCTAGTGTGTTGGAAAGGAGGGTTAGGGTGTCATTTAGAGTGGATGGTGCCTAAAGCTCACATCTGGGCTCGGGTCCTGCCTGATTTTTGCCCCTCCCCCATTGGAGTACCTTCTGACCCCTTACAAAAAAAACATTATACATTCTATTTTTCTATGAGTCTTTGGTATAGTGTTGAACGAAAGAACAAAAGATTATAGCGCACACATACAAAAATGTAATTTAACTCCTGCAAGGCTATTTACAACACCTGAACATATTCAGAAAATATGGGGATTTGGTTACACCATATGGTCATATAGTGTTAAAGTGGTTGTAAACCCTCCTAAAAAATGTTTTTTCATTTAACTAGCTGTAAGAGAAAGCCATAATGAGCTAATATGACTAGCATAATAGCTCATTATGCATCACTTACCTTAGATCGGGGCCCCCAAAGCCGTCCTCGTCTCCCTCTTCAGCCGCATTCAAAGCTGCAGCGATAGCCGGAAGGTTACTTCCGGGTATGGCCGCTCCAGCCAATCACAGCGCCGCTCCGGCGCTGTGATTGGCCGGAGCGGCGAAGACGTGACTCCGCGCATGCGCGCGTGAGCCGTCGAATTCGGCTACGTCGTCCAATGTTGCGACCTAGCCGAATTTGTGAATGGGGTTAACCCCATGCGCATGCGTGTGATGTCAGCGTCGCCGCATTTAAATGCAAATATCTTCTTAACCGTGTAGGTTAAGGAGATATTTCATGCACCTACAGGTAAGCCTTAATCTAGGCTTACCTGTAGGTCTTTGTTTATAAAGTGGGTTTACAACCACTTAAGCCCACTACTATGTCAAAGTACCCCATTATCAGTGGGTTCTACGCGATCCTGCTTCTCAACCATGGGAGAAATATTGGTATAGTGTTGTCACAGGTTCTTTATACCCTTTTCTTACTCCAGTGGAAGGTGAGTACTAAATGCTACAGTAAGCAGTGCCATGTAATGATGTGACATCATTCTCTGTAGCATTCTCTTGTAAGTCCAGGGCGTGGAAGGGGGTTGGCACTGAGTGGGTGAATCTGCAGGGGACAGCGCCAAAGATAGGAGCATTTATATTGAATTTGTGTTGAGGAATCCGACTTTTCTCTTTTTGGGCAAGCTGAGCTTAAGCCCAGGTTCACACTGAGCTGCGAGAGTGAAGCCGTGCGAGTTCATCTCGCACAATTTCACTCTCGCTGGCAGTCCCGATTTCAGCCGCGATTACAAAGAAACTACTTTTTGCAATCGGTGCAGCGCCGCAGATGCGGTGTCGCACCGATTAAGACGGTGCCATTGCCGGCAATTTGCGGCAAATACAGCCGTTTTGACATGCGATTTGACATGCCAAATCGCATGTCAAATCGCACCAGTGTGAACCAGGGCTTAGAATACCCTAATGAGTACCCTATGTGAACCCTACCTGGATGATTGTTTGCTCTGTGCACAGTGTATACTAAACAATTGAATTTTTATTTGTTGTTTTTCACAAAATGTTTTTTCCATTCTGCAGATCTCCTTTATCCTCTTTCAGGCTGATGCCGCGTACACACGATCGTGATTCACGGCGGTGAAAACACCGCCGTGAATCACGACATGAAAAAAAATGAAAAACGAGGGAACGGCATGTTCCCCCACACACGACCGTTTTTCCCGTCATTTTTTTCTTTGTCGAGAAAAACGACCGTGTGTGGGCTCCGTGGCAGTGTTTCCCTATGGGAAAACTGCCGCGGAAAAAAATGCTGGAAAAAACGATGAGAAAAATTAGAACATGTTCTAATTTTTCTCATCGTGATTAATGCCGTTTTTCCCGTCAGGAAAAACGGCAAAAAGCCCACAGACGATCGTTTTTCTCGTCCAAAGGAAAAAATTTCATTTTTCCAGACGGGAAAAATGATCGTGTGTACGCAGCATTACACGTCTATACGCACTCATTCCAGCATCAGCTGCATATCATTGCTCTGGATTAGATTCCGGATAGTGACAGCAGTGGACCATGCCTGCACAATGTATGTCAGCACAGCCACTTGCAGTCTCTACCAGTGGCCCATGGGACAGAGTGACAACACAGGAGCAAAACTGAGAAGTGTCTGACGAGGGGCCTTCATGGCAGAATTACCAGGGATTATTTTAATGAAAAATGCAGATTTTCTCTTTTTTTTTTATCAAAAAGCAAGGTTTTATTGTACATATGTAGCGCCCCATTACTTTCAGGGGTGCTATGTACTTAAATTTAGGAGTTTGGTCTGAGCAAGTAGTCAGGCTCAGACCATTTTTGATTGTGAAGCCTCGTACACACGACCGAGAATCTCGTCATGAAAAAACACGTCGTTTTTCTTGACGAGATTTTTGGACAAGAAACTTGTCCCGGCCGAGTGTACAGACGCTCGATTCAAAGAACCCGCGGTTCTTTGAATGGAGCGAACGTGGTGACGTCATCGACTGCGACGAGCGTGCGCTTGTCACATTCAATGCCGTCGCCGCCATCTTGCTTCACCCTAACTATGCCAAGGAAGCTACCGCGCATGCGTCAAAGTCATTTCGAGCATGCGCGGGCTTCCCGGAGGACAGGTAAGTGTACACACACACATTTTTCTCGTCGAGAAACAGGCTGACGAGAATCTCGACGAGAAAATAGAGAGCAGGTTCTCTATATTTCTCGTTGAGATTCTTGTCGGTTTTCTTGACGAGAAACCTGATAGCCGCGTACACACGACCGATTTACTCGGCAAGAAAGCTCTGCCAGCAAGTTTCTTGTCGTTTTTCGACGAGAAACTCGGTCGTGTGTACGAGGCTTTAGGGTTAGCTTCTGCCTATGTAATGCAGCCCGATGTACCGTTCCCTGTGGCCTGCAGGTGGCGCTGCCATCTTGGGTCAGGGTTGAACCGTGGGTGGCATTGCTATGCCTTAGGGTGTCCTCTCTAGGCAGTGGTGCGGTGGGCGTGGTTAACCTGCTGTGCGTACTGGGAGAGGATACATAAGGGGCAGACGCCATCTTTTGGGGACTAGTCCGCGTCACCCGACCCTCCAGGCCAGGGGTGCGCGTGTGTATCAGTCTCAGGCACCTTTAGCCTGGGGCTGCAACTTTACTATTGGGCCCAGCACCTTTAGCTGGGGCCCATCCCCAAAAGAGGAATTCCAGGGTGCCCTTGCGAGAGAACCCACTCTAAGAAGAGGAGGCCGGGGGAGGACCTTTCTGAGGGACCGGTGAAAGTTCACGGTGAAATAGAGACCCGGTAACTTTCTGGAGGGATTTAAAGATTCACTACAGGCCTTGCAACGTGCTGTCGCCGACACCTGTCCTTGTGTTGCATGTGCTTAGAGGTTTGGGACTTAAAGATTCTGTGGCAGAGGATCTCCCAATCGTATCTCTGGGAAAACTCAAGTAAACGTTCGGTCATCACTCCGGCTGCTAGGATCCGCTCTTGCAGGGGACTATCCGGGTGAGCTAAACCCACTCGGGATCGAGTGGCGACTATAATATTGATTGCGCCAGGACTCCAAACACCTTGCTGTCCTTTCTCTCATCCACCTTTACTGTCTATTGAACTTTGATTATAAAAATAAACTCAACGTTGGAGTTTAAAGTGGTGTGGACATTGGAGTTACTTGGGAAAAATAGAGACTTGTCCCTACAAACTAGGAGACGAGAACCAACTGAAGGTGAACCCAGCTGCAGGACCCAAAGATCTGTTAACACCACTCGACCTCTTGAAAGGAGGATACAGGCATATAGTGTGCCTTGACCTGCAAGCGAGCCAAAGGCAGGAAAAGGTCTGTGTGCTACACATATATAAAAAGGATAGATACAACTGTTATGCCGCGTACACATGACCGTTTTTAACCACTTGACAACTGGGCACTTAAACCCCCTTCCTAACCAGACGAATTTTCAGCTTTCGGTGCTCTCACATTTTGAATGACAATTACTCAGTCATACAACACTGTACCCATATGAAATTTTTGTCCTTTTTTTCACACAAATAGAGCTTTCTTTTGGTGGTATTTAATCACTGTTGGGTTTTAATTTTTTTGCGCTATAAGAGAAAAAAGACTGAAAATTTTGTAAAAAAATGAATTTTTCTTTGTTTCTGTTATAAAATTTTGCAAATTAGTATTTTTTCTTCATAAATTTTGGCCAAAATTTATACTGCTACATATCTTTGGTAAAAATAAGTACAAATTGGTGCATATTATTTGGTCTTTGTGAAAGTTATAGAGTCCACAAGCTATGGTGCCAATATCTGAAAATTGATCACACCTGAAGTACTGACGGCCGATCTCATTTCTTGAGACCCTAACATGCCAGAAAAGTACAAATACCCCCCAAATTACCCCTTTTTGGAAAGAAGACATTTCAAGGTATTCAGAAAGAGGCATTGTGAGTTTTTTGAAGTTGTAATTTTTTCCCACAATTCTTTGCAAAATCAAGATTTTTTTTTTCTTTTTTTTTTTTTTAACAAAATTGTCATATTAGCAGGTTATTTCTCACACACAGCATATGCATACCACAAATTACACCCCAAAACACATTCTGCTATTACTCCCGAGTATGGCGATACCACATGTGTGAGACTTTTACACAGCGTGGCCACATACAGAGGCCCAACATGCAGGCAGCACCATCAGGCGTTCTGGAGCACCCAGGCCAATTCTGACATTTCTCTCCTACATGTAAAAATCATCATTTGTTTGCTAGAAAATTACATAGAACCCCAAAACATTATATATGTTTTTTTAGCAAAGACCTTAAAGAATATAATGGTGGTCGTTGCAACTTTTTATCTTGCACGGTATTTGCGCAGAATTTTCCTAACACGTTTTTTACGGAAAAAAACAGTTTTGTGCTTAAAAGAAAAAAAAAAACAGTAAAGTTAGCCCAATGTTTTTGCATAATGTGAAAGATGAAGTTACGCCGAGTAAATAGATACCTAACATGTCACCCTTCAAAATTGCACACGCTCGTGGAATGGCGCCAAACTTCGCTACTTAAAAATCCCCATAGGCGACGCTTTAAATATTTTTACTGGTTACATGTTTTGAGTTACAGAGGAGGTCTAGGGCCAAAATTATTGCTCTCGCTCTAACGTTCGCAACGATACCTCACATGTGTGGTTTGAACACCGTTTTCATATGTGGGCGGGGCTTACGTATGCGTTTACTTCTGCATGCGAGCTTGCGGGGGCAGGGGCGCTTTAAAAAATATATATATATTTTATTGTTCATTTTACTTTATTTATTTTAGTTTGACATGTTTTTCCGCCCCAAATTTTTTTTTGATCACTTTTATTCCTATTACAAGGAACGTAAACATGCCTTGTAATAGGAATATGGCATGACAGGTCCTCTTTACAGTGAGATATGGGGTCAATAAGACCCCACATCTCACCTCTAGGCTGGGAAGCCTGAAATAAAAAACCAAAAAAAATAACAATCTTGGCTTTGTTCGTAGCGGTGAGTCGGTAGAAGCACCGGAGGGCAGCGGGAGGGGGGGCATCCCCTCTCACCTCCCGTAAGAGCGATCAAGCGGTGGAACAGCCGCTATGATCATTCTTATGGTGCAGGGAATCGCCAGCTGAAAAAGCGAATATCTGAATGATGCCTGTAGCTGCTCCCATCATTCAGATATCCCCACATAAAGTTAAGGACGTCATATGACGGCCAGCGGGCGGGAAGTGGTTATTGCGGAGTATTGCAGAGTATTGCCGGGTATTGCGGAGTATTGCCGGGTATTGCCGGGTATTGCAGAGTATTGCCGGGTATTGCAGAGTATTGCCGGGTATTGCGGAGTATCGCGGAGTATTGCGGAGTATCGCGGAGTATTGCCGGGTATTGCGGAGTATTGCCGGGTATTGCGGGGCATTGCGGAGTATTGCAGGGTATTGCGGAGTATTGCCGGGTATTGCAGAGTATTGCCGGGTATTGAGGAGTATTGGCAGGGTATTGCGGAGTATTGGCAGGGTATTGCAGAGTATTGGCAGGGTATTGCAGAGTATTGGCAGGGTATTGCACAGGGTATTGCAGAGTATTGCACAGGGTATTGTACAGGGTATTGCAGAGTATTGCACAGGGTATTGCAGAGTATTGCACAGGGTATTGCAGAGTATTGCACAGGGTATTGTATAGGGTATTGCAGGGTATTGCACAGGGATGGCTGAGCAGGGATGGATGGATGGCTGGATCTGTGACTGCAATTGTCACAGATCCAGCCCACAGCTGACATGTTCTGACATGGGGGAGGGAGCTGACATGATTCGCTCTCTTCCCCTCTCCTCTCACACTGTACCGATCGGTACAGAGAGGGGAGGGAGGAACCGGTGTCATCACATGACGCCGGTCTGTTTACAAGTGATCGCTCCGTCATTTGACGGAGCGATCACGTGGTAAACGGCCGCGATTAGCGGCCATCTACCGTGATCCGTGATGCGCGGGTCTTCCGGACCCGGCGGTCACGGACATTTCCTGGAGCGCGCCCCAGGGGGCACGCGGGAGCAAGATTCTGGGAGGACGTCCCTGGGACGTCCACTCAGGATAACTCGACCGCGCTGTAGACGTTTTTCGTCTATGGCGCGGTCGGCAAGTGGTTAATGACGAGAAAAATGACATTTTTTTAAATGGTCATTAAAAATTATCGTGTGTGGGCTTTCCAGCAGTTTTCCCGACAAGAAAAACGCAGAGAATCACGACGAGAAAAATTGGAACATGCTCTAATTTTTCACGTCGTTTTTTACATCGTCGTTTTTCTCGTCATGAAAAACGGCTGGGTGTGGGCTTTAACGACGTGAAAAAAAATGCGCCTCCACAGAATCAAGTATGAGACGGGAGCGCTTGTTCTGGTAAAACTAGCTTTCGTAATGGAGATAGCACATTCATCACGTTGTAACGGACTGAAAAGCACAAGGCTGAAAAGCACGAATCGTCGCTCAACAAACTTTATTAACATGAAGGGTGGCGCCATCCGAATGGAACCTCCCCTTTATAGTGCCGTCGTACGTGTTGGACGTCACCGCGCTTTACTCAAACATTTTTTTCCATGATAGTGTGTAGGCAAGGTAGGCTTGAGAGGAAACACGAAAAATCAGGTTGAGAAAATGACATTAAAAACGGTCGTGTGTACGCGGCATTAGTGCAACGTGTACTACAAGCAAAAAGAATGAGTACATTGACAAGGTCGTCCAGAAATTTTATTTTGAAATGTTTTAAAGGTAGCTTCAACATAATAAAAGAAAATTACAATAATATTGTGAGAAGCAATATGAAAGGAGGGTTACACCAACTGCCGGTGGACATATACAGGACAAAAACCATATGCATTAATGTATGAGCCTGAATTAGAAACGCCCGTAGGGAGAGCAATGTACATCTATACCAGGATATAAAAACATGTCACAGGAAGCTATTCTGCATCTGAACAGGTAGAGGCCTCTTCCAACCATAGGTCCCAGATTTTGTGATATTTGTTGGGGCATCCCCTATGTGTATAGAGGAGCACCTTTTTGTGGTGAAGAGTGCTGTTAACAGCCCCAATCCATTGTTGAAGGGTTGGGGGCAGTACCCTAATCCAGGTTTTAGCAACTTGCATTAAAAAAAAAATGCAGATTTTAAAAGACTTAAAAAATGTATTGACATTTTTTGAAATTGCACTAACAGATTAAGGCTTAAAAAAGACATGTTTACATCTACTTTAAGGTATACTTACTTAAGGATCTTAATGCACTTTCAGTACCAATGCACTGGATAATTGCTGTTTTCTGTCAGGAGTAGTGATGAGCCGAACACCCCCGGGTTCGGTTCGCACCAGAACCCGCGAACGGACCGAAAGTTCGTACGAACAATAGAACCCTATTAAATAGAATGGATGCGAACGTTCGAATTCTAAAGTGCTAATTATAACAACTATTATGCATGTTATTGTCCTAAAAAGGGTTTGGGAACCCGGGTTCTGCACCAGGGGACATGTATCAATGCAAAAAGAATTTTTAAAAACGGTCAATTTTCGGGAGCAGTCATTTTAATGATGCATAAAGTGAAAAAAAAAAAGTCAAATATTCCTTTAAATATCGTACCTGGGGGGTGTCTAAAGTATGCCTGTGAAGTGCCACGTGTTTCCCGTGTTTAGAACTGTCCCTGCACAAAATGACACTTCTAAAGGAAAAAAAAAACATTTAAAACTGCTTGCGGCTTTAATGTAATGTCTGGTCCCGGTAATATGGATGAAATTCTTTAAGAAAAATGGCATAGCTACCCCATGACTCCCCCCCCCCCCCACCCCAGCCCATTACCAGCCCCTTTGGGTCTTGTATGGATATTAAGGGGAACCCCGCACATAAAATAAAAAAGGCCCTATATACTCTGAACAGCCGTATACAGGCGGTGCATACAAGACAGGGACTGTAGGTTTGTTCTTATGTAGAATCTGTTTGTAATTTTGAACAGGTACATTGTTGAAGTGTAGCTCCAGCCCAAAAATCTATTTTTAAACTTTTTGGAAAACATAGGTAAGGGTTATCACCCCTGTAACATTTGTTTTGCTGTCTGTGCCCCTGTTCAGAACATTTCACCTCACTTTCCGTCCCAATGACAACTGTTTTTGAAATGTGGTGTTTTTCTTGAAACAAGGATTGCTGATAAAGCATCAGTACAGAGGAGACACCTTTCTCCCATATTTATTCTTACAGGAGAGAATTTTCCTTCCTAGTGGTAGATTTCCTCTCACTTCCTGTTGTCTTCTTGCGTTTGCAAGTAGGAGTCGTTTGTAAGTTGGATGTTTGAAAGTAGGGACCTGCCGTATATACTCTGCAGAAATAGGCCCCTTAGTTGTTGGTGTTGGCACAACACTGTAAGCACTCACAGTTACTCTTGGTTGGTGCTGGAACGCCCTGCTGTCAACTATTATATCAGGAATTTTAATTACATATAATTGTTGAACAGTGGTAGTAAAAATTGGGCCTTTGATGGTGGTGCTGGTGCCACAACACTGTAAGCCC
The DNA here is from genome assembly GCA_029206835.1 of Rana muscosa. Classification (NCBI taxonomy): domain Eukaryota; kingdom Metazoa; phylum Chordata; class Amphibia; order Anura; family Ranidae; genus Rana; species Rana muscosa. The sequence goes on from CM055118.1 coordinate 795,097,810, forward strand.
TGACAGTTACTCTTGGTGGGTGCAGCAATGGGCCCTGCTGTGAATTATTAGATCAAGAATTGTAATTGCATGCCCCTGTTGAACAGGGGCTGAAAAATTGGGCCTTTCGTGGTGGTGGTGGTGGTGGTGGTGTTGCCACAACACTGTAAGCCCTCAGAGTTACTCTTGGTGGGTGCAGGAATGGGCCCTGCTGTGAATTATTAGATCAAGAATTGTAATTACATGCCCCTTTTGAACAGGGGCTGAAAAATTGGGCCTTTCGTGGTGGTGGTGGTGGTGGCGTTGCCACAACACTGTAAGCCCTCAGAGTTACTCTTGGTGGGTGCAGGAATGGGCCCTGCTGTGAATTATTAGATCAAGAATTGTAATTACATGCCCCTGTTGAACAGGGGCTGAAAAATTGGGCCTTTCGTGGTGGTGGTGGTGGTGGTGGTGTTGCCACAACACTGTAAGCCCTCAGAGTTACTCTTGGTGGGTGCAGGAATGGGCCCTGCTGTGAATTATTAGATCAAGAATTGTAATTACATGCCCCTTTTGAACAGGGGCTGAAAAATTGGGCCTTTCGTGGTGGTGGTGGTGGCGTTGCCACAACACTGTAAGCCCTCAGAGTTACTCTTGGTGGGTGCAGCAATGGGCCCTGCTGTGAATTATTAGATCAAGAATTGTAATTGCATGCCCCTGTTGAACAGGGGCTGAAAAATTGGGCCTTAGGCACTGGTGGCACAACACTACAACCCCTCACAGATACTGTACTTGGAGCACAGCAATGAGCCCTGTTGCAAAGTATTGCTTCAAAAATTGTAATGACACGCCCCTGTTAAACAGGGGCTGAAAAATTGGGCCTTAGGCACTGGTGCCACAACACTCCAACCCCTCACAGATACTGTACTTGGAGCACAGCAATGAGCCCTATGGCAAATTATTGCTAAAAAAATTGTAATTACACGCCCCTGTAAAACAGGGGCTGAAAAATTGGGCCTTAGCCACTGGTGGCGGCACCCATAAACAAAAATGATCTTCCAAGCTATCATCATCAATCGTATCATTGAGGACTCGGAGGAGGAGGATAGCCAGTCAACATAACAGCACAGGCACTCAGCATCAGCATCAGTCTTGAAGGGATGTGACATGTTAAAATCAATTAGTCTGTTATATCAGCATCAGGTGTGTGGTAGCTGGTGGTGATCCAAGACTGGTTCATCTTGATGAAAGTCAGTCGATCAACCGAGTCGGTGGACAGGCACACCCTGTGATCCGTGACAAATCCTCCAGCAGCACTGAATGTGCGTTCCGAAAGAGCGCTGGATGCAGGACAGGCCAGTAGCTCAATTGCATACTGTGCAAGCTCTGGCCAGTGATCCATCCTCAAGACCCAGTAAGCCAGAGGATTTTCGGTGGGGAAGGTGTCCAAGTCTGACCTTGCCCCTAGATATTCCTGCACCATGTTTATCAGACGCTGGCGATGGTTGCTGGAACCGATCATACTTTGGGGCTGCGGACTAAAGAATTGTCTGAACGCATCGGTCAGACGGCCACCTTCCCCACCGCTCCTTCTTTGACTGGCCGAAGCCTCAGCAACTCGTTGTCCAGGACCAGGAGTTTGTAACCTCCCAGTCTCTGGGAACGCGTTGCACAGACCTTTCTGCAAGGCCTCCCGGAGTTGTCTCATCCTCTGCTCCCTCTGCGACGGTAACATAAGGTCCGCAACCTTACCCTTGTACCGTGGATCAAGGAGAGTGGCCAGCCAGTAATGGTCCCTCTCCTTGATCCGAAGAATACGAGGATCCTTCCGCAGACTTTGCAGGATCAGGGAGGCCATGCAGCGTAGGTTTGCTGAGGCATTCGCTCCGGAGTCCTCTGGGTCACTAAGGACGACATGATCCGCAGCCACCTCCTCCCAGCCACGTACAAGTCCACTGGTTTCTTGGGACTGTAAATCATCCCTAAAAGACTGCTGCTGATGATGCTGAGTGCCAGCCTCCACCTCCATGCTGACACAATCCTCCTCCTCCTCCTCCTCCTCCTCCTCTTCCTGTGCGATGGGTGGGACAGAAGGAACACTGTCTGGGTAAAGGGGGCCTTGAGAGGCAAGGAAGTCCTCCTCTTCCTGCCTCTGTTCTGCCTCAAGTGCCCTGTCCATTATTCCACGCAGCGTGTGCTCCAACAGGTGGACAAGAGGTACAGTGTCACTGATGCATGCACTGTCACTGCTCACCATCCTCGTGGCCTCCTCAAATGGTGCCAGGACAGTGCATGCATCCCTGATCATGCCCCACTGGCGTGGAGAAAAAAAACCAAGCTCCCCTGACCCTGTCCTGGTGCCGTAGTCGCACAGGTACTCATTGATGGCCCTCTGCTGTGTGTGCAAACGCTGCAGCATGGCCAACGTTGAGTTCCACCTGGTGGGCATGTCACATATAAGGCGGTTCTTGGGCAGGTTCAACTCCTTTTGCAGCTCAGCCAGGCGAGCACTGGCATTATAAGATCTGCGGAAATGCACACAGACTTTCCTGGCCTGCCTCAGGACATCCTGTAAGCCCGGGTACCTGCCCAAGAACCGCTGCACCACCAGGTTAAGGACGTGAGCCACACAGGGCACATGGGTCAGTTGTCCCTGTCGGAGGGCGGAGAGGAGGTTGGTGCCATTGTCGCAAACCACCATTCCTGGCTTAAGCTGGCGTGGCGTCAACCACCTCTCGGCCTGGCCCTGCAGAGCAGACAGGACCTCTGCCCCAGTGTGGCTTCTGTCCCCCAAACACACCAGCGCAAGCACGGCATGGCATCTTTTTGCCTGCGTACTTGCGTAGCCCCGTGAACGGCTACGGAGCACCGCTGGTTCATAGGACAAACCACAGGAAGAGGCCATGGAGGAAGAAGAAGAGGAGGGGGTGGAGGAGAGAGGTGTGTCACAACCAGTAGTAGCATTTTGGAGGCGTGGCGGTGGAACAACCTCCAACACTACTGCACCTTGTCCTGCATCCTTCCCAGCTGCCAAAAGAGTGACCCAATGGGCCGTGAAAGAAAGGTAATGTCCCTGTCCATGCCTGCTGGACCATGAGTCAGCGGTAATATGCACCTTACCGCTGACCGCCCTGTCCAGCGAGGCCAAGACATTGCCTTCCACATGCCGGTAGAGAGCCGGAATAGCCTTCCGTGAGAAAAAGTGGCGTTTGGGAACCTGCCACTGAGGAACCGCACATTGCACAAACTCACGGAAGGGGGCCGAGTCTACCAACTGAAAAGGCAGCAGTTGAAGCGCTAGCAATTTAGCCAAGCTAGCATTCAACCGCTGGGCAGGTGGATGGCTGGGAGTGAACTTCTTTCGACGGTCCAGCAGCTGGGGCAGGGAAATTTGCCTGCTAGAATCGGACGTCGGTGTACTGCTAGCAGAGTGGCCGCAAGTACTTGGCTGTGACACACCTAATTCTACACCTTCATTCCTCTCAGTGCATGTTTCAGAGAGGACTGAAGTTATAGTGGGGTTGGAGATCCCAGCTGATGCGGTGCAAGGAGAGGTCCGCATTGTTCTTTGGTGTGGGTCTTTGAGGTAGGCTTGCCAACGAGCTGCATGGCAGGTCAACATATGTCTGGTCAGGCATGTGGTACCCAAGCGGCTGATGTTTTGGCCACGCGATATACGCTTGAGACATATGTTGCAAACAGCAGCTGTGCGATCTGATGCACTAGCCTCAAAAAAGGCCCACACCAAGGAACTTTTTGAATGACGGGCAGAGGCAGCGCCCTGCACAGGCGGAGCTCTGCGGTGTGACTCCGTCGGTGTACTGCCCTTACGCTGGCCACCAAAGGGCATCCTGCCTCGTTGGAGATGTGCCTCCTCCTCATCCTCCTCCTCCTCCTCTCTACTATTAGGCACCCACGTGGAGTCAGTGACCTCATCATCCCCTCCCTCCTCATCACTGGAGCCAATCTGGCAGTATGCTGCAGCTGCTGGAACATGACTGCCAGATTGGTGTCCTTCTTGAGCATCCCCTCTGTCTGCTCTCACGCTACTGCCTTCCTGTAGCTGGGTTTCATCATCAGACCCTTCGAAACGCTGGGCATCCTCCTGGAGCATGTACCCAACACTGTGCTCAAACAGTTCGGGGGACTCCTCAGGAGGAGGACATGGTGGGTCTAGGGAAGGAGTGACTGATGATGAGTCTGACATTGATACCAGGGAAGAGGACGCTTTGGCAGCTGCTTTGCCAGTACCCTGAGCCTGGGTGAGAGAGGATGAGGAGGAGGAGGAGGGCTTGGTCATCCACTCTACCAAGTCTTCGGCATGATGTGGCTCAACATGTCCAGCTGCCGAAAAGAAGGACAAGCGTGTCCCATGGCCATGTGCTGATGACAATGCACCGCGTCCACGACCAGCACTGTTGCCCCCAGACACAGAGCCTGCTTGCCCTCTTTTATTGCCTCCTGACTGTCTGCCTCTCCTTGTTTGCCTTCCAGACATTCTAATAGATGGCCTGCAGGGAGATGGGAAAAAAGCAATAAGGGCTACCTTCAGGTGTCCTTCTCTGTCCCTTTACTTAAGGATTTCTAAATATGGTTGAGGATGATTGCTTTTGCACAGAATAGCACAACGACAATTTCCCTGACTGTCCAAAAAACAAGGATTTCAAAGATGGTTAATGAGGAATGCTTTAGCACACTATAGCACAAGGAGAATTTCCCTCACTGTCCTTCCCTGTCCCTAGAAACAAGGATTCGCACAGTGAAAGAAACTGACACTCTCCCTACCTAGAGTTTTCTGTCCCTAGAAAAAAATGTTTTTTTAAAGCACACTATAGCACAAGGAGCATTCCCCTCACTTTCCTTCTTTGTCCCTAGAAACAAGGATTCGCACAGTAAAAGACACTGACACTCTCCCTACCTAGAGTTTTCTGTCCCTAGAAAAAATGTTTTTTTAAAGCACACTATAGCACAAGGAGAATTCCCCTCACTTTCCTTCTTTGTCCCTAGAAACAAGGATTCGCACAGTGAAAGAAACTGACACTCTCCCTACCTAGAGTTTTCTGTCCCTAGAAAAAAATTTTTTTTAAAGCACACTATAGCACAAGGAGAATTCCCCTCACTTTCCTTCCCTGTCCCTAGAAACAAGGATTCACACAGTGAAAGAAACTGACACTCTCCCTACCTAGAGTTTTCTGTCCCTAGAAAAAATGTTTTTTTAAAGCACACTATAGCACAAGGAGAATTCCCCTCACTTTCCTTCTTTGTCCCTAGAAACAAGGATTCGCACAGTGAAAGAAACTGACACTCTCCCTACCTAGAGTTTTCTGTCCCTAGAAAAAATGTTTTTTTAAAGCACACTATAGCACAAGGAGAATTCCCCTCACTTTCCTTCTTTGTCCCTAGAAACAAGGATTCACACAGTGAAAGAAACTGACACTCTCCCTACCTAGAGTTTTCTGTCCCTAGAAAAAATGTTTTTTTAAAGCACACTATAGCACAAGGAGAATTCCCCTCACTTTCCTTCTTTGTCCCTAGAAACAAGGATTCGCACAGTGAAAGAAACTGACACTCTCCCTACCTAGAGTTTTCTGTCCCTAGAAAAAATGTTTTTTTAAAGCACACTATAGCACAAGGAGAATTCACTCACTGTCCTTCCCTGTCCCTAGAAACAAGGATTCGCACAGTGAAAGAAACTGACACTCTCCCTACCTAGAGTTTTCTGTCCCTAGAAAAAATGTTTTTTTAAAGCACACTATAGCACAAGGAGAATTCCCCTCACTTTCCTTCTTTGTCCCTAGAAACAAGGATTCGCACAGTGAAAGAAACTGACACTCTCCCTACCTAGAGTTTTCTGTCCCTAGAAAAAATGTTTTTTTAAAGCACACTATAGCACAAGGAGAATTCCCCTCACTTTCCTTCTTTGTCCCTAGAAACAAGGATTCGCACAGTGAAAGAAACTGACACTCTCCCTACCTAGAGTTTTCTGTCCCTAGAAAAAATGTTTTTTTAAAGCACACTATAGCACAAGGAGAATTCCCCTCACTTTCCTTCTTTGTCCCTAGAAACAAGGATTCGCACAGTGAAAGAAACTGACACTCTCCCTACCTAGAGTTTTCTGTCCCTAGAAAAAATGTTTTTTTAAAGCACACTATAGCACAAGGAGAATTCACTCACTGTCCTTCCCTGTCCCTAGAAACAAGGATTCGCACAGTGAAAGAAACTGACACTCTCCCTACCTAGAGTTTTCTGTCCCTAGAAAAAATGTTTTTTTAAAGCACACTATAGCACAAGGAGAATTCCCCTCACTTTCCTTCTTTGTCCCTAGAAACAAGGATTCGCACAGTGAAAGAAACTGACACTCTCCCTACCTAGAGTTTTCTGTCCCTAGAAAAAATGTTTTTTTAAAGCACACTATAGCACAAGGAGAATTCCCCTCACTTTCCTTCTTTGTCCCTAGAAACAAGGATTCGCACAGTGAAAGAAACTGACACTCTCCCTACCTAGAGTTTTCTGTCCCTAGAAAAAATGTTTTTTTAAAGCACACTATAGCACAAGGAGAATTCACTCACTGTCCTTCCCTGTCCCTAGAAACAAGGATTCGCACAGTGAAAGAAACTGACACTCTCCCTACCTAGAGTTTTCTGTCCCTAGAAAAAATGTTTTTTTTAAAGCACACTATAGCACAAGGAGAATTCCCCTCACTTTCCTTCCCTGTCCCTAGAAACAAGGATTCGCACAGTGAAAGAAACTGACACTCTCCCTACCTAGAGTTTTCTGTCCCTAGAAAAAATGTTTTTTTAAAGCACACTATAGCACAAGGAGAATTCCCCTCACTTTCCTTCTTTGTCCCTAGAAACAAGGATTCGCACAGTGAAAGAAACTGACACTCTCCCTACCTAGAGTTTTCTGTCCCTAGAAAAAATGTTTTTTTAAAGCACACTATAGCACAAGGAGAATTCCCCTCACTTTCCTTCTTTGTCCCTAGAAACAAGGATTCGCACAGTGAAAGAAACTGACACTCTCCCTACCTAGAGTTTTCTGTCCCTAGAAAAAATGTTTTTTTAAAGCACACTATAGCACAAGGAGAATTCCCCTCACTTTCCTTCTTTGTCCCTAGAAACAAGGATTCGCACAGTGAAAGAAACTGACACTCTCCCTACCTAGAGTTTTCTGTCCCTAGAAAAAATGTTTTTTTAAAGCACACTATAGCACAAGGAGAATTCCCCTCACTTTCCTTCTTTGTCCCTAGAAACAAGGATTCGCACAGTGAAAGAAACTGACACTCTCCCTACCTAGAGTTTTCTGTCCCTAGAAAAAATGTTTTTTTAAAGCACACTATAGCACAAGGAGAATTCCCCTCACTTTCCTTCTTTGTCCCTAGAAACAAGGATTCGCACAGTGAAAGAAACTGACACTCTCCCTACCTAGAGTTTTCTGTCCCTAGAAAAAATGTTTTTTTAAAGCACACTATAGCACAAGGAGAATTCACTCACTGTCCTTCCCTGTCCCTAGAAACAAGGATTCGCACAGTGAAAGAAACTGACACTCTCCCTACCTAGAGTTTTCTGTCCCTAGAAAAAATGTTTTTTTAAAGCACACTATAGCACAAGGAGAATTCCCCTCACTTTCCTTCTTTGTCCCTAGAAACAAGGATTCGCACAGTGAAAGAAACTGACACTCTCCCTACCTAGAGTTTTCTGTCCCTAGAAAAAATGTTTTTTTAAAGCACACTATAGCACAAGGAGAATTCCCCTCACTTTCCTTCTTTGTCCCTAGAAACAAGGATTCGCACAGTGAAAGAAACTGACACTCTCCCTACCTAGAGTTTTCTGTCCCTAGAAAAAATGTTTTTTTAAAGCACACTATAGCACAAGGAGAATTCCCCTCACTTTCCTTCTTTGTCCCTAGAAACAAGGATTCGCACAGTGAAAGAAACTGACACTCTCCCTACCTAGAGTTTTCTGTCCCTAGAAAAAATGTTTTTTTAAAGCACACTATAGCACAAGGAGAATTCCCCTCACTTTCCTTCCCTGTCCCTAGAAACAAGGATTCGCACAGTAAAACACACTGACACTCTCCCTACCTATCCTTCTCTTTCCCTAAACTAAAGGAATCCAGGTTAAGCAAGAAAGAAATAAATGTCACTGTCCCTGCCTATGCTTCTCTTTCCCTGCTCCGGAACACACTACACTAGGCCGCCGTGCTGGCGGCCTTTTATAGTGTGGGGCGTGTACTAAACACCCTCAGCAATAATTGGCCACAGGCATCCTGCCTGTGGCCAATCATTGCTCTCCTCGCTGCCGGCGCTGTGATTGGCCAAGCATGCGGGGTCACAGTGCATGCTTGGCCAATCACAGCGCCTGGATGACACTGCGATGGCGTAGTGCATTGTGGGCCGTTCGCGTCACTCGAATTTGGCGCGAACGGCCCAAATCGTTCGATCTTCGTCGAACGATCGAACAGCCGATGTTCGAGTCGAACGTATGTTCGACTCGAACACGAAGCTCATCCCTAGTCAGGAGTTTGATAAATAAGTCACCCAATGATTTTCCAGCCGAGACAAACAGGATGCTCTCTTTTCTGCTCTTCCTGTTTTCTGCCTCCAGCTTTCCCTATAGGGAAATACATAGCTGACATTCCAGACAATGTTTTAGAAGGATGTTCCCTGGAGAAATGTTGTCACCTAGAACTATAGCTCCCTTCCTCTAACATATATTACTATATTATTTTAGTACAATAAACTCTATGCAGATGGAGACATTAATATTAAAAGGCATAAATGCCTTCTAACTGATTGTTTTATATCTATATATATATATATATATATATATATATATATATATATATATATATATATATGTTATATCCATAGCACTACCCTTCATACACTAGGTCTCCCTATAACCCCAGTCATAACATTAACACTGCCTAATGTTAATGTAACCCTCTCTTTGCATACTCAACTCTGCTTTGTACCAAAAAATACCAGTGGCAGCATAAACTGTTTAACTTTAAACTAGTGTAGCGACCTCACCCCTCTCACCCCTTCTCATTCTCGGCTTGTCTGTCTCTGTCTAGGGGTGTCAGTACCGGGGGGAGGGATGAGATACACCACGGCCCATGTCCTCCATAGTGAAGAGGTGAAGGCCAGAAATATCGGGCTTTGTGTAGGTGTCCTAGGGTAAAATCCTTTCCTTGGATTCACTCCCCTTTGCTCCTAGTAACCAGAGTTCCACACACTGAATAGGTCCAACACAGTTTTATTCTTCTCAGCGAATAAACATACAGCACAATCAAGTTGGGACCTTTGCAACAGTTCAGTATTAATGGGAGTAGGTCGAGACACAATCCTTCACGGTATCGCTAACCACTGTAGTGTCACCAATAGGGAATAGTCACTGCCACTGACTATATGAGGTAGAACATGAATTACCTTCGCTAGCACGGCCCCTGTCAGGGGAAGGATATCCGTCCAAGGGAGTTACCGGAGGCCTCTCTGTCACCAGCAATGCTGCGCCGGACTCTCCAGAGAAGTTCCGCTCACCAGTCCTCACGAACTCAGACACGGGCACCCAAAGAGTTAGGGCCCCTTCGGATTCCTCCACCCTCGCGGAACTCAGTCGAAGGTACTGAGCCCCAGGCATCTACAATAGTACCTCACCCCAGGCTAAAGGTGCCTGAGATGGACTCCATCTCTCGCTCCGGCCAGGTCAAGGACACCTGGGCCCGGAACTCCGGAACACCAGCACCCAAGCTGAAGGTGCCTGCGTGCGGCCGCGTCCTCCGACTCTGAACCCCAAGGTCAGGGCGTCCGCCCCTTTTATCTCCTCTCCTTTTGCGTCCCAGCAGGTTCCCCGCCCCGCTGTACCAGCGCCAGGAAAGGACAAAAAGGCACAGTCTTGCGGTGTGAGTTCAACTCCGGCCAGGGCGACAACGCCACCTGTAGGCCGCAGGGAAACTCACACCACCAGAGTCCTCCAAGAACCACAAAAGGGTCTCGGATTCCCTAGCAATCAGTGCATCTGGGTTACACTACCACCCAGATGCTTCCCCTAAATTCAAATACCCGCTACACTAGGTATTTATTAGTTCTGATCTCTTTGGGGCTCTTTATACAGATACACAAAAAAAACTGATGGTGCCGGTTTACTAGTGTGGTAATTAGATTCAGAGACCATGTTTGGCCAATTTTGGGAAAAATTCAGCTACCTGGGTCAAAGCAGCAATATTTATTCTGCATATGGCTAGCCCAAAGTTTGGTGTGTTAGTTAAGTGAATTTCTTTCTGGTAACGAAAACCTGACCTATAGGAAACTGTTTACTAAAGGTAAATAGACTGTTCACTTTGCAAGGGAAGTTGCACTTTGCAAAGGATCTGTGGTGAAATATCACTTTGCAAATGTAGCAGGTGCTGCTCAGCTCGCCCGCACACCCCCGCTGGTCCTGCCACTGCTGCTGGACACAGGCAGCGGCGCCGATATTACTGACAAGGAGACACAGAGCCTGTCACAGCTGCGGGGGGTTTCCTCCCCCCTCCCTCTCATCTTTACACACAGAGAGCTGCTCACTCTGTTCCCTCCCCTGCTTCCTCATTGGCAGGGGAGGAAAGACCAATCACCAGGAAGGACTGCAGAAGCAGAGGAGTGTGGGAGATGTAGTCCCAAAGACATGCCATATTAATCCCCAGGGGGCAGACTACATAGCCCAGCAGAAGGGGGAGTGAAGCTGAGGGAAGGAATTGAGGAGGCCGCCTTGGAGCTGGAGGAGATACCACGAGGCAAGGGAGAAGACCGGTTGCAGGAGAAGGGTGCTGCTCTCCAGGGTCGGTGTGAATGTTTCCTGCCACAGCTCCATGGTCAGGTTGCAGACATCTCGCCAGAGAGGGACCCGGGTGCATCTCCAGGTGCATCGGTACAGACGTTGCAACCTGAGGGCCATTTTACACCAGACGCAGTTCCATACAGTTTTGTGCGCATTTTTTCTGCACTAAAAATGCATGCACAGTGTATTCCATGTATTCCAATGGCTCTTGTTGGCTCTAGTTCACACCATGCAGTCAGTTTCTGGTCAGTTTCCAGTGCAGAAACTGACCGGAAACTGACTGCATGGTGTGAACTAGAGCCATTGGAATACATGGGAAACACTGCATGCATTTTGTGCAGACAAAAAGCACACGGAACTGAACGGAACTGCGTCTAGGGTGAAGTGGCCCTGAAAGAGCCTGTTCCAGGACATATCTCCCTTGGGCCTCTGCCACAGAATTGGTTAGCAGGCACTTGCCCAGCTTTTCAGAACAAAGAGACACTGCATGCAGATACCGTTACGTTATTGCTTCAGCTAGGCGAGAGAAAGACCGCGTGCTACACTTATTTTACTGAGCAGCGATAGGATTTCTCCTGCTTGCCAGAACTCCTCAAGTACACTTTACATCACCCTGACTGACAGGACATCTTAAACCTGCTTTGCTCCACCCTGCTAAACAGAACACTTAAAGTGCGCCAACAAAGAGCTAGCTGAAGATACAGGACATATTCACTGTGCGGACTTTCACGTTTCTGCTCTGTTTATTAAGAACTCAGTGCTGCACCTATACTCACTAAGGAGGAACTCTAACCTCTGTATTAAAGTTATTATCTTTTGCATATGGTGCTACATTTATAACAATAGGGCCTGTGATTTCAGGATTTCAGGGGGACAGACTGGCCTACAACAAGTCACCTCTGTTCCCCCATTGACTGAGCACAAAGGCCACACCTGAGTCATTTGAAGTGGTTGAACTGTGTTACTGTGATTTATGGTGCCTACAGACACTATCTGGTGTTTATACCTATGAACAGGGAAGGAGGAGTGAGCACTGTGAGAAACAATAGCAACTGGCAAGGTAAATCCACAACTCACATCTAATTGTAAGCAATTTCAAACACACCCTGCCATTGTCACCGTTGATATGAATAGTTTTCATTGCAATATGTTTTAATATTGTAGCACCCGCTAGTGTCTGGGTTGGGTGAGTGATCTAGGGAGGCTGGTATGACTCAGCAGGCAGGATCTCTGGTATATCTCCCTATATGTAGAACTTGCTGGAAACTTCCAGAAGAATGGGAGAGAGGCTATGAGGAGCTGCCTGGAGTATTTATGAGGGCCCTGACCAATCCCCAAAAGATGGGTTGGCAGGGGGCAGGCCCCTTCAAATACTCAGGGTCAGCCCAGCAGGACAGGAGAGTTTGGGTGGAAGTTGGAGATGGAGTGCTAGGAGGCTGTCGATGGGCCCTTGAGTGTAACCCCTAGTCTGAGGGGGGGTAACCTCGGGCCTGGGAGCTCGGTGCAGAAGGGATCCTCTGATATCTCAAGGAGGAGTCCTGTTCAGTGGCACGGGAGCAGATGTGAGGACAGCAGGAGCCAGTGAGCATGTCCGGGAGATCTCCGGGGAGAAGACAGCCAGGTGGACTGGCGAGTGAAACAGTCGGGGAGGACTGAGAGGTTGCCAGAGAGGACTGGGTGAAAGCAGTCTGAGATAGATGCATTCAGTCAGTCTGAGAGGACTGTGGAAGATTAGCCAGGAGGGCTAGTGAAAGGGGCAGCTGCAGCCAGATGGGCTGGCAGTGCCTGAAGAGGTGGTGCTGGGATCAGTAGCCACAGAAGGACAGCTGGGCACTAGGACTTTGCTACACAACCAAGAGGCCCGCGGTCCCTGCCTGTAATGGCCATTTGCTTTATCTGACTGATCCCTTTTTGTCAGATCACCTAACAGTGTGCTAGCTGGTCCTGAGATTTTTGTGCTGCCCTCAAGTGATGTGCTGGAGGAAGCTGAGGAGTGTTTAAATAGATTGTACAGAATAAAATGTCCCTGAAGTTTGCAAGTCAAGTGAGCATCCCATATTAACCCTAGCCCCTGACTGCAGTTTCCTTTGGGTAGATGCATTGTGCCTGGCTGTGCAGGATGGGGGATCCCTTTCTACTTGCGGCTCCTTAGGGGGTGCACTACATTATGATATGAATAGTTTTGGGTAGGGATTCAGCATTTTAAGACTGCATTTTCAGACTGAAAATAGACAAGGTAACTCATACAACCCTAGAAAATAAAATAATTGAAATCGAAAGACAAGGGCCACACAACATAAATTTTTTAATTAATGGGTGGACCCTACTGGCCCTTTTATTGTTCTTCCAGGGGCTCCAAGAGTAAGATTTCCAGCCCTGCTTCTCAATTATTAAGACAAACGAATCTTCTGGTTGGTAAATTTTAAATGTAAAATAAATTGATAACTGAAAAGCGAAAACATAGGGGCACCTTGAAAGATTTTAATCAATGGGATTGACTTAAATCCATAAGTAGAAAGCCTTACAATTAAATCCCTAATTAACATAGCCAACCCAAATCTATTACCTAACTAACGTTTAACCTATGTTTTTTATTTTTGGAATTACATTTTTGTTTGAATTTAGTTTTTTTTTTTTTTTTTAAATCATAATATTTTCTTTTATTAGTTATCTGAATTGGTCTAAAACTATAATTATTTATTTTATCACATATTTTTTTGTACCAGCCCAATATGGGTGCCCAATTGAAATAGTATGTAGGATACTTAAAAACCCTAACCTATTTATTTATTTATTTTTCTTGAGACAGAATGGCTCCAGGAAAGCAGGAAGGTCCCTCTCACAGACGCCGCTCTCTCCCTGTAGAATTTCACAGAACAAACATACAGAGGCAGCAAGAAGACCAAAGACCAAAGCAAGGACAGGAAGAGCAGTTTCAAAGCTGAGAAAAAAACAGCTTTGTGCCTCACTAAGTGACTAGTCAGGAACTGTATTGTGAATGTAGGCAATCCGCATAGTCTGCCTACAACAGTTGTTATCTATAGGATGTTTTATAGAGGCAAGCCCAGTTTAAATGTCATTCAACCTTGAACAATTCATAAATCCAGCTGTAGTTTTGTTTTCCACATGCTGTCTCATTGAAAAAACATCTAACAAGAGCAAAGTTTGTCCTTTAAACGCAATACTCTTGAACTGTGTTGAGCTGTAAGTAGCAATGCCAACATAATATTTTAGAGGTATAATTATAAATCATGTACTTCCTTTGTGTGGGGTTATTCACTGGCAATGGGGTCATCTCCTCTCATCCACAGCAACTTCACAGCCTAGAGTTCCAGTCTTCAGGACTGCTACTGTATGTGTGTGAAAATAAGACTATTGACATACCTTCTTAAAGTGTGCTACAAGGAACAAATCCCTTATTAAAATGGCCAAAATATACATCAGGTGTTGTGACAGGAGGGTCACTTTGACTGATTGAGAGATACTGAGGTGTTCAGCCTCAATCACCTGTCTGCCTAGTGTAATGCTAATCCCAGCTTCTAAAAGACCTGTTCATTGTTTGTGGTGATTTACATTCTATTGTCCATTGTGGTTTGGGGGAATTAAGCCTATAATTATAGGTTGTGGAACTAGCAGCAGACGGGTTAATTGAAGAGATGTTGATAAATCACCTGCATACTTGTGTGTATTGGGTCTGTTATGTTGTGGGTGGAGCTGGACCATTGTTCATTTTAGGTTAATGCAGTATTGGATGGTTATAAAAGTTACAATGTTTTTCTCAATAAAGTCATTTGATGCTAGGAAGATACAGAGTGCATCTCGTTCTTCCAGAAGGATTAATTCCTATGGGAAGTGGTCGTCTGGCTGTGGAGGATCGACAGGGAATTTGTGTCCAGGAGAGGGAAGGGATCTAAACGGCGTTACCCCCTTTCGTATTTGGGGTGCCGTTACATTGGTTGGCAGCGGTGGGATTTTCCCTCCAGTTCCTTGGACACTCCAAGCCACCACAGTGAATGACCAGCTATGCAGCCTGCAGGAAAGCCACACTGAAGGACCTACTTGAGAGCCGTGGAGGGACCAGTGGGACAAAGAACGGGGCCACCTTGATCAGGGAGCTGGCCGAGATGGATCAGAGGGAAGGTGAGGCAGGACCCCGGTCAGTTGAAGACTTGTTTCAGCAACGAGTTCGACAGCGGTTGGCATTGTACGGTGCTAGCCCATCAGCGACCGCCATACAGGAAGCCATTAGAGAAATCGAGCGGCAGGATGAGTGGCAACATGAGCAGAGAATGGCGGAAATACGGCAATCGGAGACAACACCTAAAGAAGCAGCACCAACTAAAAAGAGAGGAGAGATACAGATACCAGCCGACATGGAAAAGGAATTCAGAAGGAGGTTGCGAGAGATGCAGATACAGCATAGAGGACCAGTATCAGAGGAGGTCCTGCTGGGATGGTCTGATTCAATCCGCTGCGAACTCTGGAAGAAAGCGCTAGCTCTCGAGCAGCAACACCAGGGAAAAGTTCTCCCCTCCATCCATGTAAGGTACTGGTCGCAGTATGAAGTACGAATGCTGTTATTGGGGGAACAACCGAAGCAGGAGTGGACAGCTGAGTTAAGCAGGCTGATCCGGGCAGAGATGCGGTTGGACGAGAGCTACAGAGCCCTCCGGTGGTATGTAGCCCAAGAGTGCCAGTGGTCAGCGGATGACAGCCCCACGGAAGGCTTTGACTATAATGGCCTGGGATTGTTGTATTGGAGGCTGTCCGAGGACCCTGACTTTGGGAGTGATCGGGAGTGGCGTTTGGAGGAAATAATGGAGCACAGAGAGCAAAGACTGAATGTCTCGGAAGGGCACTGGGCACAGGAAGATTTGGAGTTTCTGGCCGTTCAGGAATGGAAGCTGGAGATTGCCTACAAACAGCTGCTAGACTCTGCTCAGCAGCAGGGTGGGGCTCCCTTTGCCTGGGACTATCAGGAAATACCAGTTGACAACTATGAAATCCTGGCTGAAGAATCGGCAGTGGAAAATCTGAAGATTGCCATCCCTAAAGCCAAAGTGGATGATATGGAGTTCCAGGGAGCTAGCCTGGCTGAAGAATCGGCAGTGGAAAATCTGAAGATTGCCACCCCTAAAGCCGAAGTGGATGATATGGAGTTCCAGGGAGCTAGCCTGGCTGAAGAATCGGCAGTGGAAAATCTGAAGATTGCCATCCCTAAAGCTGAAGTGGATGATATGGAGTTCCAGGGAGCTAGGGCAGTTGGCTCATCTTCCCAGCTACAGATTACAGAAGGTATGGACTTAAGGGACTGTTCAGAGGATATTATGGATTATGCATCGCCTGCCCAAGTACTGGCAGCAGGACAGAGTACTGCAGACCCCTGCTCTACACCCGTGGCAGTTTTGGAGGCCCGAGATGAGAAGGTGATGGTTCCTCTTTCCCAGAGGATTTCAGAGATGCAGGGGGGAGAAGCAGCCCTTTTCCCTCCCCAACAGTTAGCCAGAGCAGATGGGGTGGAGTCCCCAGCAGAAGTGCTGGCAACAGGGCAGAGTGCTAGCAACCTCTGCCCAGCACCGGAAACAACTGTGGAGTTTCAGGGAGCCGGGGCAGTTGGCCCATCTCTCCAGCAACAAGCTGAGGTGGTAAAGCTTTTACCCCCAGCTGAATCACTGGCAGCAGGGCAGAATGCTACTGGCCGCTGCACACAACTGCCACTTGAGCGGATATCGGTGGATGGGACTACGGTCTCCACTCACAGCAACCCAGCGGAAGAGCTGGCAAAAGAGCAAAGTGCCGCGGGCCTCTGCTCTCAACTAACAGAAGAGGGAGTTCCTGTGGTACTGGATGGGACTTCGGTCCTCACTGACACAACCCCAGAAAATGGTGTGACACTGAGACAGGAGGATGTCAGCCTTGCTTTGCAAGCACTGGGGGATTTTCACCTATCACAAGGGGATGGGACTTCAGTCTCCACTTGTATACCTCAGGGATGCTGGGCAGTCGGCTCAGATCCACAACAGCATGACGGACTGAGCCCAGTCACCCTGTCTTCTTCCCAGTGGCGGGTATGTTCTCTGAGAGAGGCAGAGGTTGGCTGGGTAAGTAATGCTCTGTTTGGAGCAATTTATTTGGGGTACTGTGTGGATACCGGCATTAGAAGAATGGACCTATGGACTAACCCGTCTGGGGTCACCTCCTTTGTTAGTCTCCTGCCGAAAGGGGAGATGTGTGACAGGAGGGTCACTTTGGACACAGGGTGAGCCAGGAAATAATGGACATTAAGAAATATATCTTGGGCTACCTAAAATGGGTCTGTAATATTTATCCACCATATCCCCAAGGATATCTGTAAAGGACTATTTACTGTTTCTGAACTCAACAGGTTAATTGAGAGATACTGAGGTGTTCAGCCTCAATCACCTGTCTGCCTAGTGTAATGCTAATCCCAGCTTCTAAAAGACCTGTTCATTGTTTGTGGTGATTTACATTCTATTGTCCATTGTGGTTTGGGGGAATTAAGCCTATAATTATAGGTTGTGGAACTAGCAGCAGACGGGTTAATTGAAGAGATGTTGATGAATCACCTGCATACTTGTGTGTATTGGGTCTGTTATGTTGTGGGTGGAGCTGGACCATTGTTCATTTTAGGTTAATGCAGTATTGGATGGTTATAAAAGTTACAATGTTTTTCTCAATAAAGTCATTTGATGCTAGGAAGATACAGAGTGCGTCTCGTTCTTCCAGAAGGATTAATTCCTATGGGAAGTGGTCGTCTGGCTGTGGAGGATTGACAGGGAATTTGTGTCCAGGAGAGGGAAGGGATCTAAACGGCGTTACCCCCTTTCGTATTTGGGGTGCCGTTACATGTGTAAAATCTGCAAATCTGTAATTACATAGTATGGAACAAAAATAAAAAGTAGCTTCCTTTAAATATTGCTCTTAATTGTAATATAAACTTTTTATAAATGTTCTTGGTGATGTTGAAATGCTTGCTGAATGGTAGAATGCAATCAAATCAGAGATATTTTTGAAAGCTTGGGTGGATAAGGATACATGTCTGACAATTCTACACACAGCATACAGTCACTGTGATTCACTGGGATGGAGAATTGACTGAAGAGTTTCCATTTTGAATGACCTCATCTGTACATGTTTATTATTAAGGTGACCCACGGATGACAGCTGATGCTTGCAGAGGAGAGAGATGGGGTACAAAAGTGAGTCTCACAGTCTGTCTATCATGGCAGTGGCTTTCTCACTATAGTTCACCCGAATACAGGGATGTTCCCATGATTTTTGGTGCTCTCCTCGATTCTTCCTCCTCTCCGCGGTCTGAATACACGTGACTCCTTGCAAGAGCACTGTGATTTGAGAACATATCCGAGGGGTGCGGAAGGGCTCTCACGAGGTCCCCTGTATCACTGAATATTTCATTTTTTTTTTTTATATTTATTCTGGTTGGGTGTCGCACACGATCTATATCAGCTAAATGAGTAACAAAATCCTCCTGATGAAGACTATGAATGTAGGGGTCGAAATGCATTGGGGTACTCCACTACTATGTATTGACATCTTTTGTAAATGTGCATTTTACATCACTGATGGATATCACCTGTTGTCTCACATTCCGACCAGAGCTCATATTTTAATTTTCTTGAATCCATTTGTATTTTGTACTTCTTTGATAATAAAATATTGAAAACGAATTATATTCTGATGACTATTTCTGCTGCTTAAAAACCCCTTGGGGAACCCTTCCAGTTTTTTTAATTTTATAGCGATACCATTAGTTCAAGAGGGCTGCTTGTTTGTTTTGGGCCTTGTAATGCACCGCTGTCAACCCCTGGCAATCGGCTCTAACCTCTCGTGGCACAGCTAGGAAAGGGGGAAGGATGGTATAACTGTACTATATCTATACTGTTATATGGTACAACCCCTTTGTATCCCAGCACAGTAATTGACACTGACAACCAAATTACTTAACTATAACTTTTTACTATTGGTAAAAGTATAAAAGGTAATTTGTATACAATATCTCATGCAGATCCCTGCAATATAGGTGTACACATTAAAAGGGTATAACATTCAGTAATGCAATGACAATATAATAACCCCGCTGCAGCTATCCTCCCTCGTGAGCAAAAATGGCGCCCATCAATGTCCTATACTACCCAGTCAGGCCTGACTATAACTTGGGGTATAGTTTGTAAAATAATCTTCGCTAGCAACTCTCGGTGGTGCACATAAAGAACAACTGTAATCCAAAGGGGGTAGCGAATGATCGCTAACTTGGTCAAGCTGGAGAGACTAACAAACTCAGTTCAGCAGACAGTCTCTCCAAAGTATAACTGTAATCAATGATGGGCCTAGGCAAAGTTAATAGGCAACAAAGTTACTTAGATGCGGTTCTGAGCTGGCGCTCTCTCACCCAGACCGGACCAACTCCTGTCCGGTACCTCCGCTACTGTGAGTTGCTTCACAGTGCCCACAATGCGCCGGGTCTTTGGTCCTCCAGAAGATGGTGGCACCTCAGGTGGATCGGACACTCCGCAGGCTCCTCGGTGGAGCGGAAGGCTCTCTGGAACAATGCAAGGCCCAGGCTTCAGGCCTTACACGCGCAGCAGGTAAATGCAGGGATCCTCTTGCAGGGAGGGCGGCATCCAAAGAGAAAGAGAGAGGCCCCTCCTCTCCCTTTTAAAGTCCAGACCAGCAGTCTTTGCACGGGGAAATGCACCCTGGGTACCTCAAAGCGTGCTGGGAACTGTAGTTTCCGTGGGTGAAAACGACACCCGGCTACACAATACAATTTCAGGGTGTGCAGCCCTCAAATTCTCATGTATGTGTTTTTTGCTCAGTGCATGTTTATTATTGTTCAGGATAAGAACAGGGCTGAGATCCCCCATTTTTCCCTTACTAGTAACAGCATTTAGTAGAAAACTTGCTTCTGACACTTCTTTCTGTGCCATTTCTTCTATGTATTGAGAATTTATTTTCCTTTTTTCTACCAAGGAAGACATTTTTATATCTTAAAAATTATTATCTGGTGGTCTCCATTTTAATTCATATTGATAGCCCCCAGAGACTGTTGAAACTGTCCTGGGGTCTTGAATCTTTTCTGCCCAGAACAGCCTTGCTCCCACTGGCACTGCCTGGGTAGGTAGGTAAACCCTCACAAAAAATGTCTGCTGAACCTTTTTCTTAGGTTGCTTCAGCAGGTTTGCTTGGGTGCTCCTCCAGTTCTACCCGTAGTCTTTTCTGGGTTTATAGGACCTCAAAAAATTTATTTTGTCTGAATATTATCTTTGATGTATTTGCGTTCTGTAGGTATTAAGCTGGAACAGCCCCCCTCATTTTAGTGATGGCTGCATCTAATTTGGTTCTGAATACTCTCGAGCCATCATCTTGCATCAGTTTGCTCTTGATGCTGGGTCAGATGATCATAGCTTCAGCCAAAATGCTCTTCTAGATGTTAGACATAGCTTTCATTGTATCAACTGAAGCTTTTTAAATTAATTTGCGTGCTAACTTTAAAGTGTTACTAAACCCAGGACCCTGCATTCACTATATCCAGTCTCACACAGTACACAGAACATGGAAATGCAATTATTTTAGTAAATATAAACTACCTAATACCTTTTCCCATCAGCAGTATATAGCAGTCATGTGACTTTTATCAGTTTCTGGTAAAGCTTGTAGAAGGAGCTTTCTGACTGTCCTATGAGACTGCAAGAGCCCTGACCCTCTGTCTGGACAGTGCTGATTGGCCCTGTGCTGATCACATGCACTCTCCCATGAAAAAAATAAAAATACATTTCTAGCAATACACACCGAACTGAGCTTGTGCAGCCTGACTCCATAGGTTCTGAGTTATCAGAAAATTATCAGGGGACAGTGGAAGGAAGGGAGGATCTGTGCATACAGGATCAAACAGCCTTTTTACACAATGGGGAGGATTAACCCCTTAGGTTTACGGTGAGTATAACAAGCATTCTTTACTGCATATACAGACTGATTTTACTGTTGTGGGTTTAGTAATTCTTTCATGCTCCACATTCTCTAGAAACACTTTCTGAATGTTCCCAGTCCAACTAGAAATTGCTCTGGTGACCAACACTAAGGCCTCGTACACACGACCGATTTTCTCGGCAAGAACCAGCAAGAAACTTGCTGGCAGAGATGTCTTGCCGAGTAAATCGGTCGTGTGTACGCGGCTATCGGGTTTCTCGTCGAGAAAACCGACAAGTAACCTCGACGAGAAAATAGAGAACCTGCTCTCTATTTTCTCGTCGAGATTCTCGTCAGCCTGTTTCTCGACGAGAAAAGTGAGTGTGTGTACACTTACCTGTCCGCCGGGAAGCCCGCGCATGTTCGAAATGAATTTGACGCATGCGCGGTAGCTTCCTAGGCATACGTAGGGTATACCAAGATGGCGGCGACGGCATCGAATGTGACGAGCGCATGCTCGTCGTAGTCGATGACGTCACCGCGTATGCTCCATTCAAAGAACCGCGGGTTCTTTGAAACGAGCGTGTGTACACTCGGCCGGGACAATTTTCTTGTCCAGGAATCTCGTCGAAAAAAACGACATGTTTTTTTTGACGAGAATCTCGGCCGTGTGTACGAGGCCTAAGGCTATGGCTGGCCTGCAGGCTTGCAGTGCTGTTGTGTATGCTCTTTTTAAGTCTAAGTCAATCTTTTGATTCAAGGCAATGCAGAATGTTACCCAATCTTTCGTCAGGAGAGTTAGATGCCTTGAGAGAGAGAAAAAGAGAGAGAGGGAGGGAATCTTATCCATGAGACATCTACCAATGATGCTGACAAAAAAAAAGATTTGGTTTTAGTTTTCCTTTCAGGGGATACACCTTAAGGCGGCCAAACATCGATTGAAATTCAGCTGGTTCAGCAGAGGCCGGCCAAGATTCAATCCATGTATGGGCAAGCTGATGGTACCCAAGCTGATCCATCAATTGACTTGGGTACAACCAACTGGTATGATTTTTCTACATGCGATTACTGACAGCCGCTAACAGTAATGATTGTATCCTGGCAGCCGGCAGAACACAAGTTTGCCGCAGGAAACATTCCCCCATCAACATTGACTGTGTTGATGGGGGAATCAAGTGATTTTCTTTCCTTCCACCACCCTTGTTGGAAGGAAAGAAAATCGAGTCATCTATGGGCTGCCTCACCCAGGCTATTATTGACACAAGTTTATTTCACCATTTTTTGCATTCTTTTGGCATTAATTCATTATTTTCTGCAAATGTTAATTGTTCCTTTTTTAGGTAAGGGAAACTCTTTGGTCTCTTCCCAGGTGATGGTCTCTTTCACAGCACTCTCATACGGCTCCAATGAAAAATCCAATCTTGAGTGGAGTCTATCCTTTTCTTCTTAGGTCTTGAACTCAGAGTTTGAATTAGCTAGTTTTCTTACAAGAGATTGTTGCTGTTGTAAAGTTCCTGGCCTCAATATGGCTGGTTGCTGTGTAGAAAGGTTTTGCATTGATATCCTAATTGATTGCTTAAAGGGGTTTTAAAACCTTGTGTTTTTTCACCTTAATGCATCCTATGCATTAAGGTGAAAAAACTTCTGTCACTGAGCAGCCCACCAGCCCCCTGTTTTACTGACCTGAGCCCGTTCGTTCCCCCGTCCAGGGTTCTCGGCTCTTGATTGGATAGATTGATAGCAGCGCAGCCATTGGCTCCCACTGCTGTCAATCAAATCCAATGATGCAGGCGTCGGGGGGACGAGGCCGAGTCCGTCATTCTTTGTCTATGGACACAAATGCTGGACTCGGAAGCGCGCCCGCAAGATAAACCCCTAGAGAGGGCTTCTCCCCGGGGGTTTACCGATACAGGTAGGAGCCGCGAGCGCCGTTGGGGGACCCCAGAAGAAGATGATATGTTTGTTTTTTGTTTTTTAAAAACAAGGGTTTACAATCACTTTAATTAAGGATGCCACTTCCCTTAAGTCCGCGTCTGTTTCTCTTGTCACCTTTGTGATGATATAGAGGTCTGACGAGCCTCAAAATGTGTAGAGACAATGAGAGAGTGGTACTAAACTGAACTTCAACCCTCTTTTTTGTCCTCAAAGTTAGTAACAAGATGGTCAGATTAAAATCTCTTGTCTGTGCTTAAAGTGGTTGTAAAGGCTAATACTAACAATTCTTCAAAATGGGAGCGCTGGACCTTGGCTGTGATTTCATCCATAGGCTCCCGTGGCCCAGCCATTGTCAGCACTCCCTCCTCTTGGCAGCATTACTGACACAGGGGAGCCAGAGCTGCAGGATCACGTAACCAGACAGGAGCAGATTAAAAATAGTACACATCTTTTTTTTTATAG
Source organism: Rana muscosa (assembly GCA_029206835.1). Lineage (NCBI taxonomy): Eukaryota > Metazoa > Chordata > Amphibia > Anura > Ranidae > Rana > Rana muscosa. The sequence goes on from CM055118.1 coordinate 795,120,936, forward strand.
GGTATGCAGAATAGGTAGGAGGAGGGACATTTTTAAGAATAGGTAGCATGGGATCCTTGGAGTATGGGGTGTGTTCCCTATTGTGACCCCTGACGGTACACCAGTGGTTTGGGAGTGTGAAAAAACACGCATCAACTATTTACCGCCCACTCCCCTCTTCCAAACTGCGTAATACTGCTTCCTTTTTTTTTCCTCTTCCAGCTTCTGCTGCCATTGCTCTCCAGGCTGCTAGAAAGGACCCAGGTAACATGCACTTGGTATTAGTTCGCCTGGGACAGGAGCACTATAAAGGAGGCTCAATGCACCTGTGGGAAGGTGAGTCTGCAAACCCAGATCACAATCAATGGGTTACCGAACCCGGGCAAGCACTTCCCTAGTTTAAGGTTGAGGGCCACATCAGAGGGCTCCAAGGACCACAGGTTAAGCACCCCTGTATTAGAGTAAGGAAGGCTTAGAACTTGATAATGTTTGTATTGCTGACCATGGATTCCTTTTTAGGTGACTACTGCATCTTCCCCTGGAAGGTGAAGAAAAATCTCCCCAAAGGCCTCACATATATAAATTAAACCTGACATAATCTGGTTATCCTAAAAAAAAATGGCTAGAGGTGGCCTTTAAACCAGTTGCTAACTTACAACTCAGTCTCATGCATAGAACTCTTACTTTACACATACATTTTTTGAACAGTTGTTTATTTTGCCTTTTCTGAAATTACCTGCAGTTCAGGGCCCATGGCTACTGCTGGGTCCTGGATATATAAAAAAGAGTTTAGGAATAATCCAGAGAAAATAAGCATATGCTCTGGGAATCCCTGCACATTAAGAACCACATTGACACTGGGGGACGATTGTCAATATTCCATGTGCAGAGCATATTCGCCTGGATGAATATTACTTCATCATAAAAATCTGCTGTATGTGCATGGGGCAGCCATATTTGCCTATTACCGATGCAGGCTTCTTTTCCTGCTTATTAGTGCTGCACAATATTGTGGCTTACTGCTTCTCTTAGGCTGGCCATGCACATTTAGACTTTTTAACAGGGCAGATGGATGAAACTCGATTGTAAATTCTGCTGTATGTACATGGGTCAGGGCAGCCATATTTGCCGATTACAGATGCAGGTTCTTCATCCTGATTACTAGCGCTGCACAATGTTGCAGCTTGCTGATTCTCTTAGGCTGGCCATTCAAATTGACCCTTATATAGAACAGATTGAAAAAATCCTGATGTGGTATTGTATTTTGGGCCGAAAGAAAATGGCATACAGTATATGGACAGCTTTATGTAACTGCATATGGTTTCCTTGAATGTTAGCTATATGATCTTCGCCTAGATTTTAGGTCACATATGGGAGCTCAGGAGCAGCATTTATTTATTATTCATGGCACAAAATACGTACAGTATTTATTGGCGTATAACACTCACTTTTTTACCCTGAAAATAGGTACTTAAAAAAATAAATAAAATATCAGCCACTTTTAGAAATTCAGCTTCTAGAAGGGCAGATCAAACCTATTTTTTTTTTACCAATTCTCAGAAATAATTGCCACTTCTATATTCCAGGCATTAATATGTTCAGTTATCAGTTAATACAGACCCTCATTCCACATAAATGAAGAGTGCTTGGCTTTTTTTATTTTTTTTCATAACTTAATCTTTACAATAACAGTCGCTGTCTGAATTAACAGGAATCAGTTGCTATGGATACTGGATATTTTTTCACTGAACGATATTGCTCACTGAGATATCCTAATGTGTTAGAGCTACACTATGATCACCTGAGAATCTGCTCAGACTACTGTGGTCAAGAATGATATCTGACAGAATCATAATGTCATTAAAATCATAGGGATGTAGAGGTAAAGAAATGTTCCTACCTATCAGTCAGCATCATTAGGAGCAATAAACAACAGGTCGTGACTATGTTTTTAAAGAGATAAACACACGTTGTCTTGCTGAATATTTTTCTGATTCTTGTCATAAAGATGTACAGATAGATAATGACAAGTCTGTCAGTGGCAACTTAAAGTAGATGTTAGGTCCTAAATGGATGGCTTAGTTTTCTAAAGCACTTTATATCATAAACAGCTAGCCATTTTTTTTTCTTGCACCTTTTTGTCTCATCTCTTGTTACCTCAGTGCTGTTGATTTTCTTCAGCCTCCTTACAGCAATTTCCTGTATACTACATACATAGATATGGCTGCATGTCATTGCCTAGGACAAGCTGCCCAATGGTGAAAATGGTGGAACATGTCGGCACAATGCGTGATTTCACAGCTGCATAAAGACTCGACTACGACGTAGGAGGCAGGGACAGAGCATTGTCACCCTACCACAGGAAATGACTGAACAAGGACATTCATGGCAGAAACACTAGATATTATGTTAACGAAAGCATCAAACTTAACAAAAAATATAAAAAATACATTTTGAATTGACAATAACATGACTAGGATTACAAACTTTATACTTTGTAAAAAACTTTAACCTCTGCGCCAATAGACTTCTGTGCAAAATGATACCCTTGATACCCTTGTTGCCAAACCAAAAATGTGTGTGTTTCACTTATCGGTATTTGTGTTTGTTAAACTGTATACTTTCACACAGGGGCAACACGACTTCCAGCGCGACTTTGGGAGGCAACTTGGACACGACTTGAGCATGAATCACAGCGCGACCCCAGGCAACTTACAAGGCAACTTCAAGTTGCCTCCAGGACAGGCGACTTTCCAGCTCCGTGGGAGGGAGGGGTTTGCCTGGAGAACTATTTTTACTTCCTGGAAAGTTACTTCAGTTAGGACAGGGGATCTGACTTGGAGGCAACTTCCACTGAAATCAATGGGTACAAGTCGCCTAGAAGTCGGATTGAAGTCGTACAGGAACCTTTTCTGAAGTCGGAGCGACTGCAGCAGTGTACATTCACTTCCATAATTTTTCTAAACTGCGCGACTTGGGGCGACTTTGGGCGTCTTGAAGTCAGATCCCAGGACGCCCCTGTGTGAACCGGCTCTTAAGGACAACTCCATACAGCATTTTTATTTATTTTAACTTATACAATATACATATTTTAAAGGTTAACTTTTTTGTGTGAAACAAGCTTGGAGACCAATGTAATAGAATCCTGTAGTTATGTGACTGTTGACTAATCCAGTTGGTGACAAGTTACGATAGCAGTGTTATGGATGAAGTGCAGATGTTTATATACAGTATGTCCAGTTTATTATGGACTTGAAAATGTCTATCCTACTTTCGCTTTTGAGAACAACACTACCAGGAATATTTTCTAACCATACAGGCTAGAGTCCAGGCATATGTATTTGCCACACCAATAAGATACAGTGGGGTTCATTTTCAAAAACTGGAGAGTGCAAAATCTGGTGCAGCTCTGCACAGAAACCAATCAGCTTCTAACTTCAGCTTGTCCAGATAAGCCTTGATAAAAAAAAAGATAATTGGTTTCTATGCAGAGCTGCATAGACCCAAGGGTCTGGTATGGACCCCACTCCACCCCACTCCGTTTAAAAAAAAAAAAAGCGACATTTTATAAAAAAATTTAATCTAGCTGCCAGCGGGGAAGCCCATTGACAGCTGATGACTCATCACGTCCGGCTTGCTGGCCCCACTCCTTAACAACCAGCTTTTACTGTACCCTGATTAGGCAAAGCTTTGCCCAATCAGAGCACATAATGCATTGTACAGCACACAGTGCATTGCAAGGCGTACGACGGGGTGAACACCTGCTGAACACCCTACAAATTGGGCGTTACCTGAACAGTGGTATCAACATGGCTTACCAACGGTTTCGTCTTAGAAGACTTCATCTGGGGTGACAAAACGCATTGGAAAGCCATGCTGATACCACTGTCACTGTTCTTATACAAGCGCTTTTTTACTACAGAAATGTGAGTGTATTTCCTCCGTTTTATTTAATAAATATTTATCGATTTCCTAACGGAATTACGCTATATGCCTTCCTACTTCTTCTTTTTTATGAATTGAATGTTTGGGCTGATTGCCTTCTAACTAAACCAACTGAGGTCCACCGTCTTGAACCGTCTGGAGGTCGTGTTCGCTGAGGGAGCCTGAGCCTTCCCTGGGTTTAATATACCACAAGCTTGATTGACTCACTAGGTGTATACCTATCTGAGTTCAATCCCTCTGGTAAGCGTTTGGTGTTTCTGGTGGTGGATCTTCTATCAATTTTTTGACACAATGTTTTATTCACATTTATGTTCAATTTTGTCACAAATCATTTTTGGACAGATTTTAATCTTTTGTTTGTACATTGGAACACCTTTAAAATTGTTTCATTTCCAAGGACATTTTTGCTTTGGACTTTAAGAGCCGGTTCACACAGGGGCGACTCAGGATCCAACTTCAAGTTGCTCCAAGTTGCCCCAAGTCGCTCTGTTTTTAAAACGAATGGAAGTGAATGGAGTCGTCTTAATGTACACGACTGCAGTCGCTCCGACTTCAAAAAAGGTTCCTGTACGACTTCAATCCGACTTCTATGCGACTTATACCCATTGATTTCAATGGAAGTCGCCTCCAAGTCGGATCCCCGTTCATAGAGAGGCAACTTTACAGGAAGTCGCCCCTCTGTGAACCGGCTCTAAGGCAAACCCCTCCCATGCAGCTGGTATTTGGTATGAATCATGAGGGGGAACTGCACGCCAAATTTTAAATAAAAAACCGGCATGGGTTCCCCTCCAATAGCATACCAGGCCCTTACGTCTGGTATGGATTTTAAGGGGAACCCCCTACGCCGAAAAAAACGGCGTGGGGTCCCCCCAAAATCCATACCAGACCCTTATCCGAGCACGCAGCGCGGCCGGACAGGAAAGGGGGTGGGGATGAGCGAGCACCCCCCCTCCTGAACCATACCAGGCCGCATGCCCTCAACATGGGGGGTGGGTGCTTTGGGGCAGGGGTCTGAGGGCGGGGGGCTTATCGGAATCTGGGAGCCCCCTTTAATAAGGGGGCCCCCAGATCCTGCCCCCCACTCTATGTGAATGAGTATGGGGTACATCGTACCCCTACCCATTCACCTGGGGGAAAAGTGTCAATAAAGAAAACACACTAGACAGCTTTTTAAAGTAATTTATTAGGCAGCTCCGGGGGTCTTCTTCCGACTTCGGGGGTCTCTTCTGTTTTCGGGGGTCTTCTTCCGAATTCGGGGGTCTCTTTCGACTCTCCGGTGCCTTCCCCGCGCTCTCCGGTTCTTCTCCCGCTCCCCGGTGCTTTCTGCCTTCTGCCGGCCCCTCCGCTATCTTCTTCCAGCTCTTTTGCTAGCGGGGGCCCAGTCTTCATCGTCGTCTTCTTCCCTCTTCTTTCCTGGAGATGTTGACACGACGAGGTCTCCCGCTGTAATGCAGTGTGCGCGGCACGCAATAATTTATATAGTCATGGGGCGTGGTCACCGGGTGATGTCACCCGGTGACCCCACCCCCTATGACGTCACAGCCCGGGGCATTATGGGACTGTGATGTCATAAGGAGGCGGGGTCACATCACCCGGTGACCACGCCCCATGCCCACGCTCGCTCGTCCCCACCCCCTTTCCTGACCGGCCGGGCTGCATGCTCGGATAAGGGTCTGGTATGGATTTTGGGGGGACCCCCACGCCATTTTTTTCGGCGTAGGGGGTTCCCCTTAAAATCCATACCAGACCTAAGGGCCTGGTATGCTCTTGGAGGGGAACCCATGCCGTTTTTTTATTAAAAATTTGGCGTGCAGTTCCCCCTCATGATTAATGACAAACACAGGGGGCAGCCTGTCCTGGAGATGACTTCAAGTCGCTCTAGGTCACGCTGTGGTTCAGGCTCAAGTCGTGTCCAAGCTGCCTCGCAGAGTCGCGCTCAAAGTCGTGTTGCCCCTGTGTGAACCGGCTCTAACTATCACTATTTGATACTTTTTGTGTTTGTGTATTAAGTTCACTCAGATAGTTCATCTATTATGCACATGTAAATTTTTAGTCCTTATTTGTTTTAAGACTAATAATTTTAGCCCTGCACTTATTTATCTTTCTGTTACATTTTGCAATTAATCTTCTGCTGTGCTGGCTGCTACATTGTTATTTAGACAGCGCGGTATATGTGTTTCTTTTTTCACATTGCGGGCAACTCTATTGCTCACCATTGACCACTGGAAGGTTGCCACCTGCTTGAGACTTATAGATACGCTTTTTAATATCTTTTAAGTGCACATTTATTGTTTTTAATTTTACCAATATATTTGAATAAATGCTACACTTAGATAGTGGCGCTTTTCTCTCCTCCTTTTTTCTGTTTTTACAACACAAGACTAAAGACGTAGTATAAGATTTTCTCTAGCTGTTAAATGCCCTAAATGCACACGGGGTGGGTCACCTTATAGAAAGGATGATGTTGCAAATTATAGTGGTTCTAAATACTAAAGGCTGATACAACACGAATATTGGCCGCAATTGTCGAAACTGGACGACATTTGGCTCATGTGTAGAGCAGTCTGGCCCACAGAAGCCAGACTAATGACTGGCTTTTATCAAAGAGGCATGCTGGAAAACATCCGATCAGCACTTGCAGCCAATGGCTAGGAACGCTGATCAGTGTGTTATGGTAGGGGGGGCAGTTCCCTCCACTAGTAGCTCAGTGGGGGAGATCACCACACTAACATTGCTTAGTTAGTACCTTGACCTCTCTGGGTTTTTTTTGGGTTTAGCCCTCTGGGTTGATCGGAAGAAAACTCCCCATGTGTACCTAGCATAAAAGTTTTTTACCTTAATGAATTCTCTACATTAAGGCAAAAAACATTTCTTGTTTTGCTCCCAGCCTCTCCTAATACTTACTTGTGCTGGATCTCGATCCACTGCTGCGCCCAAAAACAGCAGAGCTGCTGCCTCTCTCTCCTCACTGGCCCAGAGCTTCGTATGGTGGCACACCAAGAAGAGGAGCCATGACTAGTGTAGTACAGATAACCCCACCTTTTACCTATGACCTTTACCATTACTTATTCCCCTTAAACCTCTATTAATGACGAGACACACAGGTTTTGGAGTATAAATGGCCATAACAGCCTATTTATTAAATAATTCCAATAATTAATTTATTAAATAATAATTTTCCAATACTTTTAACTTAACATTTTAACCAAACAACTCCTTTAAACCAGCCTGTTGGTCTTTGACGGCAACCCTGCTAAACTTTTTACCACCACTGCACTGCGGCACCTTTTGCCTGTACCAGGCCTCCAGCCGAAACCAGCTCGGAGACAACCCCTGTTTCTTTCTCGTACATCACGGGACACAGAGCGACATAGTCATTACTAATGGGTTATATAGATACCGTCAGGTGCTGGCACTGGCAACTTCCAAAACCGGAAGTACCCTCCCCTATATAAGCCCCTCCCATCCGGGAGCACCTCAGTTTTTTGCCAGTGTCTAAGGTGTTGGCCAAGAAGAAACATGTGTTTTTCACTGAGCTTGCGTACAGGTTCTTTTGGGCCTCAGTAAGCTATTCCAGATCCGACCAAAAAAGCTTCATAGCTAAACGGTCGGTACCCGGGCCTTGCAGAGAAGAGCAAGGTTTTGCCTGTAATGCTTCTCTTAGGAGAGCTGGACCCTGGGATCCAGAGCTCTGGTCATACCCACGACCAAGATGTTTTCTGTGCAGGGTGCTATACAGGTCCAGGGGAGTGGAATCCTTGGGAACCCGGTCCCTGAAGGTTTGATTACAATGCCTGCCGTGATAGGTGAAGTTTGGGCTTTTGTGGACCAAACAAAGTCCTGCGGCGGGGAACAGGTAAGTGGGGGCCCCCAGGAACTTGGTTCTATTGGGGGACCCCCAAGCCTAATTTGTCTTTCTGTCTGTTACCTAATGGTATTCCCGCAAAATTCTGTGCATGCCTGTAACTACTAAAAAAATGTAATAATTTTTAATGGTGGTCAAGAAAAAAAAAAAATATATTTTTTTTTATATATATATATTTAATATATTAGACTGCGGTACCTGTGTTTGTCCACTAGAGGCCGCTGTGGAATGTTTTCTTGTCATGTGGACTAGCTTCTTTCAGCAGAGCAAAGTCCAGGCAGATGGTGAGTTCTCTTATAGGAAACTGCTTCCTCTGCCATGTTGCAGTGCTCGTCCATCCCCCGGCCTGCGGCAAAGAGGGGCCCTGGCTCCTGTCCCTTGTTACCATATTTTGAAATTAGCGCCGAAGGCGCACGTGCCCGCGCGCGTGCGCGTGCACGCGCCTCTATATATAGAGGTGAGCCGGAAAAGGGGGCGGAGCCTGGGGGATGACGCTCTGTGCGCGCCGCAGCGCTTCTGCGCATGTGCGGGCGTCCCAGCAGTTTAAAAAAACCACAATATTGTAGTGAGCTGGCTATGAAGTACAGAGACAGAGCTGGCAACATTTAAAGGCATACAGCAAGCGGTTGATACAGGCATCCCCTAGAAAGGCACATTAGTAGACACCAACTGTGATATAGCAGCAATTGTGCTAGACTATTCTCAGTAAAAGTGGTGTATTACGGCTGGAATACCTCAGCTTTAGGCTTAGGAATATGCCGTCCAGAAGCTCCGGAACTGAATCTTCCAGGAAGCGAAGGGGGTCTCATCGGGCTCGGAGGATCTTGGGCATACTCCTGCTGCACCAGTCTCCCCTGAAGTTCAGAGGTAAGTGACCGTAGAGACCCCGCAGGGGTACTTGGTACTGTGGCTGTCCTCAGTCACCTGCTCCTGTGTATGTAACAGAGGAGGTTTTTTCCTCAGCTCTGGGAGGATTAGACAGAGATTGTCAACATTTATCGCTGCCTCCCTGTCAGGGAAAGCACGCCCGATCTCCGTCTCCTCCTTCAGAATGCCTGTTAGCAGAGCAACAGTCCCATACAGGGATCGACCTGCCTGAAGGGGATCAGGATAAGGTTGATTCTGTTATAGAAGAATCAACAGTGGGGGAACCTTTTCTCAGCATCTCAAGCTGAAAGATTATGGGTTCAGTCTCTGACTAACATGGTCCGATCAGCATTTAAAAATGCACCTTGCGGAACCATCAACCACTACTGTATCCTCGTTGGGGTCGCTAGAAGCCCCCAGACTGTTTGTTCTTTTCCACTTCACCCTTTACTGAAAGGGCTCATTTACCAGGATTGGGAACGTCCTGAGAAAATATTTATTCCCCCAAGAGATTTCCGGTGGTCTATCCCATGGAGGATAAGTTCATCAAAAAAAAAAAAAAAAAAAAATGGAAGGTCCCTACAATGGACGCAGCCATCTCTTGTATGTATAAATCACTGACATGTCCAGTGGATAATGTCCAAATGTTCAAGAACCCAATAGATAAAAGATTGGAGTCCTTATGAAAATCTGCTTGGTGATACAACCAGCAGTAGCAGCTATTGGGGTCTGCTAAGCAGTGAACGATCAGTTGAAACAGGTCTTGAGGGACTTGACAGATCAGCAGGCTTTGCCCTAGCTGATCTACCTAGAGCCTTAGGCTTTGCGGTTGACGCCATAGAGGATTCAGTCCATCAGGCCTCCCGCCTTACGCTGTCTATAGTACATATGCGTAGGCTCCTATGGCTCAAAAACTGGTCTGCTGAAGCTCCCTGTAAAGAATGGCTGGTTAGCGTCCCATTTCATGGTGAACGCTTATTCAGGGAAAACCTGGACAAATATATCCAGAAAATTTCCAGCGGTAAAAATACGCTCTTGCCGGTTAAAAGCAGAGTTAGAGGTCCCTCTTTAAGAGGCCTGCTTCTCCAGTCCCTGGGGCATCGACTGTGTAACAGTTCCGACGGCCTCCTCGGTCAATTCCCGGGGGTAAAAAACAGGGACAGTAGCAGGGTAATGAGAAACCCTGGGTCAGGGGAGGTACAAAACCTCCCCCAAAGTTAAATTCATGAAGCCCCCACTCAGTCGGGTGGGGGGAGGACTCCAGTTGTTCGCAAGAGACCTGGCGGGACACGATCAAGACAGATAGGTGCTCTCCGCAGTAGGTTTGGGATACAGTTTGGAGTTAAAAGACTCTCCTCCTTCCCATTTTTGAGGTCAAATGTGCCAAGGGATCCCCGGAAGAGAGAGTCCCTCCTGTTGGCACTAGAACACTTATTGCTCCAAGGAGTAATTATGGAGGTTCCCCTGGAAGAATGAGGGTTCGGGTTTTACTCAAACCTCTTTACAGTCCCGAAGCAAACGCGGACGGGAGGCCCATATTAATTCTAAAAGGGCTATACAAATTCCTGTATATCAGGACTTTCCGATGGAGTCGATCCGATCGGTGGCCACTGCCCTACAAGGGGAGGATTGGTTAGCCACGATCGACATCAAAGATGCTTATTTTCACATTCCCATCCTTCCAGTCCACCAAAAATTTCTACGCTTTGCAGTAGAAGGGCGCCATTTTCAGTTCAGAGCCTTACCCTTCGGTTTGGCCACAGCACCACGAGTGTTTACAAAAATTCTGGCCCTTTATTGGCCAATCTAAGAACACAAGGTGTAATGATAATGGCATATCTGGATGACTTATTGCTGATAGACCACTCAGTGAAAAAACTAGACGTGGTCGTTCACAAGACGATCAAGTATCTGGAATCTCACGGTTGGATTATCAACCGAGACAAGTCAGCCCTAAAAACCAGTCAAAAGTCTGGAATACTTGGGGCTAAGGTTGGATTCAGGCCAGAGAAAAATATTCTTGCCTCGAGGAAAGGTGTTGTCTTTGAAAGATTTGATCCACTTAGTGGGTACAAAAAAGACAGCCGTCCATACGCCTGTATATGAGGCTGCTGGGAAAAATGGTGGCATCATTCGAAGCAGTACCCTACGGTCAATTCCATTCAAGGAATTTGCAAGGGGCCATACTGTCAGCCTGGAACAAAAAAGTTCAGGCCCTAGACTTACAATGTCCTTGTCCCCTTCCGTTCGCAAGAGCCTCCGTTGGTGGTTGGTTCCCCAGAATCTGGAAAAAAGGAAATCCTTCAGTCCGATTTCTTGGAAGGTGGTCACTACAGATGCCAGCCTTATAGGCTGGGGAGCAGTACTGGAGCAATAGTCTCTCCAGGGCAGATGGTCGGATGCAGAAAAGGCCCTGCCCATCAATCTCTTAGAGATACGAGCAGCCCGGTATGCCCTAGTAGCATGGACATCCAAACTCCAAGGGTCCCCTGTCAGAATGCAATCAGACAATGCCACAGCAGTGGCATATATCAATCATCAGGGGGGCACCAGGAGTCGTGCAGCCCAGAGGGAAGTAAATTACATCCTGAAATGGGCAGAAAAATATGTCCCAGCCATATCTGCGGTATTTATTCCAGGAGTGGAGAATTGGAAGGCGGACTTTCTAAGTCGCCAGCAATTAGGCCCAGAGGAAGGGTCCCTTCACCCCGAGGTTTTCTGGACAATATGTCAGCGGTGGGGAACAACGGATGTAGATCTTCTAGCATCCAGATTCAACGCAAAGGGGGACAGGTTTGTCTCTCGGACAAGGGATCCCCTAGCTTGCGGCTCGGATGCCCTAGTGTTCCCTTGGGATCAGTTCAAGCTGATATATGCATTCACACCGCCACAATGGTTACCTCGATTACTCCGCAGAATCAGGGTAGAAAAGAAACCGGTTAATCCCGGTGGCTCCAGCGTGGCCCCGAAGAGCGTGGTACGCGGAGATTGTAAAATTTCAGTGGGGAGTCCTTGGACTCTCCCACGTCGTCCGGCTTTCGCAAGGACCGATATACCATCCTTCCTTATCAGCCCTAGGTTTGACGGCCTGGCTATTGAAGCCCACATTCTAAAAAAGAGAGGGCTCTCTAATGCTGTGGTATCTACCATGATCAATGCCAGGAAGCCGGTATCCAGGCAGATCTACTATAGAATCTGGAAGGCGTACATCGCGTGGTGTGAGGCCAAGAAATGGCATCCACATAAGTACGTAATAGGTAGGATTCTGGACTTCCTACAGTGGGCTGTAGATAGGAAGCTTGCCTTGAGTACTATCAAGGGTCAGATTTCGGCCTTGTCAATATTTTTTCAAAGGCCCTTGGCTTCGCATTCACTAGTCAAAGCCTTTATACAAGGAGTGATGCGTATTAGTCCTCCGGTTAATATTCCCATATGTCCATGGGATCTAAACTTGGTTCTGTCGGTTCTACAGAAACAACCATTTGAACCATTACAGCATATTTCCTTGGTGCTTCTCACCAGGAAATTGATTTTTCTAGTAGCCATTTGTTCGGCTAAAAGAGTATCGGAATTAGCAGCTATGTCCTGTAAGGAGCCATATCTGGTTATCCATAAGGACAGAGTAGTGTTACGTCCTCATCCAGCCTTTCTTCCTAAGGTGGTATCGAGGTTTCATTCGAACCAAGATGTGGTTCTTCCTTCTTTTTTCCCCAAACCTACTTCGGTAGAGGAAAAGTTATTGCATTCTTTGGATGTAGTAAGAGCAGTTAAAGCTTATCTAAAAGCCACTGCTCAGATTCGCAGAACGGATACTTTGTTTATTCTGCCGGAAGGCCCCAGAAAGGGTCAGGCAGCGTCAAAATCTACTTTAGCCAAGTGGATTCGACAGGTCATTATGCAAGCTTATGGCTTGAGAAGGAGACCGCCTCCGTTCAAAGTTAGAGCGCACTCCACGAGAGCAGTTGGAACTTCATGGGCAGTGCATCACCAGGCCTCCCTGGCTCAAATCTGTAAGGCCGCAACGTGGTCTTCAGTTCACACGTTTACTAGATTCTACCAGGTGGACGTTAGAAGTCAGGAGGATGTCGCCTTTGGGCGCAGTGTGTTGCAGGCCGCAAAAGATCCTCATGTCTGATAGCGCTCAGCTTATATATGGTGTATCCCCCCCCTCATTGGGCATTGCTTTAGGACATCCCATTAGTAATGACTATGTCGCTCTGTGTCCCGTGATGTACGAGAAAGAAAATAGGATTTTTATAACAGCTTACCTGTAAAATCCTTTTCTTAGGAGTACATCACGGGACACAGAGCTCCCGCCCCTCTTTGGGGACACTTATTGCTTTGCTACAAAACTGAGGTGCTCCCGGATGGGAGGGGCTTATATAGGGGAGGGTACTTCCAGTTTTGGAAGTTGCCAGTGCCAGCACCTGACGGTATCTATATAACCCATTAGTAATGACTATGTCGCTCTGTGTCCCGTGATGTACTCCTAAGAAAAGGATTTTACAGGTAAGCTGTTATAAAAATCCTATTTTTCCACAGTGCAACCATAACCGTATTCCAGCAGACACCGTTCCACTGGAATAACCCCAGAGGGGCCCATACCACAGCTGAGCCCCCCACCACTTCCATCGCATCTGTTATCTGCCACCATTAAAGACCAAGGAAACCGCCACACGCTGTTATGACGACCACCACCATGGAACCTGAAAGAAAAGAAAGCAGACGCACAACACCAACACGTAACACACAGGGAGGGTGGGTGTGAAAAAACTGCCTCCTCCTGTTCTTTCTTGCTGACTGACTCCTGGGATCCACCCGCCCCCTTAATTTATACTGCTCGACCCCTCCTCACCATTTTACCTCAGTCCCTCCCCCTCACCATTCCATTTACTTTTTAACCCCTTATTGGCTTACTATACACACATTCATGCCCGGGCTGGCACGATTGGGGCTGCTCTGTGCAAAGCAATTGCACAGAGTAGCTAAGTATAAACCTGTTTGTTTTTTTATTTAGCTTTACAATCACTTTATAGATAAATTCCAGGGAACAGGTGAAAGCAATCAATGAGTTTCTAATGCTATCAATTAAGCTCTATGCTATGCTAAATTCAGAAAGCCTATTCAATTTATCTATTTAAATTAATTATGTGTAATCCACTGCAGCAAAACTTTACAGAACAGGTTTAATAAAGAAGTAGAAAGATTAGACTTCCTGAAGCCTCTCTGCTTCCTGCATCAGCAATCACATTTAAACTCACAAGGCAGATGTGACTGTTGGGTGGATGTGAGAAATGTCTTAAGCCGACCATAGATAGATTTAGGATAGATAGGAGAGATTTTCAGTACTGATAGGGGAATCCCTCCTGTGGAGCCATTGTGTTCACCCGGCGAGGGTGCAGGGGAAGCTGTCCCTGTCGGGAGAACACAGTGATTACTGCTAGCGGCTATATTAGCCATTAGCATTAATCATAAGTAAAATCCGACAGGCTGGTTGTACCCAAGTTGATTAATCGATCAACCTGGGTACATTCAGCCTGCCCACACATGGTTTAGAATCTCTGCCGATCCCTGCTGAACTGGCCGAGATTTGAATAGTCTATGGCCGGCTTTAATTAATATTATCCTCTTTATATTTTTGATCTAGGCTTTTTTTTTCTTAGTGTAGCGGGGTATTCCCCTTTAATACAGAGAGACTACATCTCCCAGTACATCTTGCAGCACCCAGGGTGCATTGCTCCGGAACAGAGACTGCTGGGGCAGACTTTATAAAGGGGAGGTGGAGTTTGTTCTGCCTCTTTTGGACACCCCCTCTCCTAGCAAGAGGATCTCTGTGCTGAACTGCTGTATGCACAAGGCCTGAAGCCTGGGCCTTGTGCTCTTTTCCAAAGAGCCCTCTGCCAGCCTAGCAGAACCTTAGAGACATCTTCTCCTCCTTGCTGCAGTACACCAGAAGGATTGAAGACTTGGATGTCGGTGGATTCCTGTTCCTAGACGAATCGATGGAGGAAACGGACTTGGACTTGTCCGGGTGGTGAGAGCTGTTTAAAGACAGATACTTTATCTTTACTATTCGTTGGGATTACAAAGTTGTTCTTCAAGTGCACCACCAAAAGATTGCTAGCGAATATTGTTTCACTGAACTTCCATTTAGATCAGTCAGGCCTGACTGCATAGGTAGACCATGCTGGGTGTTAGTCTACCCATGAGGGGAAGTAGCTGTAAAAGGGCAGCGTTAGAGTTGCATAGCAATACTTTATTATTCTGATTACTCTGTTTATCTTTATTACTGTTTATTGCAGGGATCTGCAACTTGTTATACTGTTATTTATTACTTGCCCATTAGCCTCAGTAAAATATCTGGGTCAAGTACATTGGTGTCAGTTTCACTTACTTTAATAGAAGTTTTAAAGTATATCACTGTGTGTGTTTGCCATAGGACTGCGTCACCTAGAGTTGCGGTCACGCGGTCCTATCTCCCCTTACTAGCTGTGCCACGGGAGGGTAGAGCCAATTGCCAGGGGTTGACAGCGGTGCACTACAGGGCCCAAAACAAAACCAGCGGCTCTCTTAACTGGGGGTAGCGCTACACGTGGGGGCTCATCCGGGATCCTTGTACGTTGCACGCTGCAATCAAGCCGGTCAGAAGTACCAGCATGGACCCGCTAGCAATGTCACAGTGGTGCGCAGCGATTGGCGCCGATCCAACTGCGGCGGTAGTCATTGTACTCCCGGGGGAAAGATGGAAGGAAGAGGAGATAAAACAGCTCGTATTGTTACTGTCTCCGAGCCACAAAGCATGGGTGATGGATTTTAGGCCAGATCCAGTGATCTCGTTTACATACGCACTGGTAGAATGGAAAAACGAAATCCCAGAGCATTTTAAAAGTCAGAGTATACAAGCCATAGATAATCAGACCTATCACTTGATACATACGCTGCCAGTGAAGGAAGAATGGTTTCAGACACCAAAGCCATTACCCCCGCGATTATCTCCACCACTATCCCCTAAAGCAGAAAAGCCTAAGGAACTATTAAGCCCGGGATCACCGCTGGCCGCTATAGGGCCTGAATTGTTGAATGCTCTAGGAGACCTTGTAATTAAGTGCCAGAAAAGCAGTACGGTGCATGTGGAGGCCGGTTACCGGAAGCTTAGCACCTTCTCAGGGAAGCAACCAGTGCCTGCCGGAGAAGAAGAATTTGACACCTGGATTGAACAGGCCATGCAAGCGGTAGAAGGATGGGAGGTACCAGAGGCGCAGAAGAAGCAGCGCATCAGCGAAAGTCTAAAGGACGCTGCTGCTGAAGCTGTAAAGAACCTCAGGCTTAGCAACGCTACCTGTACCGCAAACGATTATCTGGCTATGCTGGAGGAGGAATTTGGCCAGCTGGAGAAGGCGACTGAACTGATATACCAGTTCGAACATACCCTCCAACAGCCGGGAGAGAAGTTATCCGAATATGTGCGGAGGCTAAACCGGAAGCTGTGCCAAATTGTCCTAAAGAAGGGAATACTACCGCAGGTCATAGACGCAACCCGAATGAAGCAGATCCTGAGGGGAGCCCTGCGTTCAGATCCAGTTTGGCTCTACTTGAAGACCTCTGAAGGAGTGATGACTTTGAGTTACCCAGATCTTGTACGAATCATAAGAGATGAAGAAGCCCTCTTAAATGAACAGCAAGGGGCTGAGAAGACCACTACCCTCCCCGCGGTGGGAGTTAGATCAGTTACGGCTGCGGAACGGGACTCAGAGGTGGAGATCCTGAAGACTCAGATGTCCAAAATAATGGAGATGGTGACCGGGTCACTGGATGTCAGGTCTGAGATAGACACACTGAAGGTGCAAGTGTCCCAGCTGGCGGAGATGATGAACAAATTGATGGCAGAAAGTACTGGATTGTCCGCCCAAAAGCCCACGAAGCAAGACATCTGTCGAAAATGTGGAGGTGTAGGTCACTACCAGCAAGTATGTCCAAGTACAAGAATGGAGGGAAGATCCGGGCCTTCAAAAATAACTTTCTCTGAATCTGCGAGGGAGCGGTGGAGGACACTTGCAGTTTATGCCGTCTCAGTGAACAACGCTTATCAGCCTTCCAAACAACGCCAGAAACGGCATTCCCAGCGCCGGAAGCTGAAGGGAGCACAAGTTCAAGTATGCCAGTCTGCTGTTACAGGTGTTTCCAAAAGGACTGCTACCCAATTGGTAGGTCCTCTGCCTGTAGTGCCTGTTCTGATCGAAGGGATCTACACCAGAGCCATCCTTGATACAGGTGCTCAGGTTACCCTGATGACCAGAGACTTTTACAAGAAGTACCTGTCATACCTGCCCCTGGAAGAGTTGGGAGACACCAAGATTCAGGGTATTCAAGCAGAAGAGTACTCTTGTGATGGATGTCTGTGGATCAAGTTGTCGTGTGATCCATTGAGGGCTGGGGAGCCCCAGAACTTTGAGACACTAGCCATTGTCTGTCCCTGGCTGCCAGGGCCCTCAAGAAGCTCTCTCATC
Organism: Rana muscosa; assembly: GCA_029206835.1. Lineage (NCBI taxonomy): Eukaryota > Metazoa > Chordata > Amphibia > Anura > Ranidae > Rana > Rana muscosa. The sequence continues at coordinate 795,138,099 of CM055118.1, forward strand.
GTTGGGACCAATACCGATCTGGTGAAACGGCTTTTAGCCCCTGCTGTCCCCAGATGTGATCCCTTACCCTCACTGCCAGAAGAAGGATCCATAGCAGTAGTGGAAGAAACCAATCTGCAGGAGGCAGAAGTACTCAAAGAGGCTAGTGAGCATACCATGTCTGAGCCAGTGAAACAGAGAAAGCGAAGAGTTAAACATCCTCTCAAGAGACCGACTTGTGAAGTGATGGGTGAGAGCACCGAAGAAGTTATCTTCACCCCTCAAGGGTTGCCAAGAGAGACTGACCTTCTCACCACAGATTTGGTGAAGGGCAACCCCAGCTCACTTCCTGCCACAGTTAGACAGGTCACCCCCACTGAAGCGACCTGTGGACAGGACAGCTCCCCATCATATGATGATTGGTGGGAGGCTCCTCTGTCAATCTTATGCAACCGCATTGAAGCTAAAATGTTTTGCAGATCTAAAAATGTTAGATGTCTTTGGGGACCAAAGATTCAAAGTGGGGGGAGTGTGTAGCGGGGTATTCCCCTTTAATACAGAGAGACTACATCTCCCAGTACATCTTGCAGCACCCAGGGTGCATTGCTCCGGAACAGAGACTGCTGGGGCAGACTTTATAAAGGGGAGGTGGAGTTTGTTCTGCCTCTTTTGGACACCCCCTCTCCTAGCAAGAGGATCTCTGTGCTGAACTGCTGTATGCACAAGGCCTGAAGCCTGGGCCTTGTGCTCTTTTCCAAAGCGCCCCTCTGCCAGCCTAGCAGAGCCTTAGAGACATCTTCTCCTCCTTGCTGCAGTACACCAGAAGGATTGAAGACTTGGATGTCGGTGGATTCCTGTTCCTAGACGAATCGGCGGAGGAAACGGACTTGGACTTGTCCGGGTGGTGAGAGCTGTTTAAAGACAGATACTTTATCTTTACTATTCGTTGGGATTACAAAGTTGTTCTTCAAGTGCACCACCGAAAGATTGCTAGCGAATATTGTTTCACTGAACTTCCATTTAGATCAGTCAGGTCTGACTGCATAGGTAGACATTGCTGGGTGTTAGTCTACCCATGAGGGGAAGTAGCTGTAAAAGGGCAGCGTTAGAGTTGCATAGCAATACTTTATTATTCTGATTACTCTGTTTATCTTTATTACTGTTTATTGCAGGGATCTGCAACTTGTTATACTGTTGTTTATTACTTGCCCATTAGCCTCAGTAAAATATCTGGGTCAAGTACATTGGTGTCAGTTTCACTTACTTTAATAGAAGTTTTAAAGTATATCACTGTGTGTGTTTGCCATAGGACTGCGTCACCTAGAGTTGCGGTCACGCGGTCCTATCTCCCCTTACTAGCTGTGCCACGGGAGGGTAGAGCCGATTGCCAGGGGTTAACAGCGGTGCACTACAGGGCCCAAAACAAAACCAGCGGCTCTCTTAACTGGGGGTAGCGCTACATTAGTATAAATTATCACTTTTCTTATATGGTCAGGGTTGTGCAGCGTTTTAGTTGCTCTTTAGGGCTCATTCACAACATGTCCGTTGAGGTGCATTGCTCAATGCAGGAAATAGAAAAACAAACATTTACTATGTGCTGTTCACAACACAATGCTGTGCAGGGGTGGGTTACAGTGCGCTGCATAAAAAAAGCAGATATGCTGCATTTTTTACACAACGCACCTCACCACATGTGTTGTCATTCTGTGACACTTAAAAAAAGTAAAAAAAAAGTAAACAGTGAAATGCATTTTAACAACACATCACACTGCCCTTCACTGCCCCTATACAACATACACCAGCACGCTTGTGGTTTGGCATACAGGCTGGTGTGAACAAGCTCTTGTCATCACACATTCTAATAAAATCAGAACTGCTCCATGAAGCTGCAGTGGCAAACTCTGTATTTCAACCATGACAGGTTCCCATTTTCAAAAGAAGAAATTACTAACTGTGTGAATAAAGTTCATAATGATAAAAAGACTTTCATAATAAATATGTAGCGGCCTCACCCCATCTCCTTTGTCTAGGGGTATGTCACACGACAGGGTGAGATGCGCTACGGCCCATGTCCTCCCCATAGCTGTGGGTGAGGTGAAGGCCAGCACCAGATATTTCATCGGGCCTATGTGTTTTGTTCTAGAATACAGTCCTGCTGTGTCAACACTTCCCTCTGCTCCCATTAACCAGAGTTCCACACACCGATCACAGTCCAACTCTTGCTTTATTGTACATCTCACAATAAACAGTGCTTCAGTAGCCATCTGGTTGCGACTTGATAACATTTTGATACGGGGGTGAGCAGGTCGAGGCACTATCCTGGTTATCAACTAAACCACTGCGATCTCGCCAGCGGTTACTATAGCATTCAGCTAGAAAGGACTTCGAATCTGAGAGTCTCTACCAGCGACTCAAGAGAACGTAGATAGGAGTACCTTCGCTGCGTTGCGGCCCCTATCAGGGGAAGATGTCCCTCCAAGGGAGTTACCAGAGGCCCATCCGTCACTGGGTTGATGCTGCTCCAGACTCTCCGAATGGGTAACCTCCCCAGCCTCCTCACCTCAGACATGGGCCCCGTCCACCTCAGGGACCCTCGGACGTCTCCACCCTCGCGGGATCCAGTCGAAGTCACTGGACCCCAGGCCTCCTAGTTCAGTACCTCACCCCAGGCTGAAGGTGCCTGGGATGGACTCCAACTCCATTCCGGTCAGGCCTAGGGCGCCTGGGCCGGGATCCGGAACCGCCCGCACCCAGGCCTAGGGTGCCTGGACACGTGAAGAACTTCCTCCAGAAGACCTCGTGGTTAGGACGTCTCCCCCCTTTATCCCCTCCCATTGACACCACGGCAGGTTCCCCGCCCTCGCCGTACCATCTCCGGAAAGGGACAAAAAGGCTAGCACTGTAATGGCAAATCTACCTTGAGCCTCCAGGTACCCCGCCACCCAGAGGCCAAGGAGATTACTACACCATCCAATCCTCCACGAACACAAGTGGTCCACCATCCCTATACTTACACACCTGGGTGTCCCACATAAATTTAGAGACCCCGCTACATACTCCCCCCTGTGATTTGACGCTGGTCCCCAGCGTCTGGTGCGAACCCATGTCTCCCATGGAGTGAGGACACAAGCTTAGCCCCAGAGGCAATCCCTAAAATGTTGAACCTCAACCATACCAAGACCTGCTCAAAGGGAAAGGGAATATAAAACAATAAAACTTTTCCTTAAAACATCTATCATGTACACATATACAATCCCTCCCGTCACTGTCTAAGAACCACCCCATACTCAATAGTCTTGACGGACGAATCTCCTGCAGAGGGAAGAAAAAAAACAACACACAAGGAAATCTACATCCTGACACTCTTGTGTTAATTTGGAATGAATGGGTCCATCAACCAATAGACCCATTCGCTCCAATGAGTAAAGTGATGCGCGTGTAAAAAAAAAAAAAACAGCAGTTGCACAACACTGCCACCTGGTGACAGTGCCGCGGTAATGACACTTGGTGCAATCTTCATTCTTCCTGTGTCCCTACAGTAATTCTACCCCAAAGTCTGTCTTTGAGCTGTGAAGAAGAGAGAACAACAAAAAAAAACTTCTCTCATTCCTCCTGAAGAGTAGAAAACAAAAGCCCAAATAAAAAAACTAGGGCACAGTTCAGATGCTCCAGCAGGAACACTTCTAGAAGATTGTAGAAAAGGAATAACAAGTGAGTCTCTTCTCACAAGTAAAACTTCAGGTCAGGCAAGAACAAGGGCTTCAGATGTTTATCGAAAACCTCAATTGAATAGTCAGCATCATCTCCATCTTTCCTGCAGATGCGTACCTTATCTGCGTGGATATGGCGACCCCACATCCAGTCTGCTCTGCAGTCCCGAAACTTTTTCGACACGGATGGCGAACAGGACAAATATCTTCGTGCATGGGGTACTTTAAGCTTTTCCCAAACAAATTCGTCATACCATCTCTGGCGTATGACCTCAACTTCGAAAAGTAAGTCCCGAGGCAAGTAGGGATATTCCCACCCATACTCACGGGCGACTCTCTGTGAGAAAAGTCGTTGCAATCTGGCCAAAGGAGGCATGGCTTCCCGCTCACCTTCTCCAGGTTGAACGATGGCCTCCGGGTGCCGAGGTACTTTCACTACCTCTGATGGCTTTTCTCTCGGTGCTCGTAGTGAGGCTCGCTGCATCCCCGCCACCAAGACGGGCGATGTTGTAGATTGTGGGAAGGCACTCTGAGGACTAGACTTCCTCGTAGACTCCGGGGCTTGTACCCGGGGCGTGCTGTCTCCTATCGACATAGGGGAATCCTGCGGTACATGTAACACAGGCAATGGGCGTTTGTCCCAGCCCTTCCGATGAAACAGTTCATCAATCTCCCCATCATCTCCACAATCTGACAGCGACTCTAGGTCGGAAATGTCATACATCTCGGCGGGAAGGTAGTCTCTGGTAGACGTGGTACTACCCTCCCTTGCGGGCTCCACCGACTGTGGACCCCCGACACCTCCAACCACCACCACAGTCCCAGCCCCTGGCTCACCTTGACCTTTTGTAGAACTGGGATGTCCAGGACTCTTCCAACCAGATCCATCCAGGCCAGGCAAGCGGCGGGGTGAAGCTCGACCAGGACCACAGGAGGCCTGCACCAGACCAACTTTCCTCTTCGGAGGTGGGAGCAGAGAATCTGTGGTGACCGAAGCAGCATCCTCAGATTTTTCTCTCTCAGTCTCTGATTGGGCAGTCACATCGCCCTGGTCAGTGCGTACGGGAACCTCCGCAAAGGCCTGGATCTCTCCTTCTAGAGTAGCGGTACCTGTGAGGCTGTTGAGGCGAAGGGCCCGGGGCCTTACTGTGGATGGCTCCACCTCGAACAAGAACTCTTTGCATGCCTCGCAACGCCCGAATGGCTTCAGGTGGACCACCAGTCCCGAGCACCCGGGACAGATCACGCCGAGGGCCTCCGTGTCTCTGCATGAGTACAAAGCCAACTGCCCTTGGGGCCTGAGTCTTATCCCCGTGTCTGTAAGGGGAGCAGCGAACGTAGTCATCTTCGTGGGGTAGGGAACCGGAATCCACGGGGAGCTTGAGGCCATCCCGACTATCTGCTGCTCCATCACGCACTGACCATGCGCCGAAGTCTCCACGTGAGTTCCTCCACATGGCCAGACTCCTCCCATGACTTGCACGTTTTCGCGGGCTTCCTTCAAGCTCCGCCCACGAACTGTACAGTCACGGGGTGCCTCGTGGCGCAGTGCAATAAAAGCCCCCACATGTAGCACTTCACACGGCTGGACTCCTCCCTGTTCTCGCTCCTCTGCATGGGCCTTTCCCGTCCTAGGGTAATTTCCACGACTTTGAGCAGGGATGCACTTTGGCCAATCACATGGCCGACCTGCTCGGAACTCCTCCGGGCAGCAAAGTCCAGACACAGCCATTCTTTCTTCCAAAGTTAAAACACATATCATCCCGGACTCACGAGCCCCCACGTGTAGCGGCCTCACCCCATCTCCTTTGTCTAGGGGTATGTCACACGACAGGGTGAGATGCGCTATGGCCCATGTCCTCCCCATAGCTGTGGGTGAGGTGAAGGCCAGCACCAGATATTTCCTCGGGCCTATGTGTTTTGTTCTAGAATACAGTCCTGCTGTGTCAACACTTCCCTCTGCTCCCATTAACCAGAGTTCCACACACCGATCACAGTCCAACTCTTGCTTTATTGTACATCTCACAATAAACAGTGCTTCAGTAGCCATCTAGTTGCGACTTGATAACATTTTGATACGGGGGTGAGCAGGTCGAGGCACTATCCTGGTTATCAACTAAACCACTGCGATCTCGCCAGCGGTTACTATAACATTCAGCTAGAAAGGACTTATAATCTGAGAGTCTCGGGGCTCTGCTCTCTGCTCTCGAGATGCCTCCAGCGTGAGCCATCAGCTACACAGCTGACCTGCCGCCTCGACGATCCGCTGAACGGCTTCCAGCGTGGGACATCAGCCATATCGCCGATCCGCTGACCTGCGGATCCGCTGAACGGCTCTCTCCACGGCTCTCTCCACGGTTCTCTCCATCCATCGAACAGACACCTCTCCCCACCGCTCGGAGATCTGTGGTTCGTGACCCGCGGCATACAGCAAAGGGGAAAAGAGGGAGAGACGGAGCAGCGTCAGGAGGAGGAGGAGAAGGATGAAAGCCAGCAGCAGATCCCCCAATGTGTAAGGAACACGGTGCGGTACTAAAAACGACTCTGAACGAGTTCCAGCAGTACTAGCTTTCTGGAGGGTGGCTCCCTCCCCCTGTGACTGATTTTTCTCAGTTCTCAGTTTTCCAGACTGCCTCCTTCAGCCAATATAGGCAACAAGCCTGGGGGAAAAGAAGGAAGACAGCAAAAGTAAGTCCGCTCTTTCCACATTTGTATATTGTGAGGGGGTTAACTCGGTAGCGGGTGTGTGTGACCCCCTGGTTGGGCTCCCCACACAAAAACAGGGCCAGCAGACGGAGGTTGTGGTTTTCAAAATCAAAAGGTGCGGTTTATTTCTCTATGTACAGTGACAAAAACACAGCAAAGCCAAAAAGAAACAAACAAAATAAATCCTGGTCAGTTTGACCTCTGACTAAACATGCAGGTTTCCTAAACTAACAACTGGGATCAGCCTGGTGCTGTCCTAGTCCCTAAGTCCCTGGTTTAGTAAAAGTCCAAACAAATAGCCACACAGGCTTTGCCTCACTGCACAGGGGTTCACTCTCCCTAGACAGTCCACACAGGTCTGGTTCCAGGCATGAGCTAACATCTAATGAATCTGGGAGTTTTTTATAGAGGCCTAAATGAGCTGACAAGCTTCAGCTGGCCTCATCAACTCTGTCTGCACGACGCCCCACACTCTCCCTAGAGGTAAGAGTCATCCATGAGCCTACTAGCCTCAGCTGGGCTTATACAACTCTCCACCCTAGTTGTATAAGTCAGCATAAAGCCTGAATCTGGGAGAAATATATCTACCCCCCTGGATGCAACCAGGTGACTTTACCTTCCTGCTGTCACATACCCCCCCCTCTTGTTTTAACCTTGGGGTTGGAACACCAGCAATCAGGCATTCATGTACTCGAGACAAAGCATCCACATTCCCCATTTGAACGCCAGGGCGATGCTTTACTGTGAAGTTGAATTCCTGTAGGGCCAGGAACCACCTATTCACTCTTCTATTTGTCTCCTTGTTTTGAGCCATCCACTTTAACGGAGCGTGATCCGTAACCATGTCAAAGTGCCTACCTAGCAGATAGTACCGAAGGGAATCTAGAGCCCACTTCACCGCTAAACACTCCTTTTCAACCGTGGCGTAATTTACCTCATGGGACTTCAACTTCCTGCTGAGGTAAATGACTGGGTGCTCTTCCCCGTTCCAGACCTGGGACAATACTGCTCCTAACCCCACATCTGACGCATCACTTTGTACGACAAAGTCTTTAGAGAAGTCGGGTGAGTACAACACTGGCTGGCTACATAAGGCTTGTTTCAAGAATTGGAATGCTGCCTCAGCCTCGGGGGTCCATTTAATCATGACCGACCCTTTCCCTTTCGTCAGGTTGGTTAGGGGCACAGCCTTAGAAGCAAAGTGGGGAATGAAGCGCCGATAATAACCCGCGATTCCCAGAAAGGCCCGTACCTGTTTCTTGCTGTTGGGACGTGGCCAACTCTGGATGGCCTCGACTTTGTTGAGTTGGGGTTTTATCACTCCCCTGCCAATGGTGTACCCAAGATATTTGGCCTCCTCCTGCCCAATGGTACACTTCTTGGGGTTAGCCGTAAACCCCGCTTCCCGGATAGAGTCTAGGACTGCTTGCACTTTTGGCAGATGTGAGGCCCAATCTGTGCTATGGACAATTACGTCATCCAGGTAAGCCGCAGCATACTTCCGATGGGGCCTCAGTATCTGGTCCATTTTCCGCTGGAATGTGGCCGGCGCATTCTGTAACCCGAACGGCATTCTCTTATATTGGAACGCCCCGTCTGGGGTTACAAATGCGGTTTTCTCTTTGGCCGACTTGGCCAGGGGAATTTGCCAATACCCTTTTGTGAGGTCAAGAGTCGTCATGTATCGGGCTGTTCCCAGCCGGTCGATCAACTCATCTATACGTGGCATGGGGTAGGTGTCAAATTTTGTAACTTTGTTCAACTGACGAAAATCGTTACAAAATCGCCAGCTCCCATCCGGTTTAGGCACCAACACAATGGGACTAGACCAATCACTTTGGGACTCCTCTATCACCCCTAAGTTCAGCATTTTCTGTACTTCCTCCCGTATTGCCTCCCGTCGGGCCTCTGGGATCCGATAGGGTTTTAACTTCACCCTTTCACCGGGCGGGGTAATAATATCATGCTCTACCCCAGATGTTTGTCCCGGCAGCTCAGAGAACACCTCCTTGTTGCGAAGCACAAACTCCTTAACCTCCTGTTGTTGGGGTTGTGACAAGGTGGCTGCTATTCCAACCTCCGGAATCACGCAACCAGTTTGAGCTGGTGACCAAGTTTCTGCGACTAGGGACTCTCTATCCCTCCAGGCTTTCAACAGATTAACGTGATATATCTGTTCGGGCTTTCGCCTTCCTGGTTGTCTGACCTTGTAATTCACTTCGCTCACTTTTTCCATTATCTCGTAGGGGCCTTGCCATTTGGCAAGGAATTTACTTTCAACCGTAGGGACAAGTACCAATATCCTATCCCCCGGGGAAAAGGTACGGGTCTTTGCTCCACGGTTGTACACTCTCTGCTGTGCCAACTGCGCTTGGGCCAAATGTTCCTTCACGATGGGCATTACCTGTGCAATTCGATCTTGCATCAGGGCGACATGCTCAATCACACTCCTGTGGGGAGAACTCTCACTTTCCCAAGTTTCCTTGGCAATATCCAACAGCCCTCTTGGGTGTCTCCCATACAGTAACTCAAAGGGGGAGAATCCCGTAGAGGATTGGGCCACCTCCCTAATAGCAAACATCAAATAAGGAAGTAGACAGTCCCAATCCTTTCCATCTCTATCCACCACTTTCTTCAACATTTGTTTTAGGGTTTTGTTGAATCTTTCAACCAGCCCATCGGTTTGGGGGTGATACACAGATGTACGCAATTGCGTCACTTTGAACAATTTACACAGCTCTTTCATAACCCGGGACATAAAGGGTGTACCTTGGTCCGTAAGCAGTTCTTTACAAATACCCACCCGGCTAAAAACAAGAGATAGCTCTTTGGCTATGGTTTTGGCCGAGGTATTTCTGAGAGGGATCGCTTCTGGATAACGGGTGGCATAGTCCATTATAACCAATATGTACTGGTGCCCCCTAGCGGACTTGATTATAGGACCTACCAAATCCATTGCGATTCTCTCAAACGGGACCTCAATGATGGGTAGAGGGACCAGCGGGCTACGGAAATGTGGCATCGGGGCCGACCTCTGACACACAGGGCAGGAGGAACAATAATTTTCTATGTCCTTCATCACCCCAGGCCAATAGAATCTCTGTAATACCCTCTCTCGGGTTTTCTCTGTCCCCAGATGACCTCCAAGAATGTGCCCATGGGCCAACTCCAACACCAACTTCCTGTAAGGTTTGGGCACCACCAGCTGCTCAACGGTTTCTTCTGCCCTTTTTGCCACCCGATACAGTAGGTCCTTCTCTACGCTGAAGTATGGGTAAGTGCAGGTAATATCTGGGTTCACTAACTCGCCATCTATTTCCACTACGTTTTCCCGTGCCTTTATTAGGGCGGGGTCTTTTAACTGTTCTGTGGCAAAATTTTCCCTGTGAACCTCCAGATCAGAAAACTCCACAGACGGTAGGTTTTCGTCTGAGGAGGTGGGCTCCTCTCCAGTTTCTTGAGTCTCCCCTGCCAATACTGACAAGGGAAATTCTGGAGAGTCCTCCCCACTCTCAGAGGAGTTCTGGCTATCACATTCCTGGTACATAGGGGCACCAGTGGGGGGCTCAGGATCATCCCACAGTTCCCAGAACTTCGGAAAATCCCTTCCCACAATGGCATCATGCGGTAATTGAGATACTAACCCCACTGGATGAGAGAGGGTACCTTTGGGGGTCTCGAAACACACTGTAGTCACTGGATACTCTCGGGTGTCCCCATGCACACAAATAACAGCTACCTTGCTATTCCCAGAGACCTCTGTTTTAACTAATTCAGCCTTTATCAGGGTCACAAGGCTACCTGAATCCAGCACTACCACAACATTTCTACCATTAATACACATTTTGCATAAATGTTTCTCAGTTCCCCGAATGGCAGTGCATGCGACTGTCGCACACAGCGACTGACGTCTGTCCATCAGAAAGTCACATTGCATGGGTTCCTCCACAACCGGGCAATTTGCTGCAATATGTCCCGCTTGCCGGCAGCGGTAGCAAACGATCCTTCTTGCGGCCTCTTGAGCCGCTGATTTCCCAGGCTGTTCTCGCCAAACTTGGGGTAGAGCTCCCACCCTCTCACTCTCTCCACCCTCACCCCTTGGAATCCTCTTATCCGCCCCTGGGGATGGTCTGGTCTTAGGGTGGAAAGTCCGAGAGTCTCTGGAAGAGGCTGTCAGGTTCTCTGTAGCCAAGTATCTCTCTACACGATCCACAAGTTTACCGGCCGTTTCTGGGTCTCCATGGCTTACCCACTTTTGAATGGCGGTAGGAAGAGCTCTCAAGAAACGATCCATCACAACACGTTCCACAATCTCCGGTGCGGACAAAGTCTCTGGCTGTAGCCACTTCCTGCTCAGGTGAATGAGATCATACATTTGAGACCTGGGGGGTTTTCCAAGCTGGAAAGTCCAGTTATGCACACGCTGAGCCCGGACAGCCAGGGTGACACCCAGCCTTGCCAATATTTCAGCTTTTAGCATCACATAGTCTTTTGCTTGGTCAGGCTCTAGGTCATAGTAAGCCTTCTGCGATTCACCAGTTAACAGAGGAGCCACCAGTCCAGCCCACTGCTCCTCAGGCCACTTTTCTCTTTCAGCAGTCCTTTCAAATGTGGTCAAAAATACCTCTGGATCATCCTCTCCAGTCATTTTTGTCAATAAACGACTCACCCCAAAGGACGCGGTATTAGTGGGACGGCTTTCCTCACTGGTCTGCGGACGTTGCTGCATTACTGCTTCCATTTGTTGTAGTCTCTGCTCTTGCTTCTGTAACAGGTCTATGAAGCGGGCCTCAGATTGCTGCTGGGCTTGTTGATGAGCTTGCTGCTGGGCTGCAAGGCTCCTTTGCAAACCTGCATTTGTCTGCTGTTGATTGGCATTTGCTAGAGCCAGCTGTTTCAGTATCTCCTCCATGCTGGCTTAAAAAAAACTGCCACTGGTTCTCCACCAACTGTGAGGGGGTTAACTCGGTAGCGGGTGTGTGTGACCCCCTGGTTGGGCTCCCCACACAAAAACAGGGCCAGCAGACGGAGGTTGTGGTTTTCAAAATCAAAAGGTGCGGTTTATTTCTCTATGTACAGTGACAAAAACACAGCAAAGCCAAAAAGAAACAAACAAAATAAATCCTGGTCAGTTTGACCTCTGACTAAACATGCAGGTTTCCTAAACTAACAACTGGGATCAGCCTGGTGCTGTCCTAGTCCCTAAGTCCCTGGTTTAGTAAAAGTCCAAACAAATAGCCACACAGGCTTTGCCTCACCGCACAGGGGTTCACTCTCCCTAGACAGTCCACACAGGTCTGGTTCCAGGCATGAGCTAACATCTAATGAATCTGGGAGTTTTTTATAGAGGCCTAAATGAGCTGACAAGCTTCAGCTGGCCTCATCAACTCTGTCTGCACGACGCCCCACACTCTCCCTAGAGGTAAGAGTCATCCATGAGCCTACTAGCCTCAGCTGGGCTTATACAACTCTCCACCCTAGTTGTATAAGTCAGCATAAAGCCTGAATCTGGGAGAAATATATCTACCCCCCTGGATGCAACCAGGTGACTTTACCTTCCTGCTGTCACAATATACACATTGAATCTCTCTTCCTCTCCTCCCCTTCTCCCCTACACTAAACAAGTAGAAGTAGAATAACAAGGGTGATGCTGCAGTAAAAAAAACAAATAAGGACTGATGAACTGTATCAACTTATAAACTGAATCTACTGGAGAGACAAAACATTGGAAGGACGGAGGACTAGCCGAGCCCTGGGATATTCCTGGAGCGGACACCGACAGCAACTGGGATATCTGGCCGCCTATACGTGCCGGCCCGCGGCCAGCTCCACAATCCGAGGACCAGCCTATGAGACCTCCGCAGCCGCCGGTTTCGATTGCTGGGTCCAGCGGAACGAACGCCATAGACGGGGAGGACAGCGGACCCCCCAGAGGTGTACCAGCGCTACACATCCCGGCCCGACACCATTCGGAGGCCCGACAGGACGCCCGCATCCCCACCACTCAGGTACATTCTGCTCCCAGTATTTGCACCCCTTGTAGCGGCGGACAGTCTGGGTGCCAGGTGGGGGCTGCTTTAAAGGCTCAATACCTGAAAAAACAGTTTTTTGTCGGGCCGGGGATTGTGTTAGGAAAGGCCGCGGCTTCGGCCTACATCTGGAAGTCGGCGGCCATCTTGCTACACCCAGACCCAAATCACCAGCCACCCAGCCAACCAGCCCCCGATATCAGCCCCCCGGACACCTAGCTATCCCCCTATAAGCTCTAGGTGAAGGTCCAGTATATGTGCCCCTCTCCTGGAAACATCCTCGGCCTCTCTAGTTGAACTAGATGAACTATGACTTAGTGCCAGTTAACATCAATCTCTTACTCTCTAAGTGAATATGAGACATTGACAGACAACAAAGTAAGGAGATATACGGTGGAGAAAAATATCTGGTGGTGTTTTTGCTTGGCTGCTGATATATGAGGATGCTGGATAGCTTTATTATTGAACCGTGATATAATATCCAGTGGTTGTTATTTTAAAATTGCTAGAAAAAACATATCTAACAGAAATAAGACCAATAGGACTGTATGTTTGAAATGGTTTGGAATAACCATATGCCCTATGCCATGTGTTGCTTATGCTGCTGAGTGGATGAGACTGAGGGGGGCTCTACTCAGCATGCAGCCTTGAAGCTCTAAAGTCCTAAATATGCCAATAAAGACATCCAAAAAAAATCGCTCTAGCTCGACTAAAAAACATAATAAAGAAATAGCGATTAATCAAGCTGCTACTAGTTCTATACAGCGTTTCCTGGTTACCAGTGGAATTAGCCCCAACGCTAGTTGCGGCCAAACGAGGTGCACGAGACGCACCACATCTCTCGCTTCATTAGCAACCTTTGAGAGAAAAAATTCGCCTACATCATCTTACTGCTCAGACCTCATGGAAGAACCTGAATCCCCTACAGCCTCAGACATGTCGTCCCTACTGAGCGGCATTAGAAAAGAACTAGCCGGGATGTTCTATGGTCTTGAAACATCAATAAAAAAGGAAATAGCAGGGGTAAGAACAGATATGGCACATATTCTTGACAGGGTGGAAGATACAGAAAAGAGACAAGATACTCATGAAAACGCTATAAGAGAATTACAACAGGCGGTCACACAGATAGCTCTTGCTCACCGCGTCTCACTATATAAGCTCGAGGATCTCGAGAATAGAAATCGCAGAAACAATCTGCGAATTCGAGGTTTACCTGAAGCTACTGGTGATAAGGACCTGGAGCCATCGACCACTGGTATATTTAATTCAGTGTTGGGAAAGGCACCCACTGATCTACTACGCTTTGATCGAGTACACCGAGCCTATAGGCCACGCAATATTGTTACTGAGCAACCTAGGGATGTAATATGCCGATTACATTATTTTTCAGACAAGAACGCCATAATGGACAAGATGAGAAGTATCCCCAACATTGATTTCGATGGAGCGACTCTCACTATTTTCTCAGATTTGTCCAAAGAAACTTTAGACCGCCGTAGAGGCCTAAAACCACTTTTGGAACATTTACGTTCTAATGGAATCACTTATAGATGGGGTTTCCCGGCGTGCCTTATTGCCACCAAAAATGGTCGCTCACACACTCTTCGGTTCCCAGAGGAATTACCACAATTTCTAAAGGTCCTTGATCTTCCATCAATGGACCTTCCGGGTTGGCATGACCCGATCCCTAAGGTCTCACATATCCAGGACTCTCATTGGCAAAAACCTATTACTAAAAAAGGACGTTCTTCTACACGAGACATTGAACAACAACATAGATGAGTAAAGAGTATTTGGATGCACGTGTTTGTTTCCTCCCTGATATAACACGCTTTCAAGCTACTATGTTTAACGAAATGAAATAAGATTTAGCAGTTAGAGAATATTGATTCTAAGAAGGTCTATTGCTTATGGTTTATTGAGTTATGTTGGAGTAAAAAGTATTTTTTATTTGGCATATTGCCAGCCGCACAGCTGAATGCGGGTGGAGCATAATGCCCCCAAGTGTCCTTCATACGACATGTTCCCCTTCCCTTTTTTCCTTTTGGGGCTGGAGAGAGTGGGTAGCCTTCGAGTAATTCTTGGTCCCGTCCTCCCTAGGGAGCTCTGGACGGCTGCCTGCCCTCCCTCACCCCACAGGGACCACCGCAGATATCTGCGTGATAAATTAAAATTTCCCACATGCGCCCTGATGGGCGTTACTGCTGTTTATGCAAATTTGTTTGTTTTCTGTGTTTTTGTCTCTCAATATATACCTGTTTTATTTTTATTCTTTCCCCCCCCCCTCGAGGCCGGTATGCATGGAGAAATAGGCGCAGGAGTTACGCTCCACAGAGATGATGGCCACACTTAAAGTCACCTCCTATAATGTTAGGGGTCTAAACGTGGCGGCTAAACGCCATCAGGTTACCCGTGAATTACGGAAGTTGTCTTCTTCCATTGTGTATCTTCAAGAAACACATTTAACCCATACGACACAGGTCAAATTGAATTCGGTATATTTTCCCCAGTGGTACTACGGTCTTTCAGATACGAATAAGGCTAAGGGTGTGGCTATTGGTCTTAGTGCTAGCGTACCTTTTCGCTTTTTAGATATGCAAGCGGATGACCATGGCCGTTTTCTTTTTATAAAGGGCTATCTGGGCACTACCCAATGTACCCTAGCAAACATAGATTGTCCGAGCCAAAATCAAACTATTTTCTTTTCTCAAACTCTCACTGATCTATCACATTTTGCTGAGGGATTAATTATACTGGCAGGGGATATAAACATGTCTCTAGACCCTGCTTTAGATACATCCCATGGTCGTTCTAATATCTCTTTTAAACGTCTGTCTACTGTTAAAAAAAAACTAACAGACTGGCAATTAATAGACGTATGGCGTATTTTACACCCAAAAGAAAAAGACTTCTCTCATTTTTCGAAGACTCATCAGTCCTATTCCCGAATAGATAATATTTTTTTAGACCATCATCATCTTCCATTATTAAAATCGGCGGATATAGGCACAGCGACAATATCAGACCATGCACCTGTGTCGATGACTATGACCATGCCCACTCTGCCTCAACGCTCCAGTAATTGGAAACTTAATGATTCCCTTTTATCTAATGCAACAGAGGTTGCAACGTTTGCCTCACATATATCACAATACTTTAGAGACAACAAACCATCTGAAACACCTCCTGCTATTATATGGGAAGCACACAAGGCAACTATGAGAGGGCGATTTATAGAACTTGGGGCAAGGAAAAAGAGAGAGCATGGTCAACGTCTGGAGCAGGTTCTTCATCAAATAACTGAACTGGATAAACAACACAAACTTACTTTACATATATCCCATTTAGAAGCTCTTACATTGAAGTGAGAAGAGTTGAAAAACCTGCTCAACTTAGACACAACTCAGAGATTTCAACGCTACTCGCAAAAACTTTATGAGTGGGGGGATAAACCCAGTAGACAATTAGCAAGATCCCTTAAAGAAAAACAGACTAGATCATTTATCCCTAAAATAAAATTATCTAATGGAAACATAGTCCATGCGACTCCCCATATTGCTAAAGCTTTTAGGGAGTATTATGCAGATCTGTATAAGGTGCAATGTGATTCTCCGTCTCTGACTATAAAGGAGAGACGTAGTCTCATGCTTGCATATTTAAAAGAAGCTAATTTGCCTAAACTTTCAAACTCAGCTCTCAGAGAGCTTGAATCAGAATTCTCGGTAGAAGAATTTCAGATAGCTCTGAAATCTTCACCGATAGGTAAAGCACCGGGACCGGACGGTTACACTACTCGATACTATAAAACATTTAGCGATGTTCTTTTGCCCCAGCTCACGACTTATGCCAACTCAATTTCACAGACTTCGGGATTACGCCCGGAATCTCTTACAGCTCATATCTCAGTTATTCTTAAAACAGATAAGGACCCCACTCAATGCAGTAGTTACAGGCCAATTTCCTTATTAAACGTTGATATTAAATTATACTCGAAGGTAATGGCTAACAGACTACTCCCTCTGGTACCTAGATGGATCTCTACAGACCAGACAGGTTTTATGCCATATAGAGAAGCCAAGGATAATTCTCTCCGGGCGATATCTCTTATACAACACGTTCAAAAGACGTCCCAGCCCACCCTATTTGTATCCACAGACGCAGAAAAAGCGTTTGATAGGGTGGACTGGGAATACTTAAAAATGACCCTGCAACATTTTGGGTTGGGACCCAAGATGCTCCACCGTATCACCTCCCTTTATACTAATCCTACGGCACAAATTCGCATCAACGGCACTTTGAGTGAGTCATTTCAACTATTTAATGGGACTAGACAGGGTTGTCCCCTGTCGCCCCTTTTATTTGCCCTTACACTTGAACCTTTTTTGGCAACTGTAAGACATAATTCAAATATACATGGGATTCAAGTAGAAAATAAAATACACAAATATGCGGCATATGCGGACGACATATTATTCTTTATCCAGCAGCCCCGCATATCGCTTCCTAATTTAATGACAGCCTTCTCCACTTTTCAGACATTTTCTAACTTTAAAATTAACCTTACTAAGTCTGAAATTCTAAATATTAATCTACCAGGAAGAGAGGCGGAAAGGTTAAAACCCCTCTTCCCTTTCAGATGGGTTCAATGCAGTATGAAATATCTGGGAGTGAATTTGACGCCTCATACCCAGTCCCTCTTTAAATATAATTATATTCCATTATTGAATAATATTAGAAAGGATCTACAAAAGTGGAGTTCGCTGACACATTCATGGCTGGGTAAAGTAAGTATAGTCAAAATGAATATTCTACCCAGAGTTCTTTTTTTTTTTCAAATGATCCCATTGGGTGTGCCCATAGGTTTTTTTTCATTAGTACAGACCATGGTCTCCCGCTTTATTTGGAAGAACAGCCACCCCAGAGTATCTAAGGAAGTGTTATTTCGCTCCAAGGAGGCTGGGGGGCTGGCCCTCCCAAACTTCAAGAGGTATTACCAGGCTGTTATCTTATCTAGAATTGTTGAATGGAAATATGCTGCTAAATCCAAACTATGGGTGAGTTTGGAATACGATCTGAGTAAAACAGATCTAGCAACTATACCCTGGTTACCACGCACACATAGGCACCTTGCCTCAAGTACCTCTATATTAACTACATCCACCCTTGATGTGTGGGATGCTTTACATAGGAAGATTTCGTGGTCGTATGCTTCTCCTCTGCTACCGCTTTTGGAACATGATTATTTCTTACCCGGTCTATTAGATCCGGGATATAAGACATGGTCGCCAGAAGGACCCCTTTTATTACACCAGGTCTTGCGAGCAAATGCTCCCAAGCCCCTTAAGGAAATCCTTGACCATAAGCCGATTACGTTTCTTGACAAATGGAGATACACCCAAATGCAGGTGTTTCTTAGAACTTTGCCTCAGCCGCTTAAAGGTATACAGGACCTAAACAGCATTGAGGAAGTTTTCAACTCAACGGAATTACCTGAACATAGTATTTCTGCATTTTATAAATCACTTAGTAAACTCCAAGAAGACACTTATCCTCCTTTTCTTGCTAAGTGGGAGACAGATTTGGAATCCTGTATCCCAGATAGTCAAAAAGATAAAGTTCTGCAGTTGACTCATATTTCTTCAATTGCATCTAAGTCGGCTGAGGTTAATTATAAATTGCTAACTAGATGGCACTATACTCCATCAAGGCTCCATCAGATGTTCCCCGCCAATTCCCCACTGTGCTGGAGGAACTGTGGGAACAGAGCAACCCACGCACATATATGGTGGTCGTGCCCACATATTCGCCCTTACTGGTTTAGCATTATTCGAATTATTCAACAAATAACTAATATTAATCTCCCTATGGATGCATGGACCATTCTTTTCCATGCTACTAAGGAACCTGTCAGAAAATATAAATGTTCTCTAGTACCATATCTGCTTAATACGGCCAAAGCACTAATACCTACCCTTTGGGGCCAACCTGAGACTCCATCCATGAAAAAGTGGTTCCAAAAAATATCAGAGGTCCATCTCATGGAAGATATTACCCATTATAACAAGGACACTTATCAACGACACATCTCAACTTGGACTCCGTGGATGGAGTTTAAGGACACCTCAACTTATAGGGAAATAATGGCACAACTCCACTAAGACTTAACCTATACATACTGAATAAGTTACTTAGAGTTTAAGATCGAGCTATTTGGGGTACTGATGGGCCTATTCCTTAAGAGACTATAAATTATATGGAGCTATATATATATCGCTAGACACCATGCATGCCGGCCTATTTTTCCCTTTTTTCTCTTTCCTATTTTTCCTCTGTCCCTTTTCCCAATTATCCCCTCCCATCCCCCCTCTTCCCCCCCCCTCTTTTTTTTTTCCTTTTTTTTCTTTTTTCTTTTTTCTTTTTTTTTTCTTATATTTGTATGCTCCGAGAGGGACCTCAAGTGAAGCTAAGATAAATTATTCAGGAGAGAATAGTTAAATAATAATGAGGAAGGAGATACATACTGTAAAATTAACGAACACAGAGAGGAGGGGTTTTTTTTTTTTTTGTTGTGTTGAGTGGACCCTAACACTAGACTTTTAGTTTGAGGTAGTTTTTGGAATCACTTCACCATAAAAGGCACTAATATTGGAGTTTCACCACATAAGATATTGGGGTGAGGAAAAAAAAATAATCTGAGAGTCTCTACCAGCGACTCAAGAGAACATAGATAGGAGTACCTTTGCTGCGTTGCGGCCCCTATCAGGGGAAGATGTCCCTCCAAGGGAGTTACCAGAGGCCCATCCATCACTGGGTTGATGCTGCTCCAGACTCTCTGAATGGGTAACCTCCCCAGCCTCCTCACCTCAGACATGGGCCCCGTCCACCTCAGGGACCCTCGGACGTCTCCACCCTCGCGGGATGCAGTCGAAGTCACTGGACCCCAGGCCTCCTAGTTCAGTACCTCATCCCAGGCTGAAGGTGCCTGGGATGGACTCCAACTCCATTCCGGTCAGGCCTAGGGCGCCTGGGCCGGAATCCGGAACCGCCCGCACCCAGGCCTAAGGTGCCTGGGCGCGTGAAGAACTTCCTCCAGAAGACCTCGTGGTTAGGACGTCTCCCATCCCTATACTTACACACCTGGGTGTCCCACATAAATTTAGAGACCCCGCTACAAATATATAAGGGGAAATTAAAATTCAGCATAGCCAAACAACAAATCAATAATTACAAATTTAAAAAGAACAATGCAGATAACACAAATAATTATTAAATAACTAAAAATACAGCTTGTATGAAACCATGACTGTTAGCGAATAGGGACTAGAGAACAGAAAAGAAATCTGGAGCACACAGGTCAGATCACAAATACTAACATTAACTAGACATTAAACATGATTTTCTAATCAAGAATCCTTCCATTATAAACAAAGGGGAACAATAAAATATTAACACTGAAGCAAATAAGCATAGTAGATTTTTGTTTTGCTAATATTGCCAATCAGTGGCGGTGCGTCCATAAGGGCGCTCGGGCGCCGCCCCCTCTATGACTAATGGATAGATTCATGCATAGCATGAATCTATCCATGGCTGCTGCTGCCACCCCCTATTCAGACGCTTGGCGCCTAAATTACAGATGCAATAGGCTCTAATAGGCATCAAAAAAGGTGACCTGCGAGCGCCATGCTTGGCGCTCGCAGTTTACCCAGGTGTGTTAGAAAAGCAAATGAATATTCACTTTCCTAACACTGAACCGCCTCACCACCAATCAAGTGCTCGGGTGTATGTTACCCATCACCTGATTGGCTGAAATGACAGGCACTGTGATTGGACGCCTATCAGGAGGAGAGGATGGCAGGAGGCGCATGGAGGACACCGCTTGCCGCCGTCACCCGCTGCCCCACCGAGACAGGGTAAGTACCGGGCAGACAGCAAGCGGGTCACAGTGGCGGCATTCGATGGCACAGTGGCAGCATTTGATGGTGCAGTGGCAGCATTCGATGGGCACAGTGGAAGCATTCAATGGGCACAGTGGCAGCATTTGATGGGGACAGTGGCAGCATTTGATGGGCACAGTGGCAGCATTTGATGACACAGTGGCTGCATTTTATGGGCACAGTGGCTGCATTTGATGGGCACAGTGTCAGCATTTGATGGCACAGTGGCTGCATTTGATGGGCACAGTGGCTGCATTTGATGGGCACAGTGGCTGCATTTGATGGCACAGTGGCAGCATTTGATAAGCACAGTGGCAGAATTTGATGGCACAGTGACTGCAATTGATGGGCACAGTGGCTGCATTTGATGGGCACAGTGGCTGCATTTGATGGGCACAGTGGCTGCATTTGATGGGCACAGTGGCTGCATTTGATGGCACAGTGGCAGCATTTGATAAGCACAGTGGCAGAATTTGATGGCACAGTGACTGCATTTGATGGCACAGTGGCAGCATTTGATGGGCACAGTGGCAGCATTTGATGGGCACAGTGGCAGCATTTGATGGCACAGTGGCAGCATTTGATGGGCACAGTGACTGCAATTGATGGGCACAGTGGCTGCATTTGATGGGTTTTTTTTTCTGAATTTTTCCGGTTGTTTGCGCCCCCCAAAAAAAATTGAGCACCAGCTGCCACTGTTGCCAATACAAAAAGAAGCAAAGAAATTAGATGAATAACAATAAATTAAGTGACAAAAGAGACAAACAAACAAGAGATGCCACCCAGGAAATACATAGGGAGAAAACTGATGGGTCAAAGACTGGAGAAATAGGCCAATATCTCTTGCCTATCGTGGCCAGATGCTGCTCGACCAAGGACTGAAAAACATTGAAAAGAACACGTTCCAGAGTCTCAAAAGTTTTGTCTGGTGTTACTAAGCATTTCTGTTTTCCATGAATCGTCTTCTTGGCATAGGTAAGTAACCATAAAAATAGCTTTTTTGGGGGATTTAGACTTATAGTCAAAATGTTTTCCTCATTACTAGGTTGTAAATGTGTTATTTCCATGGAAACTATGTCAATTCTGAAAATACTTGGCCAGATTAATTTCTGTAACACATCCAAAAAATTGTTTTATGAGGCAACATCAGGTTCATGTTTAAATACCAGACACTGGGAAGGAAAAATATTCTGCTGAGAAGAGAACTCTGTCAAGCCGAATCAAGTGTCAAAAAAGTCTCAATATACCCTGAGAATCTGCAGTAATTGTTCTGCAAAAACACCCACACACCGGAATAGACCTGCAAGAACAAAATTACATTAGTGAGTCACTGGATATTCCTACGTGTATTCCCACTGAAATGTTTTCCAGCCAAGATGCATTACACATAATGGAGGAAATGTACACCATTTTCAACTCATTTCCAAGAAAGACAAAATGCACACCTTACTTTGACAGTCATTCACAATAAATATAACTTGTCCATGAAACTCACCGCTACGGAAGCTTAAATACTATTCCAGACATTTTCTAAAAGGCAGAGCGGCGGTATGGATGATTGCTGTGTTTTATGCCTAGATATAACGGTAGCTATATGACCTGGCCTTATTCTTCTGCATAATCTGTTTCGGCTAAAGTAGATCCGGGGCGGATCTAAAAAAAAAAAACACAAAAGAAAAAAAAAAAGATAATATATCGTATGCCACATCTATTGTGTGCCCACTACAAATATCACTAGAAATAGCTGTGTATTTTAGGTTATTAAGAAATGCATGAGAATTTTTTGAGGCTTGTTACTAAGGAACACATGTTTTTTTTTCTGACAGAAAAGGAAAGGAACTTTTCACTTTCTTGGCTCTAGGAAAATCCTTTTTCTGGTTTGGGTTAGTGATGATTGTTACAGCAATAAACATAGACCTGGGCTGGCAGATGGGCAAATGTAATCAGGTTGGTTGGTCCTTGGGGCAGTGAGTGCTTGTGTAGGCAAACAGCCCTGTTTTAAAACAAACTCAAACCCTTGATATTTTTCTGTGTAAATATCCCACAAGCAATATAAAAAATACAAAGAAAAGCTTGTGCAAACACTTTCTGGGCTAACAATAAAATTCATTGGAAGAGTACTGGGCAACAGATCTGATTCATCTGAAACTGCTGCACTAGAATATTGACTGCTCTAGGTAATGCTGACATGTGATGATGAGCCTCTTCGACTTAAAGAATAGACATGTGCACTGCCAAAAAATTTGTTAGTTTTCGTTTCATTAGTTTTTTTTTTTTTTTTTCGTTTTTCGGGTCATTCGTTATGATCGCAATTCGTACATTCGTAAATTCGTACATTCAAAAATGTATACATTCGTAAATTCGTACATTCGTAAATATATACATTCGTAAATTCGTATATTTGTAAATTTGTAAATTCGTACGTTCGGAAATTTGGACATTCGGAAATTTGGAAATTTGAAAATCCGAAAACCCAAAAATTCGAAAATCTGAAAAAATAACTATTAAATTATAGGTATTGTAATTTCCTTTCAAATTTGGCTGTTAGCGAACGTAACGAAGTTAAGCATAACCTGAAATAACAAATGCCACATCTAAACAAATGGAATGGAACAAATTAATAATTAATAATAATAATAATAAAACATTTTTATTATTATTATTGTTATTTATTATTATTATTATTATTAATTCATTACCTTCCATTCGTTTAGATACGGCATTCATTATTTCGGAAAACAATTCATAACTTTGTTAAGTTCACTAACAGCCAAATTTGAAAGGAAATTCCAATACCTATAATTGAATAGTTAGTAATAGTTAAGTTATTATTAGTTATTTATTATTTCAGATTTCCAAATTTACTAATTTACGAATGTACGAATTTACGAATGTACGAATTTACAAATGTACAAATTCACGAATGTACAAATTTACGAATTTACGAATGTACGAATCTACAAATTTTCGGATATTCGAATTTACGAATATTCATTAAAATTCGTTAAAAGAGTTTTCGTTAATTCGGATATTTTGAAATTCGTTAAAAATCGAATTTGGAACTAAACAAATTGCACATGTCTATTAAAGAACTAAAATCTAATGAATGAAAGAGGCAGCCCAAGGACAGTAAGGCTGGGGATGAAACAGATAGATCAGGGGTCTCCAAACTTTCTAAACAAAGGGCACGTTTAATGTCCTTCAGACTGAAGGCAGGCTGGACTGTGGCCATTGGTAGTAAAAGAGTTCCCCACATAAGTGGGAATAAACAATGCCCCATCTTTGGTGTCAATTGGAGGAATTGTGTCCCATCGTTGGTGCCATTGGGCCCCATTGTTGGTGTCATTGGAAGGAATTTTGCCCCATCATTGGTGTCATTGCGAGGAATTCCGTCCCTTCATTGATGTCAGTGGGGGAAATTATGTCCTATTGTTGTTAGCAGTAGATGAAAATAGTGCCCTAAGGGCCGGATAAAAGCAAGCAACGGGTCGCAACTGGCCCCCGGGCTGCAGTTTGTAGACCACCGAGCTAGATGATACTGGACATCCTCCAGCCAGAAAATGAGGCAGGCTATATCTCACTTGCTGCAGCTTCACAATGTTCCGTGAAATTCGAGTAAGCAATTTCAGTACATTAGGTAAAGCTAAATGTAAACGTGCGGTAAACATTAATTATCATTGCAATATTACAGTCTATATAACATTGCATAATATGTTAGTGGTCATGTGCATTAAGTAGGCTGGTGTGTCTTATGTGCCAGGACTTTGGTTTCCTGCTTGGGCACTGAGTGAGAAAATCTATAATCTTTAGTTGAACTGTGTGCCAGTCTGTGGCCAACTAGGTGCTTTTATAATCTTTCTGTTGCAGCAGCTAAGGGTACACTAATTTTAGGGTTGCATGGATAGAAATGTTTAAAGGGCTTTCTAGGAAAATCTTGGTACAATGTGCTCTTAACTTAGCTAACATTGCTAAAGGTGCGTGTATAGTCCAAACTTTTTTTTTGTTTTGTATAAAGTAGAAAAGGATTAAAATCAATGTCAGTTTGTTTTTTCCTCTCTTTGTTTTGTTGAGAAGATTTCTATTTATTGCCTGCCCTTTAGATACAAAAGGAAGTGAAAGGGAACTCTCTACAAAGTGAGGGGAGTTACCCTTTTAGTTATCACCAGAACAAGCTCCCTATTGGAAGATTTACCCTAACTTCTTGTCCTGGTGATAGCTGTAAAACTTTGGAGTTGATTTACTAAAACTGAGGAGTGTAAAATCGGGTGCAGCTCTGCATAGAAACTAATCAGAATCCATTTTTTTTGTCAAAGCTTAATTGAACAAACAGAAGCTGATTGGCTACAATGCACAGCTGCACCTGATTTTGCACTTTTCAGTTTTAGTAAATCAACCCCAAATTGATGAAGACTCCAAGATTTTACAGCTACTTGTCTTTGTGTCCAATTGAAAATGGTCAGCAGGACAAATAGAGAGGGTGAATCTACTTGGCAGACACGCAGACAGCATTAAAACTTGACAGGGTTCTCATCCTTTTTGTGCTTTATCCAAAATTAAATGAAAAGTTATGGCTATGTATAAACATTAATGAATTAGCGTTTCCAGACAGCCTTGATGTGACAGCACTATAATGTTTGCCAGACAGCTGATAAATGCTGCCATTAGTATACAGTTACTGTATATTAATACTAAAATGTGTGATCGCGCTGCCTCCAAATCAAGATAAAATAATAACTAAAAAGTGACAATAAATGACTAAATAGGTAAGTGTTGCATATATATAAAGTGCCAGTGCAAATTAAATCCATAAACGAACATATAATGCAAAAAAGCCAATACAATAAATAATAAAGCTTCTTATAAATTGTGCAATTAAGTCTCTGTTTGATAAGGTGCTTCATAGAGATGACACCACAGTGTAACGTCAATTTTACACTCGTGCTCCTTTCACCAGGTGAAGTGCAAGCTCACCTCCATTATAGACCCCTAAGGGTCAACAAAGCATGTATGTAGATCAATCTGATGGACCAAACTCTGGTGTTCAATTTCCTTTAAGAATGATGGAATTCCCTCTCCAAGATGGCTTCACACAGCTCACACATGGGTCATAGGCAACAAACCTGGGTTATTAGGCTCAACACACCTCACAGAACCCACCTCATAAAATGCACTTACATTTATTGGGTAAAAAACAAGCATATATTAAAATCCAGCATCTCTCGCAATCCAGTGAAAACTCCCGCCGCCAGGCTCAACCTCTACGCGTTACGCCACCAATGCACGTGGCTTCATCTGGAGGGAAAACAAGACTCCAAAATTTTACAACTATGTGTCTTTGTGTCCAATTGAAAACGGTCAGCAGGACAAATAGAGAGGGGGAATCTACTTGGCAGAGACACAGACAGCAATAAAAATTTACTGAGTTCTCATCTTTTTTGTGCTTTATCCAAAACTAAAAGAAAAGTTATGACTATGCATACACATTTATGAATTAGCATTTCCAGACTGCCTTGATGTGACAGTACTGTAATATTTGCCAGACAGATGATAAATTCTGCCATTAGTATACAGTTGCTGTATATTGCAAATGAGACTGTAGAAACTCTAGCTGAGTGAATGTTGTGAAATTTCACCGGCAAGGAATATCTAATGTATTATCAACTGGAAGCATGCA
Organism: Rana muscosa; assembly: GCA_029206835.1. Classification (NCBI taxonomy): domain Eukaryota; kingdom Metazoa; phylum Chordata; class Amphibia; order Anura; family Ranidae; genus Rana; species Rana muscosa. Next base: position 795,164,134 of record CM055118.1, read on the forward strand.
CCCAAGCAGCACAGTCTATAAGTGCCCTTGAACTTTGGAGTATAGATAGATGTTCAGGCATGTTTGGGCTCTTTTCATGCTAACTGCCTCCTAAGTACTGCTCAATCTCTATCTCCTTGCATTGATCAGAGCATATATTTGGTGCCTGATGATGCTTGCACCCACTTCCTGCACAGTTCACATATAGGGTTGATTTACCAAAATAGACTGTTAATTACAAAGGAATTTTCCCTTAGCCTAATGAATATGGTGAAAGGTCACTTTGCAAAGAGTGCCCAATCCAGTGCAAGGAAACTTTTTGGGCACAGTATTTTTTTCTTGCACATGATCGGGTGATGGAAGTCAACAGGAGGCTAAGGAAAATTTTTCTTACAAAGTGAAAAATGCCTTGCAAACTGAAAAGCCTATTTGTCTTTAGTAAACCAAACCCAATGTGTCCATTGATATCACCTGCAAAATTTTAAAGTGGAGGTGCCGCGAAAAAAAAAATATTAAAAGCCAGCAGCTGCAAATACAGCAGCTGCTGACTTTTAATATTAGGACACTTACCGGTCCTGGAGTCCAGCGACGTCCGCAGCAGAGGACAAGCAATCGCTCGTCACTCTGCTGCCCCCACTGCCATCCTCGGTGAGGGAACCAGGAAATGAAGCCTTGCGGCTTCACTGCCCAGTTCCCTACGGCGCATGCGCGAGTCGCGCTGCGCCGTTCTGAATGGTCCCCTGTGTTCTGGGAGCCGAGAGTCTCCCAGGACACAACGGGTATTCTACGGGAAGTGACGTGCTTCCCGCAGATTTCCCACAGAGAGGACTCCCGGAAGTGGGTGCAAATACCTGTCTTAGACAGGTATCTGTACCCCCCTCCCCCCTGAAAGGTGTCAATTGTGACACCGGAGGGGGGGAGGGTTCCGATGAGTGGAAGTTCCACTTTAGGGTGGAGCTCCGCTTTAATTTACTGTATGTGTAAGGTTACTTTTAACTGTAAGTATTTTAACACAAATTTGTGAAATCAACTACAGTCTATTATATAGGGCTTTGTTTAGAAATTTTGCTATACTAACAACACCTGAAAAAGGGCAACCTTATTACAAGCTCCCTTTTGTCACCGACTGTTTAACCACTTCAATACAGGGCACTTATACAGTACACCTTCCTGCCCAGACGAATTTTCAGCTTTCAGTGCTCTCACACTTTGAATGACAATTACTCAGTCATGCTACACTGTATTCAAACAAAATGTTTTAATAATTTATTTCCTCACAAATAGAGATTTCTTTTGGTGGTATTTAATCACCGCTGAGTTTTTTATTTTTTGCGATATAAGTAAAAAAACTGCAAAAATTCGCGAAAAAAACACACTTTTTTTGTTTATATTGTAAAATTTTGCAAATAACATTTTTTTCATAAATTTGGGCCAAAATTTATACTGCTACATAACTTTGGTAAAAATAACACAAATTAGTGGATATCATTTAGTCTGTGTAAATGTTAGGCCCCTTTCACACTGGGGCGGTGGGTGCGTCGGCGGTAAAGTGCCACTATTTTTATCGGCACTTTACCTTCATTTTCGCCGCGCTATTCGGCCGCTAGTGGGGCGCTTTTAACCCCCGCTAGCGGCCGAAAAAGGGTTAAAACCACCCACAAAGCGCCGCTGCAGCAGCGCTTTGCCAGTGGTATAGCCGTGGTGCCCATTCATTTCAATGGGCAGGAGCGGTGGAGGAGCGGTATACACACCGCTCCTTCACCGCTCCAAAGATGCTGCTAGCAGGACTTTTTTTAGCGTCCTGCCAGCGCACCGATCCAGTGTGAAAGGAGCGGCACTTTCAGGGCGCTTTGCAGGCGCTATTTTTAGCGTTATAGTGCCTGCAAAGCGCCTCAGTGTGAAAGGGGTCTTATAGAGTCTACGAGCTATGGTGCCATTTACTGAAAATTGATCACAAATGATCACAATTGATGTACTGATGGTCTATCTAAATTCTTGAGACACTAACAAGCCAGGAAAGTACAAATACCCCTCAAATGACCCATTTTTGGAAAGTAGACATGGTGAGTTTTTTGAAGTTGTAATTTTTTCCTATAAGTCTTGGGAAAATTAAGATTTTTTTTTTTTTTTTACACAAACTTGTCATATTAACAGGTTATTTCTTACACAGCATATGCATACTTGCAACTACACCCCAAAATACATTCTGCTACTCCTCCAGAGTATAGCGATACCACATGTGTGGGACTTTTACACAGCCTAGCCACATACAGAGGCCCAACATTGAAGTAGTACCTTCAGGCGTTCTACGAGCATAAATTACACATCTCATTTCTCAACCACCTATTACATTTTTGAAGGCCCTGGAGCACCAGGACAATGGAATTTCCCACAAAATGACCATGTTTTGGAAAGCTAACACCCCAGCATATAATCTATGAGGCATAATGAGTCTTTTGAACGGTTCATTTTTTTCCAGACGTTTTTGGAAAATGTAGAAAAAAAATGAAAACGCATTTTTTTTTTACACAAAGTTGTCCATTTATAAGATATTTCCAACACACAGCATGTACATAGTAAAAAATGACACCCCAAAATACATTTTGCTACTCCTCCTGAGTATGGTGAGACCAAATGTGTAAGATTTTTACACAGCCTGGCCACATACAGAGGCCCAACATCCAAGTAGCACCTCCAGGCGTTCTAGGAGAATAAATTACACATATAATTTTATGACGACCTATCTCACTTTGGAAGGCCCTGGAGCACCAGGACAATGGAAACACACATAAAATTACCCTATTTTGGAAAACAAACACCCCAACGTATATTCTATGAGGCAATATGAGTCTTTTGAACAGTTCATTTTTTTCCACAAGCTTTTGGTCATAGTAGATGGTCATAGTTTAGGACAAATGTGTAAAAGAAACAAAGGTACATCAAGATTATCAAATATGAAATTAAAGCGGAGATCCACCCTAAAATTATACTTTACTTCTATAGCTTCCTTTTAACCTGTTTAAAAAGCTTCTGTGCAACAAATTTTTTTTTACTTGCCTTGATCACCCTGTTGCTAGGCAGAATTGCTAATCTGCCTTCTTCCTGGACCACGGTGGTTCTCCTATCCTACCTAAGCCGCACTGACTCCTGGGAAATGAGTGTCATAATTTCCCAGGAGACTATGCGCTTTTCTCTGTTATACCAATGGCATGTGTGTCTGCAGTGTAGAAGGGAAGAGAAGGCAGCCGCCTGACACGCTGATGTACTAGTGAGCCTGTAAATGATGATCCTTCACGAAAGGAAGACAGGAGCGCTGGATGCAGCGGGGGCAGGCAAATTGATGCTCCAATATGGCTGGGAATAATCTGGGAATAATCTTCCGACGGAGGGGGAGATGAAAACACTGAGTGCTGCAGAGACAGACACACTGTAGTCCCGGTGGTGCTGTACACAGTGATTTGACCAGGGGGAGAGAGAGGGGGAGAGAGAGGGGGGCTCAAACACCGTGTGTAGCAGCAGGGGAAGCCAGGAGACACTCACGCCAGTAACAGCAGACCAGCTGCCTGTGTTGTTTCTGTGTTGTCATAACAACGGGGCGGGACGTTCCTCCGCCGCCACCCGTTGTCATGACAACCAAAGAAACAACCTGCGATATGAGCGCTGCTCAACTTTGAACAAGCGAGATCGAGAGTTGCATGCTGGTTACCCAGCATGCACCTCTCCACAAAATCGAGGAAAAAAAAGGAACTGGGCTTCAGATGCCCACACATAGGATGGCAACGGCCACAGCATTAGCTACAGCACATAAGGCAAGTGATAGAATGATTTACCGATCGATTGGGGAGCTATTACTATCTTAAATGAAATGTTTAATCTAATTAAATTTAACTTGCCAAAGAAATAAAAAATTTATTCTAACCGGAACTCCGCTTTAATATAAGGTGTATAGTATATAATAAAACAACAAAGTTAGAAAAATATAGCAATACAACAATAGAGAAATAAGAATAAGATATGAAAACCACACTTCCTATAAGGTTGTATATTTTAAAACACATTATTTTTCTAAAATGATATGTGTAATTAGGCTACACAAAGGTGATATTTAGTTTTTTTTAATGAAAAATATGCATGGTGTCAAAGAGTGTATGGTGGATACCCTCTGAAAGTCTTATTTGTTCCATTCTATTCAACAACTGGGGCCAAGGAACCGTTGAAGAATACCAATTAAAAGCTATCATCCAATGAATTTAGTTAAACAGTGTGTATTAGTCTAATATTATGTAGGGATGGGCTATCTGTTCGAGTTGAACATGAGTTTGACTCGAACGTCAGCTGTTTGAGCGTTCGCCGAAGATCAAACATTATGGGGTGTTCGCGACAAATTTGAGCGGCGCGTCACGCCCCATAATGCACTGGGTCATTGCAGTGCATTTCTGGCTAATGATTGGCCAAGCATGCACTATTACCCGCATGCTTTGGCCAATCACAGCGCCGTCAGCAAATTATGGCTCAGGGGGTTAAGTCCACCCCCCACACTATATAAGGTGGCCTGCACGTCGGGATTCTGTAGTGTTTTCCGGTGGAGAGAGAGATAGAGATTCAGTTAGCTGCAGTGTATCTAGTATATATATATATGCATCCCGGTTAAGCAGAAACCAGCCAACAGTGGAGTGAGAGAGTGGAGGCCGCTACATATATATACACTGTATCCAGTTTAGCTAGATCTCACTGCAGACCGTTCCTGGTGTACTGTTTCTAAAATACTTCAGGCAGACAGTTGATTCATTTAGTTGCAGTGTATTCAGTATATATATACATCCCAGCTTTTTATATATATATATATGTATATATATATGTAGCGATACCTCCAACTAAGGAGGCCGCAGAATTAGATTTGGGCCCTGAGTGCAGCTCCGCCAACCCCCGGCAATAGGCTCTACCCCCTTCTGGCACAGCTAGTATTAACAATCAATGATATATCTTATGCAATATAATAACTAAGCAAGGACACAGTGATGAATTGTAATAGGTAAAGTGTTTTACTTATTTTCTCAATATGGATAAAGGGGTCAACAGTAATCACAGTTCTAGATAATCACTCCTAAGGGCAGCGTCCTGCCACTCTAACACACTATGTAGTAACACACGCTACAGGTGCGCCATACGGGCGACCGTTAACTAAGTGCCCTATGGCGCAGTAATCAAACACGCTAGAATCCCCACCAGGCCTGGTTCTAATATTTAACTTAGTCCTTCTTTCTTCACCGGCAAGTCTGTAATGGTGGTGCACTTCAAACAGAGTATAACTTTGTAATCCAAGGGGTATAGAACTTGGTTAAATAAAGCCGCAGGCTCAGTTCTGACAAGGCTCTTCAATAGGGGTATCAAAATAACTTGTAGGCCATGGCAGTCTATAGGCCTATATGCAGTAACAGTATCTAGCTGGACTTATGCCCTCTCACCCGCCGGACTACGGATCCAGTCCGGGAAACCTCCACCGGCCGTGTCACACACACTCGATCTCTCCAACCATCGGGTCCCCGATCCAACCAGGCTGTAGCGCACAAAGTCAGATGCCACCCAGGCTCGCAGAGGGGGGGTGGAAGGCTCTTTGGTGCTGAGCAAGGCCTCAGGCTTCAGGCCTTGCACTCCGACACATCCGCACAGGAGGATCCGTCTGTGAAGTCTCGTGTCCCAAAGAGGCCGTGCCCGGCCTCGCCTCCTCCTTTTATAACCCCTCCCATGAGTCTCTGCGGTGGAACATCTGAAGAATGGGGTTATGGGTGATGTAGTTTCTTCCCATTATAGGGGAACACCCCGCTACACACTCCCCCCACTTAAACTCTTTGGTCCCCAAAGATAAATTTTAACAACAACTATATATAACACTGGACAATTCTGAAAACGATGTTGGGATAGGGGATTCCCACCATAACTGAGGGGTAGAATTCCCTTGCCCACAGGTCACATTATCATGGGTGGCCTGCCTAACTGTGCCAGAGAGTGAGCTGGGGTTGCCCTCCACCAAATGGACAGTGGAGGGATCCGGAATCTCAGCATTTCTCCTAGCAGTGACTACAGAGTCTTCCGAACTGTTCCCCATATGAGGGTAGGTCAGCTTCTTAGGAGGTCGAATGACTCTTCGAGCCCTTTGCTCTCCTGGAATCTCTGGCTCTGGCGCCACAGGCTCCTCTTCCTCGGAGCAACTATCATGGGTATCTTCCCAGAAATCTGCTGAAGGACTAAAGGGGATGAACTCTGTAGCCTCTGGGTTCAGTGTTTCATCTGTGGTATCTTGGGTGACTGGAAGATCTATGATAGAAGTTCCTGGAGTTGGGGAAGGCAACAGCCAATCAAGTTCTCCCTCCTCATCTCCACTAAGTTGGGAGGCTTCTCCATTTTCAGCTCGGGAGGTCTGTGACCGAGTGTTCGGCCTAGGAGTATCCAAGATAGAGGCCGGTTCAGGGGAGTCTCCCACGGGAGGTATTCTAACTGCCTCCGCAAGTGGGAGCAGGTGGTTTCGATGCCATGTCTTCAGTGGGCCTACCTTTCCCTCTGGCTTCACCTTGTAGACAGGTAGGCCCGGCAACTTCCTGCAGATGACATAGGGTTCAGATCTCCATCTGTCTGCAAGTTTGTGCTTTCCGGGGACTCCCAGATTGCGCAACAGTACTCGATCCCCGGGCTGTAGGTCTTGTACCCGGACCTTCAAGTCGAAATTTCTTTTATTCCGAGCTCCCCTTTGATCTGAGGCCGCTTGAGCTTGTTCATAGGCTACTTTCAGGCTGTGTCTGAGCCTGTCCACATATCCTTTGTGGGATGTGGCCGAGGAATGGTCCAGTGAGGTGCCAAAAGCCAAGTCCACCGGTAGTCTCGCTTCTCTCCCAAACATGAGTCGATATGGGGAGTAGCCTGTAGCATCACTGATGGTGCAGTTGTAAGCATGTACTATGGCTGCTATGTGTTGGCTCCAATGTTGCTTTTTCTCGCTTTCCAGAGTCCCCAACATGTTGAGCAAGGTTCGGTTGAACCTTTCCGGCTGAGCATCTCCCTGAGGATGGTAAGGTGTAGTTCGAGTCTTCTTAATTCCCAAAGAATCCAAGAGCTTCCGGATCAGCTTACTCTCGAAGTCCCTCCCTTGGTCTGAATGGAGTCTCTGTGGCAGCCCATAATGGACAAAGTACTTCTCCATAAGTACCTTGGCCACGGTGGAGGCCTTCTGGTCTTTGGTGGGGAAAGCCTGGGCATACCGGATGAAATGATCGGTTATCACCAGAACATTTCCTAGTCCACTCAGGTCGGGTTCAAGGCAGAGAAAGTCAATGCACACCAGGTCCATGGGCCCTTGGCTCTGTAGATGGCCCATTGGGGCAGCTTGATGGGGCAAAGTCTTCCTCTGGATGCATCGCGCACATGAGTGGCAGTACTCCTCTACCTCTGCCCTCATGCAGGGCCAATAGAACCGACTTCTGACAAGTTGAAAGGTCCTTTCAGCCCCTAGGTGGCCATGATTGTCATGCAGAGCAATCAGAACAGTCTCCCGATGTTTCTCTGGGAGGAACAGCTGCCACTTATCTTCTGAGTCATCAGAGGGGCCCCTTCGGTAGACCACTCCCTGATGTAACTGCAACCTATCCCACTCTTTCCTCAGCAGGCGAGCTTCTTTTGAAGGTTGACGCATGAGTCTGTTTGGATCCTGATTCTCCAAGGCCTCCAGGACCAATCCCCCCATGGGGTCTTCCAATTGCTCACACCTCAATTCCTTCTTGGACAGTCTTGGTAGGTTGTCCTCTTCCAATTGAGCTACTCCACAGTAGTGTTTGGGGACTCCCACCGTGGTAACTCCTATTTCCTCTGCTCTGGAGCCTCCTCGGGCTTGTAATTCAGCTCCTTGACAAAGGGCCCGCACCCTGTCCGGTGCCACTTGGGTCCAATCTTCTATTTCAATGGTGGGGGAATGAGATCTCCTGGACAGAGCGTCTGCGTCTCGATTTCCCACTCCTGGTCTATACTTAAGGCTGAAGTTGAATCCAGACAGTGCGGCCAGCCACCTGTGTCCAGTGGCGTCCAGCTTGGCCGTGGTGAACAGGTAGGTAAGGGGGTTGTTGTCGGTCTTCACAGTGAACTCCGCTCCATACAGGTAGTCTTTGAGCTTGTCTACTACCGCCCACTTGAGGGCCAGGAACTCCAGCTTGTGAGTGGGGTAGTTCTTCTCAGAGGGGATCAGGCTCCTACTCACATAGGCAACGGGCCGCAATTGCCCCTCGTGTTCTTGGTAAAGTACTCCTCCCAGACCGTCATGACTAGCATCCACGTGCAGTTCATAGGGTTTGGTTGGGTCTGCGTAAGCCAAGACGGGTGCAGTGGTCAGGCTCCTCTTCAATACCTGGAAAGCCTCTTCACACTTCTGATTCCACTGATCTCTGATGGACTCTCCTGGCCTCCTGGGCCCCGAGCCATCCTCTTCTCCTTCAGTCTTGAGCAACTCATTCAATGGTCTAGCAATTCGGGCAAATCCCTCCACAAACCTCCTGTAGTAGGAGCAGAAGCCCAAGAAGGATCTGAGTTCTGTTACTGTGGTGGGCCGTGGCCAGGAGGTAACTGCCTCCAATTTCTCAGGGTCTGTGGCCACCCCTTCTTCAGACACTATGTGCCCCAGATAGTTCACAGAAGACTGGTAGAACCGACACTTCTCAGGCGAAAGCTTAAGTCCTTCCTCACTGAGTCTTCTCAACACTTTTTCCAGCCTCTCTTCATGTTCCTCCAAGGTTCTCCCAAAGACAATGACATCGTCCAGGTATACAAGGACTTCGATCAGGTTCATGTCTCCTACTGTCTTCTCCATGAGACGTTGGAAAGTAGCTGGTGCTCCAGACAGACCTTGGGGCATCCGGTCGAATTCAAAGAACCCCACTGGGGTTATGAAAGCTGTCTTCTCCTTGTCTGCTGGGTGCATCGGAATCTTATAGTACGCGACTCTTGAGATCCATAACGCTGAACCATTTGGCTCCAGACAAGCTCTGTAGGGCATCCTCTATCCTCGGAGTGGTGTATTGGTCAGGTATGGTTCTCCTGTTGAGAGTCCTGTAGTCGATACAGAGCCTCAATGATCCATTCTTCTTTCGGACCACCACTATGGGAGAAGTATAGGGGCTTCTGGACTCCCGTATCACACCAGTCCTCTTGAGTTCTGCAAGTTGTTCCCTCAGATCCTCCAGATCTGCTAGCGGGACCCGCCTGACCCTCTCTCGGAAGGGCTTATCTTCCTGGAGGCGGATCCGATGGGTGGCACTCCTTGCACACCCCACATCAAACTCATCCTTAGAGAAGATCTTCTCCCATCTATTCAACTGGGCCTTGGCTCTCTCTTTCCAAGCCCTGGACAGATTCGGGTTTTCCATGGACAGCTTCTCCCAAACATCCCCTCCTCCACCTGTCCTCTTCACTTCTGACAGGGTAACAGGGGCCGCCGGGCTCACCTGGCCTAGCAGCATTCTGGCTGGGATTTCCATGGGGTCTTTGGTAGTATTCCTAACACTCACTGGAACTCTATAATGGGCCTTCTTCAGGACCTTCAGCGGAATCACTTCCGGTATCACCTCCAGGCCTGAGGACTCACCCCTTAGGTCTGACTCCAGCATGACAAAGGGACCAGGCTGCTCCCAAGTAAGCTTCACAGTGGCCCTGAGACAGGTTACTTCGCCGGGCTGCAACACTACCCCTTCTCTTCCAAGTCTCCACACCTTCCCTATCCCCTCTCCAGGGGTCTCCCGCTCTTGGACCAGCCGTTGGTAGGCTGTCTTCAGCATGGGATGGATCTTGGTAGCTGCTTGTCTTTCTTCTGTCACGAGAGGGGTCAGGAGTCTTCGGACCAGGTCCGTGTTCGTCCCTATTATAAGGGAATTCTTGTTGGCTCCAGGCGGCCTAGGGCACACAACTGCCAGGGTGTCAAACACTTCGGCCTTCCCAGCCACGGATGGGTCAAAGGTCATTTTGATGGGAAGGTAGCCGTCATAAGGGAAACTCTGGGTTCCAATTCCCCATATTTCCAGCTCTTCTATCTTCTGGATAGGCAGATGACTCAGGTGCCTGTCGTAGAAGTCCCGGTATAGTAGGGTCACTTGTGCCCCGGTATCCAGGAGGCCCCTGGTGTAGACTCCCTCCACTTGAATGGGCACTATAGGGGATGGGCCTACCAGCTTCTCTGGATATGGTCCGGCAGGAGCCGCCTTCTTCAGACCTTTTCCCTTTGGACTCTCTCTTGACCTATTCCCTTTGGACTTGAACCTTTCTTGAGCCTGGTATGCACTGACTTCCCTCCTTTTAATGGGTGTAGGAACCCGCTGAGGGGTACTATTATTTTTCTTGGGTGGGCACCCCCTTTGGGGAGTGCTGTGCCTCTTCTGAGGGGTCTCCCCCCTTCCCCCTGGAGTATAGCTTTGTTGAGGGGTATTGCGTTTCCCCTTTGGTGTTCTATCTCTCTTTTTGTTTTTCTTCGCATTCAGCTTGGAGTTTACTGAAGATGATGGGCACCCGGTTGACTCCTTCACCGGGGCCCTCTGGAGTTTCCCGCCGGCTTGCGGTTGTCTGGTCTCTTCTTCTTCGGACTAGAACATGTGGCTGCAATGTGGCCAACTCCCCCACAGTTGAAGCAGACTATATCTCCCCATTCTTGTAAAGGTTCGGGTGCTGAGGCAATCGGGAACAATTCCTTCCTTGGACTTTCTTTCTTCTTGGGACACTCTGTGTCTTTTGCTATCAGAGAGGTCAATATCTCTAACACCTTGGACATCTGAGTTTTTAGGGTGTCTATCTCCGCCTCTCTTTCAGGGGTCATTACTGGATTGACCAGCACCTGTGCGGGTACAACACTTGTCTTATCCTTCTGCTGGTCCTGTTGCAGCGCCTCCTCATCTCTGATGATTTTTATTAAATCAGCATAAGTCAGCAACATTCCTCCTCCCAAGGTTTTCAGGTGCAGCCAGACTGGATCGGAGCGTAGCGCTCCCTTTAAGACTTGCTTCATTCTTGCCGCATCGGCATCTTGGGGCTTCATCCCTTTCTTTAACACAATCTTGCACAGCAGCCTGTTTAGCCTTCTGACATACTCGGAAAGTTTCTCCTCCGGTTTTTGGAAAGTGTGTTCAAACTGGTAGACCATCTCTGTCACCTTGTCTAATTGACCAAACTCTTCTGGTTCCCTTTCTACAGTTATTGCATGCGCCAGCCTAAATGTTCTGTTGTCTGGCGTCCGCAGACACTTGTGCTTACAGGCCTCTGGCATCCCGTCCCAATATTCCACTAATGCGTATTGATATGAGATGTCTGGGTCTGTCTTTATGTCTATCACCCACGGTGTGTGATCTGGGGACACTGAACTCATTAGTTCCTCTACCGTCTCACTCGACCATTTCTCCCCAGGGAGGCTAATGGCTATCGACTGTTTTGGCTCTGTATTAGCGGCTTTGCACCACTCTTCTACCGCTCTTGGATCCATGGGGTCCATGCCGACACTTCTGGCGTTCGCTTGCTGCATCAGGATCCCGGACGAGAACCCCCACGTGTAGCGATACCTCCAACTAAGGAGGCCGCAGAATTAGATTTGGGCCCTGAGTGCAGCTCCGCCAACCCCCGGCAATAGGCTCTACCCCCTTCTGGCACAGCTAGTATTAACAATCAATGATATATCCTATGCAATATAATAACTAAGCAAGGACACAGTGATGAATTGTAATAGGTAAAGTGTTTTACTTATTTTCTCAATATGGATAAAGGGGGTAACAGTAATCACAGTTCAAGATAATCACTCCTAAGGGCAGCGTCCTGCCACTCTAACACACTATGTAGTAACACACGCTACAGGTGCGCCATACGGGCGACCGTTAACTAAGTGCCCTATGGCGCAGTAATCAAACACGCTAGAATCCCCACCAGGCCTGGTTCTAATATTTAACTTAGTCCTTCTTTCTTCACCGGCAAGTCTGTAATGGTGGTGCACTTCAAACAGAGTATAACTTTGTAATCCAAGGGGTATAGAACTTGGTTAAATAAAGCCGCAGGCTCAGTTCTGACAAGGCTCTTCAATAGGGGTATCAAAATAACTTGTAGGCCACGGCAGTCTATAGGCCTATATGCAGTAACAGTATCTAGCTGGGCTTATGCCCTCTCACCCGCCGGACTACGGATCCAGTCCGGGAAACCTCCACCGGCCGTGTCACACACACTCGATCTCTCCAACCATCGGGTCCCCGATCCAACCAGGCTGTAGCGCACAAAGTCAGATGCCACCCAGGCTCGCAGAGGGGGGGTGGAAGGCTCTTTGGTGCTGAGCAAGGCCTCAGGCTTCAGGCCTTGCACTCCGACACATCCGCACAGGAGGATCCGTCTGTGAAGTCTCGTGTCCCAAAGAGGCCGAGCCCGGCCTCGCCTCCTCCTTTTATAACCCCTCCCATGAGTCTCTGCGGTGGAACATCTGAAGAATGGGGTTATGGGTGATGTAGTTTCTTCCCATTATAGGGGAACACCCCGCTACACATATATATATATATATATATATATTGTGACAGCAGGAAGGTAAAGTCACCTGGTTGCATCCAGGGGGGTAGATATATTTCGCCCAGATTCAGGCTTTACGCCGACTTATACAACTAGGTGGAGAGTTGTATAAGGCTAGTGGGCTCATGGATGACTCATACCTCTAGGGAGAGTGTGGGGCGTCGTGCAGACAGGGAGTTGATGAGACCAGCTGAAGCTTGTCAGCTCATTTAAGCCTCTATAAGAACTCCCAGCTTCATTAGATGTTAGCTCATGCCTGGAAGCAGACCTGTGTGGACTTCCTGGAGAGAGTGAACCCTTGTGCGGTGAGACAAAGCCTGTGTGGCTATTTGCTTGGACATTTAAAACCAGGGACTTAGGGACTAGGACAGCACTAGGCTGATCCCAGTTGTTAGTTAGGAAACCTGTATGTTTAGTCAGAGGTCAAGTTGACCAGGATTTATTTTGTTTATGTTTCTTTTGCTTTGCTGTGTTTTGTCACTGTAAATAGAAAATAAACCGCACCTTTTTGATTTTGAAAACCACAACCTCCGTTTGCTGGGCCTGTTTTTGTGTGGGGAGCCCATCTCGGGGGTCACACACACCCGCTGCCGAGCTAACCCCCTCACAGTTGGTGGAGAATGCGGGCAGTTTTTTTTTAAGCCAGCATGGAGGAGATACTGAAACAGCTGGCTCTAGCAAATGCCAATCAACAGCAGACAAATGCAGGTTTGCAAAAGAGCCTTGCAGCTCATCAACAGAGCCTTGCAGCTCAACAACAGAACTTCGCAGCCCAGCAGCAAGCTCATCAACAGAGCCTTGCAGCCCAGCAGCAAGCTCATCAACAGAGCCTTGCAGCCCAGCAGCAGACAAACGCAACTTTGCAACAGAGTCTGGAGGCTCAGCAACAAGCCCAGCAGCAATCTGAGGCCCGCTTCATAGACCTGTTGCAGAAGCAAGAGCAGAGACTACAACAACAGATGGAAGCAGTAATGCAGCAACGTCCGCAGACCAGTGAGGAAAGCCGTCCCACTAATACCGCGTCCTTTGGGGTGAGTCGTTTATTGACAAAAATGACTGGAGAGGATGATCCAGAGGTATTTTTGACCACATTTGAAAGGACCGCTGAAAGAGAAAAGTGGCCTGAGGAGCAGTGGGCTGGACTGGTGGCTCCTCTGTTAACTGGTGAATCGCAGAAAGCTTACTATGACCTAGAGCCTAACCAAGCAAAAGACTATGTGATGCTAAAAGCTGAAATATTGGCAAGGCTGGGTGTCACCCAGGCTGTCCGGGCTCAGCGTGTGCATAACTGGACTTTCCAGCTTGGAAAACCCCCCAGGTCTCAAATGTATGATCTCATTCACCTGAGCAGAAAGTGGCTACAGCCAGAGACTTTGTCCGCACCAAAGATTGTGGAACGTGTTGTAATGGATCGGTTTTTGAGAGCTCTTCCTACTGCCATCCAAAAGTGGGTAAGCCATGGAGACCCAGAGACGGCCGATGGTCTTGTGGATCGTGTGGAGAAATACTTGGCTACAGAGAACCTGACGGCCTCTTCCAGAGACACTCGGACTTTCCACCCTAAGACCAGACCATCCCCAGGGGCGGATAAGAGGATTCCAAGGGGTGAGGGTGGAGAGAGTGAGAGGGTGGGAGCTCTACCCCAAGTTTGGCGAGAACAGCCTGGGAAATCAGCGGCTCAAGAGGCCGCAAGAAGGATCGTTTGCTACCGCTGCCGGCAAGCGGGACATATTGCAGCCAATTGCCCGGTTGTGGAGGAACCCATGCAGTGTGACTTTCTGACGGGCAGACGTCAGTCGCTGTGTGCGACAGTCGCATGCACTGCCATTCGAGGAACTGAGAAACATTTATGCAAAATGTGTGTTAATGGTAGAAATGTTGTGGTATTGTTGGATTCAGGTAGCCTTGTGACCCTGATAAAGGCTGAGTTAGTTAAAACAGAGGTCTCTGGGAATAGCAAGGTAGCTGTTATTTGTGTGCATGGGGACACCCGAGAGTATCCAGTGACTACAGTGTGTTTCGAGACCCCCAAAGGTACCCTCTCTCATCCAGTGGGCTTGGTATCTCAGTTACCGCATGACGCCATTGTGGGAAGGGATTTTCCGAAGTTCTGGGAACTGTGGGATGATCCTGAGCCCCCCACTGGTGCCCCTATGTACCAGGAATGTGATAGCCAGAACTCCCCTGAGAGTGGTGAGGACTCTCCGGAATTTCCCTTATCAGTATTGGCAGGGGAGACTCAAGAAACTGGAGAGGAGCCCACCTCCTCAGACGAAAACCTACCGTCTGTGGAGTTTTCTGATCTTGAGGTTCACAGGGAAAACTTTGCCACAGAACAGTTGAAAGACCCCGCCCTAATAAAGGCACGGGAAAACGTAGTGAAAATAGATGGCGAGTTAGTGAACCCAGATAATACCTGCACTTACCCATACTTCAGCGTAGAGAAGGACCTACTGTATCGGGTGGCAAAAAGGGCAGAAGAAACCGTTGAGCAGCTTGTGGTGCCCAAACCTTACAGGAAGTTGGTGTTGGAGTTGGCCCATGGGCACATTCTTGGAGGTCATCTGGGGACAGAGAAAACCCGAGAGAGGGTATTACAGAGATTCTATTGGCCGGGGGTGATGAAGGACATAGAAAATTATTGTTCCTCCTGCCCTGTGTGTCAGAGGTCGGCCCCGATGCCACATTTCCGTAGCCCGCTGGTCCCTCTACCCATCATTGAGGTCCCGTTTGAGAGGATCGCCATGGATTTGGTAGGTCCTATAATCAAGTCCGCTAGGGGGCACCAGTACATATTAGTTATAATGGACTATGCCACCCGTTATCCAGAAGCGATCCCTCTCCGAAATACCTCGGCCAAAACCATAGCCAAAGAGCTATCTCTTGTGTTTAGCCGGGTGGGTATTTGTAAAGAACTGCTTACGGACCAAGGTACACCCTTTATGTCCCGGGTTATGAAGGAGCTGTGTAAATTGTTCAAAGTGACGCAATTACGTACATCTGTGTATCACCCCCAAACCGATGGGCTGGTTGAAAGGTTCAACAAAACCCTAAAACAAATGTTGAAGAAAGTGGTGGATAGAGATGGAAAGGATTGGGACTGTCTACTTCCTTATCTGATGTTTGCTATTAGGGAGGTGCCCCAATCCTCTACGGGATTCTCCCCCTTTGAGTTACTGTATGGGAGACACCCAAGAGGGCTGTTGGATATTGCCAAGGAAACTTGGGAAAGTGAGAGTTCTCCCCACAGGAGTGTGATTGAGCATGTCGCCCTGATGCAAGACCGAATTGCACAGGTAATGCCCATCGTGAAGGAACATTTGGCCCAAGCGCAGTTAGCACAGCAGAGAGTGTACAACCGTGGAGCCAAGACCCGTACCTTTTCCCCGGGGGATAGGATACTGGTACTTGTCCCTACGGTTGAAAGTAAATTCCTTGCCAAATGGCAAGGCCCCTACGAGATAATGGAAAAAGTGAGCGAAGTGAATTACAAGGTCAGACAACCAGGAAGGCGAAAGCCCGAACAGATCTATCACGTTAATCTGTTGAAAGCCTGGAGGGATAGAGAGTCCCTAGTCGCAGACACTTGGTCACCAGCTCAAACTGGTTGCGTGATTCCTGAGGTTGGAATAGCAGCCACCTTGTCACAACCCCAACAACAGGAGGTTAAGGAGTTTGTGCTTCGCAACAAGGAGGTATTCTCTGAGCTGCCGGGACAAACATCTGGGGTAGAGCATGACATCATTACCCCGCCCGGTGAAAGGGTGAAGTTAAAACCCTATCGGATCCCAGAGGCCCGACGGGAGGCAATACGGGAGGAAGTACAGAAAATGCTGAACTTAGGGGTGATAGAGGAGTCCCAAAGTGATTGGTCTAGTCCCATTGTGTTGGTGCCTAAACCGGATGGGAGCTGGCGATTTTGTAACGATTTTCGTCAGTTGAACAAAGTTACAAAATTTGACACCTACCCCATGCCACGTATAGATGAGTTGATCGACCGGCTGGGAACAGCCCGATACATGACGACTCTTGACCTCACAAAAGGGTATTGGCAAATCCCCCTGGCCAAGTCGGCCAAAGAGAAAACCGCATTTGTAACCCCAGACGGGGCGTTCCAATATAAAAGAATGCCGTTCGGGTTACAGAATGCGCCGGCCACATTCCAGCGGAAAATGGACCAGATGCTGAGGCCCCATCGGAAGTATGCTGCGGCTTACCTGGATGACATAATTGTCCATAGCACAGATTGGGCCTCACATCTGCCAAAAGTGCAAGCAGTCCTGGACTCTGTTCGGGAAGCGGGGTTTACGGCTAACCCCAAGAAGTGTACCATTGGGCAGGAGGAGGCCAAATATCTTGGGTACACCATTGGGAGGGGAGTAATAAAACCCCAACTCAACAAAGTCGAGGCCATCCAGAGTTGGCCACGTCCCAACAGCAAGAAGCAGGTACGAGCCTTTCTGGGAATCGCTGGGTATTATCGGCGATTCATTCCCCACTTTGCTTCTAAGGCTGTGCCCCTAACCAACCTGACGAAGGGGAAAGGGTCGGTCATGATTAAATGGACCCCCGAGGCTGAGGCAGCATTCCAATTCTTGAAACAAGCCTTATGTAGCCAGCCAGTGTTGTACTCACCCGACTTCTCTAAAGACTTTGTCGTACAAAGTGATGCGTCAGATGTGGGGTTAGGAGCAGTATTGTCCCAGGTCTGGAACGGGGAAGAGCACCCAGTCATTTACCTCAGCAGGAAGTTGAAGTCCCATGAGGTAAATTACGCCACCGTTGAAAAGGAGTGTTTAGCGGTGAAGTGGGCTCTAGATTCCCTTCGGTACTACCTGCTAGGTAGGCACTTTGACATGGTTACGGATCACGCTCCGTTAAAGTGGATGGCTCAAAACAAGGAAACAAATAGAAGAGTGAATAGGTGGTTCCTGGCCCTCCAGGAATTCAACTTCACAGTAAAGCATCGCCCTGGCGTTCAAATGGGGAATGTGGATGCTTTGTCTCGAGTACATGAATGCCTGATTGCTGGTGTTCCAACCCCGAGGTTAAAACAAGAGGGGGGGGTATGTGACAGCAGGAAGGTAAAGTCACCTGGTTGCATCCAGGGGGGTAGATATATTTCGCCCAGATTCAGGCTTTACGCCGACTTATACAACTAGGTGGAGAGTTGTATAAGGCTAGTGGGCTCATGGATGACTCATACCTCTAGGGAGAGTGTGGGGCGTCGTGCAGACAGGGAGTTGATGAGACCAGCTGAAGCTTGTCAGCTCATTTAGGCCTCTATAAGAACTCCCAGCTTCATTAGATGTTAGCTCATGCCTGGAAGCAGACCTGTGTGGACTTCCTGGAGAGAGTGAACCCTTGTGCGGTGAGACAAAGCCTGTGTGGCTATTTGCTTGGACATTTAAAACCAGGGACTTAGGGACTAGGACAGCACTAGGCTGATCCCAGTTGTTAGTTAGGAAACCTGTATGTTTAGTCAGAGGTCAAGTTGACCAGGATTTATTTTGTTTATGTTTCTTTTGCTTTGCTGTGTTTTGTCACTGTAAATAGAAAATAAACCGCACCTTTTTGATTTTGAAAACCACAACCTCCGTTTGCTGGGCCTGTTTTTGTGTGGGGAGCCCATCTCGGGGGTCACACACACCCGCTGCCGAGCTAACCCCCTCACAATATATATATATATATATATATGTAGAAAACGAGGTGAATTAATAAAACAAATAAAACTTGCAACATTAGTTCACACCAAACAGCGCTAAAAAATTACATCTAAAATAATAAGTGGACTCGTGGGCAAGCCACTGATAAAAGTCTTAAACGTGGTGTTGTAACAGAGTCAGTCCAGAGAATAAAGAGGTGAGTATCAACAATTGTCCATAAGTGTGCACCTTCCACCAATACAGAATTCAATTGCACTCCACCGCGTGATGAAATAATCCCCTCTGGGGTTCAAACTCACCGGAACCACAAAACAAATGTGCCTTCAGTAATATTGGTAACATCAGCTACTCTGTCCTGGCTTGTCACTCCTTAAACAGATCCACCAATGTACTGGGCTCCACAGCAGCTCATAAATAACAGAAAATGACAGCAAACATAGCGTAATCCTGTTTATTAGATAAACTGCTTCCCATACATTAGAAGACCCCTTAAAAAACCTACGTACGATAAATCAGCAGTAAAAAAGCATATAGTGGCCTCAGAGGGCGCTATCACCGTTCTCAGTCGTCCCGCAGAGCGTCCGCAAGTCCTGCAGACACTTCCTGATGGAGATGGAAGGCGGTGGAACGCAGCCTTGGAGCGCACTCGTCACTTCCGGGTTGTGTGTAGTCGTCGTTACGCCCTGACGCGTTTCGTCATGTGACTTCAACAGAGGGCGTAACAGAGCGACGTACACACAGTCCGTAAATACCTCCGCTCATAGAACGGCAGCCAATCAGCGCACCATGGCAACTGATGACAGGCACTAGCATCTGCCGCCTGATAGGTCGCTGACGGCCAGCCACTTTAAACATAGAGCGCGGAGGTACTTATGAAAACAAGTTCTATAAACATACATCTTACGATACCAGTAAATGCTGGATGGTATTAGAAATAAAACCATAGTTATGGAAAAACAATAATATTTAAGCACATCGGAAAAAAATTGAGAGATATCTTACTAGTAATATTAATTTACTATAGTTTAAAAAATGTCATAAAATCAGTATAATGAGATATATGTGTATATATACAAATATACACAGTGGAGTCACTGAGTGATTACTCCGTCATCATATAATTAATGACAGATTGTTGTCTCTAATAATATATAAGATATTGTATTCCATTAGAACCAGTGAACGCTGAGACTGGTAATACTGTCAGTGGGAAGAACAAGAAAAAAACGCACAACAAGATACTATCACCACTGACATATTAATCAGCAAGGCTGGTTATAGCTAATCTAATGGATAACAATGTATCAATCAATCGATGGAAATATGGCCCAAATCTCAAATATAAATAAGAGAATTAAACGTAAAGGTAGATAAGATATATATAAAAGATGTTTTTTTAAAAACTTAATAAGAATATGAGAGTGCCTCACATCCAGATAAAATATATATATACACATACATATAAAATCAAGGATAAATCGATAATTATAAAACAACATATAAAATATATAAAATCTATCATATATATGTGTCTCATAAAATAGCGGTAGGAATGTGATAATATGGTGTTAGATATCCATTAAGATTAATATAAAAATAAATATAAATAAAATTAAACAACAATATAAAAGAATGTTGGTTGCTCTATAGGTATGAGGATTAGAGATCACTGATAAAACAATTTATGTCTAAATCAACATTCAACCCTTTCGGAGAGAGTGTGTCAATCAAGAAGATCCACTGGGTTTCACGCTTCGAGAGCTCCCGTACCAAATTTGATCCCCTCCAAAAAGGTTTGAGATGATCTATACCCCAGAATTTCAATCCAGATGGGTCCTGATTGTGGTACAACTTAAAATGTAGTGAGACATTGTGGTCCTTGAAGCCTAACTTAATGTTGGCTATATGCTCAGCGATCCGAATTCGCAAAAGTCTCTTAGTGCGACCAATATAAATCAGACCGCATGGGCACTGTAAGGCGTAAACTACATAAGCTGTATTGCAGGTGATAAATTCTTTTATCTTAAATTCTTTCTGGTTTGAGGTAGATGTAAAGCTATTCAGTGCTCTTATCGGTGTTCTGACCTCTTTGCATGCACGACATCTTCTGCATGAATAAAAGCCATCATGGTCCCAAATAGAAGGAGGTCTTGGTGGAGGGTCGATGACTTTTTTGACAATTTTATCTCCATAATTAGGAGATCTTCTATATATGAAGCCAGGGATTGAGGGTAATGAGGGTTTCAAAATTCTATCCATTAATAGAACATGCCAGTGGTTCATAAAGATAGCTTCCACTTCTTTATACTGGGAGTGGAAGCCAGAAATAAAACTCCATTCCTGCTTGTTGATCTTCGGTGTTAATGTTGTATCAGCCAAAAAATGTGTCCTGGGTACCAGAGAGATATCTTCAATAATACGATCCAGAAACTGTTCTCAGTAGCCTTTTTCAATGAATTTATTCCTTATGACCAACGCTTGTGTTTTGTAATCAGCAGTTTCTGTGCAATTTCTTCTTATTCTGGTCAACTGTCCCTTAGGAATATTTCTTAGCCACAACGGATGATGACCACTAGGGATGAGCCGAACACCCCCGGGTTCGGTTCGCACCAGAACCTTCGAACGGACCGAAAGTTCGCGCGAATTTTCGAACCCTATTCGTTATAATGGACGCGAACGTTCGAAATCAAAATTGCTAATTACAACGGCCAATATGCATGTTAATGTCATAAAACAGGTTTGGGGACCCGGGTCCTGCCCCAGGGGACATATATCAATGCAAAAAGAAATTTTAAAAACTAAAGTTTTTTCGGGAGCAGTCATTTTAATGATGCATAAAGTGAAAAAAAAAAAAGTGAAATTTTCCTTTAAATATGGTACCTGGGGGGTGTCTAAAGTATGCCTGTGAAGTGGCATGTGTTTCCCGTGTTTAGAACTGTCCTTGCACAAAATGACATTTGTAAAGGAAAAAAAGAAGCCATTTAAAACCACTTGCGGCTTTAATGTCATGCCTTGTCCTGGCCGCCATATGGCTGAAAATCCTTGAGAAAAATGGCATGGCTACCCCATCACCCCCCCCCCCACCCCAGCCCCTTTGGGTCTTGTATGGATACTAAGGGGGACCCCGCACCCAAAATAAAACCCTATACCTACAACCCTATATACTCTGAACAGCAGTATATAGGTGGTGCAAACAAGACATGGACTGTAGGTTTGTTCTTAAGTAGAATCTGAACAGGTACATTATGAAGTGTAGCTACATCCCAAAAAAATCAATTTTTAAGCTTTTTGGAGAACATAGGGAGGGGTTATCACCCCTGTAACATTTGCTGTCTTTGCACATCTGTTCAGAACATGTCACCTCACTTTCCGTCCCAATGACAAATGTTTTTGGAAAAGTGGGGTTTTAATTGAAACAAGGATTGGTGATAAAGCATCAGTAGAGAGGAGATACCTTTTTCCCAAATTAAATCTAACAGGATAGAATTTTCCTTCCTAGGGGTAGATTTCCTCTCACTTCCTGTTTTCTCTTGCCGTTTGCAAGTAGGAGTCGTTTGTAAGTTGGATGTTTGAAAGTAGGGGCCTGCCGTATATACTCTGCAGAAATTTGCCCTATTAGATGTTGGTGTAGCCACAAGACTGGTGGGCACAGGAATGGGCCCTGCTGTGAGTTAATAGATCAAGATTTGTACTTGCATGCACCTGTTGAACCGGGCAGAAAAATTGGGCCTTTGGTGGTGGTGGTGGTGGTGGTGGACGGTGTTGCCACAAGACTGTAAGCCCTCACAGTTACTCTTGGTGGGTGCAGGAATGGGCCCTGCTGTGAGTTATTAGATCAAGATTTGTAATTGCATGCACCTGTTGAACAGGGCAGAAAAATTGGGCCTTTGGTGGTGGTGGTGGTGGTGGACGGTGTTGCCACAAGACTGTAGGCCCTCATAGTTACTCTTGGTGGGCGCAGGAATGGGCCCTGCTGTGAACTATTAGATCAAGATTTGTAATTACACGCCCCTGTTAAACAGGGGCTGAAAAATTGTGCCTTAGGCATTGGTGCTGGTGCCACAACACTGCAACCCCTCACAGATACTGTACTTGGAGCACAGCAGTCACACCTGTTGCGAAGCATCTTTTTAAAAAATTGTAATTACACGCCCCTGTTATACAGGGGCTGAAAAATTGTGCCTTAGGCACTGGTGCTGGTGCCACAACACTGCAACCCCTCACAGATACTGTACTCTGAGCACAGCAATGAGACCTGTTGCAAAGCATTGCCTAAAAATTGTAATTACACGCCCCAACAGGGGCTGAAAAATTGTGCCTTAGGCACTGGTGCTGGTGCCACAACACTGCAACCCCTCACAGATACTGTACTCTGAGCACAGCAGTCACACCTGTTGCGAAGCATCTTTTTAAAAAATTGTAATTACACGCCCATGTTATACAGGGGCTGAAAAATTGTGCCTTAGGCACTGGTGTGGTGGCATGGATCATTGAGGAGGAGGAAGAGGATAGTCAGTGAACATAACAGAACAGTCACTCAGCATCAGCATAGGCAGTCTTGAAGGGATGTGACATTATAAATTATTCCGTTATATCCGCTTCAGGTGTCTGGTAGCTGGTGGTGATCCAAGACTGATTCATTTTTATGAAGGTCAGTCGATCAACCGAGTCGGTGGACAGGCGCACCCTATGATCGGTGACAAATCCTCCAGCAGCACTGAATGTGCGTTCGGAAAGAACGCTGGATGCAGGACAGGCCAGTAGCTCAATTGCATACTGTGCAAGCTCTGGCCAGTGATCCATCCTCAGGACCCAGTAAGCCAGAGGATTTTCGGTGGGAAAGGTGTCCAAGTCTGACCTTGCCCCTAGGTATTCCTGCACCATGTATATCAGACGCTGGCGATGGTTGCTGGAACCGATCATACCTTGGGGCTGCGGACTAAAAAATTGTCTGAACGCATCGGTCAGACGTCCACCTTCCCCACCGCTCCTTCTGCTACTGACCGAAGCCTCAGCAACTCGTCGTCCAGGACCAGGAGTTTGTAACCTCCCAGTTTCTGGGAACGCGTTGCACAGACCTTTCTGCAAGGCCTCCCTGAGATGTCTCATCCTCTGCTCCCTCTGCGACGGCAAGATAAGGTCCGCAACCTTACCCTTGTACCGTGGATCAAGGAGAGTGGCCAGCCAGTAATGGTCACTCTCCTTGATCCGAAGAACACGAGGATCCTTCCGCAGGCTTTGCAGGATCAGGGAGGCCATGCAGCGTAGGTTAGCTGAGGCATTCGGTCCGGAGTCTTCTGGGTCACTGAGGATGACATGATCGCCAGCCACCTCCTCCCAGCCACGTACAAGTCCACTGGTTTGTTGGGACTGTACATCATCCCTAAAAGACTGCTGCTGCTGATGCTGAGTGCCAGGCTCCACCTCCATGCTCACACAATCCTCCTCCTCCTCCTCCTCCTCTTCCTGTGTGATGGGTGGGACAGAAGGAACATTGTCTGGATAAAGGGGGCCTTGAGAGACAAGGAAGTCCTCCTCTTCCTGCCTCTGTTCTGCCTCAAGTGCCCTGTCCATTATCCCACGCAGCGTATGCTCCAACAGGTGGACAAGAGGTACAGTGTCACTGATGCATGCACTGTCACTGCTCACCATCCTCGTGGCCTCCTCAAATGGTGAGAGGACAGTGCATGCATCCCTGATCATGCTCCACTGGCGTGGGGAAAAAAAGCCAAGCTCCCCTGACCCTGTCCTGGTGCCGTAGTCGCAAAGGTACTCATTGATGGCCCTCTGCTGCGTGTGCAGTCGCTGCAGCATGGCCAACGTTGAGTTCCACCTGGTGGGCATGTCACATATTAGGCGGTTCTTGGGCAGGTTCAGCTCCTTTTGCAGCTCAGTCAGCCGAGCACTGGCATTATAAGATCGGCGGAAATGCACACAGACTTTCCTGGCCTGCCTCAGGACATCCTGTAAGCCTGGGAACCTGCCCAAGAACCGCTGCACCACCAGGTTGAGGACGTGAGCCATACAGGGCACATGGGTGAGCTGCCCCTGTCGCAGGGCGGAGAGGAGGTTGGTGCCATTATCAGAAACGACCATTCCTGGCTTAAGCTGGCGTGGCATCAACCACCTCTCGGCCTGCCCCTGCAGAGCTGCCAGAACCTCTGGCCCAGTGTGGCTCCTGTCCCCCAAACACACCAGCGCAAGCACGGCATGGCATATTTTTGCCTGCGTACTCGCGTAGCCCCTTGTACGCCTACGGAGCACCGCTGGTTCCGAGGACAGAGCACTCGAAGAGGACATGGAGGAAGAAGAAGAGGAGGGGGTGGAGGAGAGAGGTGTGTCACAACCAGTAGTAGCATTTTGGAGGCGTGGTGGCGGAACAACCTCCAACACTACTGCACCTTGTCCTGCATCCCTCCCAGCTGCCAATAGAGTGACCCAATGGGCCGTGAAAGAAAGATAACGTCCCTGTCCATGCCTGCTGGACCATGAGTCAGCGGTAATATGCACCTTACCGCTGACCGCCCTGTCCAGCGAGGCATGGACATTGCCTTCCACATGCCAGTAGAGAGACGGAATCGCCTTCCGTGAGAAAAAGTGGCGTTTGGGAACCTGCCACTGAGGAACCGCACATTGAACAAACTCACGGAAGGGGGCCGAGTCTATCAACTGAAAAGGCAGCAGTTGAAGTGCTAGCAATTTAGCCAAGCTAGCATTCAACCGCTGGGCATGTGGATGGCTGGGAGTATACTTCTTTCGACGGTCCAGCAGCTGGGGCAGGGAAATTTGCCTGCTACAATCGGACGTCGGTGTACTGCAAGTACTTGGTTGTGACACACCTAATTCTACACCTTCAGTCCTCTCAGAGCAGCTTTCAGAGAGGACTGAAGATATAGTGGGGATGGAGATCCCAGCTGATGAGGAGCAAGGAGAGGTCCGCTTTGTTCTTTGGTGTGGGTCTTTTATGTGTGCTTGCCAACGAGCTGCATGGCAGGTCGACATATGTCTGCTCATGCTTGTGGTGCCCAAGCGGCTGATGTTTTGGCCACGCGAGATACGCTTGAGACAAATATTGCAAATAGCAGTGGTGCGATCTGATGCACTCGTCTCAAAAAAGGCCCACACCAAAGAACTTTTGTGATAACGTGCAGAGGCAGCGCCCTGCACAGGCGGAGCTCTGCGGTGTGGTACAGTTGCTGTGCTGGCCTCTAGCTGGCCTCCAGGGGGCATCCTGCCTCGTTGGACATGTGACGCTGCATCCTCCTCCTCCTCCTCCTCTCTCCCTTCAGGCACCCACGTGGAGTCAGTGACCTCATCATCCCCTCCCTCTTCACCACTAGAGCAAACCTGGCAGTAAGCTGCAGCTGGTGGAACACTACTGCCAGATTGCTGTCCTTCAGCATCCCCTCTCTCTGCGCGCACACTACTGACTTCCTCAAGCTGGGTATCATCATCCGAGCCTTCGAATCGTTGGGCATCCTCCTGGAGCATGTACCCAACACTGTGCTCAAACAGTTCGGGGGACTCCTCAGGAGGACATGGTGGGTCTAGGGAAGGGGTGGCTGATGATGCCATTGAGTACGCGTTGGCAGCTGCTCTGCCAGTACCCTGAGCCTGGGTGAGAGAGGATGAGGAGGATGAGGAGGGCTTGGTCATCCATTCTACCAAGCCTTCGGCATGATGCGGCTCCACATGTCCAGCTGCCGAAAACAAAGACAAGCGTGTCCCATGGCCACGTGCTGATGACGATGCACGACCACGTCCACGGCCAGCACTGTTGTCTCTAGAAACAGAGCCTGCCTGCCCTGTGTTCTTGCCTCGGCACGCTCTGCCTCTCCTTGGCGGTCTTCCAGCCATTGTAGTCGGTAGTGTATATAGTATAAAAAATAGAACTCCTATGTGTGCTCACAACACACTGTAGGTCCTATGGGTGCTGACACTAACACACTATAGGTACTATGTGTGCTGCTGACAAGAAAATATAGGAGCTCTGTTTGCTGCCACTAACACACTAGAAGTCCTATTGGTGCTTCTGAGATGAAAATATAGGAGCTCTGTGTGATGCCACTAACACACTAGAAGTCCTATGGGTGCTGCTGAGAAGAAAATATAGGAGCTCTGTGTGATGCCACTAACACACTAGAAGTCCTATGGGTGCTTCTGAGATGAAAATATAGGAACTCTGTGTGATACCACTAACACACTAGAAGTCCTATGGGTGCTTCTGAGAAGAAAATATAGGAGCTCTGTTTGCTGCCACTAACACACTAGAAGTCCTATGGGTGCTGCTGAGAAGAAAATATAGGAGCTCTGTGTGATGCCACTAACACACTAGAAGTCCTATGGGTGCTTCTGAGATGAAAATATAGGAGCTCTGTGTGATGCCACTAACACACTAGAAGTCCTATGGGTGCTGCTGAGAAGAAAATATAGGAGCTATGTGTGATGCCACTAACACACTAGAAGTCCTATGGGTGCTTCTGAGATGAAAATATAGGAGCTCTGTGTGATGCCACTAACACACTAGAAGTCCTATGGGTGCTTCTGAGATGAAAATATAGGAGCTCTGTTTGCTGCCACTAACACACTAGAAGTCCTATGGGTGCTGCTGAGAAGAAAATATAGGAGCTCTGTTTGCTGCCACTAACACACTAGAAGTCCTATGGGTGCTGCTGAGAAGAAAATATAGGAGCTCTGTGTGATGCCACTAACACACTAGAAGTCCTATGGGTGCTGCTGAGAAGAAAATATAGGAGCTCTGTTTGCTGCCACTAACACACTAGAAGTCCTATGGGTGCTGCTGAGAAGAAAATATAGGAGCTCTGTGTGATGCCACTAACACACTAGAAGTCCTATGGGTGCTGCTGAGAAGAAAATATAGGAGCTCTGTTTGCTGCCACTAACACACTAGAAGTCCTATGGGTGCTGCTGAGAAGAAAATATAGGAGCTCTGTTTGCTGCCACTAACACACTAGAAGTCCTATGGGTGCTGTTGGGGTGCAATGCTGTGCTAACAGCACTGCGGTTGGTACTACTGCAATACTGTACTAACAGTAAGCACGCACCAGACTAATCCCCAGCAGCAGCTAATAACACGCTAACTGTGCAATCAGCAGCAATGAACGATCAATGACTTAGGTAGCAATGGTTTAGCAAAGAAATAGCCAATGGTTTAGCAAAGAAGAGCAAATCTTTCAGTATCAAGCAAAGACAGAATCAGCAGACTGATCTCTCCTAAAGCCGGAACTCATGTGACCGGGGCCGATGGCGTGGCGGCCTTTTAAATGGTGGGGCATGTACTAAAGCCCCTGAGCTGTAATTGGCTACAGGCGTCCTGCCTGTAGCCAATTATTGCTCTCCGAGTTTCGGGCGCTGTGATTGGCCAAGCATGCGGGGTCACAGTGCATGCTTGGCCAATCATCAGCCAGCAATGCACTGTGCCGGCCGCGCCGGCCGCAATGCATTGCGGGGCCGCTCGCACCACACGAATGTGATGCGAACGGCCCAAATAGTTCTGGGCTCGACGAGCGAGCGAACGCCCGGTGCTCGATTCGAACATGGGTTCGAATCGAGCACCGGGCCCATCCCTAATGACCACTTTGTATGGGGAGGTAGCTGTTAGAGTCAGTAGGTTTAAAATATACTGTGCTACCGAGTCTGTCACCGCATCTATATATATTAACATCAAGAAAATGTATATTCTTATCACTAATTTCATAGGTGAGTTTAATATTGTTGGTGTTATCATTCAACTCCTCCAGGAATGATTGCAGAGTGGACAGAGGACCTGACCATATAAAGATGAGATCGTCAATATAGCGTCTATATAATAGTAGTGCATCTCTTTTCACAGCAAAAATGGTTTTATCCTCCCATTCCCCCATAAAGAGGTTAGCAATACTCGGGGCGAACTTAGCGCCCATTGCAACTCCTCGTTTTTGTAGGTAAAAATTGCCATCATACCAAAAATAGTTGTGTCCTAAGCAGTAATCAAGAGCGTTCCTTAGGAAGATCTTATGATTATGTGTTAGATCATCTCTTTGGCTGAGAGCCCAGTTCAGAGCTAAGAGAGCATCATCGTGCTGGATCACTGTATATAAGGAAGAGACGTCTGCGGTTATCAAATAAATCTCTGTTTTTCCTGTTAGATCAATTGTTTCCAATAATTGTAATAGGTTTTTTGTATCCCGAAGATAAGCCTTGGTCATAGTCACACTCTTTTGGAGGAACACATCAAGATATTGTCCAATTCGAGATGATACTGATCCTATTCCATTTACTATGGGCCTCCCTGGAGGGGAATGGATATCTTTGTGGATCTTTGGTAGCGTGTAGATAGTCGGTATCCTACAGCTGCTGGGAACCAAATATCTTCTTTCCTTGTCTGTGAGTACCCACTTGAAATAACCAGACCTGATAAGGTTTTCTAGATCAGCTTCATATTGCAGGGTTGGATCTCTTTCTAACTTTTTATATGTGTCATCATCAATTAGCATCCCAAGTAATTGTTTATGATAAAACTCCTTGGTCAGTATAACAATCCCTCCTCCTTTATCCGCCGGTCGTATCACCAATTCTTTTCGTTTCTCCAATAATTCAATCCCTTGCTGTATGTGGCGTGGGTTCACATCTTTCTTAGGGATGAGGCCTTCTAGATCGCGGAGTACTAGACCTTTAAATACATCCACTTGTTGATTAGCCGTGTTTAGGGGATTGAATAGTGACTTATTTCTAAGTTAAATTAGTGGTTGATTGTGAATTCTTATTAAGGAAGTATTTCTTCATATTTAATTTTCTTACATATTTATGGACATCGATAAACACATCAAACTTGTTGACCTGTATCTATTGATAGTGGACTTAGAAATAAGTCACTATTCAATCCCCTAAACACGGCTAATAAAGGAGGAGGGATTGTTATACTGACCAAGGAGTTTTATCATAAACAATTACTTGGGATGCTAATTGATGATGACACATATAAAAAGTTAGAAAGAGATCCAACCCCGCAATATGAAGCTGATCTAGAAAACCTTATCAGGTCTGGTTATTTCAAGTGGGTACTCACAGACAAGGAAAGAAGATATTTGGTTCCCAGCAGCTGTAGGATACCGACTATCTACACGCTACCAAAGATCCACAAAGATATCCATTCCCCTCCAGGGAGGCCCATAGTAAATGGAATAGGATCAGTATCATCTCGAATTGGACAATATCTTGATGTGTTCCTCCAAAAGAGTGTGACTATGACCAAGGCTTATCTTCGGGATACAAAAAACCTATTACAATTATTGGAAACAATTGATCTAACAGGAAAAACAGAGATTTATTTGATAACCGCAGACGTCTCTTCCTTATATACAGTGATCCAGCACGATGATGCTCTCTTAGCTCTGAACTGGGCTCTCAGCCAAAGAGATGATCTAACACATAATCATAAGATCTTCCTAAGGAACGCTCTTGATTACTGCTTAGGACACAACTATTTTTGGTATGATGGCAATTTTTACCTACAAAAACGAGGAGTTGCAATGGGCGCTAAGTTCGCCCCGAGTATTGCTAACCTCTTTATGGGGGAATGGGAGGATAAAACCATTTTTGCTGTGAAAAGAGATGCACTACTATTATATAGACGCTATATTGACGATCTCATCTTTATATGGTCAGGTCCTCTGTCCACTCTGCAATCATTCCTGGAGGAGTTGAATGATAACACCAACAATATTAAACTCACCTATGAAATTAGTGATAAGAATATACATTTTCTTGATGTTAATATATATAGATGCGGTGACAGACTCGGTAGCACAGTATATTTTAAACCTACTGACTCTAACAGCTACCTCCCCATACAAAGTGGTCATCATCCGTTGTGGCTAAGAAATATTCCTACGGGACAGTTGACCAGAATAAGAAGAAATTGCACAGAAACTGCTGATTACAAAACACAAGCGTTGGTCATAAGGAATAAATTCATTGAAAAAGGCTACCGAGAACAGTTTCTGGATCGTATTATTGAAGATATCTCTCTGGTACCCAGGACACATTTTTTGGCTGATACAACATTAACACCGAAGATCAACAAGCAGGAATGGAGTTTTATTTCTGGCTTCCACTCCCAGTATAAAGAAGTGGAAGCTATCTTTATGAACCACTGGCATGTTCTATTAATGGATAGAATTTTGAAACCCTCATTACCCTCAATCCCTGGCTTCATATATAGAAGATCTCCTAATTATGGAGATAAAATTGTCAAAAAAGTCATCGACCCTCCACCAAGACCTCCTTCTATTTGGGACCATGATGGCTTTTATTCATGCAGAAGATGTCGTGCATGCAAAGAGGTCAGAACACCGATAAGAGCACTGAATAGCTTTACATCTACCTCAAACCAGAAAGAATTTAAGATAAAAGAATTTATCACCTGCAATACAGCTTATGTAGTTTACGCCTTACAGTGCCCATGCGGTCTGATTTATATTGGTCGCACTAAGAGACTTTTGCGAATTCGGATCGCTGAGCATATAGCCAACATTAAGTTAGGCTTCAAGGACCACAATGTCTCACTACATTTTAAGTTGTACCACAATCAGGACCCATCTGGATTGAAATTCTGGGGTATAGATCATCTCAAACCTTTTTGGAGGGGATCAAATTTGGTACGGGAGCTCTCGAAGCGTGAAACCCAGTGGATCTTCTTGATTGACACACTCTCTCCGAAAGGGTTGAATGTTGATTTAGACATAAATTGTTTTATCAGTGATCTCTAATCCTCATACCTATAGAGCAACCAACATTCTTTTATATTGTTGTTTAATTTTATTTATATTTATTTTTATATTAATCTTAATGGATATCTAACACCATATTATCACATTCCTACCGCTATTTTATGAGACACATATATATGATAGATTTTATATATTTTATATGTTGTTTTATAATTATCGATTTATCCTTGATTTTATATGTATGTGTATATATATATTTTATCTGGATGTGAGGCACTCTCATATTCTTATTAAGTTTTTAAAAAAACATCTTTTATATATATCTTATCTACCTTTACGTTTAATTCTCTTATTTATATTTGAGATTTGGGCCATATTTCCATCGATTGATTGATACATTGTTATCCATTAGATTAGCTATAACCAGCCTTGCTGATTAATATGTCAGTGGTGATAGTATCTTGTTGTGCGTTTTTTTCTTGTTCTTCCCACGGACAGTATTACCAGTCTCAGCGTTCACTGGTTCTAATGGAATACAATATCTTATATATTATTAGAGACAACAATCTGTCATTAATTATATGATGACGGAGTAATCACTCAGTGACTCCACTGTGTATATTTGTATATATACACATATATCTCATTATACTGATTTTATGACATTTTTTAAACTATAGTAAATTAATATTACTAGTAAGATATCTCTCAATTTTTTTCCGATGTGCTTAAATATTATTGTTTTTCCATAACTATGGTTTTATTTCTAATACCATCCAGCATTTACTGGTATCGTAAGATGTATGTTTATAGAACTTGTTTTCATAAGTACCTCCGCGCTCTATGTTTAAAGTGGCTGGCCGTCAGCGACCTATCAGGCGGCAGATGCTAGTGCCTGTCATCAGTTGCCATGGTGCGCTGATTGGCTGCCGTTCTATGAGCGGAGGTATTTACGGACTGTGTGTACGTCGCTCTGTTACGCCCTCTGTTGAAGTCACATGACGAAACGCGTCAGGGCGTAACGACGACTACACACAACCCGGAAGTGACGAGTGCGCTCCAAGGCTGCGTTCCACCGCCTTCCATCTCCATCAGGAAGTGTCTGCAGGACTTGCGGACGCTCTGCGGGACGACTGAGAACGGTGATAGCGCCCTCTGAGGCCACTATATGCTTTTTTACTGCTGATTTATCGTACGTAGGTTTTTTAAGGGGTCTTCTAATGTATGGGAAGCAGTTTATCTAATAAACAGGATTACGCTATGTTTGCTGTCATTTTCTGTTATTTATGAGCTGCTGTGGAGCCCAGTACATTGGTGGATCTGTTTAAGGAGTGACAAGCCAGGACAGAGTAGCTGATGTTACCAATATTACTGAAGGCACATTTGTTTTGTGGTTCCGGTGAGTTTGAACCCCAGAGGGGATTATTTCATCACGCGGTGGAGTGCAATTGAATTCTGTATTGGTGGAAGGTGCACACTTATGGACAATTGTTGATACTCACCTCTTTATTCTCTGGACTGACTCTGTTACAACACCACGTTTAAGACTTTTATCAGTGGCTTGCCCACGAGTCCACTTATTATTTTAGATGTAATTTTTTAGCGCTGTTTGGTGTGAACTAATGTTGCAAGTTTTATTTGTTTTATTAATTCACCTCGTTTTCTACATTTTGATATTTTTACAACGGCTGCTCAGCTAGTTAAAATATTCTGAGTTGATCAGTATATATTTTTTTCGCTTCTGTCTTACTATTACTAAATTTTGTGGGATTGAATTGGCGCTGAGTGTGTGCTCCAGAAGGCCTTTATTGAACACACCTTATTTCCATATATATATATATATACTGTATCCTGTGTAGCTAGATCTCACTGCAGGCTATTCCTCGTGCACGTATTAAAATACACTTTCAGGCAGGCCAGGCAGGTGATTCAGTGATCCGCAGTGCATAAAATATATACTGTCTCCTACATATATATTCACTGCATTCTACTGTAGCCAAGCCTATACCTGACTGCAGGCCATTCCTGGTGTCCGTATTAAAATCCTGCGCTCAACTAGAGTATCTGTGAGGGGTTGCAGTGTTGTGGCACCACCACCACTGCCTAAGGCCCAATTTTTCTGTCTCTGTTTAACAGGGGCGTGTAATTACAATTTTTGATCTGATATTTCACAGCAGGGCCCGTTCCTGCGCCCACCAAAAGTAACTGTGAGGGCTTACAGTGTTGTGGCATCACCACCAAAGGCCAAATTTTTCTACCCCTGTTCAACAGGGGCATGTAATTACAATTCTTGATATAATATTTCACAGCAGGGCCCGTTCCAGCACCCACCAAGAGTAACTGTGAGGGCTTACAGTGTTCTGGTACCACCAACACCTAAGGCCCAAATTTCTGCAGAGTATATAGGGCAGGCCGTATAGTATATACAGGCGGTCCCCTACTTTCAAACATCCAACTTACAAACGACTCCTACTTACAAACGGAGGGAGACAATAGGAAGTGAGAGGAAATCTACCCCTAGGAAGGGAAATTCTCACCTGTAAGAGTTAATATGGGAAAAAGGTGTCTTCTCCACTGATGCTTTATCACCAATCCTTGTTTCCCTAAAAACACCAAATTTTCAAAATCCAATTGTCCTTGGGACAGAGAGTGAGGTGAAATCTTCTGAACAGGGGCACAGACAGCAAAACAAATGTCACAGGGGTGATAACCCTTCCCTATGTTATCCAAAAAGCTTTAAAATAGATTTTTTGGCTGGAGATACACTTACAAAATGTACCTGTTCCAAATTACAAACAGATTCTACTTAAGAACAAACCTAGAGTCCCTGTCTTGTTTGCACCGCCTGTATACTGCTGTTCAGAGTATATAGGGCCTTCTTTTTTTAATTTGGGTGCGAGGTTCCTCTTAATATCCATACAAGACCCAAAGGGCCTGGTAATGGGCTGGGGGGGGGGGGGGTTTGGGGGTACCCATGCCATTTTTCTCAATGATTTTCATCCATATTGCTGGGACCCGACATTTCATTAAAGCCGCAAGCAGTTTTAAATTACTTTTATTCCCCTTAGAAATGTCATTTTGTGCAGGGACTGTTCTAAACACGGGAAACACATGCCACTTTACAGGCATACTATAGACACCCCCTAGGTACGATATTTAAAGGAATATTTTACTTTCATTTTTTCACTTTATGCATCATTAAAATCACTGCTCCCGAAAAAACTGCCATTTTTAAAACTTTTTTTGCATTGATACATGTCCCCTGGGGCAGGACCCAGGTCCCCAAACCCTTTTTAGGACAATAAATTGCATATTAGCCTTTAAAATTCACACTTTTGATTTCTCACATTTGAGTCCCATAGACTATAACGGTGTTCGAATGTTTGCGCGAACTTT
The DNA here is from genome assembly GCA_029206835.1 of Rana muscosa. NCBI lineage: Eukaryota > Metazoa > Chordata > Amphibia > Anura > Ranidae > Rana > Rana muscosa. The sequence continues at coordinate 795,198,464 of CM055118.1, forward strand.
CGGTCCGTTCGCATTTTCTGGATGCGAACCGAACCAGGGGGGTACCCTAATATTATGTATGGGTACATTAGGTATAGATACAAACAATAGACACATCTAAGGGGTGAGGGGATTTTTTTTGCCTATGATATGCTCAGTCTTAGTAGCTGCTTGTAGCCATATAGGCATCAAAATTTTGCAGTTCCAGATGGTATGTAAAATGCTACCTTGATTTGGGCATCCCCTGAAGCATGTGGAGATACCGATGGATAAAACGAGTTTATTTTATATGGGGTTAGGTAACATCTGGTGTGTAACTTGATGGCTCTCGACCGAAATTGAGCGAGTACATTTCAGTAGGTTTTGGATCATAGTGGTCCTTTCTGGTAGTGCAAAAGATTGGTCTAAGTCAATTTCCCATTGAAACATTGTTTTTGACTTTTCTGAGAGGGAAAATTCATTTAAGCAGTGGAAAATACGAGAGATCAATCCCTTATCCTTTGTAGAGGAGATACATATTTTTTCAAATTGGGAATAAGGGGGTTGTAATGTAAGAGAGAAATAATTTTGGTAGAATTTTTCAATTAGAGTATAATGTGGTAATTCTGATACTGGGAAATTGTACGTTTCGTATAGCTCTGTAAAAGGATGACATTTATTATTTAAGTATAGGGATTTCAACAGAGGAAAGGAAAAACGTACCGCTCAAAAGCTTAAGAATTCACCAAATAGCTGCTTCCGCCCGGTCACTCACACAGGTGCTGGCTCTGCACTGATGCATGGGAGAAAAAGAAACCCTGGACTGCCGCACTCTGTATAGACAGTTATTTATTCCAAAATTTCAGGTAAAAAATCCAAATTCAAAATAAATCCATAAATCCAAAACAACAAATGCAGATAGTGTGCATGCAGGGAAGGGTGGCTAACGCGTTTCACGTCACGAATTGACGCTTACTCTGCATTTGTTGTTTTGGATTTATGGATTTATTTTGAATTTGGATTTTTTACCTGAAATTTTGGAATAAATAACTGTCTATACAGAGTGCGGCAGTCCAGGGTTTCTTTTTCTCCCATATAGGGATTTCAAGGTAGTAAGGTTGTGTAGTTTCCATATATAGAAAGTGTTGCTATTTCGAAAAGACGGGGGGAAACGGGGGTCTTCTATAAAGTAGGGGTCTCCAAACTTTTTACTTTGAGGGCCACATTCTATATTTTACACATATTCGCGGGCTGGAAAAATCATTTATAAATAAATCCACAGTAAAAGAGTAGAATAGAATTTGACTTACTGCTGACAGCAGGACTGGATGGTGCTCCTGTATCCTTTGCTGCCACCTAAACGCTGGAGCATCATGCAGTGGGGCTAAACTTCCAGTGTACATGAGGCTTTACATCGGTGTCCCCATCATTTTCCCCGTACATCAGTGTCCCCATCATATTCCCCTTACATCTGTGTCCCCATCATTTTCCCATACATCCTGTCCCCATCATTTTCCCCATACATCTGTGTCCCCAAACATCCGTGTCCCCACCATTTTCCCCAAACATCTGTGTCCCCATCATTTTCCCCAAACATCTGTGTCCCCAAACATCCGTGTCCCCATCATTTTCCCCAGACATCCGTGTCCCCATCATTTTCCCCAAACATCTGTGTCCCCAAACATCCGTGTCCCCATCATGTTCCCCTTACATCCGTGTCCCCATCATTTTCACTATACATCGGTGTCCCCATCATTTTCCCCTTACATCCATGTACCCATCATTTTCCCCATACATCCGTGTCCCCATAATTTTGTGTTCCCATCATTCATCAGAGTCTCCCTGCATCCCCCATCAGCCCCCCCCTCCCCTCACATTTGTGTCCCCATCAGCCCCCCCCCACATTTGTGTCCCCATCAGAGCCATCAGCCCCCCCCCCCCACACACACACACACGTTTGTGTCCCAATCAGCCCTCCCCCAGATGTCTGTGTCCCCATAAGAGCCATTAGCCCCCCCCCCGAATTTTTGTGTCCCCATCCAGAGCCATTCAACCCACCCCCCACACATGTGTAACCATGTCAAATCAGCCCCCTCCTTGCACGTGTACTTAAACTATACCAGAGTGTCTCAGACGTTACACTGCAGACCTGCTGCACCTCTCGACTCCCACCCCCCCTGGTATTACACACTGGTTAACAGGCAGGAGGCGGGAGCCGGGAGTTGGCAACAGGTCTGCACTAAAGCACCTCATTGGCTGCTAGGATGCCCGCGGTCCCAGCAGCCAACACAGAGAGACGCCGGGAGGGATTGCGGGACCTGCGCTGCATATTGCCAGGGTGAATATGCAGCGCAGGTTACACAACTGAAAGGAGGACTAAGGACTTCAGCTACGGGCCGGAATAAATGGCCTGGCGGCCGGTTGTGGCCCGTGGGCCGTACTTTGGAGACCCCTGCTATAAAGGATGCTAGGGGGGGGAGAAATCAGGTCAAATTTATTTTTGTATCTGTGCCATAATTGAGTGTGCCACCACCATATTTAACCACTTAAGGACTCTTAAGGACCCCCTAACGCCGATATACGTCGGCAGAATGGCACGGCTGGGCACAAGCACGTACAGGTGCATCCTCTTTAAGAAGCCCAGCCGTGGGTCGCGCGCAGCAAGCGGAGCGCTCGCGATCCGGTCCTGAGCTCCGTGACCGCGCCCGCGGGACCCGTGGACCCGATCGCCGCTGGTATCCCACGATCGGGTCACAGAGCGTCATTTTAACGGACAATTGTGCGGTCATGCAACGTGGCTCCCAAACAAAATTGACGTCCTTTTTCCCCCACAAATAGAGATTTATTTTGGTGGTATTTGATCACCTCTGCGGTTTTTATTTTTTGCGCTATAAACAAAAATAGAGCGCAATTTTGAAAAAAAAAGCAATATTTTTTACTTTTTGCTATAATAAATATCCCCAAAAAATATATAATTTTTTTTTCCCTCAGTTTAGGCCGATACGTATTCTTCTACATATTTTTGGTAAAAAAAAATCGCAATAAGCGTTTATTGATTGCTTTGTGCAAAAGTTATAGCGTCTACAAAATAGGGGATAATTTTATGGCATTTTTTTTTTTTATAAATCTTTTTATTGAATTTTTATAAAACATACACACATTTTGCCCACACCTAGGCATAACAGCTGCCCACGCAGGGGCCATTACCCTGTTTCGGCATCAGACCGTCACAGGGCGACAAATAACAAAGAACTTAACTTAGTCTATACTACAACCCCAAGCTTGGGGAGAGGGTTCAGTCAATATACGTCATGCTTCAAAGTGGTATTGATAGAGGAAGGTAGCCTGGAAACATTATTTGGGTTAATAGATCGATATTTCAATGATACAATAGAAGTCTAGACAGTGGTCACTGTATCACTTGCCGTGCTTCTGTCATCTAACCAACAGTTCCATACCTTTTCAAATTTGTGCGGACAACCTCTAGACAAGTACGTGGCTCTATATAGGGGCAAACTGGCATTAATTAAGTTTTTCCAAAATTTAACAGAGGGGGGAGACGATTGTTTCCAATTCATTGTAATGGCTTTCCGCGCATAATACAACAACAGGGATATGAGTGTTTTTCTGGCTCTGAGTATTGGCAGTTGGTCAACCAGTCCTAGCAAACAGTGTATGGGCTCGCATGGGACGCAAGTCCCGGTGGCCTTATTGATCACCCGTAGCACTTCACTCCAATACTGTACAATTGCTGGGCAAGCCCAGAAAATATGGAAGAAACCCCCTGGCCGGTAGGAGCAGCGCCAGCACTCCGGAGAATGCTCCGGTGACATCTGGTGCAGCCTGTGAGGCGTGTAGTGAGCCCTGTGGACAATTTTATATTGGACTAATTTGTCCCTTGCTGAGACCAGAGGGGAGAAGGGATAATCCCAAACCTCCCTCCAGTCGTCCGCGTCCAGCCCCGGTATGTCCTCCACCCATTTCCTGCGGAGGGAAGACAGCTCGGGGATAGCAGCAACCAGCAGGGACCCATAAATCTGAGACGCGGGCTTCTCCAGGTCTTTCACCCGGATAGTAGATTCCAACTCTGAGTATGCCAGTTCGACTGGCCTGCCCATAAATTGGCACCTGAAGGCATGTGCAATTTGGAGATATCTAAAGTGGGCTCGGTCAGGTACGTTGAATTTAGCACATAAAGTGTGAAAGGGAGTGAGATCTCCGTTGGTGATGATATGTTTGAGGGTCAGTATTTTATACTTAGCCCAGGCCTGCGGATCGGGGATAGTGTGGAATTGTGATAGGTTGGGATTCAGCCACAGGGGGGTGTGAGGAGACCAAGAGTTCGGCTGGGGTGCCCTTAGTGCCTCACCCGCCTTCCATGCCCGCATGGTGGTACGCATGGAAGGGGTGAGATTGTGAGGCGTTTTAGGCCCCCTGAATAGCAGTCCCTCCAGTGCCTCCAGGGACCCCACTATGGCTGCCTCCAGTACCGTCACGGAGTTGGTCAGGTCCGGTCTCAGCCACCAATGGGCGGTCACAAGCTGAGTGGCCAAATAATACTTGTAACAATCAGGGAGAGCCAAGCCGCCACTGTCCACAGGCCTGGTCAAGGTGGAATATTTGAATCTAGGTGGCCTGCCGCCCCAAATAAAGGAGAGGAAGAGTTGCCTGAGGGAATTAAAGAAGACTTTAGTCAGCCAGTGAGGGGAGTTACGAAAAATATACGTGAGTTTAGGAAGGACTTTCATTTTAATCAGGTTAATACGCCCGATGAGAGAAAGGGGGAGGTTACTCCACGCCTTAAGTTTGGCTTTAATGGTCACCAGGACAGGGTCGAGATTTAGCCGCACAAAATCCCCAGTCTCCCTTGAGATAACAATTCCCAAGTAGGTGAACTGCTCAACCCACTGAAGCGGGAGAGAGGAGGGCGAGGAGGACCGGGCCCCCGCATCCACTGGGAACAATTGCGACTTATGCCAGTTCACCTTCAGCCCCGTGAAGGCGGCGAAGGCATCCATGATACCAAGTGCGCCCCGCAGAGAGTCACCAGCGTCATTCAGGAACAGGAGCATATCGTCCGCGTAGAGAGCCACTCTCTCCTCCAGCCAGCCAACCCGAAGACCACGGACCTCGGCCGAGCTCCTAAGAGCCTCAGCAATAGGCTCCACTGCCAAGGCAAACAGAGCCGGGGAGAGAGGGCATCCCTGTCTGGTGCCCCTCTGCAGGGAGAACGGAGGAGACAAGGAGCCATTCAGCTTAATGCGTGCCGTAGGACCAGTATAAAGTGTGCGTATCCAGCCTATAAATTTTAACGGGAACCCCATTCGTCTAAGCACCTCCCACAGATAGACCCATTCCACTGTGTCGAATGCCTTCTCTATATCCAAGGTGGCAATGGTTCTAGTACCCTGGTTAGTATGGGGGGCATGAATATTAGTGAATAATCTGCGTATATTAATGTCTGTAGATCTACCGGGCATGAAGCCCGTTTGGTCGGGGTCAATCAGGGACTTTATCACTACGTTGAGTCTAGTGGCCAGTAACTTGGTCAAAATTTTAAGGTCACAGTTGAGAAGTGCAATTGGCCTGTATGAGGCGCAGAACTTAGGGTCTCTATTAGGCTTAGGAATTAGAACCACATGGGCTTCTCTCATAGAGGGTGGCAAGGAGTCTTGATTCAAGCAAGCTTGAAACATCTGAGCTAGTTTAGGGGCGAGCAATTCTGCGTGGGCCCTATAGTACTCAATGGGCAGGCCGTCCGGCCCTGGGGTTTTTCCTGCCGGAAAAGATTTAATGGCCAGTGTGACTTCTTCTGGGGTGATCTCCGAGACAAGGAGTTGCCTCTCCGTGTCAGAGAGCCACCCCAGGGCCAATGTGTCCAGCAGGGAGATCATAGGCGCAGGATCAAACCCGTCAGGAAGTGAAGAGGCATAAAGAGAAGTGTAGAAAGTGTTGAATGCAGACAGAATATCCTCCTGAGAGGTGGCTAAAGCGCCATCTGCCGTGAGGATCTCCGATATAACCGCTGAGGGCCTGTCCTGCTGCGCTAGCATCGCCAGCAGTTTGCTATTTTTATCTCCATGTTCAAAGTATGCCTGTCTGCTACCCTGTATACCAAGACTAGTGGCATCTGTAACATAGAGATGTAGTTCTCGCCTAAGCGATGACAGGTGTTCAAAGTTGGAAACCGTCGGCGAGGCTGAATACTGATTCATCGCCTCATCCACCCTATGCTGCAGGTCAGATACCCCGTCTCCCAGTTCCGCCTTTACCGCCGCCACAGCCGAGATATACTGACCCCTGCTGTGAGCCTTGGAGGCGTCCCAGGTCATCTCCAGAGAAGCCGACCCCGCATTGTGCGCCCAATACTCCCCCAGGGGGGAAAGAACCCTGTCGTGGACAGCCTCGTTGTTGATCCAATGGGGTTGCAACCTCCAAAGGGCATTGTTCCGCGACCTGGTGGTCCTAATGGTCAATTTAAGGGGGTGATGATCAGAGAGGCCAGAGGGGAGATAACATGCCTCCTGAACGTTAGCCAGCATGGTGGAATTAGCAAAAGCTAGATCAATGCGGGAGGAGGTTCTAAATGTGGCCGAAAAACAAGAGTACGTTCTATCTTGGGGATGAAGCCACCTCCATGCCTCATGGAACTCCGTGGCCTGAGCCCACGTTCCGAGATCAGAGTTAAAATTGGATTGGGGGGAAGGCCTGTCCAGGTCACGGGACAGCGTAGCATTAAAGTCTCCCATGAACAGAACCTGCGCTGGGCAATGCGGAGCCAGCCTCTCGTAGAGAGTGTACAGAGCCTGCACCTGACCAGGGGGAGGCAAATAAACATTCACTATGACATACTTTTGGGTATATACACTCAGAACAACCATAACGAACTTTCCCTGGGGGTCCAGATGAACATCGTGTATCACACACGGTACACGTTTGCTAATCAGGATAGACACCCCACGAGAATATGAAGAGTAGGTCGCATGAAACGCCCTCTGTACCCAGGGCTTCTTCAGAGCCATAACCTTGCTGCCGGTTAAATGTGTCTCCTGCAGTAGCACTATGTGGGGATTATGTATCTTCAAATATTGGAATAAGAGTGACCTCTTAAACTTCGAGTTGAGCCCCCGAACATTCCACGACAGAACGGTCAGGAGCTCAGCATCCGGAGGAGCCATCAAGGAACACCAGGGGGAAATAGAAGCAGGATGAGACCATCAACCCAACACATATAAGTAAACACAGTAGTGGCACACCTATTCAATAGGGTCAGAGACCCATAAGGTAATTGAGCAACACAGTAATTATCTGGACCTTCATAACAATTGAACCCTTCTCCCCATAACATAAAACACCCTACCCAAACACCATACAAACCTAGCGTCAAGGGCCAAAAAAAGGGACCCAAGAGCCATAAAAACTGATGCAGGGTTTTGTCCCTTAACTGAGAGAAACATGTAATCTTTAGGTCACTGCGACCCTAAGAAGTCAGCCCGTAGGACCGCAGGTGAGGGAGAAGTTTCCGGGGAAGTCCGCCTCAACTCTGGGTGGAAGTCCAAGGTGTGGAAAGGGGGGAACAACTTGAGTCACCTTGGTTCATGAGCGAGGCAGTTCGTTAGTTGCCATTGGAGCTCCTTAGACAGGAGTGAGTGGAAGTTCAATCAGCCGAAGTGAACATTTGTGTAGAAGGAACAAAGGTGAAAGCCAGCAGGGATAAGCAGGAATAGGGGCATAGAAGGGGGCAGTGCTGGGATTCATCAGAAGACAGGAAAGATGTTCATTGATGGGATAGTAGAAGCATATCTGTTCCCTGCCGGGTGAACTCCACCGTTGGTCCTCGGCTGTCTAAGGTTAACGGGCGTCTAGCCACGCCGCTGCCGCCTCCGGGGTATCAAAGAAATGAGTGTCGCTACCGTCAGTGACTCGCAGTCTGCTGGGATACAACAGGCCAAAGCGCAGTCCCTTCTCCCGGAGCCGGCGTCTCACATCAGTGAAGGACTTGCGACGTTGTTGCACCTCCTGGGAGAAGTCTGGGAAGAAAAGTAGTCTGGTGTTTTCATACTTAATGTCAGGCATGGCTCGTGCCGCCGCAAGAATGTCCTGGTCCCGGTAGTTCAGCATTCATAGCAGGAAGGGGCGTGGAGGGGCCCCAGGTCTCGGAGGGAGCGGTGGAACCCTGTGGGCTCTTTCAACCACAAAGGTAGATGCCGGGGCACCCAGGTCAAACAGGGTGGTCAGTAATTGCTCAGTAAATTCAGCAGGCCTAGGGCCCTCGGCCCTCTCGGGCAGTCCAATTATATGGATGTTGTTCCGCCTGAGGCGGTTCTCGGTGTCTATCGCGCGCTCCTGCAGTGCTTTCACTTGAATTTGGCCCGTATCTCCCTGGAATCTGACCGGACCGTATCCTCCACCACAGAGACCCTGTCCTCCACCTCTGCGATGCGAGAGCGAAATTTATCCATATCTTGACGGAGAAGACCGACATCCACTGTCAAAAAATCAATTTTAGATGTCAGAGTTTCTTTACAGGATGTGATGGCTGCCAGGATCTCCACTCCCGTGGGTGGCGCCGCCACCCCCGACTCCGCAGCCATCTGCGTATTGGCCGCTATCCCAGCCGAGGATCTCCGTGGAGACGAAACAACTGCTGACGGGGGTATGTGAGGAGCCTTCGGGCCCTTATTTGCGGAGTAGCGGGTCCTAGGGCGGCCCATCCAAGCCTTACCCCCAAATTAGGGAAAGTTCAGGGGGGGGGGAGGGGGGTTCGCAGGCAGAGGGGCCCAGTCCAAAAAAAGGGGAGGACGGGGGGGCACAGCAGAGACAGGATGGAGAGGTGCAGGAGTGGGGGAGCCCCCCCGCAGTATTGTGAGGCAGTCAATCACCCAAAGGATCCCAGGAGGAGGGGAGGCGTACCTGCGTCCGATGGATGGGGCCGGTCAGGAGGCCGAAAGATGGCTGCGGGCTGCAGACGTGGATGCGTAGGAGCAGCTCTCCGAAAGTCGTCAGACGCGGTGCCGACCCCCCCCCCCCCGGCACGGATGGTGGCTCCGGAGGACGTGCCCGTCCGCCGCGTGTCCCGCGGCACTCAGAAATTGAGGACGGAGGCTTCCGGAATCGCGGTAGGCCGCAAGATGTGCGTAGGCCGCAGGCCCGGGCAATCAATCTCCCGAGGTCCCCAGGCGGTCGCAGCGCCGGTCCGGATCACCTTCCCCACCACTGGTGCCCCCGGTGTGCGTGGATGAGGCACCTCCAGCCCCGCAAACCACGGCAATTGAGCCCAGAGGCTCCGAGAAGGACAGCAGGCCGCAAGATGGCGGCGGGACCCGGGAGTACAGAGCCAGTCGCAAGTCCCGGTAACGGCTCGATCGGGCGACCAGGGCCAAAAATACAGGATGTGGCCGAGGCAGAGGACCTTCAGGGACCCGTCAGGTAAGTTTGAGGGCTCACCCGGGCGGTGGGAAGGCAGGATGGCAGCAGATTTTGTCAGGATGTATGGAGCTCCTCAGCAACACGTCTTCCCTGCTCTACATCCGGACACGCCCCCAATTTTATGGCATTTTTATTAATATTTTTTTTTTACTAGTAATGGTGGCGATCAGCGATTTTTATCGTGACTGCGACATTATGGCGGACACATCGGACACTTTTGGCGCTATTTTGGAACTATTCACATTTATACAGCGATCAGTGCTATAAAAATGCACTGATTACTGTGTAAATGTGACTGGCAGTGAAGGGGTTAACCACTAGGGGGCTAGGAGGGGGTTAAGTGTGTCCTAGGGAGTGATTCTAACTGTTAGGGGGCGTGGCTTACTGTGACACGACACTGATCGCTGCTCCCGATGAGAGGGAGCAGACGATCAGTGTCCTGTCACTAGGCAGAACAGGGAGATGCTTGTTTACACAGGCATCCCCCGTTCTGCAGCTCCGTGACACACAATCGTGGGACAACGGCGGACATCAAGCCCACGCGGCGGCAAACTTAAAGTGACATATATTTACGTCAATTTGCCTGTCCATGCCATTCTGCCGATGTAAAAGTGCATGATCCGGTCCTTAAGTGGTTAAATAGCCTTGCAGGATAAATGTAATTTTTGTATGTGTGCACTGTAATCTGTTTTGTACTGTTTGTTGGTCTTATAACAACACCATCTTGAATGTAAACGCATTTTAGGGTGTGCCCCCCAAGTATGATTTTGTTAGTATATTGTATGGACTCTGACCAGGTTCCTTGGGCCAGAGCACCCCCCCCCCCTCATTACCGGCCACCAGTGCATAGGAGGAATCCCTTCAGTTCTCCCACATAGAGGAGTTTGTCTCCCATGGTTGAGACGCAGGATCTTTCATGGAAATGTAGGATACACCATTCCCTCCTTAAATAACCACTATACTTATTAAATAACTACACTCACAACCTTCTTGGAGTAAAATTGGCCGTGGCACTTTTATTGGTGTAAAATGTAAATAAATGTAATTCAATCAATCATTTTATTAATCCATAAAATTCTCACTTGTAAATAATAAATATAAACAGCTCAGTCTTCAGGACTCGAGCAATACCGTATATCCAAAAAAACAAGTCCCCCCTTTACCTTTGAAAGGGTGACAAAATCACATAAAGTGCCTCGACAAGGATGAATGGGGGGGGGGGGGTGGGGAGCTTGTTGCTGTAATCTGACCAGCTGTAAAGAAATTCCCTCAGGGGACCCCTTTATATAGCCTTGCCCCAAATCTAGAATATTCCTTCCAGACATGTGACCTTATGCACCTTCCCGATTGGATAAATGACCTTCCCTCATAACTCTACCTCTTTTCCCCTTGACTTACTGTACCTATTTCTTAAAGTGACATGGCTTCTTTTTTTTATTTTTTATAATTAAATAAATGACTATCTATCTATCCCGGAGGCATCCACATGTCTATGCTGTTCGGGCCATATTCTTTAGCCCTCTCAGTCCATTCTATTGCTAGGGTAGGACCCACTAATTTTGGGGTACTTTGAGGCAGTAAGTGGGCTTAGCACTATACTGTATGACCATATACAGTAGTGTGACCATACCCCCATATTTTTTGAATATGTTCAGGTGTTTTTAAATAGCCTTGCAGGATAAATGTCATTTTACCTACTTAGTTGACAAAGTATCAGGCTCTAAGAAAGTTAAACTGTAGCTTTTGCATTCTTTATAAGGGAATTTGAATTTAAATTGGCAAGATTTCTTTGCTGTAGGCTACTTATTATTATTTAAGGTACTTATATAGGGGCGTCAATTTACACATCGCTTTACATATACACTGTACATTCACATCGGTCCCTACCCTCAATGAGCTTACAATCTAAGGTCCCTAACATACATTCATATACTAGGGCCAATTTAGACAGAAGCCAATTAACCTATCAGCATGTCTTTGGAGTGTGGGAGGAAACTGGAGGAAACCCACGCAGGCACAGGGAGAAAATGCAAACTCCAGGCAGGTAGTGTTGTGGTTGGGATTCAAACCAGCGACCGTTTTTACTACTAGGCGAGAGTGCTACCCACTACACCACGGTGCCGCCCCGAGGAACATATGTAATATCACTCTCCTTTGGAATAAAAGAAGATTTGCAAATTATTAAGTGTTTTAAATAAGTATATGTTTCTTGTGTTGATATTAAACGGTATCCTAAATAACAGAATAGTGTGTTTTGGGGCTTATTCGTTGTGTGTTGAAAAAAAAGCTGCTCAGCTACTCAGAGAATTCATTTACATTTAAGTCATCCCTTTTAGAACTGTTTTTCTAGTCACTTCATTTAAATTATGAGCAGCTTAACCAATTCTTAGTTAAACATAGGAGTTTTGTAAGTGGTTATTTAATTGGGCAAAACACTTTCATATTTGCCAGTAGTTCTTTTACTTAAAATTTTTGTTTTGAAATGACCGTATATTTGCAGTATAATGTTTGGTTTAAACCTCTCTATGTAAATGAAGAGTTGTGATCATTGATTCATACTCGTTAGTTTAATAATGTACCCCCCCTCCCACTTTGGAACATTGTTTTTTACCTTGGGTACTGCCACTATATTGCATATCATAAAGCTACATAGGGGGTTATTTACTAAAGGAAAATCCACTTTGCACTACAAGTGCAAAGTGCACTTGAAATTGCACTGAAAGTGCACTTGGAAGTGCAGTCGCTGTAAATCTGAGGGGTAGATCTGAAATGAGGGGAAGCTCTGCTGATTTTATTATCTAATCATGTGCAAGCTAAAATGCTGTTTTTTATTTTCCTTGCATGTCCCCCTCGGATCTACAGCGACTGCACTTCCAAGTGCACTTTCAGTGCAATTTCAAGTGCAGTTTGCACTTGTAGTTTGCACTTGTAGTGCAAAGTGGATTTGCCTTACGTAAATAACCCCCATAGTGTAATTCTATAAATCTATCTCCAACTTACAGCCTTAACTAGACATACACTGATTGGCAGCTACATGGTAAATTAGTTTAGTGTGAATCTAACTTGACTACCCTTCCCTGGTTGACTGAAGAGCATGCTGGTGACTTCGTCTCTTGACAATTCTCATCCTTTGCTTTCGTTTTTATGTGATTTGTATGGTGTACATGCACAATAAATCACCTTATGACATGCTGCATATGGAAGACTGTATTGTTTGTTTGTTATGGAACCATTAATAAAGGTTGATTTAAATTCAAAAAAATGTTTACTGTGAATAAATGTAAAGAATGAACTCAAGATTAATATGAAAAAGAGCTTAATTGCACTTTCAAAGGGGCTGTTTTACTGTAAGAACCATAAATACTGTATGTGGAATTGTCTTGTATTGGAAATGGTTCAAGCAAAATCAGTAGGTTGATTATTTTTTTTAAAGAGGGCAGAATCAACAATTTATCACATAATACTTACATGATGAAAACTCATAGCAGAATGCCAATTCTGGATTTATTTGATTGCCTTCAAGTTCCAGCAAGGACATTCTTTCTTCATTCCCTGTTAAACCTTACATACCACAAACCATACAAGTAAGGGTTTTTCTATGAATAGGGGTTAGAAGCTTTGAGAAGGCAAAGCATTTTATGTTTTTTCTTCTTAACTACCAGTATCTATTTTCATGGTCGTGAAAATGTAACAGATCAAAGTACTTAACTGTAAGGTAATGAGTGCAATTTAGTGGTGGATATAACCATAGGCATTGCTTGTGAATTCCATTTTTTTTTTTTATATTTTATCATTTATTTAAATGGCAAGGTTCTTCATGAATCCATTAAGAGTAATTTTTTAATTTGAGGTATTAACCTATATAACTTTTCCAATTGATTATTCAAACATTCTTGTATATGCATAATATGAAGAGACTGTTATGGGAGTGACCGGAGTCTTCCTTTGAAAAGTTACAGGGCAAGAGGAGTATTATTGGTTTGTCATAGCTGAGTTTGTTTAGGCAGGTCTGGTTTCCTATTTCTAGAATTCAATAATTATTGTGCTACATGCTGTGTGCAATGATTTGGGCTATTTTAAAATGATTGAAATTAACTATAAAAAAGCACATTGTAAACGTATTTTTATCTGTAAAGCTGTGGCCTTTTCCTTCCTCACATAAGTGAAGCTTGTGTTATTTCTGTTATTTCTGGGGTAGGTGTGTGAATAAATAAAGGCCTTTATAGCAGATACATTTTGGGTACATGACACTTGATAAAAAAACATGAAAGTATTTGTGGCAATAGCATATTGTGGTTTTCTGTAAGCATGCATTGTTATCTGTAGAGTAAGCAAATGTCAGGTAACATGCTATCCTAGTTCTCTTTTATCCTTAGCCCTATCCAAATGCACCTTATCCAAATACATCACGATTTGTACTTGCACAGGTGGCATTACGTAAAAGTTTTTTCAGTTTAAGTTGCTTACCATTTCCAGATCAGATCATAATACAATGTAAAAAACTGGTTCATATGACATTGTCACCAGAGGCGTATCTAGTGAAAATGGCGCCTATGGCAAGCACTGAAACTGCGCCCCTATCAAAACATTTTAAGTGTACAGGGCCATGTTTTCACTGCATGAAAAGCACACAGATGTGCAGTACATGCACGGGCAGGCAGACCAATTCAAATCAATTGGGATGCAGCAGCTTCATGAACACAGCCCCTGCTTTCACCTTGATATCTGTTTGAGTGCAGGAAAATGCCCCTGAGCACAGATAGTGTGCATTCAAAGACACGCACCAGCACCCAAATGGATGTCAAATTGGTAACAATAACCCTCCCTTACTCCATCCAACAACTCTAGTTCTACTTGAAGTATGAAGGAGACCTGTCCCTGCCCCTGCCCCAGGAAAGGTGCCCTCCATGACAGGTACCTGAGCAGAGTTTGGAGGTTTCAAAGAGCACAGTGTCAGTCTCCAGGTCCTGGATCTTGAAGCAAGTGAAGTCAATCCTGAACACATTCTCCTTAGGTCTGCACAGATAATCTGATGACAGAAGACAAGTGACGTTAATGACGCACAGGGGTTGATTTACTAAAGGAAAATCCACTTTGCACTTGGAAGTGCACATGGAAGTGCAGTCGCTGTAGATCGCTGTAAATCTGAGGGGAAGCTCTGAAATTAGGGGAAGCTCTGCTGATTTTATCATCCAATCATGTGCAAGCTAAAATGCTATTTTCCTTGCATGTCCCTTCAGATCTACAGCATCTGCACTTCCACTTTTAAGTGCAAAGTGGATTTTCCTCTAATAAATCAACCCCACAGCGTCTAGCACAGGCCGGTAACAGGTCTCCTGACAGTAAGACCCCTTTCACACTGGGGCATTTTTTAAGGTGCTTTTGGGCTAAAAATAGCACCTGTAAAGCGCCTGAAATATGGCTCCCCTGCAGTGTCAGTGTGATGCGCTGGCAGGACGTTAAAAAATGTCCTGCAAGCAGCATCTTCGGAGTGGTGTGTACACCTCTTCCACCGCTCTTGCCCACTGAAATGAATGGGCAGCGCGGCCGACCTGCTGGCAAAGCGCCGCTGCAGCGGTGCTTTGCGGGTGGTTTTAACCCTTTTTCGGCTGCTAGCGGGGGTTAAAATCACCCCACCAGCGGCGTAATACCTCTGCAAAAATGACGGCCCGTGCCCCAGTGTGAAAGCAGCGTAACTCACTCTCTGTGACCCGGCTCAGGCCTAGGACATGCTTCCGGTCTCAGCTCCTTCAGGCCTAACAACTCCTGTTTGGTGACCTCAGCCACTCCCCGGAGCTCCCCATCACAATCCTCCCTCTAATGCATGCGCCTTTATCCCAGTCAAAATGAACGGCCATCTGCAGGGTAGCAACAAGGCTGCCAGTTGGTCCCTCTGGAATCACTCCCATCCCTAGTGATCAACATTCTGTAGTATTCTGAGAGGAAGCAATTCCATAGAGGTAGGTGGGAGGTTCTCTGCCACTGAAGCGTTGTCACTAGCAACAGAGTCTCCCACCTGACATCAGCCTGAGAGGAAGGGGCTTCTCTGAAAAATGATAGTGTGACAAAACAGAAATGCATTCATTCAGACTGGGAGGTAGAATGTGAGCTCTGATCCTATCTGCATACATGACTCTCTATCCCTCTCTGTCCTCCTCACTTCAGGACCTCCAGGATCCTGCTAGCTTCTTCCACCTGTAGGAAGCTGAGTTCCAGCTGGTCTATGCCCATGGGTCAGTCATATCTGTGGGGGGATCTTTCTATGTTAACACTTTGATGCTCACCGATGCACAGAGCAGCCTCAGCCATGGAGTGGGAGCGATAAGCAGGCACATCTACAGGGATCCCGGGGATGCCAAGCTCCATATAAGCTGGGCAGTGTTATTGTGATTTGTCCCATCCTGCTGCTCTGTGTGCTGGGATGCCAGACCCCGGATTTATTACCTCCCCTCCTCCGATCTCAGCCTTAATGCAGTGCACACACAGCGCCTTCTATAACTTTTCTCCAGCAGCCCAGGACACTCTGCAGACTGACAGTCTCCCCAGCCAATCTGTGTGGAGCTCGGCACATGCAGCCACGCCCCCCTCTGGCTGTTACTTCTCAGAAGCACAGCACTCGCATCTCAGCACCTGAGGACGGGAGCAGGGCAGAGAATCACTCCGCCAATGAGCCGGGACTATTTGAGTAGCGGGGCGGCATGATGTACATGCGCCCCGAAAATGAAGAAAAAGTCCCTCCTTTACGCTCACTTCCTGGGCCCCTATTTTGACCTGATGGGACCCAGGAAACTGTAATTGCTTCTCCCCATAAGCAAGTAGGAAGGGGAGAAGTTTAAAAAGCTCTAGTTTTAACTTCAGTGAAGAACTTTTATGCTGGATTCCCTGCTCACTAGCGCCCCCTTCATGTGTAGCGCCCATGGCACTTGCTATGGCTTGCCATACCCTAGATACGCCACTGATTGTCACTGATGACATTTGTGATCTGACATCATCAATGACATTTTATGTGTCACTTAAGAATACTCAGCTGTAATCCTACAATGGGATATATTTTTGTAGTTATAATGAAAAAGTAAAAAAAGTAAAATACAAACAAAAAAACTTTTTTTAAAACTGTCTATATTTATAGACAATGGGGTTTATTTACTAAAGCTGGAGAGTGCAAAATCAAGCACACAATGCTTGAAAACCAACCATCTTCCAGGTTTGATTGCAAAAGCTTAATTGAACAAGCTTAGGTTAGAAGCTGTTTGGTTTTTATACAGAAGTGAGCCTGATTTTGCACTCTCCAGATTTAGTAAATAAATCCCAATGTGTCTAACTCTAGACTTATGGGTGCTTATGGGTGCCTGAACACTTTGAGATTGCTTTGTATCCCTTTCCAGCCTTGAGTAGATCAACTGCTTTTCATCATTTGTGTAGCACCCTCCTAGTGCTAGTAAGAGGTACATTTTGTCATTTGGGCTCTTCTGTAGCCAGTGGAGTGTTGAAAGTAAAACAGCATAGTTGCTAATAAACTGACAATACTGTATGCTCCTTGTTCCTGTTTCATGTTTCTAATGCTATAAGATATAATCTGACATCCTCCATAAAAGTAAAGTTGTTTTTTGTATACAAGAAGCTTCCAGCGCTTAATTGCAATTCTCTGAACAATAGGTTATGGGTCCCAGGCACCCAGGCATTGGAGAGGATACCCCAGCGCACCCAGCAGCACCCAGAGGCACTGGAAAGAATTCTACAAATCAGTGAGTACTGTATGCAAGCAGTAGGGATGAGCTTCGAGTTCGAGTCAAACTCATGTTCGACTCGAACATTGCCTGTTCGCCCGTTCGCCGAACAGCGAACAAATTGGGGTGTTCGCGGCAAATTCGAAAAATCTATGGGAGAAATCTAAAGTGCTAATTATAAAGGCTTATATGCAAGTTATTGTCCTAAAAAGTGTTTGGGGACCGGGTCCTGCCCCAGGGGACATGTATCAATGCAAAAATAAGTTTTAAAAACGGCCGTTTTTTCGGGAGCAGTCATTTTAATAATGCTTAAAATGAAAAAATAAAAGTGAAATATTCCTTTAAATTTCGTACCTGGGGGGTGTGTATGATATGCATGTGAAGTGGCGCATGTTTCCCGTGCTTAGAACTGTCCCTGCAAAAAATGTCATTTTTGAAAGAAAAAAAGTCTTTTAAAACTGACTCGCGGCTATTAATGAATTGTCGGCTCCCGGCAATACATTCAAAAGTCATTGATAAAAAAAAAAAAAAAAGCGTGGGGGGTTCCCCAGAATTCAATTACCAGGCCCGTCAGGTCTGGAATGGATATTAAGGGGAACCCTGCCGCAAATTTAAAAAAAAATTGACGTGGGGTTCCCCCAAATATCCATTCCAGGCCCTTCAGATCTGGCATGGATTTTAAGGGGAACTCCACCCCAAATTTTAAAAAAATGGCGTGGAGTCCCCCTAAAAATCCATACCAGACCCCTTATCCGAGCACGCAACCTGGCCGGCCGCAGGGGAAAAGGGGGGGACGAGAGAGCGGCCCCCCCTCCCTCCTGAACCGTACCAAGCCACATGCCCTCAACATGGGGAGGATGTCCCCATGTTGATGGGGACAAGGGCCTCATCCCCACAACCCTTGCCCGGTGGTTGTGGGGGTCTGCGGGCGGGGGGCTTATCGGAATCTGGAAGTCCCCTTTAACAAAGGGGACCCCCAGATCCCGGCCCCCCCCCTATGTGAATTGGTAAGGGGTACATTGTACCCCTACCATTTCACGAAGAAAGCGTAAAAAAATGTTTAAAAAAAACACACAAACACCTTGAAAAAGTCCTTTATTTAAAATAATAATAAAAAAAAAACATTCCAGCGCTGAAATCCAGTGTCCCGCGGCGATCCCGATGTCCAGCGCTGTCCTTCATTGGTTGTGCCTGAGCGGACCTGATGGGGAACTCCCTCTCAGTATTTTAAATGTATAGACCCGCCCCTTCTAAAGTTCCCCATGTTGAGGGCATGTGGCTTGGTACGGTTCAGGAGGGAGGGGGGGCCGCTCTCTCGTCCCCCCCTTTTCCCCTGCGGCCGGCCAGGTTGCGTGCTCGGATAAGGGGTCTGGTATGGATTTTTAGGGGGACTCCACGCCATTTTTTTAAAATTTGGGGTGGAGTTCCCCTTAAAATCCATGCCAGATCTGAAGGGCCTGGAATGGATATTTGGGGGAACCCCACGTCAATTTTTTTTTTAATTTGCGGCGGGGTTCCCCTTAATATCCATTCCAGACCTGAAGGGCCTGGTAATTGAATTCTGGGGAACCCCCACGCTTTTTTTTTTTTTTTTATCAATGACTTTTGTATGTATTGCCGGGAGCCGACAATTCATTAATAGCCGCGAGTCAGTTTTAAAAGACTTTTTTTCTTTCAAAAATGACATTTTTTGCAGGGACAGTTCTAAGCACGGGATCATGCACGACTTTACATGCATGTCATACACACCCCCCAGGTACGAAATTTAAAGGAATATTTCACTTTTATTTTTCCATTTTAAGCATTATTAAAATCACTGCTCCCGAAAAAACGTCCGTTTTTAAAACTTTTTTTTGCATTGATACATGTCCCCTGGGGCAGGACCCGGGTCCCCAAACACTTTTTAGGACAATAACTTGCATATTAGCCTTTATAATTAACACTTTAGATTTCGAACGTTCGAGACCATTGTATTTAATAGGGTTCTAAAGTTTACACAAACATTTTGTCTGTTCGCAGGTTCTGGTGCGAACCGAACAGGGGGGTGTTCGGCTCATCCCTGGCAAGCAGCTGAAAGACGGCGAGTGGTTCAGATGTGAAGTTTACAATTGCAAAGCAGAACAATGCCAATGACCAGCTGTGGAAGTTTAAACTAGAAATGATTCTAGGCAAGGATGACTTGTGGCAAGTGCTGAATACAGACAGACCCACAAACGGGGAGACTAGGATAGGAAGAACAAATAGGCAAAAGCAATTATAAGCTTACTACTGGAAGATGACCAGAAAAGTGGTCCTCATCCAGGACTTTCTCTTCAGCAGCAGGTAGGCCCCAAGCCCCGATCCTGGGGCCTCCACACAGAAACACTACTGCTCCATCTTCCTTCCTCTCAAGACTCCTCCCCAGTGGCATGTTACCTCAGCTTATATAGCAGGCCCGTCCCCTGCCAATCCTAGTTGGGGATTGGTCACAGCTGCCATACAAGCTGCCTGCCACTCCAATCCCAGGCCCTGCCTCCTTCTCTGTACATTCTCCCCAGAGACAGGGGAGGTGCCTCAGGACTAGAGCACAGGTGGCACACCCACGGCTACACTGACACTCCCAGTCCCAGATCAAAACAACCAGGCCTAGCATAAGGCACAGGCCTGACTAGATTTGCCTGCACTGACAGTTGAAAAAAATAAAACCCTATTTTTACACATACCAAAAGGTAGTGGGCGCTACACTTAGACTCAGGTGCGACAAGCCACATGAATAGCGATGAGACCTTCTTCACAAACATTGATTGCAGTGCAAAAGACAAAGTTTTCCTAGCTAACAGGAAAAGTATTACATCAGAAGGTAAAGGCCAGGGCTTCCTGAACTGCATTAAACCACAAGGAGGTCACCAAAGTATCCTTGTAAAGAAAGTGCTGTATGTTCCAGAACCAGAAGACAGCCATTTATCAGTGAAAAGTACCACACAGCGTTTTTCAAAAAGTTATTTTATGAAATCGTGGTATTTTAGTAGTGAAAGCCAGTGGTGATTTAACGTCGTTGGTAGCTAGCATCCTTACCACAGGCTGTAAATAGCTGGTTGTTAAAGACTGGACGGCCACCTGCGTCCTTAACAACTGATGACTCATCAGCTGTCAGTTGGGTTCCCCATTGTCAGCTTAATGTAAAAAAAAGAATTGCCAGCAAAGTAAAAATAAGAAAAAAAAACCTTTTGGGTCTGGTATGGATTTTCTAGGGGAACCCCCATGCCAAAATTGAAAAAAAAAAATGACATGGGGTCCCCCCAAAAATCCATATCAAACCCCTATCCATGCATGCAGCCTGGCAGGTCAGAAAAGGGAGGGGACGAGTGAGCGTCCCCTCTTGGGACATCGTGATTAACAATGGATCTACACAGGGGAATATTTTTGTTTTTTAAATAAAGGACTTGTCAAAAACTGCCTAATGTCATTTTTTACATTACACTTTTTTTGGTAAATGAGTAAGTGGATTATGCACCCCATACTCATTCACATGGGGGGGGATCTGTGGGCCCTCATAAGCACCAGCCCGGGTTGTGGGGAAGAGGACCTATACCCATCAACATGGGGACAAGGTGCTTGGGGGGGCAGAGTCCCCCTGCCCTAAAGCACCCCCCATGTGGAGGGCATGTGGCCTGGTATGGTTCAGGAGGGGGAGGCACTCGCTCATCTCCCCCTTTTCTGACCTGCCAGGCTGCATGCTCAGACCTGAAGGGCCTGGTATGGATTTATGGGGCCTACGCCGTTTTTTTCTTAATTTTTAATTGTCGGCATTTTGATTTTTTATATTCAGCTGTCAGGGAGGAACCCTGCTGACAACTGATGACTCATCTGTTGTTAAGGACGTGGCAGCCGCCTGCTCCTTAACAACCATGGTGTTTACTGGTTGTTACGGATGCCGGCGGCTGCCGGTTCCTTAACCACCTCAATACAGGGCACTTTCACCCCCTTCCTGCTCAAGCCATTTTTCAGCTTTTAGCGCTGTCACAGTTTGAATGACAATTGCGCGAACATGCAACACTGTACACAAATGAAATTTTTATCATTTTTTCCCCACAAATAGAGCTTTCTTTTGGTGGTATTTGATCACCTCTGCAGTTTTTATTTCTTGCGCTATAAACAAAAGAAGAGGGACAAGTTTGAAAAAACACAATATTTTAAACTTTTTGCTATAATAAATATCCAATTTTTTTTTAAAACACATTTTTCCTCAGTTTAGGCCAATACGTATTCTTCTACATAATGGCGGCGATCTGTGATTTTTATCTTGACTGCGATATTGCGGCGATCATATCGGACACTTTTGACACATTTTTGGGACCATTCACATTTATACAGCGATTATTGCTATAAAAATGCATTGATTACTGTGTAAATGTGACTGGCAGGGAAGGGGTTAACACTAGGGGGCGATCAAGGGGTTAAATATGTTCCCTAGGGAGTGATTCTTACTGTGGGGGGAGGGGCCTGACTGGGGGAGGTGACCGATCGGTGTTCCTATGTACAAGGGACACACCATCGGTCTCCTTTCCTCTGACAGGACGTGGATCTATGTGTTTACACACACAGATCCACGGTCCTGCTCAGTTACTGGGCAAACGTGGGTGCCCGGCGGACATCGTGGCCGCCGGGCATGCGTATCGGGTCCCCAGTGACACGGCGCGTGCGAGCGCCCCCAGTGGCCTGGGAAGGCGAAGACGTCATATGACGTCTGCCCAGAACGAGAGCTGCCTCGTCCCGCCGTCATATGACGGTGGGCGGGCTGCTAATGGTTAAACATCGCATGCCGGGACCGCTACTTATTTACTGCATGCATTTTTTTTTCTTTTTGTGAATTGACTTTCACTCCTGCTTTATGCAGTATTTACTGAGCATTTTTGCTTTATGCAGTAAATACAGGTGTAAGGTGAAAACAGCAATTTATGAAAAAAAAAAGTTGCTTTAGGAGTAAATGTCTTGCAGTTATGGTTTAGATCTAATTTAAGACAACTATATTTACAAAGCATTTAACCATCACACTTCCCCATTATTGCAAATTGAATAGTTCCTGTTGTCTTCTGTAATAATGGATAAAACAAATTTAAACGTAAGCTATTTTTTGCACGTGCTGACACAAGTAACATGACACATTTGTAACATTCTTGTAAAAAAAGGAAAAACACGTTTTGCAAAAAGCTTTGTAACATTCTATTACCATAATGCAAATAATGATGTGTCTTTAATGTACAATTTATGTGGTGCATTATCTTTGCAGATGTGTTAGTTGCAGGAAGTAAACACTGGTATTATCCCACACAGCAAGCAGGTACATTAGTCTCCATTAAACGTCATGATATTGGCGAAGTCACATACAGCAATGTACATGTCAGCTGTAAAACAGTAAGAGATGTATGTTTCATTTACATGTATAATGTTCAGCACGCACATACTGTACAGTACATTGAACAAGAATACTGGGTGGATACGAGGTGTTTCATAATAACAAGTATTGCCTTAAGGCTGCAGGCGTTTTTTTTTTTTTTTTTCGGATCATTGCACCCTAACCGGATCTAAGTTGTTTACTCATTTGGTTTATTTTACAGTCAGCAAACTGAACTTTCCTTTGCACTGCCATAAAAGCATAAAGATTAACTGTTACTAGAAGCAGAAGTAAAAGATATAATCAGTAGATTCTTCCATGATGTTCAACAAAAAGTGCATGTGCCCTGTTACTAGTTATTAGACACTTGGCATGTGACACAGAATCTACCTCCTAAAAACTCACTTGTTTTCTAAAAGTGGACCTGTCCTTTAAATGCATAATGAATCAGCAGAGCATGTATCAAATTACAATATTATTTGGAGTAAAAAAGTACCTCTTACTTGCTATGATTAAAAAATACTGCATCAAAGATTCCAGTCTAGTAAATCTGCATTATATTGCCCTTGTCTACCAGTCATCACAGCAGCCATTCTCAATCTGTTCAACACAGAAGAACCCTTGAAATAGCTTTCTGGTCTCAGGGAACCCTTGCTAAAAATGACTATATCTACAACTCATGATGCATTAGTGTGATGATCAATGGGAAGAATGCTCCTTATACTCAGGGCCAAGACAAGGGGTGACTGCCCTGGCAGGTGCAATGGTTTACTGTAGGAGTGGGGGGTGGGGGGTTCCTTCTGATACAAAGCTCACAGGAGTAGTGACAGTGACAGTGATTTTGACAAGTGAGTGACTGCTGGGTGTAGGATTCCCTAAGCCTGCACACTGGGGGCTGGGGGGGCGCAATTTGGCAACTTTGCCCTGGGCACTGGATGACCTTGTCTCGGCATTGCTTTTACTTGTGGTAATTAGGAAGAATTACCCCCTTACAGATAGCTAAAAAGATCAATGGTGTCAATGGGATCTTATCTGAGAGGCATAAATTGCTCATTGCTTAAGGAACCCCTAACGACCTCCGGAGGAACCCTAGTATTCCATGGAACCCTGCTTGAGAAACCCTGCATTAGAGAGTGCAGAGAATCTATGCTGATTCTAATGTTACTGGTAGATTTGCAGTGACAAAAGGGGATTAGCAAAGCAAAAAGGAGGCAAATATAGCTACCCCAAGGACTAAGCTAATAATAAACTATACACAGAAATAAGGTTTTTAATTAATGAATTGATAAGAATGTTAACATTATGTTGATTTATTTCACTTGCGCACTAAAAATGTTTAAAAAATATACAGCTTTCCTATATGTGTTCCAAGGGTTAGTGTTGGCACTCTGCCTCATCAGCTGGAAGCATGCCCATGGTAAACGGTCTACAAGTGCCCATTGAGTTTGGAGTGTGGTTAGATATCCAGGCACATTCAGGTTCCCCTCTTAATGCTCTCCAGACTACTTCCCAGACTTCAATCTCTTTGCATTAATCAGAACATATAACATATTTGGTGCCCGATGATGCTTGCACCCATCTCCTGAGCAGTTTATACATAGTATGCTAGATAGCATTGGTGTGTGCCCAGTCAGGTAAGAAACACCTGTCTTTGGCCAGCTACAAGACCTGGGATCTTCAGCTACAAAGTGGAGCTGAGCCAGAGATTTCTAAAACAAACAATATATTTAAAAGCCTGTAAAGGTTAGTGGCCCAATAATGTTTATGTACTGTCACCACTACTGAGACACTACAATCAAGTCCATCAGCTGGAAGCATGGGCCCTTGGTAAACAGTCTACAAGTGCCCATTGAGTTTGGAGTGTGGTTAGATATCCAGACACATTCAGGCAGAGGCGGCTCTAAACTTTGTGAGGCCTTAGGCGTAACTTAAACATGAGGCCCCACTCATGCCCGTAATGGTAAAAATAATTAAAGCCATAAAAATTAACTACATAAATTGCATATATTAGGAGCCTTAAAGTGCTGGTGTCAGTGCTCTCTTTCTCAGCACTGGCGTCAGCGTGTTCTCAGTGCTGGTGTCGGGGCACTTCTTCTCAGTGCTCTCTATCTTGGTGCTGGTGCCAGCGCTCTCTATCTCGGTGCTGGTGCCAGCGCTCTCTATCTCGGTGCTGGTGCCAGCGCTCTCTAGCTCAGTGCTGGTGCCAGCGCTGTCTCTATCAGTGCTGTACTTACATAAAGCTCCTTGAACTCCCCCCGGTGTCCAGTGACCCCTACTGGCACACCTCCCCAAATCCCCAAGGGGCACAGGGTTTAGATTTTACTACCCCTTCCACCATCCTGGCACCCTAGGGTGGGTGATGCCAGCCCTGCCAACCAGCATGTTCTGGAGATGGGGGTCCTATCCTTAGGGAAGATGTGGTCCCTAGATAAGATGAGGTCCCTGTCCCCATGGAGGATGATGGGGGGGTGCCTGTCCCCATGGGGAATGATGGGGGTCCCTGTCCCCAGGGGAGATAATGGGGGTCCCTGTCCCCAGGGGAGATGGTGGGGGATTCCCTGTCCCCAAGGGAGATGATGGGTGTTCCCTGTCCCCAGGGGAGATCATAGGGGGGTCCCTGTCCCCAGGGGAGATGATGGGGTCCCTGTTCCCAAGGGGAGATGATGGGGGTCCCTGTCCCCAAGGGGAGATGGTGGGGGGCTCCCTGTCCCCAGGGGAGATGATGGGGTGTCCCTGTTCCTAGGGGAGATGATGGGGGGCCCCTGTCCCCATGGGAGATGATGGGGGACCCTTTCCCTAGGGGAGATGATGGGGGTTCCCTGTCCCCAGGGGAGATGATGTGTGGGGGACATAGGGTCGTCTCACTTACCATGACCACTCTTCCATGGTCACCTGGGCTCCCTCCAGCAGCAGCACAGGCGATCACACCGACCAGCATATCTCCGACTCCAAGGCTAGGGACATCTGTGTGTGACAGGGGGAGAAGGGGGGGCTGGCAAACAAGCCTGCGGTGTCCTCCGGCTCTCATACAGCTGCACCTGTGTGCTTAAAGTTTGCGCGGGAGACGTGTGCAGTGCTCGTGAATGGATGCAGCCGACACAGGGGGCGGAGCTCTGGCTGGGGAGGACTCTGGGCTGAGCGGCGCTGCATAGGGAAGGAGAGAGGAACACGGAGGAGGAGCCGGTGACCGGCTGAACACACGTATAGGAATGTGACACAGAGCTGCTACTCACCCCGTCCTCCAGCCACCAGGACGCTTCTATTTCTACCCACCTCCAGCTCTTTATTTAGGCAAATTTGGTGGTTGCGAGGCCCCTGTGAGTGCGAGGCCTTAGGCGATCGCCTAATTTGCCTAATTAGAGAGCCGCCTCTGCATTCAGGTTCCCCTCTTAATGCTCTCCAGACTACTTCCCAGTCTTCAATCTCTTTGCATTAATCAGAACATATAACATATTTGGTGCCTGATGATGCTAGCACCCATCTCCTGAGCAGTTTATACATAGTATGCTAGATAGCATTGGTGTGTGCAAGTCAGGTAAGAAACACCTGTTCTTGGCCAGCTACAAGACTTGGGATCTTCAGCTACAAAGTGGAGGTGAGCCAGAGATTTGTAAAACAAATAATATATTTAAAAGCCTGTAAAGGTTAGTGGCCCAATAATGTTTATGTACTGTCACCACTACTGAGACACTACAATCAAGTCCATATTTACCATAAGACTATTGTGGGCCATTGCCTAGAGCGACAGTGTTAAAGGGCTAGCTCCAAGCTTCAACATTTATACGTTTTTTTAGCCTTTATCTTTTTTTTGTAGTCCAAAACAGTGAAAATAGTACCACTCAAATGCCCCTCCAAACCTGTATCAGTCAGATCAGCATGTGAAAAGACTAGTACGATACAGAAAGAATGAGCTTGTCAGGCTCAAGAATACTTCAACAATATGGTGGCTGTCTGCACACAGACACTGGCTCCCTGTTGCATAAATGTAAATGAGATGGACAAAAGATGGCTTCAGCTCCTGTTCTCTACCTGTAGAGAATGCCTCAAATGCGTTTTACCATTTTTGGGGTTTAAAGGAGTTGTAAACCCTCAGGAGTTTTCACCTTCATGCATCCTATGCATGAAGGAAAAAAACCTTCTGTGCTGCAGCAGCCCCCCAGAGTCCCCCTTTTTCTTACCTAAACCCTATCGTTCTAGCAACGAGATTGAGCCCAGCATCTCCAGCCGCTGTCTCGGGTCCTTATCGGACAGATTGATGGCAGCGGGAACCATTGGCTCCTGCTGCTGTCAATCAAATTCAGTGACACGGGAGATGGGGTTGGGGCTGAGTCCTGCTGTCTGTGTCAACGCACCCGCACGAGTGCCCCCATGGAAGGCGGCTCTCTGTGAGGGCACTCGATGAGGAGGTGGAGGAGCGCCCCCAGGGGACACCAGAAAAGAAGGATTGGGGCCACAGGTAAGTATAACTTGTTAGTTATTTAAAAAAAGAAAAAAACAAACCTTTACAATCACTTTAATTTTAATGTTTGTGTACTTATAGTGTAAAGGTGGTGTTGCGCTGTCAAATAATAATGTGATCAAGTATTGTGAATAATGGTGAAATAAATATGAACTTATGCAAACATAACGATGATAATATCTACCCACAAACAAAATTGCCAAGTGCCGTACTTAACATACAAATAAAAAATATGCCAACATCATGAAAGTGCAGTGGATAATGTGATATATAACAAATACAAACATCAATAAAATAAACGTCCAACAGACAGACACTAAGGCTCGGTTCACACCTATGCGAATGGGATGAGGGTTTCCCCGCATCCAATTCGAATAGCAGGAGAATGTGACTGGCTCTCTATGGAGCCGGTTCACATATATTTGCAGCAGGTCCGGTGCGAATTGCTGGAAAAACGTGTGCCTTTTTAGGTGTGTTTCAGGTCCGAATTCAGCCCATAATTTGGGCTGAAATCGGACCTGAAACGGTGAACCAGCACGCACCGGACCCCTGTTGAGCGACGGATGCGGCGATAGTGTGAACCAAGCCTAAAGCTCTGATGAATAAAGCACAATGAGTGACTAGTGCCTTCCTCAGTTAGTAATAGTGAATAAAGTGACTGGTGCCTTTTCCTCCCCATTGTGGTGACACCTCTGTACTCTCAAGCCTCTCAGCTTACTGCTGTAAGGTAACAGAATAGAATGGATGGCTCTCTCTTTAGGATCTGTGTGTCTCCACTTGTTTCAAAGGGTCCTACAGAAGTATGTCCACCTTGTAGGTCTTAATGGTGAATGATGCTCCATGGGGATCCCACCCCGATAGTCTCCCCAGTTTTGTTGCATAAGGAAGAATGCTCCGATAGTGTGATAACGTTTAACCGATTTATTATTATAAAAACAGCTGTTGGATTACTCACTTTTCAGTGACCAAAACAAACATAAACTCAACGAGCGGCGAGCTCGTGCTCCCGCATCACTTCCTGTAGCTACGGATCAACTTGCCGGCGCCTGCAGCAGTCAGTATTCTTTCACTTTAAGTGATAGCGCTGGAGAATTATATTTTTTAATTATTATGTACTGACACCATTACTGGGAAACTAGAATCAAGACTGTATTTATCATAGGACACTTGTGGGCAAGTGCCTAGGGTAACAGGTTTAAAGGGGGGTAGCATCAAGCCTCAACATTTATACGTTTTTATAACCTTTACCTTTTTTTTCACTCTTCTGTCCACATTTGGACATTTTTCAGTAAATTCAGCAAGAAATTTGTAGGTCGTCAATAAGAATTAGGGGGCTCCCAATAGTTCAGAAAGCATGAACTCATCTTTACTGTTTCATGAACAGTGGTCTGTACCATTGAAAAGTAACTCTACATCTAGAGCAGACTGAATTTTGCTCCATATGGTATATAGGATTGCAGGCTGCATATCCCCCTCCCCCTTTTTTCCCCAAATAACAATCATAGATAATTAATAGCTTTTAAAAGAAATACACAACTAATTAATTGGAATAATAATGGCTGTGACACTTTTATTGGTTTAATTAAATTACTAATAGAACATTACTTATTAAATTCAATTACACAAATTATAATAATATGAACTCATTTAAATACTTAGTCATAAGAACTCAAGCAAATACTCTAAATCTAATGTAATAACAAAGTCCCCTCTTGATTCAAAGGTGACATACCACATCAAGTGCTTGCAACTTTAGCTGTTTTGCTAATACTGACCAACTGCAATATTGACTTGGCTTGTAGCCCTTTATAAACTGAGCTCCATGCCTTCTGCCACACCTTATTGGACAGTCCTTAGGCCTGGTTCACACCTATGCATTTTTTAGTTTTGCAGAAACACACTACAGTCCATTTAACATAGTTGCCTATGGATGTAGTTCACATCTGTGCATTTTATGTAAAGGGCCAGGGACTTTGTTCTGGTTTTTGGTTCTATAGACTTCAATGGTTTAAAGATGTGACTGAAAAAGTAAGGGGAGGGCAGCTGCAAACCCATGCAAGTGTGTCAAAATAAATTATGCCCTCTTTTACATCCTAGTAGTAGTTTTTACTAAAATAAGCATATGACACTAAGGGTAGAGCCTGTACCTAGGGTACCATGATGTCTAAATCCAGTCCTAATTTAATAATTTGTAAGTAATATACACTATAGAAGTGCAGAATATGGATAAGCTATACAGAATTTTTGCTATTTTAATGGCAGGTTACTTTGTGAAGCATGTGTTCATCTCTACTTCCTGTATCCCAGATAAAGTCAGGCTGTTAATGGAGTATTGTATCTTATTAGTGGCTGTGAGAAACCTCTTATTACTAAAACCTTGTAACGTTGTGTTTTCTGTATCGGAAGGACATACATACAGTGGATATATACATACTTTACATACAGTACATAAATACAGACATACATACATACAGGACATGCAGTATCATATATCATGTGTGTTTTGGAGCAGCTTTCCAAACAGGTAGGAAAAGAGGGATGTAAAAGAACTGACTGCACTACAGCTATGCCTGGAAAATGGCGTCCCTAGGGGGGGCAGAGGGGGCCCAGACCCCCCCCAACATTATGTTGTGCCCCACCATGTGCCCCCCCCAAAAAAAATGTTTACATTTTTTTTTGCATTTTTTGTATTTTGCTCGGGCCGCCGATGGAGTAACACAGTCTCTCCTGAGAGGGAGAGCATCCCCAGTCAGCTCCTGTGGGGGATTCCTCCCCCCTCCCGCTGCTCGCTGACACTGCATAATGCGAGCGCTCATACAACCACAGCCGCCCGATCTGCTCCTTCCCCTGCATCTTCATTGGCACGGAGAAGAGCGAGTTGCAGGAAGGACTCCACGAGCATTTCAGTTACAGAAAAAACAGACTGATTTCTCCCGTCCTTAGGACAGGAGAACCAGCCTGTAAATTCCGAGAGTGGTGACTGCAAGCTGAGCCGAGTGTCAGTCTAGGACACTCTTTCACAGCCCAGCGAGTCCAGCCACCCCCCCTCACTCTCCTCACATAAGAGCAGGGAGGAATACAGCTCCTCCTCCTTCCAGTCCCGCCCACACTATCCCAGCGTGCTGTATCTGAAGAGAGGGGATGTGTGGGTGGGAAATATGAAAATCAGCAGCATTCCTGACTGTGTGTGAATGATGCCTGAGATTCTAGCCTGGACCGTGGGTAAGTGTGTGTACTGCAGACTGCAGTACACTGTAATCACTGAACTACTTTATCTCCATCCCTTCTCTCTCCCATCTGTCTCCCTCCCCCTCTCCTGTTCTTTCAAGACATTCACAATTTACTTTCACTTTCAGTTAGGCAGGTAATATACGGTGCAAATTTCTTTCCTGCATCCACAGATTACAGGAAAGAAACTTGCATGATTCCCCCATCAACAAAGACAGTGCTGACAGGGGAATATCCCTCCTGCCCAGCAATTGTATTCTCCCGACAAACAGTGATTATCACTAGTGGCTATAGCAACCACTAGTGATAATCATAAGAGAATCTGCTCATTAATGGTTCAAATCTCAGCCAGTTCCTGCTGAACCAGCTGAGATTTAAACTGTCTATGGCTGGTCTTAGCTCTTAGGCAGCCCATACATTGATCACTTTTTTTCATTCAACTATTAGGTTGAATGAAAAAAAAAATATATATCAAATTCCCCCATCTACACATTATAGGTTGATGGGGGAATGTTTCCAGTGTGGACCAGTGCTGGAACAACAAGAGTTGCTGTCCTGTCCCGGCTATTAACGGCGCTGGCCTCTGTCTCCATGGCAGTGGCGGCAGCACATTGGATCCCAGTGCTGGCTACTTTATGGGGCTGATGTACAGGAGGGCCAGCACAATTTGTTGTTAGAGATGGGCTGGGCATGTTCAAAATTCCACATGCCAGAGCCTGCCAGGAAGCCCACACTGCACAGCGCTAATCACAGGCAGTGAGACATTTCCCGGACCGCAGCTGCACAGATCAGGAAATGTCTGACTGGCTGTTATTAGCACTGTGGAGTGTCGGCTTCCTGGCGAGATCGGGCATGTGGGATTTCAAACACACCCGAGCCCATCTCTATTGGTTGTAGACAGTTGAGCTCCCTGCAGGTTGCTTGGCAGCAGTGGAGCCTTCTCTGACATGCTGATCGTGATGCAATCCAGGTGATGCTCCTAGTCAAATCCTAGTGTTAAATATCAGTGATTTTATTGATCAAAGCCCACACTTTACAGGCATAGAGCCCACATGGCTGCTGAACATACGGTTGATTATCAGTGTTGTAACTAACGCTGTTTAAATAAACGGTGTTAGGTAACGTAGCCACTTTTTGGGGTAACGAGTAATCTAAATGATTACTCCTCCCCTCATGGCACCGCCGTTCCCATTACTTGGGCGGCGTTACCCTAATTACATCTACTCGTCGCAGCCGCCGCGAGTAGATGTAATGTAACATTAACTAACTGCAAGCCGCCGTCTGCCTACCTGAACAGCGTGTCATTCAGACAGATGGCGGCCATTGCAGTGTTCAAAAGCCGCTCCTCCCGAGTCCTCGTCGCCTGTGATAGGCGGAACACTCAATTTCACAGCAGGCAGTTTTCCGCCTATCACGGACATCCTCTCATCCTCGTCTGTGTTATGAGGATGAGCGGATGTCCGTGATAGGCGGAATACTGAATGCTGGGAAATTGAGTGTTCTGCCTATCACAGACAAGGAGGACAGGAGGAGGCGCGGCTTTTGAATAATGGTTGTAGACAGTTGAGCTCCCTGCAGGTTGCTTGGCAGCAGTGGAGCCTTCTCTGACATGCTGATCGTGATGCAATCCAGGTGATGCTCCTAGTCAAATCCTAGTGTTAAATATCAGTGATTTTATTGATCAAAGCCCACACTTTACAGGCATAGAGCCCACATGGCTGCTGAACATACGGTTGATTATCAGTGTTGTAACTAACGCCGTTTAAATAAACGGCGTTAGGTAACGTAGCCACTTTTTGGGGTAACGAGTAATCTAACTGATTACTCCTCCCCTCATGGCACCGCCGTTCCCATTACTTGGGCGGCGTTACCCTAATTACATCTACTCGCCGTAGCCGCTGCGAGTAGATGTAATGTAACATTAACTAACTGCAAGCCGCCGTCTGCCTACCTGAACAGCGTGTCATTCAGACAGACGGCGGCCATTGCATTGTTCTCAATTTCACAGCAGGCAGTGTTCCGCCTATCACGGACATCCTCTCATCCTTGTCTGTGTTATGAGGATGAGCGGATGTCCGTGATAGGCGGAATACTGAATGCTGGGAAATTGAGTGTTCTGCCTATCACAGATGAGGAGGACTGGAGGAGGCACGGCTTTTGAATAATGGAATGGCCGCCGGGAGTCGGGACGCCGCCAATCTGAGGTACCGTACTGTACACGGGCACAGTGAGACACGGGCGCAGTGAAGCATGGCACAGTGAGACACGGGCACAGTGAGGCATGGGCACAGTGAGGCATTGGGCACAGTGAAGCATTGGGCACAGTGAAGCATGGGAACAGTTAGGCATGGGTACAGTGAAGCACGGGCACAGTGAGGCATTGGGCACAGTGAGGCATTGGGCACAGTGAAGCATGGGCACAGTGAGGCATGGGCACAGTGAGACACGGGCAAAGTGAGGCATTGGGCACAGTAAGGCATTGGGCACAGTGAAGCATGGGCACAGTGAGGCATGGGCACAGTAAAGCACGGGCACAGTGAGGCATGGGCACAGTGAAGCATGGGCACAGTGAGGCATGGGCACAGTGAGGCACGGGCACAGTGAAGCACAAGCACAGTGAGACACGGGCACAGTGAGGCATTGGGCACAGTGAAGCACGAGCACAGTGAGACACAGGCACAGTGAGACACGGGCACAGTGAGGCATGGGGCACAGTGAAGCATGGGCACAGTGAGGCATGGACACAGTGAGGCACAGTGAGGCATGGGCACAGTGAGGCATGGGCACAGTACCAATATTATTTATTGTTATCCCTCCTATTATTTTTATACACTGAAAAAATTACATATATATCATCCTTCTACCGCCCCGCCCCGCCCCCGTGTATATATAATATAACCAATATAGTTACTTTGCTGAGTAACTAATTACTTTTTCAATGTAGTAACTGAGTGAGTAACTCCATTACTTTTTGGAAGAAGTAATTTGTAACTGTAACTAATTACTTTTTTAACGTAAGATGAACAACACTGTTAATTATATATATGTGGTTGTACTCTTGATGCTAATAAATACTGTGTTTATTAGATCTGACTGGGAGCATCACCTGGTGCACATCCCGATCAGCATGTCAACAGAGAAGGTTATACAGCATTACTGCTGCTAGGTGACCAGCTGGGGGCTCGGCTCTCTATAACCAATAGTGGCAGCCTTCCCCTGCATGCACCCATAATGTTACCAGCACTAGGTCCTAATAGACTGCTGCCAAGGAGACAGATGCCAGACCAGAGCTGTCAATAGCAGGGACAGGACAGCTGGGGAACCCCACAGTGGCAGAACACCAGGGCCCGGTGGCAAGACAACTTTTGCAACCCTGATAGTTCTCCCACTGCTTTGGACTCTTATATTTTCTCGGTGGGCTGGTGACATATATCTCTTGTTTTCTGCCACCTTGGGGCCCCAGTATAGTAGGAAGGGAGCTCACTGCAGAACATGTGAAAGGGCCCGTTGTGGGATCAGAGTAAGGGGGCCCCAGGATATATATATATATATATATATATATAAAATTGCATTTTATAGTTGGCCCACCAACTTTTGTCCCCGTCCCCCCATGTGCCCCCCCTAAATATGAAAGCTGGAGATGCCACTGTGCCTGGATGAAAACCTAAACACCTAAGCCAGACAACTATGCTTCTTCTCTTGTGGCTGCATTTGTTTTTAATTTTCCTCCTTTAGTTTCACCTGGTGATCTGGCCAATACCACACTTCCTGTCAAAGAGTGAATCCTCTATATATGAAGAAGCGATGGAGACCAGTGTTGCCAACCATCAGCATTTTTTCTGGCAGTCAGTAAAAAACAGGAAATGGTTTCCTGCCAGTAAAAGTAAAAGGTTGCCAGTAAAAAATATGTCTGTGACGCTCAGCTTGGTCCGGAGCCGGCTGGGACCATCTGAGTGCCTGCTACAGTGTGACCGGGCAGAGCTGGCGAAGGCGGTGCCTGAGCATGTCGTGTCATGTCTGAGCCAAGCAGAGCAGCCAGAGCCTTGTGTGCGGGTCTGCGGTATGGGAGCAAGGCAGGCTGGGACCAGGACCGTCAGTGCTGTTTAGACTGGAATGGACTGAAGGGACCACTTGGCTTGGAGAGAGACTGTCACTGTGACTCAGGAGGGGATGTGTCGTGTCGGTGAGGGGTCATCATCATCTGTGCTGCTGCACACTGCTGTCAGTGTCACTGTGAGAGTCAATTTCATGTGTGTGTGCCGCCCATTCTAATTTCTTGCCCTCCCGAGACCTGTCCCTGATCTACTTATCGTACTTGCTATATCGAAATTAAAATAAGAAATATGTTTTTTGCCTTATTATCTATTTTAAATCATATCGCTAATTGCATATTGTATTTGTTTGTAGACTAAATACTGTAATTTGCACTGAAAACTGTAATTTTGTAACTTTTGGAAATGCCAGTAAAAACTTGTCTGTGCCAGTAAATTTTGGGTGTTGTGTCAGCAATTTCAATCTGGTAGGTCGGCAACACTGATGGAGACACCCTTGGACTGCAGCACTGGCTGAGAGGGTAGTGTTAAGCTGGGTACACACGATTAAAAAATCAGAAGAAAAATTCCGTACGAAGCACGATCTTTCGATTTTCTTATAGTGTGTACACAATTTTCAACATCCGTTTCTGACTTTCCAAATGAAAATTTCTGAAGGGACAAACGACAAATTGTTTGTCGTACGTGAACACAACAAATGATTTTCGTTTAATGGGTACTGTTGTCATAAAGTTTCTGTACAAGAAAAAATCTGAAACGAACGAGTGTGCATGTTTAGAAACTATAAAAAAAAAAAAAAAAAATCATCAGAAACTATAATAAAAAAAAAGCCCTTGTTGTGTGAGACTTTTCATACATTGGTTCCATTCTCGGTTTTATTACAGAATTTTTTTTTTCTTTTGGAATAAGGGTTTTATTATATGATTAAAATCTAACCATTGTAAGCACTCCTCTCGGTGCTAAAGGGGTTCTTTCAACCCTCTAACTTCCACTTTTGCTGCACAGCTTGGGCTGTTAAAGGTGGTTTAAAAACAACAGCAGGATCAACCAATAAAAAAAAGTTAACCACTTCCTGCCCGGCCTATAGAATAAAATGCCGGCTGATTCAGTTATCCTGACTGGGCGTCATATGACGACCAGAAGGATTGTGCGCCTGTTATGCTATATTAATTTGTTAATATAAACTACAGCTTCAGAAGGTGGTCAATATAAGTGTAGTGCACAGACCCCTTTCTTTACCTGCATTAACTTTGGCTCCTCGCAGGAAGAGAGAGGCACACCGCACCACAAGCCCGTACCCTCCTGTGTGAAGAGGTTAAGCGGTGTTGTTGATGGGTCTTCCACAGTCAGACAGCCAGAGAACGTTTCTCACCTCTATATTGAATAAAGACAAGTCCTTGTATCCCCACAGTAACTTTAATGTCCACACCAGCTGCACTCCAACGTAGAGGTTTATTTCTTATAAAACACAATCTCTGACAGAAAAGGTTGGAGGGAGAACAGGACAGCTTAAGATGTGGATAAGGTCCAGGCACAAACGTAACACAATTCACTGCTCCGATTCTCAAGCAGACTCAGCCAATTCGGATAGTCTCCCTAGCTTAGGACTAGCAGCCGAAATGGTACTCGAACTTTACCCAAAGTCTCTGCCACAGACCTGGTGAGCTTGGTCTCTGCCACAGACCTGATGAACTTGATCTCTGCCACAGACCTGATGAACTTGGTCTCTGCCACAGACCTGATGAACTTGATCTCTGCCACAGACCTGATGAACTTGGTCTCTGCCACAGACCTGATGAACTTGGTCTCTGCCACAGACCTGGTGAACTTGGCCTCTATTAAGGAGAAGACATCCCTCCAGAGAGTTACCGGGACCCTTCCTTCACTGTGACTTCTGCACCAGTCCTTTGGAATGGTTCCTCCCCCAGCCTCCTCATCTAGGATACGGGTCCCCTCGCAAGGCGGCACCCTGAGATTCCTCGATCCCCGGTAGGCTTCAGCCGAAGATGCTGAGCCCAGGCCTCTGCTGCAGCCCCAGGACTAAAGGTTCCTGGGACTGATCCACCGATCTCCAAAGGTGCCCAGGGCGGACAGGAACACACTCCCTGGGGTAGGACCCCCGACAACGAACCGCAGACCCGCCCCTGGGCTAAAGGTGCCCAGGGCAGACAGGAACGAGAACCCCAACAGGCAGCGTCTGGCCCTTTATATCCTCTCCCAGCATGCACAGCAGGTAGACCACACCCACTGTATGGTTGCCGAGAGGGGACACACAAGGCACAGCACTGTATCAGCAGTTCAACCCTGGCCCACCATGGCAACGCCACCCGCAGGCCACAGGGAACTGTACACCAACACTCTACCTATGGACAAAAATGGTTGCCAGAACTCTAACAATTAGGGTGTTTGGGCATAAACTACCACCCAACACATCCCCTAAATTTAGCACCCCGCTACATAAGTTACCTCAGTGTCTTTCTATAAGGCTGGTTATACATGAGTCATTTTTTTTTTCATTCAACCAGCAGGTTCTCTCATCCACACACTCGATATGGATGGGAGAATTCCTCCCGCTGAGCTATTGTATTGTGACGATGGGGAGACGTCTCTGCCATCAGAATACACTCATCAGCATCGCCGGCTATAGCAGAGAGAAAATTTTCCAACCTGGCAGATTGTACACAAGTCAATCAATAGATGCACAACCAGCCTGCTCATACATGGATCAAAATTTGGCTAATCCCTGCTGAACTAGCTGAATTTCGATCCATGTATGGATGGCCTTACAGTACTTTCATCAAATGTTCATATTGATTAGGTAGGGTGGACATTGGAACAATGCTTTGTTGACTTTAATGAGTAGTTTTTCCAAAAACTTTCTTTATATAGGCATAGCGAGCAGATGGCATGAGTAAAAGACACAGTATTGTTAGTACAGCAACAATGTTTACACTATTCTATAAATTGTAGACAGTTCTAGATAGTAGAAGTGGTTGTAAACACTAAAGTTTTTTTTTTATCTTAATGCATTCTTTACTGCCTGTTACACCCCCCCTCCCCCCAACACTTACCTAAGACCTTTATCCAGCGCTGTGCCCAGCTGTAAGTCTTCTCTTTCCTCTTCTTGGTCTGACAGCCATTGGTTCCTGCTGCTGTCAATCAAATCCTATGAGAAGAGAGTGGGGGCCGGGCTGAACTGCACAGTGTGTGTCTAGGGACACACACAGCCTGGCTCGAGAGCACGCCTGCCCATCTGCCCCATAGCAAGTGGCTTAATATGGGGACTGACACAGAAGAAGGAGAGTGGGGGAACAGTGGGGGACCCCAGAAGAGCAGAATACCATTGCACTGAGCAGGTAAGTATCAACCTGTTTGTTATACTAATAATAATAAAACAAAAATACTTTACAATTGCTTTAATATGGCACTACACTAATCAGTGTGAATCCTTACACTATGGTATTTTTTTACTTTGCAACAAACAACTAATAAATTTAGTATTGTACTGTATATGCAGTCTTTAACCTGATCTCTGCTGAGCTATGCCATGCTATTTATATTTCTACTTGTAGTAGCCAAACCGATTTTAGTATTTTTAACATGCACAACACAGCCTTGAAAGTTTGCGACATACCTGTATCTCACCAAACCACATATTCTTTAACTACTTGCTGACCGCTGCACGAACATTTACGTCGACTGAATGGCACGGACAGGCAAATGGGCGCACAGGTACATCCCCTTTAATTTGCCGCCATGTGGTCGCGAGCGCGCACGCCGGCGGCGGCACGCTCGCGACCCTGCCGCAAGCTCCATGACCATGCTCGCGGGACCCACAGACTCGATGTCCGCCGGTGTCTTACGATTGTGTCACAGAGCTGAAGAACGGGGAGATGTTAGTGTAAACACAACATCTCCCCATTCTGCCTAGTGACATGTCACAGATTGTCTGTCATCGGGAACAGCGATCAGTGAAGTGTCACGGCAGGCCACACCCCCTAACAGTAAGAATCATTTCCTAGGTCACACTTAACCCCTTCAGCGCCCCCTACAGGTTAACCCCTTCACTGCCAGTGTCATTTTTACAGCCATCAGTGCATTTTTATAGCACTGATTGCTGTAAAAATGACAATGGTCCCAAAATGGTGTCAAAAGTGTTCGATGTGTCCGCCATAATGTCACAGTCACAATAAAAATCGCTGATCGCCGCCATTACTAGTAAAAAAAAAAATTATTAATAAAAATGCCATAAAACTATCCCCTATTTTGTAGACGCTATAACTTTTGCGAAAACCAATCAATAAAGGCTTATTGCAATTTTTTTTACCAAAAATATGTAGAAGAATACGTATCGGCCTAAACTGAGAAAAAAACATTTTTTTATATATATTTTTTGGGGATATTTAATATAGCAAAAAGTTAAAAATATTGCATTTTTTTCAAAATTGTCGCTCTATTTTTTTTTATAGCGCAAAAAATAAAAACCGCAGAGGTGATCAAATACCACCAAAAGAAAGCTCTATTTGTGGGAAAAAAAGGACATTCATTTTGTTTGGGAGCCAAGTCGCACGACCGCGCATTTGTCAGTTAAAGTGACGCAGTGCCGAATCGCAAAAAAGTGGCCTGGTCTTTTGGCCAGTGAAATGGTCTGGGGCTGAAGCGGTTAAGTTCAAAACCTACAGCGTTAAGCGATGGTATTGTTAATTTTGTACGTTCCATGGTAATTACATAAATGCTTATCAAAATTTCATTTTATATAAAGATTTCACTGAAATGTAGATCAGTGCACACAAGCACAGCATAATTGCCAACATTTTTTACTAAATTTAAAAGATAACACTGTTATGCCGCGTACACACGGCCGTTTTTAATGTCATTGAAAAAAACGAAGTTTTTCTCGACATGATTCTTCTCAAGCCTGCCTTGCCTACACACTATCGTGAAAAAAATGCTCGAGCAAATCGCGGTGACGTACAACGCGTACGAAGGCACTATAAAGGGGAAGTTCCATTCGAATGGCGCCACCCTTTGGGACGCTTTTGCTGATCCTCGTGTTAATAAAGTTTGGTGAGAGACGATTTGCGCTTTTCAGTCTTCGTGCTTTTCAGTCTGTAGCGATACCTCCAACTAAGGAGGCCGCAGAATTAGATTTGGGCCCTGAGTGCAGCTCCACCAACCCCCGGCAATAGGCTCTACCCCCTTCTGGCACAGCTAGTACTAACAATCAATGATATATCCTATGCAATAGAATAACTAAGCAAGGACACAGTAATGAATTGTAATAGGTAAAGTGTTTTACTCATTTTCTCAATATGGATAAAGGGGTAACAGTAATCACAGCTCGAGAGAATCACTCCTAAGGGCAGCGTCCTGCCACTCTAACACACTATATAGTAACACACGCTACAGGTGCGCCATACGGGCGACCGTTAACTAAGTGCCCTATGGCGCAGTAATCAAACACGGTAGAATCCCCACCAGGCCTGGTTCTAATATTTAACTTAGTCCTTCTTTCTTCACCGGCAGGTCTGTAATGGTGGTGCACTTTAAACAGAGTATAACTTTGTAATCCAAGGGGTATAGAACTTGGTTAAATAAAGCCGCAGGCTCAGTTCTGACAAGGCTCTTCAATAGGGGTATGAAAATAACTTGTAGGCCACGGCAGTCTATAGGCCTATATACAGTAACAGTATCTTAGCTGGGCTTATGCCCTCTCACCCGCCGGACTACGGATCCAGTCCGGGAAACCTCCACCGGCCGTGTCACACGAACTCGATCTCTCCAACGATCGGGCCCCCGATCCGACAAGGCTGTAGCGCACAAAGTCAGATGCCACCCAGGCTCGCAGAGGGGGGTGGAAGGCTCTTTGGTGCAGAGCAAGGCCTCAGGCTTCAGGCCTTGCACTCCGACACATCCGCACAGGAGGATCCGTCTGTGAAGTCTCGTGTCCCAAAGAGGCCGAGCCCGGCCTCGCCTCCTCCTTTTATAACCCCTCCCATGAGTTTCTGCGGTGGAACATGTGAAGAATGGGGTTATGGGTAATGTAGTTTCTTCCCAATATAGGGGAATACCCCGCTACACACTCCCCCCACTTAAACTCTTTGGTCCCCAAAGATAAATTTTAACAACAACTATATATAACACTGGACAATTCTGAAAACGATGTTGGGATAGGGGATTCCCACCATAACTGAGGGGTAGAATTCCCTTGCCCACAGGTCACATTATCATGGGTGGCCTGCCTAACTGTGCCAGAGAGTGAGCTGGGGTTGCCCTCCACCAAATGGACAGTGGAGGGATCCGGAATCTCAGCATTTCTCCTAGCAGTGACTACAGAGTCTTCCGAACTGTTCCCCATCTGAGGGTAGGTCAGCTTCTTAGGAGGTCGAATGACTCTTCGAGCTCTTTGCTCTCCTGGAATCTCTGGCTCTGGCGCCACAGGCTCCTCTTCCTCGGAGCAACTATCATGGGCATCTTCCCAGTAATCTGCTGAAGGACTAAAGGGGATGAACTCTGTAGCCTCTGGGTTCAGTGTTTCATCTGTGGTATCTTGGGTGACTGGAAGATCTATGATAGAAGTTCCTGGAGTTGGGGAAGACCACAGCCAATCAAGCTCTCCCTCTTCATCTCCACTAAGTTGGGAGGCTTCTCCATTTTCAGCTCGGGAGGTCTGTGACCGAGTGTTCGGACTAGGAGTATCCAAGATAGAGGCCGGTGCAGGGGAGTCTCCCACGGAAGGTATTCTAACTGCCTCCGCAAGTGGGAGCAGGTGGTTTCGATGCCATGTCTTCAGTGGGCCTACCTTTCCCTCTGGCTTCACCTTGTAGACAGGTAGGCCCGGCAACTTCCTGCAGATGACATAGGGTTCAGATCTCCATCTGTCTGCAAGTTTGTGCTTTCCGGGGACTCCCAGATTGCGCAACAGTACTCGATCCCCGGGCTGTAGGTCTTGTACCCAGACCTTCAAGTCGAAATTTATTTTATTCCGAGCTCCCCTTTGATCTGAGGCCGCTTGAGCTTGTTCATAGGCTACTTTCAGGCTGTGTCTGAGCCTTCTCACATATCCTTTGTGGGATGTGGCTGAGGAATGGTCCAGTGAGGTGCCAAAAGCCAGGTCCACCGGTAGTCTCGCTTCTCTCCCAAACATGAGTCGATATGGGGAGTAGCCTGTAGCATCACTGATGGTGCAGTTGTAAGCATGTACTATGGCTGCTATGTGTTTGCTCCAATGTTGCTTTTTCTCGCTTTCCAGAGTCCCCAACATGTTGAGCAAGGTTCGGTTGAACCTTTCCGGCTGAGCATCTCCCTGAGGATGGTAAGGTGTAGTTCGAGTCTTCTTAATTCCCAAAGAATCCAAGAGCTTCCGGATCAGCTTACTCTCGAAGTCCCTCCCTTGGTCTGAATGGAGTCTCTGTGGCAGCCCATAATGGACAAAGTACTTCTCCATAAGTACCTTGGCCACGGTGGAGGCCTTCTGATCTTTGGTGGGGAAAGCCTGGGCATACCGGGTGAAATGGTCGGTTATCACCAGAACATTTCCTAGTCCACTCAGGTCGGGTTCGAGGCAGAGAAAGTCAATGCACACCAGGTCCATGGGCCCTTGGCTCTGTAGATGGCCCATTGGGGCAGCTTGATGGGGCAAAGTCTTCCTCTGGATGCATCGCGCACATGAGTGGCAGTACTCCTCTACCTCTGCCCTCATGCAGGGCCAATAGAACCGACTTCTGACAAGTTGAAAGGTCCTTTCAGCCCCTAGGTGGCCATGATTGTCATGCAGGGCAATCAGAACAGTCTCCCGATGTTTCTCTGGGAGGAACAGCTGCCACTTATCTTCTGAGTCATCAGAGGGGCCCCTTCGGTAGACCACTCCCTGATGTAACTGCAACCTATCCCACTCCTTCCTCAGCAGGCGAGCTTCTTTTGAAGGTTGACGCATGAGTCTGTTTGGATCCTGATTTTGCAAGGCCTCCAGGACCAATCTCCCCATGGGGTCTTCCAATTGGTCACACCTCAATTCCTTCTTGGACAGTCTTGGTAGGTTGTCCTCTTCCAATTGAGCTACTCCACAGTAGTGTTTGGGGACTCCCACCGTGGTAACTCCTATTTCCTCTGCTCTGGAGCCTCCTCGGGCTTGGAATTCAGCTCCTTGACAAAGGGCCCGCACCCCGTCCGGTGCCACTTGGGTCCAATCTTCTATTTCAATGGTGGGGGAATGAGATCTCCTGGACAGAGCGTCTGCGTCTCGATTCCCCTCTCCTGGTCTATACTTAAGGCTGAAGTTGAATCCAGACAGTGCGGCCAGCCACCTGTGTCCAGTGGCGTCCAGCTTGGCCGTGGTGAACAGGTAGGTAAGGGGGTTGTTGTCGGTCTTCACAGTGAACTCCGCTCCATACAGGTAGTCTTTGAGCTTGTCTACTACCGCCCACTTGAGGGCCAGGAACTCCAGCTTGTGCGTGGGGTAGTTCTTCTCAGAGGGGGTCAGGCTCCTACTCACATAGGCAACAGGCCGCAATTGCCCCTCATGTTCTTGGTAAAGTACTCCTCCCAGACCGTCATGACTAGCATCCACGTGCAGTTCATAGGGTTTGGTTGGGTCTGCGTAGGCCAAGACTGGTGCAGTGGTCAGGCTCCTCTTCAATTCCTGGAAAGCCTCTTCACACTTCTGATTCCACTGATCTCTGATGGACTCTCCTGGCCTCCTGGGCCCCGAGCCATCCTCTTCTCCTTCAGTCTTGAGCAACTCATTCAATGGTCTAGCAGTTCGGGCAAATCCCTCCACAAACCTCCTGTAGTAGGAGCAGAAGCCCAAGAAGGATCTGAGTTCTGTTACTGTGGTGGGCCGTGGCCAGGAGGTAACTGCCTCCAATTTCTCAGGGTCTGTGGCCACCCCTTCTTCAGACACTATGTGCCCCAGATAGTTCACAGAAGACTGGTAGAACCGACACTTCTCAGGCGAAAGCTTAAGTCCTTCCTCACTGAGTCTTCTCAACACTTTTTCCAGCCTCTCTTCATGTTCCTCCAAGGTTCTCCCAAAGACAATGACATCGTCCAGGTATACAAGGACTTCGATCAAGTTCATGTCCCCTACTGTCTTCTCCATGAGGCGTTGGAAAGTAGCTGGGGCTCCAGACAGACCTTGGGGCATCCGGTCGAATTCAAAGAACCCCACTGGGGTTATGAAAGCTGTCTTCTCCTTGTCTGCTGGGTGCATCGGAATCTGATAGTACCCACTCTTGAGATCCATAACGCTGAACCATTTGGCTCCAGACAAGCTCTGTAGGGCATCCTCTATCCTCGGCGTGGTGTATTGGTCAGGTATGGTTCTCCTGTTGAGAGTCCTGTAGTCGATACAGAGCCTCAATGATCCATTCTTCTTTCGGACCACCACTATGGGAGAGTTATAGGGGCTTCTGGACTCCCGTATCACACCAGTCCTCTTGAGTTCTGCAAGTTGTTCCCTCAGATCCTCCAGATCTGCTAGCGGGACCCGCCTGACCCTCTCTCGGAAAGGCTTATCTTCCTGGAGGCGGATCCGATGGGTGGCACTCCTTGCACACCCCACATCAAACTCATCCTTAGAGAAGATCTTCTGCCATCTATTCAACTGGGCCTTGGCTCTCTCTTTCCAAGCCCTGGACAGATTCGGGTTTTCCATGGTCAGCTTCTCCCAAACATCCCCTCCTCCACCTGTCCTCTTCACTTCTGACAGGGTAACAGGGGCCGCCGGGCTCACCTGGCCTAGCAACATTCTGGCTGGGATTTCCATGGGGTCTTTG
The DNA here is from genome assembly GCA_029206835.1 of Rana muscosa. Lineage (NCBI taxonomy): Eukaryota > Metazoa > Chordata > Amphibia > Anura > Ranidae > Rana > Rana muscosa. The sequence continues at coordinate 795,242,467 of CM055118.1, forward strand.
GTAGTATTCCTAACACTCACTGGAACTCTATAATGGGCCTTCTTCAGGACCTTCAGCGGAATCACTTCCGGTATCACCTCCAGGCCTGAAGACTCACCCCTTGGGTCTGACTCCAGCATGACAAAGGGACCAGGCTGCTCCCAAGTAAGCTTCACAGTGGCCCTGAGACAGGTTACTTCACCGGGCTGCAACACTACCCCTTCTCTTCCAAGTCTCCACACCTTCCCTATCTCCTCTCCAGGGGTCTCCCGCTCTTGGACCAGCCGTTGGTAAGCTGTCTTCAGCATGGGATGGATCTTGGTAGCTGCTTGTCTTTCTTCTGTCACGAGAGGGGTCAGGAGTCTTCGGACCAGGTCCGTGTTCGTCCCTATTATAAGGGAATTCTTGTTGGCTCCAGGCGGCCTAGGGCACACAACTGCCAGGGTGTCAAACACTTCGGCCTTCCCAGCCACGGATGGGTCAAAGGTCATTTTGATGGGAAGGTAGCCGTCGTAAGGGAAACTCTGGGTTCCAATTCCCCATATTTACAGCTCTTCTATCTTCTGGATAGGCAGATGACTCAGGTGCCTGTCGTAGAAGTCCCGGTATAGTAGGGTCACTTGTGCCCCGGTATCCAGGAGGCCCCTGGTGTAGACTCCCTCCACTTGAATGGGCACTATAGGGGATGGGCCTACCAGCTTCTCTGGATATGGTCCGGCAGGAGCCGCCTTCTTCAGACCTTTTCCCTTTGGACTCTCTCTTGTCCTATTCCCTTTGGACTTGAACCTTTCTTGAGCCTGGTATGCACTGACTTCCCTCCTTTTAATGGGTGTAGGAACCCGCTGAGGGGTACTATTATTTTTCTTGGGTGGGCACACCCTTTGGGGAGTGCTGTGCCTCTCCTGAGGGGTCTCCCCCCTTTCTCCTGGAGTATAGCTTTGTTGAGGGGTATTGCGTTTCCCCTTTGGTGTTCTATCTCTCTTTTTGTTTTTCTTCGCATTCAGCTTGGAGTTTACTGAAGATGATGGGCACCTGGTTGACTCCTTCACCGGGGCCCTCTGGAGTTTCCCGCCGGCTTGCGGTTGTCTGGTCTCTTCTTCTTCGGACTAGAACATGTGGCTGCAATGTGGCCAACTCCCCCACAGTTGAAGCAGACTATATCTCCCCATTCTTGTAAAGGTTCGGGTGCTGAGGCAATCGGGAACAATTCCTTCCTTGGACTTTCCTTCTTGGGACACTCTGTGTCTTTTGCTATCAGAGAGGTCAATATCTCTAACACCTTGGACATCTGAGTTTTTAGGGTGTCTATCTCCGCCTCTCTTTCAGGGGTCATTACTGGATTGACCAGCACCTGTGCGGGTACAACACTTGTCTTATCCTTCTGCTGGTCCTGTTGCAGCGCCTCCTCATCTCTGATGATTTTTATTAAATCAGCATAAGTCAGCAACATTCCTCCTCCCAAGGTTTTCAGGTGCAGCCAGACTGGATCGGAGCGTAGCGCTCCCTTTAAGACTTGCTTCATTCTTGCCCCATCGGCATCTTGGGGCTTCATCCCTTTCTTTAACACAATCTTGCACAGCAGCCTGTTTAGCCTTCTGACATACTCGGAAAGTTTCTCCTCCGGTTTTTGGAAAGTGTGTTCAAACTGGTAGACCATCTCTGTCACCTTGTCTAATTGACCAAACTCTTCCTGCAGCATAGCTAGACAGTCCTGCGCCGTGCACCCTGCATTCCCAAACCGGAAACTTTTCACTGCTTCTGCTGCTGCACCTTTAAGGCTTTCTAACACTCGCTGCCTCTTCTGTGCTTCCGGCACCTCCCATGCCTCCACCGCCTGTAATGCCTGCTCCACCCAGGTATCAAAATCTTCTTCCCCTGCCGGGACAGGGAGCTTCCCTGAGAATATTTTTAGTCTCCGGTAGCTAGTTTCCACATGCACCGTACTCGTCTTCTGACATTTGGCTAGCAAATCCCCTATTGCATTTATCAGTTCTGGTGATATAGCAGTGGCCGGTGCAGGTGCCACCGGGGGTGTCGCCCTGTCTTCTCTTTCAGGTGGAGTTCGGGCCGCAGCCTGTGGCGATCCCGTAGGGGATGGTTCCCTTTCTACAGTTATTGCGTGCGCCAGCCTAAATGTTCTGTTGTCTGGCGTCCGCAGACACTTGTGCTTACAAGCCTCTGGCATCCCGTCCCAATATTCCACTAATGCGTATTGATATGAGATGTTTGGGTCTGTCTTCATGTCTATCACCCACGGTGTGTGATCTGGGGACACTGAACTCATTAGTTCCTCTACCGTCTCACTTGACCATTTCTCCCCAGGGAGGCTAATGGCTATCGACTGTTTTGGCTCTGTATTAGCGGCTTTGCACCACTCTTCTACCGCTCTTGGATCCATGGGGTCCATGCCGGCACTTCTGGCGTTCGCTTGCTGCATCAGGATCCCGGACGAGAACCCCACGTGTAGCGAGACCTCCAACTAAGGAGGCCGCAGAATTAGATTTGGGCCCTGAGTGCAGCTCCGCCAACCCCCGGCAATAGGCTCTACCCCCTTCTGGCACAGCTAGTACTAACAATCAATGATATATCCTATGCAATAGAATAACTAAGCAAGGACACAGTAATGAATTGTAATAGGTAAAGTGTTTTACTCATTTTCTCAATATGGATAAAGGGGTAACAGTAATCACAGCTCGAGAGAATCACTCCTAAGGGCAGCGTCCTGCCACTCTAACACACTATATAGTAACACACGCTACAGGTGCGCCATACGGGCGACCGTTAACTAAGTGCCCTATGGCGCAGTAATTAAACACGCTAGAATCCCCACCAGGCCTGGTTCTAATATTTAACTTAGTCCTTCTTTCTTCACCGGCAGGTCTGTAATGGTGGTGCACTTTAAACAGAGTATAACTTTGTAATCCAAGGGGTATAGAACTTGGTTAAATAAAGCCGCAGGCTCAGTTCTGACAAGGCTCTTCAATAGGGGTATGAAAATAACTTGTAGGCCACGGCAGTCTATAGGCCTATATACAGTAACAGTATCTTAGCTGGGCTTATGCCCTCTCACCCGCCGGACTACGGATCCAGTCCGGGAAACCTCCACCGGCCGTGTCACACACACTCGATCTCTCCAACGATCGGGCCCCCGATCCGACAAGGCTGTAGCGCACAAAGTCAGATGCCACCCAGGCTCGCAGAGGGGGGTGGAAGGCTCTTTGGTGCAGAGCAAGGCCTCAGGCTTCAGGCCTTGCACTCCGACACATCCGCACAGGAGGATCCGTCTGTGAAGTCTCGTGTCCCAAAGAGGCCGAGCCCGGCCTCGCCTCCTCCTTTTATAACCCCTCCCATGAGTCTCTGCGTTGGAACATGTGAAGAATGGGGTTATGGGTAACGTAGTTTCTTCCCAATATAGGGGAGTACCCCGCTACAAGTCCGTTACAGCGTGACGAATGTGCTATCTCCATTACAAACGCTAGTTTTACCAGAACGAGCGCTCCCGTCTCATACTTAATTCTGAGCATGCATGTTTTTTTTTTCTCCTCGTAACGGCATACACACTACCGTTTTTCACGACGTTAAAAAGAACAACGTGAAAAACGACGTGAAAAAATAGAGCAGGTTCTAATTTTTTTCAGGCCATTTTTCATGTCGTTAAAAATGCTCTGGAGCCCACATCATGAAAAACGGTCGTGTGTACGCGGCATAACACTCTAGTAAATTACTTTTTTTTTTTTTTTTAAATGCTGGAAACTTTTTAACACCTATAAAACTGCTTCTCTTTAATATCACTAGCAACAGTAACCAAAATAATATCACTAACATATCTTACTTCCCTTTCCTCTAGTTCCTGTATCTGTAATACCTGCTCTTTAAATCCCTGTATCTACATCCATGACCTTTATTTTATAACACCTTAACTTTCCTAGGCCTCACTAAACATAGCTGACTCACTCCGACCTGACACCGCTGTTCTTGGGACAGGCATTCATGTCTAAGCGCTATTCATTTCATCCTCTTTCCTGTCCTTTCAGGTTCTGCACACATATTTTCTGCTTCTCACTTTTCAACTACAGTGATCTATTGACCTTCTGGCCCAATTACTTTGATGATCATGGATCACTATTTTGCATGGCTCCTTCAATTCCTCTCTACTGTCATCCCTACAATAATCATGGGTCATTTGACATCGCTGTTGGTACTAATACTCTTGCAAGTAAACTCTCCTTATTCAGCTTCTCCTTTGGCCTCACGCAATGGACTTCAGCTTCTCTTAACAACGATGGTTGAACAGTTGACCTCATCTTCACTTGGCCCTGCTCTACATCAGATTTTTGACACTCTCTGACTATAGTTTCCTAACATGTACCTTCATAAACATCCTTACTTTAGTCTCTCCTGCACAAAAGTACCTACACATAGAAATGTTAATGATTGAGAACTTTACTCCTACTATTTGACTCTGCAGTCTTCTCTACTATGTTCTTCTCCACTGATCCCTGAGAGACCAGTCATTACTTGAAATAATAACCTTGTCCTTGGAGTCACCACTTACCAATGTCTAACCTTGCTATACAAACTGTCAACACTGGCAGACCAAATATACTACAATGTTAAAGAGGCATTTCCTGTGGTAGAACAGCACGTGGGAATAAACAATAGAGCAAAACACCAAACAGGATTTCCTGATATACAAACATACTCTGCGGGAGTTTTATCTGCTAAGTAATCATACCACACAGTCCCTAGGTCCAAAGTAGCCCTAAAGTAAATTCCTTACCCTGCTGTGGACCAACCTATGGTACATATCATATATAGACTGCCATAAATTTTAATGAAATAAATGACATTATTAAAAATAGTCACTCCAAAAGGTTATCTACCTTTATTTAAAATTTCCATTTAGTAGCTTTCCATCTTGATTACCTAATGTTCCTCATTACTCATTTTTAACAACCCTTTTTAACCTTTCCCTTTACTTCCTTAGTCACTCAGACATGCAGACATAACATTAATGTTCTTCTTCTACACTCTCCCTGTTTAAGGCTGAATGCACACCTATGCATTTCCCCCCCAAATGCGCTCTCCATTTAAATCAATAGAAACGCGTCAAAATGCATGTTTGCACTCACCGATGTAGTTTAAAGCAGACCTTCAGTCATTTTTTAATCTTTCCATCTATTAAATCTTCTGCCCTGGTTGTATTAACTTTGGATAGTAAAACATTGTTTTTTCTGCCAGTAAATACCTTATACAGCCCACTTCCTCTTTCTTGTCTGGTCATTAGCCTAGGCTTATGACATCACGCACAGCTTTCTCTCTCTCTCTGGTAAGAGTTTGCCAGTGAGTCATAAGTGGGCCAATGAGAGCTTCAGAGCTGGAGGTGTGTGTCTGTGTAAATCCAGGAAGTGAACAGGCAGCAGCTGCCCACAGTTAAAATGGATGCAGCCAGACTTAGTGGAGGGAGATTTTTGCAGCATATTTGGCAAGTACAGAATCACAGTATATATAAAATAATATGCAAAGTGGTTGGAGGAAAGCTTCAGAATGGCAAAGATGTTTTCATTACAAATTATGTAAGCAGACTGTAATTCCTCTTTAACCACTTAAGCCCCGGACCAATATGCAGCATAAGGACAAGGCCCCTTTTTGCGATTCGGCACTGCGTCGCTTTAACTGACAATTGCGCGGTCATGCGACTTGGCTCCCAAACAAAATTGGCGTCCTTTCTTTCCCACAAATAGAGCTTTCTTTTGGTGGTATTTGATCACCTCTGCGGTTTTAATTTTTTTGCGCTATAAACAAAAATAGAGCGACAATTTTGGAAAAAAAATGACATCTTTTTTACTTTTTGCTATAATAAATATCCCCCAAAAATATATAAAAAAAACATTTTTTTCCTCAGTTTAGGCCGATACGTATTCTTCTACATTTTTGTTGGTAAAAAATCAGCGTTTATTGATTGGTTTGCGCAAAAGTTATAGCGTTTACAAAATAGGGGGTAGTTTTATGGCATTTTTATAAAAAAAAATTTTTTTACTAGTAATGGCGGTGATCAGTGATTTTTTTCGTGACTGCGACATTATGGCGGACACATCGGACACTTTTGACACATTTTTGGGACCATTGTCATTTTCACAGCGATCAGTGCTATAAAAATGCACTGGTTACTGTGAAAATTACACTGGCAGTGAAGGGGTTAACCACTAGGTGGCGCTGTAGGGGTTAAGTGTTCCCTAAGAAGTGATTCTTATTGTAGGGGGCGTGGCTACACGTTACATGTCACTGATCGTCTGTTCCGATGACAGGGAACAGACGATCACTGACATGCCACGGAGAAGAATGGGGAAAGGTTTGTTTACACTCACCTCTCCCCGTTCTTCAGCTCTGTGACCCGATTGCGGGACACCGGTGTCGATCGGGTCAGCGGGTCCAGCGGGCACGGTCACGGAGCTCAGGACCGGGTCGCGAGCGCGCCACCGGTGGTGCACGCACGACCCACGGCTGGGCTCTTAAAGGGCAACGTACCTGTACGTTGATGTGCCCAGCCGTGCCATTCTGCCGACGTATATCGGCGTGAGGTGGTCCTTAAGTGGTTAACATGTGCTGTCATGCATTATAAATGTGGGTTGTATTGAATGTCAACGTGCATCTCAGCAGGCATTAATATGCATTAAATGGCATCATAATGCTTAATGACACATGTATTACTGCATGCGTTTTTTATGTGCTTCCATTTATTTCAATGGAAAATGCATCAAACCAAAATGCATAGAAGTGAATTCAGCCTAACCTCCTTTCTTCTTGCTAGAATTGCTGAAATGTCTCTTTTCTAAATTTCCTGTTTGATTAATAAGGATTATAAGAAAGTCATTGTAGTGAACTGTTTCTGATCGACCAAATGCAATGTCCATATTCATTCTTCTTGATTTTTCTTTAGCTTCAACACTCTTAACAGTTTAAAGTGTCACTAAACCCACATCATTAAAAACTATCAATAATTGGTGTATTACATGTTGTTCATACTCACTCAGTCACTATGAGATTCATTTTCTGTATTAAGCAAAAAACTTGGTTGATCATGCTTTTCTTTATCTCTCCCTTCTATCCGTGTCCCCAATGCAGTTGGGGATTTTTCAGAGAAGCGTTGGCAGCTAGTGCACATGCTCAGTTTTCAGTGAGTTTTTATGCTGAGCATTTCCCCCCTATCTGAGCAGCTTATGTTACCACACATGTGGGCGTATACACAGTGGTAGATTACAGTCCACTCCCTCCATCCTCCATGCTCATTAACCAGCTAAACACAATAAGGGTGGGATATTTTATCTTGATTGACGGAGGCTGCGACGGGAGTCACTTTAGGGGCATAGGGTGACTGAGAAAATATATCTTGGACAACTTCAAATGGGACAGTAATATTCATTAACAATATCTCTCAAGAAATATGAAGATGTTATCCCCTGTGTACTGTGAGGTCTATGCCCAGGAAGTATAACTCCTAATATGGGCATCCCAGGAAGTCAAGGTAACAGACTATTGCTTAACGAGGCTGATAATGTCAACTCCAGCCACCTGTCTGTCTGTTGTAATGTAAATGGTGTCTAGGATGGCTTCTGAGGATCTTTCATTGTGGCTTGTGCTAATTGACCCTGTAATTGTGTGAAGGAGATCTGTGATAATGTGTATTGTAGTTTAGGAGACAGCCAGGCTAGGAAACTCAAAGGTCATGTCTCTGAGTCATCTTGGCTGCTTAAAGAGATTAGGTAATTAGCTCATGTTAATTAGGTCTGGTCACAGGTGTATTTTCAGAGTAATATGATGCACCTCCTCTTTTACTGTATATAAGCCTGTAGTTTTTCAATAAAGATTGTCATTCCTGCTTGAACCTCAAGACAGAGCTTTGTTTCGTATTTGGGGGAGAATTATTCATATGGGTATCATGTTCGCCTGACTGGAGTGTCGGTAGCTGCCTTGGTGTTCGGAAAAGGAATGTCCTAAACGGCTTTAACCCCTTTCATACTCGGGGTGCCGTTACAGAGGCTTCACCTCCCTGTTATTCTAAGACACAGGCTGGAGGGGCGTGACACAGCCTGTGAATGGCAGAAATCCACCCACACCATGTTATTGCCAAAATATAATAAAGATTTGATTTCAAATATATATTTGTATGACAATTTACAACAGTTTATTAATATTAATTATTTCTTTTTATGCTGTATTTTGAAGATTGATGTTTGTTTTTGTGTTTGTTGACATGTGACCAGCAGCAAAGGACTAGAAGCTCCTCCTGCTTATTTTCCCTGCAGACAGGCTGGGAAAGAGCTGGGTCATGTGACAGCTATATATTGATTAGGAAAAAGGTACTTAGATGTTTTATTTTTTATTTTGTTTAATTAAAATAATTACAGTACCATCATCCACATACAGATAGAGAAGGGGTAATGTAAATTAAACAGTGTGTGTTTAGTATCACCTTAAAAATACTTAAACTATTTTCCTTTTTACATCCCCCCTGCACGTATTTTTTCTGTAAAACTGTATATAGTCATCATCTGAAATCTATTTATATATTATAATACCTGTGTTTTCCACGCCTCTTTGTGTAATTTACTTTGTACTGTGCCCTGGAAGATAAAAGTGCTATAAATAATAATACTAAATGCACACATACATATATCACTCTCTCACCCCTGGCGTATTAGTCCTTAAACATATAACTCGCTTGTCCCGTCTATTCCCTTTCCATAGCTCCACAATAGAAACCCCTATAAGGCTTTATGTACACTTGAAGACAAGGAGAGAGGCGCCTCTAAGTGCAATAGTGCTAAAAAGTTTTTAATGGTAGAGACAAATACACTCACATTTAGATGGACAATGTAGGCATTTAGAACATGTCAGGATGACAGTCATCAGCAGCAGGTCACAGGTCACAAGGGCTACTCAGCTTCTGCAAAGGATGGCAGGAGTGTCTCTAGGATGGAGCGGCCGACTTCCGACCGCTGGTGGATTTATGGTGAGCTATGCAGAAGTGTTTGGGGACACTATGTGGGTCGGTACCACCTTCAATTAGCTATATATATGCCTTCAATTAAGCTATATGCGTTATACCATTTGCTATTGTTCTATTGAAGTTCTACTTGCGTGACCATTTGCCAACCATACGCAAACCTATATATGTTCATAGCTTCACATCTTTCCCCCTCCCCCTTCCCCTCTTTCTTTCATCATTATGTCTTCCCCCCCCCTTTTCTTTTCCTCCATCCCCCCCTCCCATTTTTTCCATGCCCCCATCCCACCCTTTCTCCCCCCCCCCCCCTTCCAACTTATCCTTTCCTTCTTTCCTATCCACTCCCCCCCCCTTCAATAGTGCATATATGTATGTATACATATATGTATGTATATATGTGTGTGTATATATATATGTATATGTATTTTTTTGTCCCGCCCCCACCCCGTCCGCCTTATTATAATTATTATGGTAATTTATTATAATAATTTTTTATGTTATTGCCTCTCTTTATTATTTTTCAAGTATGACAGTATTACATTTTATTATTATTTATCCATCTGATATACAGCTGTCATCATTCACACCTTTAGTTATATGTTATATGTTATATGATACATAATTTGCTGTTCGTTCTCTCGATCATCTTCACAGCTTCCATTTTTTAGCCATACCTTATATGTGCATTTATATCTTTGCACTTCTTGAGACTTCACTCTCATATCCCTTATTCTTAATATAATATATAATTTCCCTTCCTACACCGCTATACTATCATCATTCGTAATCCATATAATTTCAGTTTCCACATTTCATTATTTCCATATATATGGTCTAAACACTTGTTTTTTTGTTTTTGTTCTTTTCCTTTCCAGTCTTATATATTACTCCTCTATTCCTTTTTTTTTTATTGTTTATCTCCAGCCCTCTTATTTCGTCCTAGCCTTCCTGATCACATGACCTTCCCATCCCCTCCGTCATTGGACACCAGTACTATTCAGCTCCGCCCCATTCAGTGCATTCGCTCCCATATTAAGCGTCCTTTCACTTCCGCCCCCATGTCTTGCTGAAGAAGGAGCGCGACTTGCCAGGACATCGCAAGTCTGCGCTCACGAAACGCGTGCACTGCTGATGACGTCACTTCTTGCAGTCTCAACACATGTGCGCTCCTAGCCTCGTTTTGAAACAACTCATCACAGGATCGTTGTCCCCGGAAGTCGGCCGCTCCATCCTAGAGACACTCCTGCCATCCTTTGCAGAAGCTGAGTAGCCCTTGTGACCTGTGACCTGCTGCTGATGACTGTCATCCTGACATGTTCTAAATGCCTACATTGTCCATCTAAATGTGAGTGTATTTGTCTCTACCATTAAAAACTTTTTAACACTATTGCACTTAGAGGCGCCTCTCTCCTTGTCTTCCAGCGATACCCCTGAACATGGTTTCTGTTCACTTATGATGGCCGCCCTGGTGCACGGTGAATCTCCATACACCCCTGCCTTACTCACACACACCTTAGGGTGTAAAATAGACCTTAAAGGACTTTAAAGGACTTTTATTTATATTGATTATTATTTTTGATTATTTGTGGGTAATACATGTTTCTGTGGATATTGTGCGCCACTACTTGTCTGTTTATGTACACTTGAACTACTTTGATCACCAGCTCTGCGATTTTGTACGTTTTGCGGCCGGCGGTCAAAACTTTCCTATCCTGAACGTAATTCTTTCACGTTCAGGAGAGGGAGGTAAGGGGAAGCCCCTAACCACAGCCTCAAAGCCTACGTGTACATGGACACCCAGGCTTTTATGGAGTTGAGTTTAGGAGCGTTGGCAAAAAAACGGCAAAAGCTCCTAGGGCTGCTAGTATACATGGAGCTTTAAAGATGTTACTTTCCTATCCTTGGGTCGGCAATAAAAAATCACGTTCACCCAATGGACCATCCCAAACCTCTCATCTAATTCAAAAATCTCCTCATTTTAGAAAAAAAGACATGTAAAAAGTTGAGAATTAATCACATTCATCACCAAATCGAAACCTTTATTAATTTTCAATTGGGTAATATGGAAGCAATCCTGCTTCTGAAAATGGTAGCTGGCTGACTTGCTTTAATTTCAGTACTTTCTGCATCACCATCCATAAAAAGCTTGCAGCAAGTGAAGTCAAAACTATAATCTGCATTTATGAATCAGAATTCAAACTAGAGAGTCAGCAATGCATGACAACCAGGTAGCTAGCACCATTAGAAGGTCAGTAATGTCTGTCCTCACATTTCTGTCATGCCCGATTTCTTTAATAAATGTTTAAAGAACTTTTTTAGCATATGCTTTTTGGTATCATCCAAAGAAGGAAACTGGGACAGGCATTTGGCTTTGTAAAACTCAGCCATTTTTCTATCAAATAAATGTTTTATTAAACCATGAAATGTTAATAGTGTTAACTTATCATGGTCACCACTATGGCTCAAAATACCTTAGCGAAGTCTGAAAGTTAAAGCTGAACTTTAAGCATTACACAGCTTATACAGAAATGTTCTATCTGACATAGATTTGATTCATTGTGGCTGATTTACGAACCATTTGCGCCTTGAGTTGAGGCGCACGCTGAGGCACAACGTACGTTTTGGTATTTCCGAAACGTTTGCACCGGTAACACAGTGCTATTCCCCATTTACTAAAGTGATCTTGGCGCACGGGAGGGGGCAATCAGTGCGCCACTCTGGACCTGGCGCACGGCATCTTCAAATCCAAATTTAAAGAAGCTGGAAGTGCCATTATTATGGGGTGATGTGGGGTGATGTGAGGAAGTATAGTAACAACTGCCCAAGTAACAAATATGCCCAAAATAGAATGTGAAAGTAACTTTTTCAGAACAAGCCTGCTGCGCCTGCAAGTACGTTTAGAACTGGGTGAGGTCTATTTGTGCACTACGCATGCGCAAGCGGCATTTGCGCACGTTCAAATGTGTTGGTTCACTGCGCCAGCAAAATCTTAGTAAATGTCAAGTAACGTAAATGCATTTGCGTGGGTTGAACAGGCGCACCTCTAAACTTGACTTTTTTTTAATGCTGGTTCACTTTTATGGGTTTTTTTAAGAATATTTGCACACAGGTCATGTTAGCGTGTTATGTTGTTAACATGTTACATGTACCTTGTTAAAATTATGTAAAAAGACTCTTGCTACCCTAGCTCCTCCTAAAAGGGCATTTAACCTTCCCCCTCTAATGCATATGTTTTCTTTGTTCTTTTTTTTTTTTGCTTTTAAAGGGGAACTCTACACTCCATTCTCCAATGCTCTTGTCTCCCCCTTCTAATGCATATATTTTCTTTGGGCTATTTTTTGCTTTTAAAGGGGAACTCTACACTCCATTCTCCAATGCTCTTGTCTCCCCCTTCTAATGCATCTGTTTTCTTTGGGCTAGTTTTTCCTTTTTTTTTTTATTATTATTTTATTTACCTATTCATAGGACATAACAAAAAACTACAAATGGATATTCCCAAAAAAAGGGGAAAATTAGAAAGGATAAAACACAACATTAAACAGTAGCATTAGTATTAAACATGCAAAGTCAAAAGCATAACATTGTTTCAACCAGGCCGCATATTGGGCCTCCATATTATAGAGTATCTCTCCTATCACCAATTCACAACCCCAAAAAATCATATGCTTTAGTAGGCCCTCATGTTGCCTCCTCCTCCTTAGTCTCGAGCCTGTCCTACTCAGTTTTATAATATTTCAAAAAAGCAAACTAAAAACAAAACAAAAAAAAAAAGGGGGGGGGAGGAGAAGAAATAGGATAACAAACCAGTTTAGGGAGGTAAGTCTCATGTGTGCGCGCCCAACGCCAGGGAAATTGACATAGTAACCTTACTGACTTCAAGTACCTACTCTAACTATTCTAGTCCTTGTCAAGGAGGGTTCTTCCTGTCTCTGATATCAAAAAAGCATTCCAGAGTGACCAGGTCTTGATGTAGCGTTCCTGCTGCTGTCATGCTGAGAGTACCAGGTCTTCTAATTTACTAATCTCCCTTACTTTACGTATCCACATCTCTATCGTGGGGGGTAACAATGATTTCCATCTCAAGGGGATACATGACTTCGCGGCATCTAAAAGATGGCCTTGTATACATTATCTGGTATATGGGATGCATGGAGAAGAAAAAAAGCCGGTATAATAACGTCTGTACATATTTCAAGTATACGTCTGACCTCTGTCCAAAAGTTCTTTATTTTAGGGTAGTCCCAAAAAATATGTAGCATGGTACCTCTATCTTTCTGACACCTCCAGCACAAGTCTGAGGAGTCAGGAAAGATTCTCTTCAAGTTTTTGCTTTTAACCCTTTAACGCTACACTCCATTCTCCAATGCTCTTGTCTCCCCCTTCTAATGCATCTGTTTTCTTTGGGCTAGTTTTTGCTTTTAAAGGGGAACTCTACACTCCACTTCATTCTCCAAAGGCTGTGAGCTGACTTCACCAATCCAAACCACTTTTGGAGTGCCCGAGCCCCTCCTGCCCCCAAGCATCCACCCCCTTTTATTAGCTGGCTTGCTGTGTTTGGCTAGGGGTTTGTTAGTGCGTGGGAGGGGGTGGTATTTCATGTGGGGGTTCTCATTTTAAGCCTTTCCAGACCCAAATGGCCTTGTATGTATTGGGGGGCAGGCTATTTTTTGGGGGGAATTAAAATCTTGCAGCTGCAATGTCGATTTGTAAGTTTGCTCTAAAGCCGTACATCTTTGAAGCAGCATTTTGGATACATGCTACAGATGCACCACTTTACAGGCAGAGTACCCCCCCCCCAAGTTAATAGCTTTAGGGCAAGTTCACTCTATAGAAACACAGTCCAGATGCTTTTCTGTATGTGCGTTTTTGATGTGTTCCAGTGCATTTATGATGCCTTTTTTTTGCGTTTTACAGCGTTCCAGTACAGTCCAGTGCAGGAAAAATGCAGCATGTTCTACTCTATTTTCTGGAACTGGAACGCACTGGAACTGCAAGCAATGGTGCAAACTATGCCATTGAAAAGTATATAACCTACTTTCCATGCGTTTTTGAGGCATAAAAAAACGCACTGGACTGCATGTGGTGTGAACTGGCCCTTAAGCAATTTGGCATATTTAAAGACACTTCTCCTTGTTTGGTTTTTGGGGTTCTCCAAATTGGTGACATTGATATATGTTCCTTAGGGTGGGACCTGGGCCCCCATACCCATTTTAAGGCCAATAACTAGAAGATAAGGCAGCCAAGTGGGGACTAGCAAAATTACCAAGTCAGTTCCCTTAGACTGCAATGGTATTTGTTGTCTAACTTTTGCCCATGTTAGGCTCTTTGTTTGCCCCCCTGGACCGGGGGGGGGTGTTTTTCCCATCTCTAATTTAGTAGCATGCTGGATGATGTGCTTATTTTGTACTCGCTGCATTTGGGTTGGTCTGGGCATGCTCAGGGACTATGGTTTTTTACTGTGCCTTTTGTTGTGTGAAATGCATTTGGGTTGGTCTGAGCATGCTCAGGGACTTTGCTTTTTTTGGTGCTTTTTCTGTGTGAACAGCACTTGGATGTTTCTGGGCATGCTCATAGAGCATGTTTTTTAGGTTAGTAATTTAAGGACATCCTTAACAGGTGCACCCACTTTGAAGTTCAGTCTCTACATTGGTTGAACTTGCATTTTGTGCGTTTCATGGACTGTGCATGTGTTTTCAATTGCCTCATTAGCACACAAACCTATTTCATATAAAGCTTGCAGATAGCATTCATTACCTTGCCCTAAAAAGAGGCAAGATTGTGTGTGTGGCCGGCCGGCAAGAGAGTACATTTGGGTGTCCTTATCGAGTTTGTAACGCATGTATTTTCGCTTTGTATTTTGTTTGTTATGTCTTTGCAAAACTCATGTTTTTTTTTTTTACTTTGATTTATTGTATTTTTTAGGGTGGGGGATATTTTCCCCTGAAATATTTTTGATGTTGTTAATGTGTGTCGTTTGTAGGTTGTTCACTTTGATTTAATTGTCTGTGCTGCATTATTTTGCAAATTCTTTCTCAAGATGTTGTGACTAATGTTTTAATTCTTAATAGATGTCCATTTGTGTGCAGTCCTTTTAACTCCTGTTAATTTCCAATGCTAAATGGTCAGACCTCAAAAAACATATTCTGTTAGTGTTTAAATTAACATACATGTTTTTTTTTTTTTTGCTTTCCTTGCTCTTTTCCAAGTCCTGTTTTGTTGACCAACAAAATTTGATGCAAATTTGGATGTTTGTGTTTTTTGTTATATGTCATGCAACATATTTCACAGCTGCAGCTTAACTAGGCTGATTGGCATGTCAAAACAAAACAGGTGTGATTTGTCTAAAAGTTCCTTTCCTGGTGCCTTCAGGGTAGCATGTGTGTATGCTGCCAAGGATAGTCACCAGAAAAAGAGCGGTAAGTATTGAATTTGCCTTTTTACTGCAGTGGTTCTCAGCCTCAGTCCTCAAGTACCCCCGACAGGACATGTTTTGTGAATTTATCTTATCGAGAATAGCTGTCCAAAATACCAAGCCATTGACTGTGATTTAAAGCACATGTGCAAGATGAAGGAAAACCTGCAAACATGGCCTGTTGGGAGTACTTGAGAAGCACTGATTTAGGGCACTGCACAAAAATCTAGCTCAAGGCAATCCTATTCTAATTGTGGGCATTTGAGGGAAACCAAGTGAGTGTTAGAACCCCTGCTTGTCTTTTTTAGGTTGGGATTTGTGTGCCTTTTCTTAAAATTGGCTTCACTTCCTGTCACACAGCCAAACAGGAAGTGAGGGTAAAACCCTACCAATGTCTTTTTTTGGGGACACACAGATCAATCTAACTAGTGTCCCCATTAAGCAAATTGCACTCTAGCACTTTGTTGTGTACACCCCAAATCATTAGGTAGTTTGGGGTTTAGAAAAGGCAAATCCACTCTGCAGTACAAGTGTAGTGGCTGAAAATCTGAGGGGAAGCACTGGTGATTTTAACATCCAATCATGTAGAAGCAAAGATGGTGTTTTTTTCTCTTCCTTGCATGTCCCCCTCGGACCTCCAGCAAGTGCACTTGTAGTGCAAAGTGGATTTGCCTTTTGTAAATAAACCCCAAAGTCCAAGATACCTAATAATTTGGGGTGTACACAGCAAAATGCTGGAGTGCAATTTACCTAATGGGGAAACTATTTAGATTGACCTGTGTGTCCCCAAGGAAAGACATTGGTAGGGTTTTACCCTCACTTCCTGTTTGGCTATGTGACAGGAAGTGAATAAATTTGAAGGAGAAAGTGGCAAAATTAGGGTGAAGACAACTCCCAATCAGGGGTGCAGACATCCCCAAAAACTAACCAGACATAATCCCTCTGCACTCTATCCCCAAGCAAAAATAAGAAAGGATTTCATTAAGTTTAACTTTGCAAAGACGCATTCCTACATACAACTGTGATGCATGTCAATGGCCCATTTAGCCCTTGTTTAATCGAAAACACTAGTTGCCTTTCAATAGAAACATTTGTTAGTCCAGTCCTGGAAATCTACATCTGCTTTACTATTAATTTCCATAACAATTTCGTTCCTGCAGCTAGATGCGCCAAATGCATGTAGATACGCGACCGCCGTGTATATGAGATGCGCAACTGCTGTGTGCACACAGGTATGCGCATATGTGGTTCTTGGAAAGCGGTGGCCAACACACAGGAATGACATCACACCCCTACAGGAAGTTGCTTGTATTGCTGCTAAGTTCTCTAAGGAAGAAATGATCCTTAGGCCTCGTACACACGGCCGAGATTCTCGTTGAAAAAAACATGTCGTTTTTTTCGACGAGATTCTTGGACAAGAAACTTGTCCAGGCCGAGTGTACACACGCTCGTTTCAAAGAACCCGCGGTTCTTTGAATGGAGCGTACGCGGTGACGTCATCGACTACGACGAGCATGCGCTCGTCACATTCAATGCCGTCGCCGCCATCTTGGTATACCCTACGTATGCCTAGGAAGCTACCGCGCATGCGTCGAATTCATTTCGAACATGCGCGGGCTTCCGGGAGGACAGGTAAGTGTACACACACTCACTTTTCTCGTCGAGAAACATACCGAGGAGAATCTCGACGAGAAAATAGAGAGCAGGTTCTCTATTTTCTCGTCGATGTTACTTGTCGGTTTTCTCGACGAGAAACCCGATAGCCGCGTACACACGACCGATTTACTCGGCAAGACCTCTCTGCCAGCAAGTTTCTTGCTGGTTCTTGCCGAGAAAATCGGTCGTGTGTACGAGGCCTTATTTGCAAATTAAGAAAACATTATTTTTTTTTAACATGGGGTGGTGTTTTTGTGGGTCCCTTACACACATTCATACATATTAGGACCAATTTAGACAAACCCACGCAGGCACAGGGAGAACATGCAAACTCCAGGCAGATGGTGTCACGGCCAGGATTCTAACCAGCGACCCTTTTTGCTGCTAGGTGAAAGTGCTAACCACTACACGTCTACACCACTGTTCTGCACAAGTATGTATCTAGAGATGTAGGTTCTTGTGTCCACTTGTGAAAATACAAGTGGGTCATGGCACATCTACATTCCAAATTTGTCATTAAAGATGGTCATGCACTATGCAATCTGGTTGTCCAATCTCTGTACAACTCTGTAAAATAGGTAATAGGAATACGTACTTGAACAATTAATTAAAAGTTTTGGAAATCAAATTTTAATTATTTTTTTTTAAGATTGCAGTGTATGGTCACCTTTTAAAGATCAAGATCTGAAAATATAAATGTATTGGGTTTAGAAACACTTTTCTGTTCTTTGCAATGTATTGAAAGATTTGTGTGAAAATAGAAAAAAATAAAATTTCAAAGATATATTAGAAGTAATAGGAATGAGATTAGCATCAAAAGGGTTAATTAAGTGAGAACACCTACTAATTGCCTAACAAGACACATCCAATCAGATGGGCATGCGCTATTATCAATGAGAAAACAGCAGTAACCCTGGCACCAGTTGCCGTTTACATATTTATTATTGCGTTGTGCGTCTGCGTGCGCCGGTCCGCATGTCCAATCAATGATTTATACGGTGCACCAATTAAGGTATAAACCGGCGCAACGCATTGTTCTTAGTAAATCAGCCCCATTGTGTTAGTTCTGAGATTAATACTGATTAAAAAAAAAAAAAAACTGCCAAGTTGG
The DNA here is from genome assembly GCA_029206835.1 of Rana muscosa. Taxonomy (NCBI): domain Eukaryota; kingdom Metazoa; phylum Chordata; class Amphibia; order Anura; family Ranidae; genus Rana; species Rana muscosa. The sequence continues at coordinate 795,260,632 of CM055118.1, forward strand.
AGAGCTGACCCTCCCCCCACAATTTAGTAATGTGTATTTTTTTTTTTTTAATTAAAGCCCCTTTCACACTGGGGCGGGCAGGTGCGGTGGCGGTATAGCAGCGCGATTTTCAGCGCTGCTATACCGTCGTTCTTACCGCGGTATGCGGCCGCTAGGGCGGTAAATTTAACCCCTGCTAGCGGCCGAAAAAGGGTTAATACCGCCCGCAAACTGCGGCTATTGCCGCGGTTTGCGGGCGGTATTACCGCGGTGTCCTATTGATTTCAATGGGCAGCCGCGGTAAAGGAGCGGTGAACACACCGCTCCTTCACCGCTGTAAAGAAGCGACTAGCAGGACTTTTGCAGCGGTCCTGCTAGCGCACCGCTTCAGTGTGAAAGCCTTCGGGCTTTCACATTGAAGGCTACAGGCACAAATTTTTCATGCGGTATAATAGCGCTAATATTAGCGATAAACCGCATGAAAAACACCCCAGTGTGAAAGGGGCCTAAAGGTTTCCGATTTTTTTATTTTTTTTTTATTTTTTTTTTACTTACTCAAGCCTGAAATCCATGTCTCCCACTGGCACCTCTTCTGGGAGTAAAAACTGGAGATCCAGCACTGTAGTCTGTGTTTGTGTTGACTAGTTCCCTTGTTGTTACATCATCACACCCATTGCAGTCTTCTGGATCCTGAGAGAATTTCACCACTGGGCAACCAGAAGGAAGTTTCCACACCAGCCAGGCAACAACTAGGGCACTGAAGAAGGACCCTTTTACTCTGCAGTAAGGTAGAGAGAAAATGTGGGACACGGAATACATTATGGCATGGATTCACGTAAGTAGTTTGGGCTTTTAGTTTATTATTTTTGTGTAAGGTTAGGGTGACTATTTAGAACAGGTTGAAGGATAATGCTTGTGGGTGGGATGCCCGGCCAGAGTTCAGAAACCTTCCTGGAAGCCCTATATAATGAAGAGGGAGAAGAGGATTTTAAGGCCTCGTACACACGACCGAGTTTCTCGGCAAGAACCAGCAAGAAACTTGCTGGCAGAGATGTCTTGCCGAGAAACTCGTCCGTGTGTATGGTTTCTCGTCAAGAAAACCGACAAGTAATCTCGACGAGAAAATAGAGAACCTGCTCTCTATTTTCTCATCGAGATTCTCGTCGGCATGTTTCTCGACGAGAAAAGTGAGTGTGTGTACACTTACCTGTCCTCCCGGAAGCCCGCGCATGTTCAAAATGAATTCGACGCATGCGCGGTAGCTTCCTAGGCATAGGTAGGGTATACCAAGATGGCGGCGACGGCATCGAATGTGACGAGTGCATGCTCGTCGTAGTCTATGACGTCACCGCGTACGCTCCATTCAAAGAACCGCGGGTTCTTTGAATCGAGCGTGTGTACACTCGGCCGGGACAAGTTTCTTGTCCAAGAATCTCGTCGAAAAAAACGACATGTTTTTTTCGACGAGAATCTCGGCCGTGTGTACGAGGCTTTAGATCTGCCTTTTGTCAAGAAGAACAAACTTCTAGCATTCATTATCTACATATGTAGCGCCCTTCACCTCTCCCCCTACCTGCCCTTTTGTATGTGTTTTCGGCTCCTCGCAGGGAGGGGAAAGGCACACCCCACCACAAGCCCGTACCCTCCTGAGTAAGGAGGTTGAGCGGTGTTACTTTTCGGGCCTGACTGCGGCTGGAGGATGATTCTCACCTCTACCTTAGATAGATGCAAGTCCTTATGTTTCCCCAGGAATATAACTGTCCACACCAACTGAAAGTCCAACTTCTATATTTATTTCACACGGATGATAAATATGCCTCTTTGAAAGCAGACAGGTTGGGACAAGACACAGGACAGCTTAGGTGGGAGGAGGTCCAGGCACAAACTTGAATCATGTTCTTTTACTGTTTAGATTTCACAAACAGCTTTGGCGCACGATCTCTGCCACAGACTGTGAGGTTGGTCTCTGCCACAGACCGGGTGAATAGAAAGACACTGCCACTGACTTGGAGAACGGGTCACTGCCACTGACCTGGTGAATAGAGCCTTGCCCTATGAAGTCACTGCCACTGACTTGAAGCGAGTAGGGTCACTGCCACTGACCTGGTGAACTTCCTTCTTAAAGTATTGGCCCATGTCAAGGAGAAAACCATCCCTCCGGAGAGTTACCAGAGGCCCTCACCGTCACCATGATTTTGCTCTGGGTCTTCGGAAAGGGTTACCTCCCTGGCCTCCTCATCTCAGATATGGGTTCCCTCGCAAGGCGGCACTCTCAATCCCTAGCGGACCCCAGCCGAAGGTTGCTGGGCCCCGGGCGTTCAAAATAGTACCTCACCCCAGACTGAAGGTGTCTGGGATGGAACAGGAACCAGGCCTCCGGGCCTAGGGCACCCGGAGATAACAACCCACACACCCAGGCCGAAGGTGCCTGGGCGTGGACGAAGAACGACCCACACACCCAGGTCGAAGGTGCCTGGGCGTGGACGAATACCCACACACCCAGGCCGAAGGTTCCTGGGCGTGGACGAAGACCCCTATGTAAGATGGCCGCCCCTTTTTATACCCTCTCCCGACAGGCACAGCAGGTTCCCCGCCCTGCCGTACTGCTGCCGAAAGGGGTCAAGAAAAGGCGCAACCCTGTATTGCGGTTCAACCCGGACCCAGGGCGACAGCGCCACCTGTAGGTCCCAGGGAACTACACACCAATACCAACTCCCATGGTACACAAATGGTCCCTTAACCCTAACAATAGTGTGTCTGAGCCCAACTACCACTCAGACACTCCCCTAAATTGTACACCCCGCTAAACATAATAATTACAAATCAAAGGAAAAGTTTTAATAAAGACATTGATTCCCTTCATACTACATGCATGTTAAGTCAGCCCATTTTTTTTTGATAAGTACACAAGTACCCAATGCACATAAAATAGAAATATATTTTTTCAATGCAGTACACTAAACATACAGATGGTTCCCACCCAGGGCTTTTTTTTTCCAGAAAATAGGTCCAGGAACTCAACCATGACCTCCCAAAACACACACACAGACACCCTCCAAACCACATCACATGGGTCTGTCACATCGGTGGGTGTGGTCAAATTTCACTAATAGTGGGCGGATACCAAGTGCAGAGTTGGGGGGGTTACACATAGTGCAGAGTTTGGGGTGCGCTATATACATAGTGTACAGTTCCGGGGTGTGCTGCATAGACTGAAGAGTTCAGCATTCTTCCACATCTCACTTTGATTCCTATTCAGCTCTGACTTCTGCATGCAACCCCCCTCCACTGCCCCCATCTTCTCCCCTCCTTACAAAACGCCACCATATTCCACATGTCTTAATTTTGTTGCTGTATTAAAGGGTATGTAAAGGTAAATTTTATTTATTTTTTAAAGTAACAAACATGTTATACTTACCTCCACTGTGCAGCTCGTTTTGCACAGAGTGGCCCCGAACCTGGTCTTCTGGGGTCCCTCAGTGGCTGTCTCGGCTCCCCCCGACAAGAACTCAACACCTTCATGCGAGCAAGCTCGCATGGTGATGAGTTCTTGCGGGCGCGCCATAGCCACTCACTGTATCACTCTGTCCCGCCCCCCGGCGCACCGCGTCATTGGATGTGATTGACAGCAGCATGAGCCAATGGCTGCGCTGCTTTCAATCAACCAAGAATGAGCCGAGAAGTCTGGCCGAGAAGTAAGCGTGTTCACAGTGCGGGGTCAGGTAAGTAAACAGGGGGGGGGGGGGGGCTGGGGGACCGCTAATCCACAGATGTTTTTTCACCTTAATGCATAGAATGCATTAAGGTGAAAAAACTTTTACCTTCACAACCTCTTTAAGCTGAAGCACCCAGCTGTCTCTAGTACCTCTCGCACACTGTAGGAGTCTCCACCTCTCACTTGCAGGGAGAGCATCCAGTAGGGGTGTCGGCATCCGCACTGCACCCTGGGCACCTGCATCTCTATTGTCCCCAATCCTGCACTCAGTGGGAGCCACTCAGGGGAACAGATCATTGGGAGATGAGCTGTCACTTGTTAACACAGAAGCTGGACCTGTGTTTACAGTGACAGTGGGGAGCAGGGAGCATAAAGCCTCAGCCAAAGGTGGTGGAACTGAGTTCCACCAAGTTCCAGCTGAAAAAAAAGCCCTGTCCCACCTATGCTTTTTGGTGCATTGGGTGCATTTGATTGGCACTGTATATGCAGCACATTGCAATCATACATGACGGTAACACGTATGTTTTAAAGAGAGGAGATCTAGATTTATGTTTCTTTCTGACAGCCCAATTTACATAAAAATTCAGCTTATTCGATTAAGTTTTGACAAAAAAAAACTGGAAGCTGATTGGCTTCTATGCAGAGCTGCACGAGATTCTGCACTCTCCAACTTTAGTAAATCAACCCCTATGTGTTTGGACAGCTAAGATAAATGCATTTAAAAAAAGCATTGCGGGTCCAGTGCATTAGGGATCCTTGGCAGCCCATTCAAAAGAAAAAAATTAATAATGTAAAAGAACAGAAGGGCCAGTTTCACACAGGCCACAGTGTGTATAAGAGCAGTGTGAACAGCAAGCTTTGATGAAACGTTTAAAGGTCCATTCAGCTCCAGTTTGTAAATGCTGAACACAGATCCTAATAAGATCACCACAGTTTTTTTTATTTTTGGCGCTATAAACGAAAAAAAAAAAAACACTTTGAAAAAATATATACCGGTACATATTTTTTACTTTATGATATAAAACATATTAAATAAAAAAATGAAAAAAAAATAATTTCTTCATATATTTAGGTCAATATGTATTCTGCTACATATTTTTGGTACAAAAAATCCCAATAAGCGTATATTGATTGGTTTGCGCAAAAATTATAGTATCTACAAACTATGGTATAAACTATATACTGGAATTTATTTATTAATTGTTTTATACTAGTGATGTCAGTGATCAGTGACTTATAGCGGGACTGTGATAGCATGGCGGACACTCTGACACTAACTGACACTTTGTGGGAACCAGTGACACTAATACAGTGATCGGTGCTAAAAATATACACTGTCACTGTACTAATGAAGGGGTAACATCTAAGGCAATAAAGGGGTTAACTGTGTGCCTAACAGTGCTTGGTGCATTCACTATGAGGTGCTTTTGCTAAGTTTGCTAACGCTCCCATCCCTGTTGACAGGACAGAACTCTGTATTGTTTACATTCACAGAGCACTGTCCTGTCATTCTCTTTGCTGATCAGCGGGTGCCATTGGTCAATCTTTGGCTAATCACAGCTTGCATGGTGGCCATGCACCCCCTACCTGGAAGTGCTTGATCATGTACTAGATACTTGATCCAGCACAGGAGTGTAGCTCTGCCACCATACTCCTAAGTGAGGCGGTCATCAAGCGGTTGGGCAAGTTGCAAGCAGACTTATAACAAGCTTCAAAAAGTTCTGAAGCCTGCTAACAGCTTTCTTTAAAAAGCAATCAACACTGCCATTAGGGTCCGTGTTCAACATTTACAAACTGGAGCTGAATGGTACCTTAGAAGCTTCAAAAAAGCTTGCTGAAAGCTTTGCAAATGCTTTGTCAATGCTTGCTGTTCACACTGTTCTTATACAACCTGAAAATTGTGTGAATATTGCCTAAAAGCAAGCGTTTTAAATGCTCACTTGCAGTGTTTTTCTATTCTTTAAATTATTTTTATTTACTCTCAATATGCCTTTAAACTTGCTAGAAAATGTGACAACCCCAGGACTACCTTGCACAGCTCCCCCCTCCCTTGTATTTCATAGCCCTCTCCTCTTCTGGAAGTGTCTAATTACCGTACTCTGTGCTGACCAAGCTCTTCCCTTCACCTACTTGCATTGAAGGGAATTCACACTGACTTTCACTAAAATGTTTCATTGCAATAAAAATGCATACATGTTAGACATGGGAGCCGTCGAAAAATTAGTTCCGTTCCGTTTCGTATTAAAAAAAAATCGTAATTCGTAATCCGTGTACGGAATTCAATTCGAATTCGTACGAAATACGAATTCCGTACGACACGTATAACGAACGATTCGACCGGAACGAACGAATGATTCGACCGGAAATGTACTTCCCCCACCCAATTCCAGCAGCAATCTTTTCTCCCTATAATGTCGAATCTTTTCTCTCTATAATGTCGAATCTTTTCTCTCTATAATGTCGAATCTTTTCTCTCTATAATGTCGAATCTTTTCTCTCTATAATGTCGAATTTTTTCTCTCTATAATGTAGAATCGGAACGAACAAATGATTCGACCGCAAATGTACCTCCCCCACCCAATTCCAGCAGCAATCTTTTCTCTCTATAATGTCGAATCTTTTCTCTCTATAATGTCGAATCTTTTCTCTCTATAATGTCGAATCTTTTCTCTCTATAATGTCAAATCTTTTCTCTCTATAATGTCAAATCTTTTCTCTCTATGTCGAATCTTTTCTCTCTATGTAGAATAATCTTGGACTAATAGAGTTAAGGTTAGTCACATTCGACTAAAAAATATTTACCTATCGCTTTGTCGAATTTTCATGTCTTATTTGGTAGTTTGGATTCGGATAAGAAATTTCGCACAAATTTTTCGAAATTTCGTACAGAATTCGTATTCGAAAAAATTCGTAATTCGGATTCGTACAAATGTACGAATTTCGAAAAATTCGTACGAATTTTCGATTCGTACGAAACTAACCGCACATGTCTAATACATGTTGCATTTTAACGCAACGCAACACAGGTCAACTCAGTGTTGTAGTGTGAACAGGTGTCCTTGTTTTTAGGTGTCCTTGCGTTGACCTAGGTTTTACAGCTGTGCTAAAATGCAGATCAACACACTAGTGTGAATTAGCCCTTATGTAGCTGCTGGAGGAGGAACAAAGAGGAATCCTACAGAGAATCACTTGAGTGGCTGCTCTGAGTCTGCTGGGGCTGCTGACATAACATCAGTGATGGCGGCACCCAGCAGCAGTCAGGTCTTTTGGATGTCTACACAAGTTAGGATTTTACAGGTAAATATTGTGCCTAAAATATTTTATATTCACATATAATCGTGTTGGGATTTTTGTTGAAATGAAAGGTCTGGCGACAGAGTCTCTTTAAGCAGAGAAACAGTTACATGATTTTTTATAAAAACTTTCTAAGGTCATCCAATAAACGAAGCCTCCGAACTTGTCTCTTCCTATTGTTTTCAATGTCTGACAACACCCAATGGCCTTTTCCTGCTTCCATCAAAATGCAATGTTCTCCAATATTCCCTAGGATTATACCGTGCTGTATACTTCAATACTACCACATCTCATAAATTGTATTATTGTCCTCACATGAATTCTAGTTCCTAACTAAATCCTCTTTCTCTGTATACAGTTTTTATGCCAAAAATCCATAAAGGTATTATACAATCTTCATAAACCAATTTGTTTTATGAAACAATATATCAGAGTGATAATAAATCAGGAATTACACTTTAATATTTACTGTTCATATATTGTTTTCATACTTTCAGCAGTGCTCAAAAGATTTTAGTGCTAAATTAGATCTTTGATTGGTGCCAAAGTTTAGTTAAAGAGGAACTTTGGTAATTTGTTAAAAAATTTAAAGTCAGCAGCTACAAATACTGTAGCTGATGACTTTTAATAAACACAAACTTACTACTCCAGGGATCCAGGGCTGTCATCACCTGAGCTGATTCTCTGTCGGTACCCAGTGCTGCCATCTTGCTTCTGGGAAACCGGATGTGACTTCTTGTGGCTTTAACCACTTAAGCCCCGGACCATTTGGTAGCTAGAGGACCAGAGGTGAATTCAGAATTTTGCACTGCGCTGCTTTAACTGTAAATTGTGCGGACATGCAATGTTGTACCCAAACGAAATTTGCATCCTTTTCTTCCCACAAATAGAGCTTTCTTTTAATGGTATTTGATTGCCTCTGCGATTTTTATTTTTTGCGATATAAACGGAAAAAGACCGAAAATTTTGAAAAAAAATGATATTTTCTACTTTTTGTTATAAGAAAAATCGAATAAACTCAATTGTAGTCATACATTTAGGCCAAAATGTATTCAGCCACATGTTTTTAGTAAAAAAAATGTCAATAAGCGTATATTTATTGGTTTGCGCAAAAGTTATAGAGTTTACCAACTAGGGTACATTTTCTGAAATTTACACAGCTTTAAATTTATGACTGCCTATCTCATTTCTTGAGGTGCTAAAATGACAGGGCAGTACAAAACCCCCCAAATGACCCCATTTTGGAAAGTAGACACCCCAAGGAAATTGCTGAGAGGCATGTTGAGCCCATTGAATATAATTTTTTTTGTCCCAAGTGATTGAATAATGACTAAAAAAAAAAAAAAATTACAAAAAGTTGTCACTAAATGATATATTGCTCACACATGCCATGGTTATATGTGGAATTTCACCCCAAAATACATTTTGCTGCTTCTCCTGAGTACGGGGATACCACATGTGTGTGACTTTTTGGGAGCCTAGCCGCGTACGGGACCCCGGAAACCAAGCACCGCCTTCAGGATTTCTAAGGGCGCAAATTTTTGATTTCACTCCTCACTACCTATCACAGTTTCGAAGGCCATAAAATGCCAAAATAGCACAAACCCCCCCCAAATGACCCCATTTTAGAAAGTAGACACCCCAAGGAAATTGCTGAGAGGCCTGTTGAGCCCATTGAATATAATTTTTTTTGTCCCAAGTGATTGAATAATGACAAAAAAAAAAAAAAAATTACAAAAAGTTGTCACTAAATGATATATTGCTCACACATGCCATGGTTATATGTGGAATTACACCCCAAAATACATTTTTCTGCTTCTCCTGAGTACGGGGATACCACATGTGTGGGACTTTTTAGGAGCCTAGCCGCGTACGGGACCCCGAAAACCAAGCACCGCCTTCAGGATTTCTAGGCACAAATTTTTGATTTCACTCCTCACTACCTATCACAGTTTCGAAGGCCATAAAATGCCAAAATCGCACAAAACCCCCCCAAATGACCCCATTTTGGAATATAGACACCCCAAGCTATTTGCTGAGAGGAATGGCGAGTATTTTACAGCTCTCATTTGTTTTTGAAAATGAAGAAAGAAAATATATATATATATATATATATATATATATATATTTTTTTTTTTCAATTTTCAAAACTTTGTGACAAAAAGCGAGATCTGCAAAATACTCAACAATACCTCTCAGAAAATAGCTTGGGGTGTCTACTTTCCAAAATGGGGTCATTTGGGGGGGTTTTGTGCTATCTGGGCATTCCATGGCCTCTGAAACTGTGATAGGCAGTGAGAAGTGAAATCAAAAATTTACACCCTTAGAAAGCCTGAAGGCGGTGCTTGGTTTTTGGGGTCCCGTACATGGCTAGGCTCCCAAAAAGTCTCACACATGTGGTATCCCCGTACTCAGGAGAAGCAACAGAATGTATTTTGGGGTGTAATTCCACATATGCCCATGGCATGTTTGAGCAATATATCATTTAGTGACAACTTTGTGCAAAAAAAAAAAAAAAATTGTCGTTTTTCCGCAACTTGTGTCAACATATAAAATATTCCATGGACTCGACATGCCTCTCAGTATATAGCTTGGGGTGTCTACTTTCCAAAATTGGGTAATTTGGGGGGGGGGTTTTGAACTGTTCTGGCATTTTATACACAACATTAGGAAGCTTACATCCACTCTTCTAACCACTTGAAGACAAAGCCCTTTTTGACACTTTTTGTTTACATGAAAACATTTTTTTTTTGCAAGAAAATTATGTTGAACCCCCAAACATTATATATATATATATATATTTAAAGCAAAGGCCCTACAGATTAAAATGGTGGGTGTTGCATTTTTTTTTCTACACAGTATTTGCGCAGCGATTTTTCAAACGCATTTTTTGGGTTAAAAAATACACTTTTTTTAATTTTAATGCACTAAAACACACTATATTGCCCAAATGTTTGATGAGATAAAAAAGATGATCTTAGGCCGAGTACATAGATACCAAACACGACATGCTTTAAAATTTCGCACAAACGCGCATTGGCGACAAACTACATACCTTTTTAAAAGCCTTTAAAAGCCTTTACAGGTTACCCCAGTAGATTTACAGAGGAGGTCTACTGCTAAAATGATTGCCCTCGATCTGACCTTCGCGGTGATACCTCACATGCATGGTGCAATTGCTGTTTACATATGACGCCAGACCGACGCTTGCGTTCGCCATTGGGCAAGAGCAGGGCAGGACAGGGGTGCTTTTTTTTAATTTTTTTTTATTTTTTTTATTATTAATTTTGCTTTTTTATTTTAATTTTAAATTGTTCCTTCCAAGTATTTTTTTTTTTTTATCATTTTTATTGTTATCTCAGGGAATGTAAATATCCCCTATGATAGCAATAGGTAGTGACAGGTACTCTTTTTTTGAAAAAACTGGGGTCTTCTAGACCCTAGATTTTTCCTCTGCCCTCAAAGCATCTGACCACACCAAGATCGGTGTGATAAAATGCTTTCCCAATTTCCCAATGGCGCTTTTTATATCCGGGGGGGGGCATTCCCTCCCACTGCTTGTAAAAGCAGTCCAGAGGCTAATTAGCCGCTAGGATTGCTTTTACATGAAAGCCGGCCGCAGGCTGAAAAGAATGATACCAAGATGATACCTAAACCCGCAGGCATCATTCTGGTATAAACATTCAAAGTCCAGCAACATACCAGTACGTTGCTGGTCCTTGTTGGACATGTATTGTAATCTTTTTATTTCATGCAGCCAGTTGGCTGAACGAAAAAAGAGATTGATCGGTGGGTATGCCCACCATTAGAATACCGCCCTTCATCCACCCACTTCCAATGATGGGCATACACGCACCATTTATATATGCCGAAGCATGGGGGCATCCTCCCGCAAAAAAGTTATGCCGCACACACATGGTCGGACTTTTCCACGGGCAAGCCTCCGTCGGAATTTCGACCATATGTACGCGGCATTAGGAGCAAAATCGCTCCTCCGCCCCTGCTGCCCCAATGCTTCGGCATATTTGCTTTTTTTTTTTAACTGTGGTGGTGAAATCACCTCCTACAGCACTGGAGTCGCAGGGATCAGGCCTGTCTCTGCGAACGCTGCAGTTATGTGTGTTTTTGTTTTGTAAGTGACAGTGATCGATCGATACTGCACTTGGGTGGCCTGGGCTGGACGGAGGGGCAAAACGCAGGTATCTGGGCTGATCCCGCTAACACTGCGTTTTTGGGAACCCTAAACTGCTGGGGACGCTAGTATAAATCTGATCAGATCAGATATTGATCTGTTCAGATATTATACCACTAAGGGGGGTGTATGCTTCACGCGTGGGTGTTAGCGTTACTGGCACTAACCTGACGCTGCCTGGGGTGTGACTCAGACCCTCTCTGACGCTAAAACCTAATTGATATCACCCGCCGGGCGATCAGGGGGTTAAACCTTTATTGGGTTATATACACGGCGGGTGCCCTGACACTATAAAAAGCAAACTAACTAACCAGCGTCACCCGTAACACTTATATGGTGATCACTGGTGAAAGGGTTAACTAGGGGCAATCAGGGGGTTAAAACCTTTATTAGATAATATATGGGGGTACCTGACGCTATAAAAACCTGCGGCGAACCTAAAAAAAATTACCAGCTACCGATCTGCATCACCGACACTAAGACAGCGTTTAGAAAAACGATTGCTTAGCGACAGTGGTGATGGGGGTGAAAGGGTTACCTGGGGGGGCGATCAAGGGGGTTAAACCTTTATTAGATAATATATTGGGGTACCTGACGCTATAAAAACATGCGGCGAACCTAAAAAAAAATACTGGCTACGATCTGCATCACCGACACTAAGATAGCGTTTAAGAAAAACAATTGCTTAGCGACAGTGGTGATAGGGGGTGAAAGGGTTACCTGGGGGGTGATCAAGGGGGTTAAACCTTTATTAGATAATATATTGGGGTACCTGACGCTATATAAACCTGCGGCGAACCTAAAAAAAATTACCGGCTACCGATCTGCATCACAGACACTAAGACAGCGTTTAGAAAAACGATTGCTTAGTGACAGTGGTGATAGGGGGTGAAAGGGTTACCTGGGGGGCGATCAAGGGGGTTAAACCTTTATTAGATAATATATTGGGGTACCTGACGCTATAAAAACATGCGGCGAACCTAAAAAAAATTACTGGCTGCCGATCGGCATCACTGACGCTAAGACAGCGATCAGAAAAATGATCGCTAAGTGACAGTGGTGATAGGGGGTGAAAGGGTTATCTGGGGGGTGATCAGGGGGTTAAACCTTTATTAGGGGGGTTAGGGGGCTACACTGGACCTAAGACTAAACTTTGGTGACACTTTTACAGTCACAAATGTCACTGATTGCAGTGATCACTAAATAAATGGTCACTGCAATCAGTGACACTGTGACTGGGGGCTGGGGGGGTGATCTGGGGTGTCTGGGGGGGCCTGGGGGGGCGATTTATGTCCCTATGTGTCCTGGTGTCAGTGTAGTGTTGTGTGCACTGACCTGATATCTTCTCTTGTACGGCGCTCGGTATATGTGAGCGCCGCACCAGAGATGACATCACTTCCTCCTGCTCCCTCTGTCTGACACAGACAGAGGGGGCATTTCTATTCGCCGGGAGCGATCGCGAGGGGGTGGCCAGAAACGAATGGCTGCCCCCTCATCCCGGAACGCTCCCGGACACTTAGCCACCGCTCACTGTATAGAAGGGGGGTCCGATTGGACCCCCCAACTGTACAAAGGCAATCACATACACTCTACGTGATTGTGCCTGTCGGTGCCATTCTGGCGACGTATATATACAGTGAGCGGTCGTTAAGTGGTTAAGGCCTGCATGCGTAAGTCGTGCTGTGCATTATGAACCCACAGCCTCCTGGAATGTGTGACGTGTCCCATGAGATTGCGGGCAGGGAAGGGGGGCCAAACATCTGCTCTGCTTGCCTAGGTAAGCAAAGCGAAGTTGAAGCGGGTACCTGTCAGAAATAGGTACCCCTACCCAGAAAAAAAATAACATCCACAAGTGGAAGAGGAGGAGAAGGCGGAGGGGAGCAAAGGTAAAAGTGGAACCTCCCTTTTTAGGTGACGTTCTGCTTTAAGTGCCACCTGTACAAGTCAAGATTGTTAGAAGAAATGCTTCATCTTGCATGTTGTAAACAAAAAAAAAGAACATCTATTGATGACATGATGCTCATTCGAATTAGAGAACATATGCAAGTGAGAATGTGAACATTTTGCCTCGTTTCAAATATATAAAGTTGCAATATTGCAACTCCAGGATATTCATGTCAAATCATGGTCTTTTATAATCTATGAAAAGATAAGAAAGGTCCTAGACGCTGCACTTTCCTCATATTACCAGTTCAGAAAAAGTGGGAGGAGTTAGGCAGATAAAGGAGGGTTGAGTTCTGAATCAATTTCCAATCCAACCTATTCTGTTTGCTCATCTGCAGATTTAAAGTGGAGCTCCAGTAAAAAACAACAAACAAAAAAAAAATAAGCTTTCAGCAAAAACAGGTTGGAACCTCTGTTTTGTAATGCTTTGTATACTCATTTGGAGGTTTTACTATTACTTTTTAAGTGGAGCCCAACCCCTGAAGGACCTGGGGGGTGATCTGGGGTGTCTGGGGGGGCCTGGGGGGGCGATTTATGTCCCTATGTGTCCTGGTGTCAGTGTAGTGTTGTGTGCACTGACCTGATATCTTCTCTTGTACGGCGCTCGGTATATGTGAGCGCCGCACCAGAGATGACATCACTTCCTCCTGCTCCCTCTGTCTGACACAGACAGAGGGGGCATTTCTATTCGCCGGGAGCGATCGCGAGGGGGTGGCCAGAAACGAATGGCTGCCCCCTCATCCCGGAACGCTCCCGGACACTTAGCCACCGCTCACTGTATAGAAGGGGGGTCCGATTGGACCCCCCAACTGTACAAAGGCAATCACGTACACTCTACGTGATTGTGCCTGTCGGTGCCATTCTGGCGACGTATATATACAGTGAGCGGTCGTTAAGTGGTTAAGGCCTGCATGCGTAAGTCGTGCTGTGCATTATGAACCCACAGCCTCCTGGAATGTGTGACGTGTCCCATGAGATTGCGGGCAGGGAAGGGGGGCCAAACATCTGCTCTGCTTGCCTAGGTAAGCAAAGCGAAGTTGAAGCGGGTACCTGTCAGAAATAGGTACCCCTACCCAGAAAAAAAATAACATCCACAAGTGGAAGAGGAGGAGAAGGCGGAGGGGAGCAAAGGTAAAAGTGGAACCTCCCTTTTTAGGTGACGTTCTGCTTTAAGTGCCACCTGTACAAGTCAAGATTGTTAGAAGAAATGCTTCATCTTGCATGTTGTAAACAAAAAAAAAGAACATCTATTGATGACATGATGCTCATTCGAATTAGAGAACATATGCAAGTGAGAATGTGAACATTTTGCCTCGTTTCAAATATATAAAGTTGCAATATTGCAACTCCAGGATATTCATGTCAAATCATGGTCTTTTATAATCTATGAAAAGATAAGAAAGGTCCTAGACGCTGCACTTTCCTCATATTACCAGTTCAGAAAAAGTGGGAGGAGTTAGGCAGATAAAGGAGGGTTGAGTTCTGAATCAATTTCCAATCCAACCTATTCTGTTTGCTCATCTGCAGATTTAAAGTGGAGCTCCAGTAAAAAACAACAAACAAAAAAAAAATAAGCTTTCAGCAAAAACAGGTTGGAACCTCTGTTTTGTAATGCTTTGTATACTCATTTGGAGGTTTTACTATTACTTTTTAAGTGGAGCCCAACCCCTGAAGGACCTGCTACATTTCGGGCCTATTCCCCCTCACAGCACCCATAGCCAGCCAAAAGGCATTTTCACACACTTCGAGATTGCTCAATAAACATTCCACAGGTTTTGGATTTTTTGGTGTTTATTTTAGGAATTATGAATTTAGGATTAGGGGGTATATTGGATACTCCAAACTGAAAAAACACTGCAGAATTATATACAAACAGTTGAGGACCTGCTAAGTCTCTGGGTGCTCTAATACAAGATGCAAACTGAGCTGCACAACTGTGGGAGTAGTAGTACAGAAACAAAAAGGAATAACAGTTCCAAACAGTTGTGTTAAAGACACATCACATGGTTGTATTGCACGGCACTTGGCTGCTAAAGTCCCAAGGTTAGAGAATTAGCATGCTCCTGGTTGCCTGGCACTGCTCTTAAGCTACACTTGGTCCTAGACATGTGAGGTATTGCACTTCACTGTCCTCTCATTCCCTTAGTATGTGATGGCTGGTCTTTACTCACTCAGTCCCTTTTAAGTAGCTCCCAGGATCCAGGGTGGCTGCTGTCTTGGCCTTTCTGCTAGACAGGCTACTCCTGGCTTGACTGTGAGTCTGCAGCTGAGACCTAAGCTGGGTGAGTTCCTGGAGCTCTCTCCTTCTGCCTCTCTCTCTCTTCTTCCTTCTCAACCTCTCTGCCCTAGGGGCAGATCCCCCCAGCACACGGGTCACCTCCAGACAACTGGACCCTGGACTCTTTTGCCAGGCTTCAGAATATTTATGGGTTGATTCCCCACTTTCTGGGCCCACCTCCCCAGGGATTAGTGGAAGCTCCATAAATATTCAGGCTGCAGCCTCTGCCCCCCCCCACACTACACTATGTTCTTGAAACTTCCAGTGAGTTCCACAAGACAGGAGGAGGTAACACTATACAGCCTGCTAACATTCAACCCCTGCTCTTATGCCTACAGAGGAGCCAACTAAATATTCCTAACAACTAGAAAACTAGGAGGATGCTACATAAGAACAACAGGCCCCAGGATGGAAAGTGGAGGGAAACTCTAAAGATTTAAGGTTTTCAATGAAAGAGCAGTAGAGAAATAATCTCCCAATGGGGACATTTGTTCCAGTGACAACTGCCAAAAGTAAGGTTCCTCTCACTTGATTCTCCTAACTTCCTGTTTGAGTCTGTGACAAGAAGTGAAAGGAAACCTCCCCGATGGGGACAAGGAGGACAATAATAAAATACTAGAAAAATGTTGTGGTTTGAGTTTTACTTTCAGCACTGCAGTTAAATGGCTGCTTCATTAGTTAGCCTGAAGTGACAGAACCCTCTTCAAAATTACCTACTTGCTCCTTTGCTACTTAAACTACAGATTTAGGCCATTGGTTATCTTTGTAATTGCTGATTGTCACAGATATAGTTTAATTAAATACACTGTATTTTCACATCAAAATTGTTATCTAGAACATTTTGTCCTTTTTTGGCATTACAAATCAAAATTTTGAGCTTTTCTTCGTAGGACAACACATACTTTATTATAATCAGAAGTTTAACTTTAGCTTCTAACGTCAATGGTCTGAAATTAGAAATGCAATTACCTACTTTTTGTGTCTTCACATTTTTATATTTGTCACATTCTGAATATCTTGTTTTGATTATCTGCCAAAAAATGATGAGGAAGATTAGCACATGCATAGGCTCATCTTGAACAATGATAAAAAGGCTGTTAAATATATTATATTAGCACAACAGTGATTTTTTAGGAATGTCAAGCAGGGTCACAGAAATGTCAGAAGAAATAACCTTTACTGTCCAGCCCTGCACTAGTCTTTAAATACTTATTTTACAAAAGATTCTCATGAAAATGAACCAAAAACTTAGGTCATTGTAAAATATTTAGTGCGCTAATGGCAAAGGATGATTCCTACTATTGAGCATCAGGACACTTTGAAATTTAACCTGCATTCATAGGCATGCGCACAGGGTGTGCCAGGTGTGCCCAGGCACATCCTAATCATCCTGTGCGGCACAGATTCCCCCTACTCCCCTAGCCCTTTCCCCCACAGCACTACCAACTTTCTGCCTCTACTCTCCCGCCAGCTGCTGCTGTGGGGTAGTTTCAGGGTGAGTGAGGGAAGGGGCCGATAAATATGTAATTTACTGGCCCCTTCCCTTTCTGAATGAAAGAATTTGAGTGATCGGTAGTGTGTGTTTGAGCTTTGGGGTGCACACCCTAATGCATTTGGCTGTGCACACCTATGCCTGCATTGGTAATATATATAATATAAGTCTATTACCTAGTTTGTTTATAAAAGCTACTATGCCCCTTAAAAGAAGCAGTTATGCCATTAGACAAATGTGGTGTACTGCGACTTCAATGAGAGATTGCTTGAAGTACCCATAACTATATTTAAACAAAGCTCTATAAACAATCTCTGCACAACAACAGGGCATAGAGAAGGAAGGAAATACCAAGTATAGAGAGAAACATGAATTTTGAAAAGGATGAAGAGTGGGGTATAGGACAGTGATAGTGTAAAAGTGGGAAGCAAGATCGGTTGGGGGACCACCATGTTCAAAACAGATTTTGCATTATGTTTATGCTATACACAGCTGCTTATACATGGGAGGATGTATAAATAAATAAAAATAACAAACATGTTATTCTTTCCTTCTCTGTGCAGTTGGTTTGGCACAGAGCAGCCCGATTCTCCTCTTCTCGGGTCCCTCTTTGCTGCTCCTGGCCCCTCCCTCCTATCGAGTTCCCCCACAGTCAGCAGCTTCCTATGGGGACACTGGAGCAGAGTCATAGCCCAGACCCAGCCCCACCCCCTCTCTCCCCTGATTGGCTGACTGATTTTGATTGACAGCCATGGGAGCCAATGGCGTCGCTGCTGTGTCTCAGCCAATCAGGAGAAGTGTCCCAAATGGCGTAGACATTCGTGGACATCGCTGGAGAGAGATGGGACTCAGGTAAGTAATTAGTGGGGTGCTAGGGTGGCTGCTACACACAAAAGTTTTTTTTTTTATCTTAATGCAAAGAATGCATTAGGATAAAAAACCTTTTGCCTTTACAACTTCTTTAATATAACACATTATTTTTTAGGCTAGGTGCCAGTTATAATTTTCTTTAAAAAATTAAGAGCAAGTTCAGACTACAAATTAAAGCAGTCAGTAAGCCTTTTAATGTGATACATTAAATGCTCTAGCTCTGCTAAATTCAGAAAGTCCACTTTATTTAATTTAAACTGTGATTCTGTGCACCCAGCCCTTATGCAAGCTCCACACAGGATCACTGGGAATGAACGTCCTGAAGCATGTTCTGTATAACTTCCCTTCTGTCTGCCTTCTTTAAAATTCAGACATTTGAGGCAGGCTGCATTGATTCAGTGGATAGGAGAAATTTCCCAGTACAGATACACTTTCTGTGTGTGAGAGACAGGAAGGAGTCTGTGGTGGGTATGTGGTGGGTATGTTTGATAATAGCATTTCTGCATTAAAAGCAGATGTTCTCAAATCACAAGTTTATCGACAAATTGGAATGGAGTAGGCCGGTACACTGCAGCATTGCTTGGACTGAAAACTGTTTTACATAGCAGTTAGACTATGCTCACTGTATGCATTTCACAGCACCATTATCAATGTCTAAAGTGTACTGTTCTGTCACTATTCAGCCAACAATTTAGATATTTTATTTATTACAGGTACTTATATAACGCCGTCAATTTACACAGCACTTTACATTTATAATGTACATTCACATCAGTCCCTGCCATCAAGGAGCTTACATTCTAAGGTCCCTAACTCTTTTTCCTACATACACATGCTAGGTCCAATTTAGACAGGAGCCAATTTACCCACTAGAATGTCTTTGAAGTGTGGGAGAAAACCAGAGTACCCGGAGGAAACCCACACAGGCACAGGAAGAACATGCAAACTCCGGGCAGCTTTAGATATATGTTTTGGAGCTGTTGAGAAGATTATTGCTATCAATAGAGTAGACAAAGGGTAGACATAGACACAAGATGACAGTCTCCTAACCTTTGGAAGAGAAAAACGTGAAAGCCTAACTATTGCTTGCTATATTTTATGCCAGTACATTGTGAGACAGTCAAGTCCTGTTTGTTTGTTCAACCATTCTCTAATGGCTATGAAAAGCTATGCTACAAACTCTACGGAAATCTCCATCCAATTGCTTTCACCAATTTGTTTGAGACAACAGCTTAGAAGGCTAATATTTAGACAGATTTGTGCTACAACCACCACTGGGCAATGGTGCCTCTGCAACCAAAGGATCATTCTGTATAGAGAGAAATACATTGCGGTTAAAGGATACAGACAGAAGCAAGTACTTGCAATATTTGTGAGCATAGGGTGCATTTACACAACCCAGTTATAGCAAACAATACTCAAATCTATTACATTTAGTAGCTTCCAAAACCATCCTGTGTACAGGCATCACTAGCAGTGTCTGGCTGCTATTAGTAAAATGCTGCCTGGTACATTCTGTAGCCCAGTGTTTTTTTACTTTCAATACATTTTTATTAGTTCAAAAAGAGAATACACATTACAGAAACAAGTGTATAACCATTTGTCCCGGTAAGGCCAACATGGCCAAAAATCATTAATCTAACAGTTGTAGGAAAAGATGGGATTCATTTCAATTACATATTTCAAGAAAACATATATATATCTTCACAATTATTTAGCATGAAGTACGATTGCTAATGGCCATTTGGCCTTTAAGACTGTACAGAAAGAGTCTGGCTCAGGGGTCCTGGGGAGCATTCCAGCCACCCCTAATGGGAGCACACTGTGGCTGGAGCTCCTACCCCCCTAGCTCGAGGCTCGTAGGTGAAACTAGGTCTCATTCAGTCTAATTAAACCTGTGAATACTCTCATAGGTTATGCCAAGGCATAAGCCCAGTGTTTTTCTCTTATCGTCCATGGACTGACACAGCTCTAATACTGAAACACGTGGGTATATGTCCCTGCTCGCAGGAGAAGATCTAGGCAGAATGTTAGATGTTAGAAACATACATTCTAGAAAAAAACAGAGCTGAACAGCCTCGCCCAGGGGGGCGGTCCCTCCAGACATAACCCTTCTACCTGCAGCTAGCAGCCTCAGTTTTTTTCTGCCTAGCAGAAGGAGAAGACGTGGCTCTCTCAGGAGCCAGTCTCCTAGAAGATTTAATTTTTATTCCTTTGGGAATTTTATTATTTTATTTTTGAGACCTTCAATCAACTGTCGGCTGGGCAACAGGTTGGGTACACTGGTATCCTCGTAGTCTTCCCTGTCCAACCATTGAGCGTGCTGATCCTCGCCTTGTGTGCGTGAGACTCAGTTCACAACATGCCCCATGACTCCAGGGGTGGCCGGGTGGCTTTTATGCTCCCGCGGTCCTCACAAGATTGAACAGTACCTGCTGTATCTTTCGCGGTGGACCGGGCCGACAGCTACTCAGTACTACTCTGTGATAGGTCTGTCTGAAACAAGCCAATGGGTCCCTATGGGATGGGTAAGTAGTGTCTCCTGCTTCAGGTGAGTACATGCTGGCTGTGTTTCTCTGTCTGGGGGGTTTCTCCCCCCGGTTATGCTGCTCTCTGCACCCTGTACTGGCGCTGTGCTGTGTGGGGGTACTTGGGGGTCACTCTGGCCTAGCAGGGGGCGCTCATGTCTGTGTGGGGCTGTGAGGTGTGAGTGTTTGGAGAAGCCACTAGCTGGCATGGCTTTTACTGTTTAAGCTGCGCTCAGTGGCCATCTTGCCGCGGATCAATAGCGCTGCTTACACGCGGCCGGCGGCCATTTTCTTGAAGCCGCGGCACTTTCACTTTTGGTTTTGGCCTCTATCGCCGCTGCTGTGGTGCGAATCTCCTCACACTCTCCTCAGACTTCACTCGCGCTGGCAGCGCGGTGACATACAGCAGAGCTGAGCGGTCCTTACAAGGGTTGGTGAGTCCTCTGGGTATCCCCTCCTCACCCTCAGCACAGCCAGTGGGTGGACTGTAGACTTGTGCACAACGGAAAAATTTGTTTAGTTTCGGTTCTTTCTTTTCGGTCCTGTTGATTCGTAATCGTTCGCAATTTTGCTAGACGGGATTTTTCGTGTTCGGACTAATTCGTATTTTCGCAAGTGACATTTTTCGTTGAATCGGAATGATTCGCATTAATGTAAGCCTTATTTTTAGTTGATTTATAATTCGTACTTTCGGTAGAGTACATTGTTTTTCGTTGATTCTGGACACAACTCCTACTTTCGTAACTTTTTTTGGGTTTGTTGATTCATATTTTTCTGTGTCTCTCTCACAACGACGCTGCCTATTATGCCGAATGTGCTTCGAATGGATTTGCACTTTTCTAAATACATAGCGGTTATTTGTAACGATTCAAAATCTTGTATTTTACTTTTGTTTTTTACATGCGGCTATAGCCTCCGCCCCTGAACACCATTTTGAGAGGGAGTTCAGCACGGTGAGGGAGAAGCAGAGAGCAGAGCAGAGTGTTATTGTGCTTCGAATGGATTCGTACATTCGTAACTTTTTTCATAACGAATTATGCCGAAGACATTCGGGCATTCGCTATTTGCGATATAATTTATTTCGGATTCTGTTTTATTCGGAATTGCTTTGTTCAGAAATTCGAATGCTTCCGAATGTCCGAAAGTTGCTAAATTCGGACGAATTTCGATTTGTTACGAAACGAATTGCACAAGCCTAGTGGACTGTATTATTCACTTTATAGTGTATAAGGTCTCAGAGGGTGGCAAATATGGAGTCTGGTTCACCTGCTTCCCCACTCTTGCCAGAGGCAACTGGCAGTGCTCCTGCACCTGCGGTCCCTATGGACCAGTTGTCGGCAGTCCTGGGAAAAAAATTCTTGTCAGGATGGAAGCGGTGTGCGAGCGCAAGGGAGCTATAAAGCGCCCTCTCCCCACACAATCTCACACATGGCGAGTGCTCTGATTCAGATATGGGCCTAGCTGCTGCTGCTCAGGACCCTAGCTCTGAATATTTTAATGTTTTTGAACAGGACATTCCTTGTGAGGAAGACTCCAGTTCTGAGTCAGTAAATGACAGGGCGCTTGTAAGTGAACTCATTGATGCTGTGAGGGACACTCTCAAGCTGGATGCTGTGGCTGTGGTACCTCAGGCAGACACTTTCTCCTTTGGTTCTTTTCAAGCTTTTCTATTACACAGCTTCCTCACTGTTTCCTCACACGCTGCGTCGAGAGCAGCATGGATGATACAGTGGTGCACAGTGCCTCCCCCCCCTCCCCCCTGGTTGGTGCAGCATGGTGGGGGGGCACTTTATTCATTTATTTCTATAGTCCCTGTGAGCCTTCTGTGTGATGTCTCTGAGGCAACAACAGTGTCTCTGCACCTGTGGTTTCCCGCCACAGGTGCAGAGGTTACCTTTTACCTGCATACTGCTTCTGCAGCACATTTAAGCAGGTTGGAATGATACAGAGAGGATTATGCGCCTCGGCGCCATAATTAAAACTTATCTTATAACTCTACACTGGATACATTCACAGTGTATGTATGGGTTATTGATCTCTGTGTCTGCGTGGGTTTCCTCCCACGTTCCAATGCTGTGTCTTCAGTGCCATACACGATATAAACATACACAATATGTTTATACACGACTCTAAATACATTCACAGTATATGTATGTATTATACTCTCTGGGTCGGCGTGGGTGTCCTCCGGGTGCTGCGGTGTCCTCTCACGGTATGTGCGCTTCGGCTCTCTGCACAGTATAAACATGTTCACTATGTTTATTGCACATGCTATAAATACTTACAGTATGTGTATGCTGTCTGCGTGGGTTTCCTCTGGGTACTCCGGTTTCCTCCCACGCACCAAGGGTAATGCACAGCATAACCATGTGCAATATGTTTATTTACATGCTATCATTCCTACACGGTATCTGTGTGCTGTCTGCGTGGGTTTCTTCCGGGTGTTCCGGTTTCCTCCCTCGCTCTGACAGTATGTGCGCCTTTGGCTCTCTGCACAGTTTAACCCCTTGAGGCCCGCGCTATAGCCGAATGATGGCTTCAGCGCGGACCTGAAAATCCGGGAGGCCGTCATTATACGGCCTCCCCTTTGCTCGTTCCCTGCGCGTGCTCCCGAGCGCGCGCAGGGAAATTCTTTGCTGCCTGTGTCCCTTGGACACAACGAATCACAGATCGCTGTGAATGGCCAATCAGAGTGGCCATTTACTATGCGATCTGTGCGGCCAATGAGAGATGATCTCAAATGTAAACATATGAGATCATCTCTCATTGCCTGCTCTCCCTCCTCATACAGATACCGCGTGTGAGGAGGGAGAGGATCTGTTACTTTGTTTCAACAGTGAGTTATTATTACAGTGCCCATACAATGCCCATACAGTGCCCACCTGTGCCCATACAGTGCCCACCTGTGCCTATACAGTGCCCACATGTGCCTATACAGTGCCCACCTGTGCCAGTCTGTGACCACCTGTGCCAGTCTGTGACATCAGTGATCTGTGCAATCAGTGCCCACCTGTGCCACCTCATCAGTGCCTACCTGTGCCACCTCATCAGTGCCTACCTGTGCCACCTCAGTGCCAATCAGTGCCAACCTGTGCCAATCAGTGCACATCTGTGCAATCAGTGCACATCTGTGCAATCAGTCAGTGCACATCTGTGCCGCCTCATCAGTGCCCATCTGTGCCGCCAATCAGTGCCCATCTGTGCCACCAATCAGTGCCCATCTGCTCCGCCAATCAGTGCCCATCTGCTCCGCCTCATCAGTGCCCATCTGTTCCGCCTCATCAGTGCCCATCTGTTCCGCCTTATCAGTGCCCATCAGTGAAGGCTTGGCACACACCTGTGTAGTCGCACCACCAGCAGCAAAAAATGTCAAACAGATTATTTTCCGCCGAGGAGGCATACCAAATCCTTTCCACGCCCGACGAGAGCAACGTGGAGCTCTCTCTTTCAGATTCCCTTTACAATTCCGATTCTGAGTCGGACGTCAATTACGAGCCAGTCCTCAGTAGTGCAACACTGAGTGACTCAGAGGAGGAAGCTAGTCGGCCCGCCAAACGAAGGCGTTCTGGTGAAGAGGCAGTGCCATCCACCAGCACCGCAGTGCCATCCACCAGCACCGCAGTGCCATCCACCAGCACCGCAGTGCCTCGGCAAGAAAGGCCAAGGTCCCATGCCAGCCTTCCCTATGCCCTTCAGAACCCCTTGTGGCTTCCTCCTAATTCAGGGGAAGCCAACATCCCCCCTTTCACTGCCCAGCCAGGAGTCCAAGTAAACACAGAGAATTTTACCCCAATTGATTTTTTTGATCCTATTTTTACAGAGGACATGCTATCCAACATTGTGACCCAGTGCAATCTATATGCCCAACAATTTATTTTGAACAATCCTACAGCATATTATACCCGTCCCTAGGAGTGGAGAGACCTAACGGTGGAGGAGCTGAAGATTTTTTTAGGCCTCACGTTTTGTATGGGACTCAACCAAAAAAACACTTTGCGTTCCTTTTGGTCAAAATGCCCCATCTATCACATGCCAATATTTTCCAACGTAATGCCCAGAATCAGATACTTCATGATAATGAGATTCCTACATTTTAACGATAACACCCAGTGCCATCCCCAAAATCACCCAAATTTTGACAGGCTTTTCAAAATTCGGCCCTTACTGAATTATTTTTCTGAAAAATTCCCCCAGCTGTATACCCCGGACCAGCACATATGTGTGGATGAGTCCCTTGTTAAGTTTAGTGGCAGGCTTCAAATAAAGCAATTCATTCCCAGCAAAAGGGCCCGCTATGGTGTGAAGGTGTACAAGCTATGTGACTGAGTCACAGGGTACACGTATGCCTTCTTAGTGTACGAGGGGAAGGACAGCCAGCTGAATCCCCCTAATTGCCCAGACTACTTGGGATCAAGTGGGAAAATTGTTTGGGACCTCATATACCCCCTGCTGAAAAAAGGCTACCATCTGTACATTGACAACTTTTATACATCTCTTCCCCTGTTCCATAACCTTCACCGGATGCAGACGATAGCATGTGGCACCATCAGAAAGAATCGGAAGGGCTTTCCTCAGAGTCTTGTAAATAAGAAGCTGAGAAGAGGAGAATCGGCAAGTCTGAGAAACAAGGAGGTTCTGGCAGTGAAGTGGAAGGACAGAAGGTATGTATACATGTTGTCTTCCATCCACAACGATACCTTCGTGGAAATTTCCAGAAGGAATGGCCCCATCCGAAAGCCCACATGCATCCAGGACTACAATTTGTTTATGGGGGGAGTCGACTTCAATGATCAGATGCTGGAACCCTATCTTGCCACAAGACGGACATATCATTGGTACAAAAATGTTGCAATTAATTTTTTTCAATTGGCCATATACAATTCGTACATCATATACCGCAACTCCACCCAAAACCCCAAACGCTTCCTTGGCTACCAGGAGGACCATATCACTGCCCTTATATTCCCGAACAGCCCACCCCAAAACATCCGATCTGATGTTATGAGTCGACTCGCCGAACGTCACTTTCCCGATAAAATCCCTCCCACAGCAACAGGTCGACGACGTAAAAAAAAGTGTAAGGTGTGTACCAGTGGAGGAGTCAGGCGAGACACAGTTTATCATTGTGCAGAGTGTCCTTCTAAACCAGGCCTCTGTGTAGTAGACTGTTTTCGCCGTTACCATACTTCACTAAATTATTAGTGAAGTATGGTAAACGTAATCCTCAGTTTCTGCCTTCACACACCTTCACACCCCTTATGCCTTTGCCTGCTCTGTAACTGACCCTGGCTTGTTATTCGACCACGCTTCTGCCTAACGATTCTGTACTACCTCTGCCTGATCTGGAACTGACCCTGGCTTGTTATTTGACCGCGCTTCTGCCTAACGATTCTGTACTACCTCTGCCTGATCTGGAACTGACCCTGGACTGTTTTTCGACCATGCTTCTGCCTAACGATTCTGTACATACCTCTGCCTGATCTGGAACTGACCTTGGACTGTTTGACCACGCTTTTTGCCTGCCTCTTGGATTGATCTTGTACCCTGCTACTGGACTAGTGGGATTCAACACAGGGGTCTCACATATGTGAGGGGCTCCAGAAAAGTTTTTCTGGATGAAGAAAACAATTTTTTTTTGTTTTCTCATCCTAGATTAGGGTCTGGAGACTCGGAGGCTTCAAAGAGATTTGGGTGGGAGAAGCCTCTACCCCTGTCCCCATTCTGTCCTGAACAAGGCCCTACTTCTGCCTGCTGCCTGTAGGACCTATGCCATCATGCCTCTGCCTGTCACATGAACTGACCACACCACATGGACCTGCCTACTACCAGGACCAATATTTTTGGCACTGCTGACAATATTTCTGCCTGCACTGACCCTGGACTGTATATGGACAGTATCCCTGCCTGCTGCCTGGACAATTGTGTATGCCGTTGCTGACCAAGTCCCTGCCTGCTGCCTGGACCAGTGCTATCCTGCTGTGTAGAACTGCGCTACTAAAACCACAGGTAATCTTTTGTTTATGCTTTGCTCAGCATAATGTATTTGGGGGGGTAATTCTTGGTATGTGCATGCTATGTGTCCCTAGAACATCTGATGGTGTTCCTTGCATGTTGGGCCTCTGTATGTGGACAGGCTGTGTAAAAGTCCCACACATTTGGTATCGCCATACTCAGGAGGAGTAGCAGAATGTATTTTGGGGTGTAATTTTGCTATGTAAATGCTATGTGTTGGAGATATCTTATAAACGGACAACTTTGTGTAAAAAAAATGCATTTTCATTTTTTTCCACATTTTCCAAAAACTTCTGGAAAAAATGAACCGTTCAAAAGAGTCATTATGCCTCATAGATTATACGTTGGGGTGTTAGCTTTCCAAAATGGGGTCATTTTGTGGGTGTTTCCATTGTCCTGGTGCTCCAGGGCCTTCAAAAGTGTATTAGGTGGTTGAGAAATGAGATGTGTAATTTATGCTCCTAGAACGCCTGAAGGTGCTACTTCAATGTAGGTCCTCTGTATGTTGACAGGCTGTGTAAAAGTCCCACACATTTGGTATTGCCATACTCAGGAGGAGTAGCAGAATGTATTTTGGGGTGTCATTTTTGCTATGTACATGCTATGTGTTGGAAATATCTTATAAACGGACAACTTTGCGTAAAAAAAAATTGTTTTCATTTTTTTTCCACATTTTCCAAAAACTTCTGGAAAAAAATGAACCGTTCAAAAGAGTCATTATGCCTCATTGGTTATACGTTGGGGTGTTAGCTTTCCAAAATGGGGTCATTTTGTGGGTGTTTCCATTGTCCTGGTGCTCCAGGGCCTTCAAAGTTGTAATAGGTAGTCAACTAGGTAGATGTGTAATTTATGCTCCTAGAACACCTGATGGTGCTCCCTGCATGTTGGGCCTCTCTATGTGGCCAGGCAGTAAAAAAGTCCCACACATGTGGTATCGTATTACTCAGGAGGAGTAGCAGAATGTATTTTGGGGTGTCATTTGTTGCATGCACATGCCATGTGAGATAAATAAGCTATTACAATGACAATTTTGAGAAAAAATAAAAACAAAAAATAAAAAGCTTAATTTTGCAAAGAATCGTGGGAAAAAATTACAACTTCAAATAACTCACCATGCCTCTTACTAAATACCTTGGAATGTCTACTTTCCAAAAGGGGGTTATTTGGGGGGCATTTGTACATTCCTGGCTTGTTAGGGTCTCAAGAAATTAGATAGGCCGCCAGTACATCAGATGTGATAAATTTTTTATGATTTGCACTATAGCTTGTAGACTCTAAAACTTTCACACAGACCAAATAATTTCCAAAAATTTGGGGTTATTTTTATCAAATATATGTAGCAGTATAAATTGTGGCCAAAATTTATGAAGAAAAATTAATAATTTGCAAAATGTTATCACAGAAACTAAGAAAAATTCATTTTTTGTCAAAATTTTCGGTCTTTTTTTATTTATAGCGCAAAAAATAAAAAACCCAGAGGTGATCAAATACCACCAAAAGAAAGCTCTATTTGTAGGAAAAAAAGGACAAACAAATCATTTGGGTACAGTGTTGCATGAGTAATTGTCATTCAAAGTGTGAGAGCACTGAAAGCTGAAAGTCTGGGCAGGAGGGGTGTTTAAGTGCCCAGTAAGCAAGTGGTTAAACATGTTCCATATGTTTATCACGCATACTATAATACCTACGTGGTATGTGTATGCAGTCTGAATCTTGTGCGATTTGATTATCCACATGCTAACATACTTACACGGTATGTGTGTGCAGTCTGCGTGGGTTTTCTCTGGGTACTCCGGTTTCTTCCCACGCTCCAAGGGTAATGCACAGCATAACCATGTGCAATATGTTTATTCACATGCTATCATTCCTACACAGTATCTGTGTGCTGTCTGCGTGGGTTTCTTCCGGGTGTTCCGGTTTCCTCCCTCGCTCTGACAGTATGTGCGCCTTTGGCTCTCTGCACAGTTTAAACATATTCCATATGTTTATCACGCATACTATAATACCTACGCGGTATGTGTATGCAGTCTGAAACTTGTGCGATTTGATTATCCACATGCTAACATACCTACACGGTATGTGTGTGCAGTCTGCGTGGGTTTCCTCCGGGTCCTCCGGTTTCCGCCCACGCTACATGACATGCGCGCCTTCGGTGCCATACACCGTATAAACATACACATTATGTTTATACACAACACTAAATACATTTACAGTAGATGTATGTATTGTATTCTCTGGGTCTGCGTGGGGTTTCTCCGGGTACTCCGGTTTCCTCCCACGCGCCAACGGTGTGCGCGCCTTCGGCGCTATGCACACATAGACATGTTCAATATGTTTATCACACAATCTATAATACCTACACGGTATGCGTATGCGGTCTGCATGGGTTTTATCCGGGTGCTCAGGTTTTTCCCCCGCGCTCCAATGGTGTGCGCATTTTCAGCGCTATGCACGGCATAAACATGTGCAATTTGTTTATTCGCATGCTAACATGCGTACACGGTTGTGTACGCAGTTTCCGCCTACGCCCCAATGATGTGCGCACCTTCGTCGCTGGCACAGTATAAACGTGTTTAATATGTTCATCCACAATCAGCACTTATCAATGGAGCATAAGCGCTGGCTTGGACTGTGTTCGCCATGCTGAGGTTAGCGTTACGCCCGGTAGTGGCTGCGTCTCTGGCGTTCCTGAAGCTCAATGACTGGGCAAAAGCCTCTGCTTCATCTATCAGTAGACCAGCAGGTGCACTGCAACTGCTTTAGCCTCTAGGGTCTCTGTGTCCGGGGTGGGTCTGTGCCATCTGTAGAGGCTGAGTTACCGGTCCTCTGACCGAGTTTCTAGGGAAGCCCTGTCAGGTTGCCTTTCTTGGCCAACAATTGAAGCAACCCGTAAGCCGGGGCCTCCCTTCTCCGATACATTGCGGGGTCTCCTTGGGTTTATCATACCCATCCCGCTGCAGGACGGTCCTGTCGGCCGTGTGCATTCCAGGAGAAGGGTCCTTACGTCCGGAGGTGTTTTCACCTCCTTTACCGGAGGTGGGGCACCGGATGTGGAGCTTTTGGCCTCTCGACTCACTCTCAAGATGTAGAGATTCGTGGCCAGGTCCAGGGATCCCTGGGCAGACGCGTAAGATGCGTTGATGGCCCGTAAGGGCAGTATCGCCTGATGTATGCTTACCCTCCGCTACTGTTGTTGCCTCGCCTGCTTCGCAGAGTAGTGGTCGAGGCCATTCCAGTGATCCTCATTGCTCCGGGACGGCAACATTGGTACGCCGATCTAGTTCGGCTAGTCGCAGACGTTCCTTGGTGACTGCCTGTTTGGGTGGACCTTCTGTCTCATGGTCCCATACCTCATCCTGCTTTGCAGTCCTTGGCTTTGGCACGGCTGTTAAAGCCAGGTGCTGGGGGACCGAGGTCTCTCGGATTCGGTCATCTCATCTATGTTGTGGCACGGACATCTTCCTCCAGAAAGATCTATCACCGTACCTGGAAGGCTTACATTGCTATGTGCGAGGAGCTTGATGGCGTCCACGGACATATTCCGTTCCCAAGATTTTGCTGTTCTTACAGCGTGGTGTGACCCAAAAGCTGGCCTTGCGTACCATCGAATGTCGGATTTCGGCCCGGGCTGTCTTTTTCAATGACCGCTAGCGGGCCATTCCTTGATTAGCACCTTTGTGCAGGGGGTTCCCCATGTGATCCCCCCTGTCAAGCCTCCTCCCCCTCCTTGGGATCTGAATTTGGTGCTCTCGGTTCTCCAAGAACATCCCTTTGAAAATATCAGAGATGTTCCTCTCTTGACCTTGTCCCAGAAGATGGCTTTCTTAGTGGCCATTACTTCTGTTCGACGGGTGTCTGAGTTGGCGGCCTTGTCCCGCAAGTCGTCTTAATTGGTCCTTCATAAGGATAAGGCGGTGTTGCGCCCACGACCGTCTTTCCTTTCAAAGGTGGTCTCGGCCTTTCACCTTAATGAGGACATTGTTCTTCCGTCCTTGTGTCCTCACCCATCGCATCCCTGAGAGTTTGCGCTTCATACATTGGATGTGGTACGAGCCTTACGGGTGTACCTGTCTGCTACTGTTTCCATTCGGAAGTCTGACTCACTGTTTGTGTCTGTCTCTGGTCCAAAACAGGGCCAAGCGGTGTCGTCTGCCACCTTTTCTAGGTGGATCAGACAGACCGTTATACAGACCTATGCCCTTAAGGGGCGGGCGCCTCCCTTTCCGGTTACGGCACATTCCACCAGGGCAATTGGTGCTTCCTGGGCTTTCCGACATCAAGCGTTGGTTGCACATATGTGCAAGGCGGCGACCTGGTCGTCCGTTCATACCTTTTCTAAGTTCTATAAGGTTGATGTTTCTGCATCTTCGGATGCTTCCTTCGGCCGCAAGGGTTGCAGGCCGCTGTTTAAAGTTGCAACTCATCCGTTGAGGAGTTCTGCTTGTTTGGAGAGGAGTTTGGTTTTTCCTTTACTACTGCTCCCACCCTTTTCTGATACTGCTTTGGGACGTCCCACGTGTTTCAGTATTAGAGCTGTGTCAGTCTATGGACGATAAGAGAAAATGGGATTTTTGTACTCACCGTAAAATCCTTTTCTCTGACGTCCATGGACTGACACAGCACCCACCCTTCTTTAAGGTTTGTACTGCTTTGTTACGAACTGAGGCTGCTAGCTGAAGGTAGGAGGGTTATGTCTGGAGGGACCGCCCCCCTGGGCGGGGCTGTTCAGCTCTGTTTTTTTCTAGAATGTATGTTTCTAACATCTAACATTCTGCCTAGATCTTCTCCTGCGAGCAGGGACATATACCCACGTGTTTCAGTATTAGAGCTGTGTCAGTCCATGGACGATAAGAGAAAAACACTGGGCTTATGCCTTGGCATAACCTATGAGAGTATTCACAGGTTTAATTAGACTGAATGAGACCTAGTTTCACCTACGAGCCTCGAGCTAGGGGGGTAGGAGCTCCAGCCACAGTGTGCTCCCATTAGGGGTGGCTGGAATGCTCCCCAAGACGTCAGAGAAAAGGATTTTACGGTGAGTACAAAAATCCAGTTTTTAGTCATGTCACCCTTTAAATGCATGCACAATCTCAAGGCACCCTTGAGGTCTAAAATGGGGTCCTCCGTCACAATAGAAATCCTCCCTTAGACATCAGAATTCAATTTAGAGCCCTGTCTCCCCCTCCCTTCACATGAGAGTCCTCAGCACCCCACCTTTTACAACAGAGTTCTCATCCCTGCTCTTTAAAATCAGAGTCCTCAGTCTCCCCCCCCCCATCAGTCCTCATCCCACCATTTTCACATCAGAGTCCTCAGCTGGCCCATCTTCATCATTGCAAAGCACGATGGCATGCAAATATATAGGACTCAGAAGGTCAGAAGGCACCTCAGGGTGCAATTGCATCCTGTTTGAGAATGTTGCTGTATCTTACTGTAGCGGGGTGCTATATTTAAGGGAAGTATCTGAGTAGTAATAAGGCACAGATACACAAATTGTTAGGGTTCTTGGACCATTTCTGTCCCTGGGAGATAGTACTGATGTGCAGTTCCCTGAGGCCTATAGGTGGCGCTGTTGCTGTGGGCCTGGGTTGAACCACAGTACAAGGTTGTGCCTTTTTTTGTCCCCTCTTGACAGCAGTGCGGCGGGTCAGGGAACCTGCTGTGCCTGTCGGGAGAGGGTATAAAAAGGGGCGGCCATCTTTCAGTGGGGCCCGTTCCACGCCCAGGCACCTTAGGCCTGGGTGTGTGCGTGTCACCCCTGGGTTCCCTAGGCCCGGAGGCCTGGTCGGTTGGTCGTGTCCATGCCCAGGCACCTTAGGCCTGGGTGTGTGGGTGTGTTGCCTCCAGGTGCCCTAGGCCTGGAGGCGAAGTTGCTGTTCCATCCCAGACACCTTCAGTCTGGGGTGAGGTACTAAAGAGGAGGCCCGGAGCCCAGCAACCTTCGGCTGTGGTCCGCTAAGGATTGAGGAGCTCCCAGGGTACCGCCTTGCGAGGGGACCCGCATCTTGGATCGAGGAGGCCAGGGAGGTGACCCTTTCTGAAGACCCAGCACAGAGTCGTGGTGACAGTAAGGGCCTCTGGTAACTCTCCGGAGGGTCGTTTTTCTCTTTGACATGGGCCAAGTTCTCCAAGAAGGCAGTGCATGTTCTGTAGGTCATAGTGGCAGTGACTCTACGCACACCAGGTCAGTGGCAGTGACCAAATAGGGCAAGGCCCTATTCACCCGGTCAGTGGCAGTGACCATCTTCAACAAGTCAGTGGCAGTGACTTTCATGTTCATTAGGTCTGTGATAAAGATCGCACGCCAAACCTGTTTGTGCATATCAGAACAGTAAGAGAACCAAGATTTGTGTTTGTGCCTGGACCTCTCTCCCACCTTATCTGACCTGTGTCTCGTCTCAACCTGTCTGCTCTTAAAGGGACTATTTATTATCCATGTGAAATAAATACAGAAGTTGGACTTTCAGTTGGTGTGGACAGTGACTTTACTGGGGAGAATTAAAGACTTGTTTCTGGCCAAGCCAGAAGTGAGATCAGCTCGGTAGGATTCAAACACCAGCCGCAGGCAGGCCGCGAGAAAACTAACGCCGCTCAACCTCCCCATCCAGGAGGGTACAGGCTTGTAGTGCAGTGTGCCTCAGTCTTTCCTGCGGAGGAGCCAAATAAAGAAAAGCAGGTGAAGGCTGGGGTGAGTGCGCTATATTACTACAAGCTGTATGAAATGGCACTACTATTGGCTTGCAATAATAACATCTCCTTCAATCCGCAAACCTCTTTAGTGCAGTGCTTTTCATTTAAATTCTACTTACAAGAAAGCCTGACCACTTAAACATTAGAACAACAAAAGAAAGTGTGTCATACAGCTCCAGTCACCTCATGTGCAATATGTCATGACTTTGTAACAAATCTATTGTTTATAAGTATAAGTAAAAGTGGTGACTTCCATACAAGGAACTGTGCAACGTGCAGAGAACAATCAGTATAACACTTGTTCTTGTTTTAGTTAACCTTTGACGTACAATGAAATATACACGCAATATGTAATGAAAACATTAGTTCCTCATTCCTGTGGTGTTTCAAAAAATGTAACATATTTCAAGGGACACTGTATGCAAATAATGGAAAATGATAAAAAATAAATTAATGTATAAAAGCAGAAATAAATAGTTCTTCAAGGAAAACTTGTAGGCAGGTTGCCTATTGCAGTTTAGTTAGGTGCTGCCCAGGCTGGGAGGGTTAGAGTTAACTGTGCTTCCAAGGTTTTTCTTGGCGGGCTTCTTTGGTCCGACCCACTGGTCCTGTTCATTATAAAAGGGACAGGGGTCCGGATCCTGGGGTCATCTTCACTGCTGATGCTGTTGCCGGAGTCTGCTGTGCCAGACTGGCAGAATGGACTCTGGAGTTCCTACTGATGCCCGGAATTCCTGCTGATGAAAGCCTGGTTTCAGGAGCCTTCCACAACATAGGGGGATTGCTGTGACTTACAGTCCACACTGAAGACATTGGCTTCTGGATACTTTCAAGATGGACTTTGCCAAGTATGGACTCTTTCCTATGCAGGTACGCTGGGGCGACCACAAGCCGGAGATAGGGACTAGGTTAGGAAAGGACTGTTTTACTATAGTCTGTAATGCTCAAGTTATTCAAGTAAAGCTTTTGAAACTTTGCCTTTGCCAGGTCTGAAGTTTGCTAAAGAGGTACAGTATAATGCAAGTAGCCGGCACACATAGTCTACAGCATGGGTGCTCAATCTATGACCTTCCAGCTGTTGCGGAACTACAATTTCCATCATGCCTCTGCCTTTGGGAGTCATGCTTGTAACTGTTAGCGGCTTGCAATGCCTCATGTAGTTCTGCAACAGCTGGAGCGTTACAGGTTGTGCACCCATAGTCTACAGCCTGGGTCAGTCAAAACACATTGAGGTATGAAGACATGAGTGGTTACCAAGGGTGTCGTTAAGCCTGTCGTTAAGCATTTGCGTGTGGCAGGTGAGACAGCCTCTTGCAGCGAGGGAGTTGTTGCTGGCACTCTCTCCCTGAGTGGTCCATCTCCCATGACAACAGGAGCAGATCAGCGCTGTAGAGGTCCTCCAATTGTACACAGGTATGGAAGAGGAAGAGTGAAGTGAGTGCACGCATGGAGTCTGCGCTAGGTACACGGCGGGGCCGCATTCCGATTATTGAGAGTGAGGTAGCGGAGATACACTGGACAGGTGGAGTGGGCATCAACTTCAGCATGTCCCTCCTAAATGTGACAAGTGCTTACAGTAGTGGTGTACATTAACACGAAGAAAGTTAACTAGAGTTCAGCCATCTGTTCAAGTGTACACAGTGTACAGCTATCTTTGAGTTAGGTTGAGCTATCCCTGAAAGCGACCTCCATCTTGTCCCAGGGCATTGGTGAGCATTTCACAAGTAAAGGTACACAATGTGTAAGGCAGTGACCCTATCCAAGGTGCCTAGTGTAGCCAAGAAGAACCCACCCCGGGGTAGGCCTCCTATGTGATCCACGCTTGGTGCCCAAGGAGGAGGAACATAGACGAGGTACCACCCGCCTACCCTACAAACTGTCCTAACTATTCAATTACAAATTGCTGTGAGGTAGATGGGCACAGTACATTTACACATTTATTACCTTATTAGAGCTCATGTAAAGTGACACTAATCTCTGGCATTCCAAAAATATATTCTATTCAATCATGTATTGTTATCTCAAAACGTATCTTCTATTGCTCTCAACCCCCTTTTTCTTTTTCTGCTGTGATTCAACTTCCTGTTAGAGGGTGGCTATGTTAGTTCTACAAGTAAGTAAGTAAGTAAAGCTGGCCATACATGGATTGAAATCTGGCTATTTCAGCAGAGACCAGCCAAATTTCTATCTGTGTCTGGCTGTCCTTGTTTGACAGAGGTTGATTGTTAGATCATCTTCAGTCAAACAGACAAGCTGGAAAACATTTGTTGATCGATGATGTTTGTGAGCTCTAGTTTGGGAGCTCATGAAGGATGTTACAAGAAGTCAGAAAAAGACAGAAGAGATTTCATGAAAAAAAAAAAAAAAACAATTACAGGGTCATGAGGTAGTGGAGGTGCATGGATTTCTATCCTTTTTTTTTTTTTACTGTCATTTAGTGTCACTTTCTTTTTCGTACATCACGGGACACAGAGCGACATAGTCATTACTAATGGGTTATATAGATACCGTCAGGTGCTGGCACTGGCAACTTCCAAAACCGGAAGTACCCTCCCCTATATAAGCCCCTCCCATCCGGGAGCACCTCAGTTTTTTGCCAGTGTCTAAGGTGTTGGCCAAGAAGAAACATGTGTTTTTCACTGAGCTTGCGTACAGGTTCTTTTGGGCCTCAGTAAGCTATTCCGGATCCGACCAAAAAAGCTTCATAGCTAAACGGTCGGTACCCGGGCCTTGCAGAGAAGAGCAAGGTTTTGCCTGTAATGCTTCTCTTAGGAGAGCTGGACCCTGGGATCCAGAGCTCTGGTCATACCCACGACCAAGATGTTTTCTGTGCAGGGTGCTATACAGGTCCAGGGGAGTGGAATCCTTGGGAACCCGGTCCCTGAAGGTTTGATTACAATGCCTGCCGTGATAGGTGAAGTTTGGGCTTTTGTGGACCAAACAAAGTCCTGCGGCGGGGAACAGGTAAGTGGGGGCCCCCAGGAACTTGGTTCTATTGGGGGACCCCCAAGCCTAATTTGTCTTTCTGTCTGTTACCTAATGGTATTCCCGCAAAATTCTGTGCATGCCTGTAACTACTAAAAAAATGTAATAATTTTTAATGGTGGTCAAGAAAAAAAAAAAAAATTTTTTTATATATATATTAGACTGCGGTACCTGTGTTTGTCCACTAGAGGCCGCTGTGGAATGTTTTCTTGTCATGTGGACTAGCTTCTTCTCAGCAGAGCAAAGTCCAGGCAGATGGTGAGTTCTCTTATAGGAAACTGCTTCCTCTGCCATGTTGCAGTGTTTGTCCATCCCCCGGCCTGCGGCAAAGAGGGGCCCTGGCTCCTGTCCCTTGTTACCATATTTGAAATTAGCGCCGAAGGCGCACGTGCCCGCGCGCGTGCGCGTGCACGCGCCTCTATATATAGAGGTGAGCCGGGAAAGGGGGCGGAGCCTGGGGGATGACGCTCTGTGCGCGCCGCAGCGCTTCTGCGCATGTGCGGGCGTCCCAGCAGTTTTAAAAAAACCACAATATTGTAGTGAGCTGGCTATGAAGTACAGAGACAGAGCTGGCAACATTTAAAGGCATACAGCAAGCGGTTGATACAGGCATCCCCTAGAAAGGCACATTAGTAGACACCAACTGTGATATAGCAGCAATTGTGCTAGACTATTCTCAGTAAAAGTGGTGTATTACGGCTGGAATACCTCAGCTTTAGGCTTAGGAATATGCCGTCCAGAAGCTCCGGAACTGAATCTTCCAGGAAGCGAAGGGGGTCTCATCGGGCTCTGAGGATCTTGGGCATACTTCTGCTGCACCAGTCTCCCCTGAAGTTCAGAGGTAAGTGACCGTAGAGACCCCGCAGGGGTACTTGGTACTGTGGCTATCCTCAGTCACCTGCTCCTGTGTATGTAACAGAGGAGGTTTTTTCCTCAGCTCTGGGAGGATTAGAGAGAGATTGTCAACATTTATCGCTGCCTCCCTGTCAGGGAAAGCACGCCCGATCTCCGTCTCCTCCTTCAGAGTGCCTGTTAGCAGAGCAACAGTCCCATACAGGGATCGACCTGCCTGAAGGGGATCAGGATGAGGTTGATTCTGTTATAGAGGAATCAACAGTGGGGGAACCTTTTCTCAGCATCTCAAGCTGAAAGATTATGGGTTCAGTCTCTGACTAACATGGTCCGATCAGCATTTAAAAATGCACCTTGCGGAACCATCAACCACTACTGTATCCTCGTTGGGGTCGCTAGAAGCCCCCAGACTGTTTGTTCTTTTCCACTTCACCCTTTACTGAAAGGGCTCATTTACCAGGATTGGGAACGTCCTGAGAAAATATTTATTCCCCCAAGAGATTTCCGGTGGTCTATCCCATGGAGGATAAGTTCATCAAAAAAAAGAAAAAAAAAATGGAAGGTCCCTACAGTGGACGCAGCCATCTCTTGTATGTATAAATCACTGACATGTCCAGTGGATAATGTCCAAATGTTCAAGAACCCAATAAATAAAAGATTGGAGTCCTTATGAAAATCTGCTTGGTGATACAACCAGCAGTAGCAGCTATTGGGGTCTGCTAAGCAGTGAAGGATCAGTTGAAACAGGTCTTGAGGGACTTGACAGATCAGCAGGCTTTGCCCTAGCTGATCTACCTAGAGCCTTAGGCTTTGCGGTTGACGCCATAGAGGATTCAGTCCATCAGGCCTCCCGCCTTACGCTGTTTATAGTACATACGCGTAGGCTCCTATGGCTCAAAAACTGGTCTGCTGAAGCTCCCTGTAAAGAATGGCTGGTTAGCGTCCCATTTCATGGTGAACGCTTATTCAGGGAAAACCTGGACAAATATATCCAGAAAATTTCCAGCGGTAAAAATACGCTCTTGCCGGTTAAAAGCAGAGTTAGAGGTCCCTCTTTAAGAGGCCTGCTTCTCCAGTCCCTGGGGCATCGGCTGTGTAACAGTTCCGACGGCCTCCTCGGTCAAATCCCGGGGGTAAAAAACAGGGACAGTAGCAGGGTAATGAGAAACCCTGGGTCAGGGGAGGTACAAAACCTCCCCCAAAGTTAAATTCATTGAAGCCCCCACTCAGTCGGGTGGGGGGAGGACTCCAGTTGTTCGCAAGAGACCTGGCGGGACACGATCAAGACAGATAGGTGCTCTCCGCAGTAGGTTTGGGATACAGTTTGGAGTTAAAAGACTCTCCTCCTTCCCATTTTTGAGGTCAAACGTGCCAAGGGATCCCCGGAAGAGAGAGTCCCTCCTGTTGGCACTAGAACAACTATTGCTCCAAGGAGTAATTATGGAGGTTCCCCTGGAAGAATGAGGGTTCGGGTTTTACTCAAATCTCTTTACAGTCCCGAAGCAAACGCGGACGGGAGGCCCATATTAATTCTAAAAGGGCTATACAAATTCCTGTATATCAGGTCTTTCCGATGGAGTCGATCCGATCGGTGGCCACTGCCCTACAAGGGGAGGAATGGTTAGCCACGATCGACATCAAAGATGCTTATTTGCACATTCCCATCTTTCCAGTCCACCAAAAATTTCTACGCTTTGCAGTAGAAGGGCGCCATTTTCAGTTCAGAGCCTTACCCTTCGGTTTGGCCACAGCACCACGAGTGTTTACAAAAATTCTGGCCCTTTATTGGCCAATCTAAGAACACAAGGTGTAATGATAATGGCATATCTGGATGACTTGTTGCTGATAGACCACTCAGTGAAAAAACTAGACGTGGTCGTTCACAAGACGATCAAGTATCTGGAATCTCACGGTTGGATTATCAACCGAGACAAGTCAGCCCTAAAAACCAGTCAAAAGTCTGGAATACTTGGGGCTAAGGTTGGATTCAGGCCAGAGAAAAATATTCTTGCCTCGAGGAAAGGTGTTGTCTTTGAAAGATTTGATCCACTTAGTGGGTACAAAAAAGACAGCCGTCCATACGCCTGTATATGAGGCTGCTGGGAAAAATGGTGGCATCATTCGAAGCAGTACCCTACGGTCAATTCCATTCAAGGAATTTGCAAGGGGCCATACTGTCAGCCTGGAACAAAAAAAATTCAGGCCTAGACTTACAATGTCCTTGCCCCCTTCCGTTCGCAAGAGCCTCCGTTGGTGGTTGGTTTCCCAGAATCTGGAAAAAAGGAAATCCTTCAGTCCGATTTCTTGGAAGGTGGTCACTACAGATGCCAGCCTTATAGGCTGGGGAGCAGTACTGGAGCAATAGTCTCTCCAGGGCAGATGGTCGGATGCAGAAAAGGCCCTGCCCATCAATCTCTTAGAGATACGAGCAGCCCGGTATGCCCTAGTAGCATGGACATCCAAACTCCAAGGGTCCCCTGTCAGAATTCAATCAGACAATGCCACAGCAGTGGCATATATCAATCATCAGGGGGGCACCAGGAGTCGTGCAGCCCAGAGGGAAGTAAATTACATCCTGAAATGGGCAGAAAAAATATGTCCCAGCCATATCTGCGGTATTCATTCCAGGAGTGGAGAATTGGAAGGCGGACTTTCTAAGTCGCCAGCAATTAGGCCCAGAGGAAGGGTCCCTTCACCCCGAGGTTTTCTGGACAATATGTCAGCGGTGGGGAACATCGGATGTAGATCTTCTAGCATCCAGATTCAACGCAAAGGGGGACAGGTTTGTCTCTCGGACAAGGGATCCCCTAGCTTGCGGCTCGGATGCCCTAGTGTTCCCTTGGGATCAGTTCAAGCTGATATATGCATTCACACCGCCACAATGGTTACCTCGATTACTCCGCAGAATCAGGGTAGAAAAGAAACCAGTGATTCTGGTGGCTCCAGCGTGGCCCCGAAGAGCGTGGTACGTGGAGATTGTAAAATGTCAGTGGGGAGTCCTTGGACTCTCCCACATCGTCCGGACCTGCTTTCGCAAGGACCGATATACCACCCTTCCTTACCAGCCCTAGGTTTGACGGCCTGGCTATTGAAGCCCACATTCTAAAAAAGAGAGGGCTCTCTAATTCTGTGGTATCTACCATGATCAATGCCAGGAAGCCGGTATCCAGGCAGATCTACTATAGAATCTGGAAGGCGTACATCGCCTGGTGTGAAGCCAAGAAATGGCATCCACGTAAGTACGTAATAGGTAGGAGTCTGGACTCCCTACAATGGGCTGTAGATAGGAAGCTTGCCTTGAGTACTATCAAGGGTCAGATTTCGGCCTTGTCAATATTTTTTCAAAGGCCCTTGGCTTCGCATTCACTAGTCAAAGCCTTTATACAAGGAGTGATGCGTATTAGTCCTCCGGTTAATATTCCCATATGTCCATGGGATCTAAACTTGGTTCTGTCGGTTCTACAGAAACAACCATTTGAACCATTACAGCATATTTCCTTGGTGCTTCTCACCAGGAAATTGATTTTTCTAGTAGCCATTTGTTCGGCTAAAAGAGTATCGGAATTAGCAGCTAGGTCCTGTAAGGAGCCATATCTGGTTATCCATAAGGACAGAGTAGTGTTACGTCCTCATCCAGCCTTTCTTCCTAAGGTGGTATCGAGGTTTCATTTGAACCAAGATGTGGTTCTTCCTTCTTTTTTCCCCAAACCTACTTCGGTAGAGGAAAAGTTATTGCATTCTTTGGATGTAGTAAGAGCAGTTAAAGCTTATCTAAAAGCCACTGCTCAGATTCGCAGAACGGATACTTTGTTTATTCTGCCGGAAGGCCCCAGAAGGGGTCAGGCAGCGTCAAAATCTACTTTAGCCAAGTGGATTCGGCAGGTCATAATACAAGCCTATGGCTTGAGAAATAGACCGCCTCCGTTCAAAGTTAGGGCGCACTCCACGAGAGCAGTTGGAACTTCATGGGCAGTGCATCACCAGGCCTCCCTGGCTCAAATCTGTAAGGCCGCAACATGGTCTTCAGTACACACGTTTACTAGGTTCTACCAGGTGGACGTTAGAAGTCAGGAGGATGTCGCCTTTGGGCGCAGTGTGTTGCAGGCCGCAAAAGATCCTCATGTCTGATAGCGCTCAGCTTATATATGGTGTATCCCCCCCCCTCATTTGGCATTGCTTTAGGACATCCCATTAGTAATGACTATGTCGCTCTGTGTCCCGTGATGTACGAAAAAGAAAATAGGATTTTTATAACAGCTTACCTGTAAAATCCTTTTCTTGGAGTACATCACGGGACACAGAGCTCCCACCCCTCTTTGGGGACACTTATTGCTTTGCTACAAAACTGAGGTGCTCCCGGATGGGAGGGGCTTATATAGGGGAGGGTACTTCCGGTTTTGGAAGTTGCCAGTGCCAGCACCTGACGGTATCTATATAACCCATTAGTAATGACTATGTCGCTCTGTGTCCCGTGATGTACTCCAAGAAAAGGATTTTACAGGTAAGCTGTTATAAAAATCCTATTTTAAGTTCCTTCCATGACATCTATTCTTTACTGCTTGTGCAGGGGCCTCTCGGAATTCACTAGCAGTAAAAAATCTTCTAAGGTTGCCTTTCACGGAAGATGAACATAGGCCAATCGACCATGCCTAGTTTACAACAAGTTAAAAAAAAATTTAAATGGCCAAAGTCTTTTTGAAGATATGCCAGTGCTGGCGCTATCTCCATGTGCCTTTCCCGTTTCATAGCATAAACAGGACTGCTTTGGCACCCTGATCCTTCATTTTCAAGCCTGAAGCTAATCAGGGTGGTATCTCCATATACTTGGACTATGCCTGTTCGCAATTTTTGGGGGGGGGGCGCAAACAAACAAACAAAAAAAAACCACATCAATTGCAGCCTCACTGTGCCCAAACGCAGCCACTGTGCCCGTCAATTGTCGCCACTGTGCCATCAAACGCAGCCACTGTGACCAGCAATTGTCGCCACTGTGCCAACAAATGTCGTCACTGTGCCATGCCATCAATTGTCGCCACTGTGCCATCAATCGTCGCCACTGTGCCATGCCATCAATTGTCGCCACTGTGCCATCAATCGTCGCCACTGTTCCATCAATTGTCACCACTGTGCCATCAAACGCAGCCACTGTGCCATCAATTGTCACCACTGTGCCCATCAATTGTCACCACTGTGCCATCAATTGTCACCACTGTGCCATCAATTGTCAGCACTGTGCCATGCCATCAAACGCAGCCACTGTGCCATGCCATCAAACGCAGCCACTGTGCCATGCCATCAAACGCAGCCACTGTGCCACCAATTGTCACCACTGTGCCATCAATTGTCACCACTGTGCCCATCAATTGTCGCCACTGTGCCATCAATTGTCGCCACTGTACCAGGCCATCAATTGTCGCCACTGTGCCATGCCATCAAATGCAGCCACTGTGCCATGCCATCAAACGCAGCCACTGTGCCATCAATTGTCACCACTGTGCTCATCAATTGTCACCACTGTGCCAGCAATTGTTACCACTGTGCCCATCAATTGTCACCACTGTGCCCATCAATTGCCGCCAGTTTGCCCCCTCAAAAACCGCCAGATTGCTTCCCCCATCCCCCAGCACTTACCTTTCTCGGGTCAGCCATCCTCCCTCGATGTCTTCTCCCAAGTCCCGCCCTCGATGTCGCTTCAGCCAATCAGGTTACCGGTAACCAGAACCGGTGAACCTTATTAGCTGTGACGAGTGTCAGTGTCAACCAGGGAACGCACACCCCCTGCGTCCCCTGGTTAACTATTTGGAAGCCGATTAGAGCCCACAGGCTGTAATCGGAAAGCCTATCAGAGCCGCTGGCTCTGATAGGCACTTCTAAACACCAACAAACTGCTGTTATTCAGATGGCCAGCGCTCACCAGGGGGCTGGCCATCTGAATAGTGGGCGGCAGCGGCGACAATATATAGAGATTCATGCAATGCATGAATCTCTATGTATTGTACACTTGAGAGTGACGACGCAGGGGAGAGAGGGGGCGGCGCTCCTGCGCCCACTATGGACGCACCGCCGCTGCCTGTTCGTCTAATGGTACTCTTATGTCTGTTGACAGCTTTTATCTCAGTTGAATGAAACATATGACAGAAGGCAGGGTTATCTTTCATAGTGTGGGAAGTAAATTTGCACAAAAATCATATTTTGTTTGTTTTATTTTTATTCTCCTTTTTAACATTGATTGCTGTATTTATTGCTTTTTTCATGTGCATGCATAAACTGTGGATTGTATTACCTATAAAAGCTCAAAAATAAAGCTTTAATAAATAAAGTGTACATGTTGAAACATTTCTTTTTTTCATCAGCATGCTGTCAGTCTCTGTAATAGAGAGTAAAAGACAACAAGCTAAATAATGGAACCCATTTTTTAACATCTCACATTTTTAAACAATCCAGGTTCACTCTTGCCCTGGAAAGCTTCTATAAACACACAGAGAGATATAGGTGGTTTTAAAGAAAGCCTAGCATTGTATAAAAGTGGAAGCTGCCATTGCTGACCTTTCCTTTTGAAAATGCTAACTGCCTGACCGTCAAGCTGACCCGATCGCTTTCCTCTTTAAAGTTCCGGGAACAGGTATGCAGATAAAAACTGGTGATTTTTTCAGATTTTTTGGGCAGTATTGGCCGGTTCAATAAAAACCATATGACATTTGGCCCATGTGTACGGCAGCCAATCTGACAGAAGCCCGCTGGGTTGAATGAAAAAACCTGCTAGTGTGTACCAGGCTTTAAAAATTATTGACAGCGGGGTTTATTTACCAAATCCAAATACAATTATCACTTTGCAAAGTAAAGGCTCGTACACACGGTCGGACTTCCATCTGACTTTTCCGTGGATTTTTGTCCGAACGGAGTTGGCCGGGAACACCCATAGCATACACACCACAGGACTTTTCTGCAAACTTTCCCAAAACTTTTCCCAACATCACGTGGTTTTTCTGCTCTTTTCTGCTCTTTACCGCCACCCTTTGGTCAACTTCTGCTATTGTTGGTTGATTTTAACATTATTTGTTTTGTCCATCGGACAAAAGTCCGATGGTTTTCTGTAAACACGGTCGGACTTTGCTCCATCGGACTTTTGTTGGCCAAAAGTTTGTCAGTTTGCAGACCGAACTTTTGTCCGATGAAAACAAAAAAAACAAAAAAAAGTTTGTCCGATGGAGCGTACACACGGTCGGATTGTTGGTCCAACTTGCTCAAAATGAAGTTTGTTGGCCAAAAGTCCAACCGTGTGTACGGGGCTTAAGTTGCACTATGCATGGGGATTTCCCAAGAGCTTAGTGAATGAGGTGAAATTCTGGTGACTACCATCATCCAATTGTGTTCAAGCAAAAAGGCTTTTTTTTCTTAACCTTGCACGTGATTGGATATTCTTTGTAAAGTGAAATTTCACCACATTTACTAAACTCTGTGGAAATTTTAATTGCAAAGTGTAACTTTCCTTGCAAAGTGAACAGGTGGTCATGCACCATGGCAAGGTAGTTATACTGAATCAGCAAAGTCTCTCCCAGGCAAAGATTTAAAAGCATGGGATTTCAAGAAGTTCAAGCTCTTTTAAAGAAGCACAAAGAAATGGGCAACGTTGAGGACCATAGATGCAGTGGTTGGCTAAGGAAACTTATTGCTGCAGATGAAAGACACATCATGTTAACTTCCCTTCCACATT
Source organism: Rana muscosa (assembly GCA_029206835.1). Classification (NCBI taxonomy): domain Eukaryota; kingdom Metazoa; phylum Chordata; class Amphibia; order Anura; family Ranidae; genus Rana; species Rana muscosa. Next base: position 795,305,174 of record CM055118.1, read on the forward strand.
GTAAGATGTCCAGCAGTGCCATCAGCACATGACTGGCTGAAACCAATGGGATCCGGGTATACCCATCTACTGTCCTGACAAGTCTGGCCAGAAGTGATCTTCATGGAAGAATTGTGGCCAAAAAGCCAAGCCTTTTATGTGGAAATAACACTAAGTGAATCATCTACAGGTCCTTCTCAAAAAATTAGCATATTGTGATAAAGTTCATTATTTTCTGTAATGTACTGATAAACATTAGACTTTCATATATTTTAGATTCATTACACACAACTGAAGTAGTTCAAGCCTTTTCTTGTTTTAATATTGATGATTTTGGCATACAGCTCATGAAAACCCAAAATTCCTATCTCAAAAAATTAGCATATCATGAAAAGGTTCTCTAAACGAGCTATTAACCTAATCATCTGAATCAACTAATTAACTCTAAACACCTGCAAAAGATTCCTGAGGCTTTTAAAAACTCCCAGCCTGGTTCATTACTCAAAACCGCAATCATGGGTAAGACTGCCGACCTGACTGCTGTCCAGAAGGCCATCATTGACACCCTCAAGCAAGAGGGTAAGACACAGAAAGAAATTTCTGAACGAATAGGCTGTTCCCAGAGTGCTGTATCAAGGCACCTCAGTGGGAAGTCTGTGGGAAGGAAAAAGTGTGGCAGAAAACGCTGCACAACGAGAAGAGGTGACCGGACCCTGAAGAAGATTGTGGAGAAGGACCGATTCCAGACCTTGAAGGACCTGCGGAAGCAGTGGACTGAGTCTGGAGTAGAAACATCCAGAGCCACCGTGAACAGGCGTGTGCAGGAAATGGGCTACAGGTGCCGCATTCCCCAGGTCAAGCCACTTTTGAACCAGAAACAGCGGCAGAAGCGCCTGACCTGGGCTACAGAGAAGCAGCACTGGACTGTTGCTCAGTGGTCCAAAGTACATTCGGAAATCAAGGTGCCAGAGTCTGGAGGAAGACTGGGGAGAGGGAAATGCCAAAATGCCTGAAGTCCAGTGTCAAGTACCCACAGTCAGTGATGGTCTGGGGTGCCATGTCAGCTGCTGGTGTTGGTCCACTGTGTTTTATCAAGGGCAGGGTCAATGCAGCTAGCTATCAGGAGATTTTGGAGCACTTCATGCTTCCATCTGCTGAAAAGCTTTATGGAGATGAAGATTTCATTTTTCAGCACGACCTGGCACCTGCTCACAGTGCCAAAACCACTGGTAAATGGTTTACTGACCATGGTATTACTGTGCTCAATTGGCCTGCCAACTCTCCTGACCTGAACCCCATAGAGAATCTGTGGGATATTGGGAAGAGAAAGTTGAGAGACGCAAGACCCAACACTCTGGATGAGCTTAAGGCCGCTATCGAAGCATCCTGGGCCTCCATAATACCTCAGCAGTGCCACAGGCTGGTTGCCTCCATGCCACGCCACATTGAAGCACTCATTTCTGCAAAAGGATTCCCGACCAAGTATTGAGTGCATAACTGAACATAATTATTTGAAGGTTGACTTTTTTTGTATTAAAAACACTTTTCTTTTATTGGTCGGATGAAATATGCTAATTTTTTGAGATAGGATTTTTGGGTTTTCATGAGCTGTATGCCAAAATCATCAATATTAAAACAAGAAAAGGCTTGAACTACTTCAGTTGTGTGTAATGAATCTAAAATATATGAAAGTCTAATGTTTATCAGTACATTACAGAAAATAATGAACTTTATCACAATATGCTAATTTTTTGAGAAGGACCTGTATATACAATAGCAAAGAAACTGGAATGCAGAAAAATGGCAGCAGGTAATCCGGACTGATAGATAAAAATTTGAAATATCTGGCTGTAGCAGGAGGCAGTTTGGTCACTGAAAGGCTGGAGAGCGGTAAAATAATGAGTGTCTGCAGTCAACAGTGAAGTATGGTGGAGGTTCCTTGCAAGTTTGGGGCTGTATTTCTACAAATTGAGTTGGAGATTTGGTCAGGATCCATGGTGTCCTCAATGCTGAGAAATACAGGCAGATACTTATCCATCATGCCATACCATCAGGGAGGTATGTGACTGGCCTCAAACTTATTCTGCAGCAGGACAATGACCTCAAATATACAACCAATGTTATTAAGAATTATCTTCAGCATAAAGAACAATAAAAAGTGATAAATTGGCCCCCACAGAGCACTGATCTCAACATCATCAAGTCTGTCTGGGATTACACGAAGAGACAGAGGGATATGAGCCTACATCCACAGAAGATCTGTGGTTAGTTCTCCAAGATGTTTGGAACAACCACCTTGCCAAGTTCCTTCAAAAACTGTGTGCAAGTGTACCTAGAAGAATTGATTCTGTTTTAAAGTCAAAGGATGGTCACACCAAATATTGATTTGATTTGGATTTCTCTTTTGTTAATTGATAAAAAATAAACTATTACCACTTCTATTTCTGAAACTGTTCTTAATTTACAACATTTTGTCACACCTGCCTAAAACTTTTGCACAATAGTGTATAAAACACAAAAACATCCTTAGATAATATTGATTCACCAATTGTCTTCCAGGCAGGGCTGAGTTTATTCTTTCTGATGTCCTAGGCATGCAGTGTTATTTATTTATTTATTTCAGGTACTTATATAGCACCGTAAATTTACGCAGCGCTTTACACATACATTGTACATTCACATCGGTCCCTACCCTCAAGGAGCTTACAACCTAATGCCGCGTACACACGACCGTTTTTAATGACGAGAAAAATGCAATTTTTTAAAATGGTCATTAAAAATGATCGTGTGTGGGCTTCCGAGCATTTTTCATGACGTGAAATATGGCCAAGAAAAAATTGGAACATGCTCTAATTTTTCTCGTCGTTTTTCACATCGTCGTTTTTCTCGTCATGAAAAACGGCCGTGTGTGGGCTTTAACGACGTGAAAAAAAATGCGCATGCTCAGAATCAAGTATGAGACGGGAGCACTCGTTCTGGTAAAACTAGCGTTCGTAATGGAGATAGCACATTCGTCACGCTGTAACGGACTGAAAAGCACGAGGCTGAAAAGCGCAAATCGTCTCTCAACAAATTTTACTAACATGAAGGGTGGCGCCATCCAAATGGAACTTCCCCTTTATAGTGCCGTTGTACGTGTTGTACGTCACCGCGCTTTACTCAAACATTTTTTTACACGATAGTGTGTAGGCAAGGCAGGCTTGAGAGGAAACATGAAAAATCACGTTGAGAAAAATGCAATTTTTTTCAATGACATTAAAAACGGTCGTGTGTACGCGGCATAAGGTCCCTAACACACATTCATACATATAATAGGGCCAATTTTTTTAGACAGGATCCGATTGGCCTGCCAGCATGTCTTTGTGCTGTGGGTGGAGGTTGGGGTACCTGGGGAGGCCCACGCAGAATATGCAAACTCCAGGTGGATGGTGTTGTGATTTGAATCAGCATCCCTTTTTGCTGCTAGGTGAAAGTGCTAACCACTACACCACTGTGCTGCCCACCCCTACCCTTCACCCCTGTCAATGGACTAGTCTAAATCTGCCCATACACTGGTAGTTCATAAGAAAAGTCCCTGCAGTACATTTGATAATGATAACAGAGACTCGCCGAATGTTGTTCGAAAGTTCTTCAAAATAGATTTTGCCTTTAACATTCGATTTTGGTATAAATTGAATATACACTGTTACAGATTTGTTTGAGAAAAAAATTACATCCTGATCCTTCTAATTTTCTCATCACTACAGTTGAAATCGAGCATTGATTTGACCCCAATTAATTGTATAAAATTGAATTAAAGGAGAAGTTCAGCCTGAGCTTTTTATGCTGGGCTTCTCCTCTGGTTCACAGGAGTACAATTCGTTTTGCACTCCTGTGACCCGTTTTCAGCGGAGAGCGGTCTGAAGTCCGCTCTTTGCTGACGTCACTGCCATCAGTCGGGGCAGCGCGTCATCACGACTTCCAAGTCGGGATCTACCAGCTGCCCTGATTGATGGCAGTCTCAGCGTCTCAGCGAGCTGCTGAGACGCTGAGACAGCCTCTCCCCGCCCCTCCACTGCTCGGCGCTGCAATCAGCGCTGAGAAGTAGAGCAGAAGCCATGCTGACTGACAGTCAGCATGGCTCTGCTTGGGGAGGAGTGAGAACTGAGCCATCAGCAGTGTTCGATGGCTCGGTTCTCAGTGCAGAGACGCCGGGGTACAGCTGCAGCATCAGCCTGATGCTCCATCCACCGAGGTAAGTATGAATAGCAAAAAAAACAAACCATACTTCTCTTTTAATGTTTCTGTAGCACCCTCTAGTAGTGTGCTAGAGAGGATAGGCAAATTTAGGCAGGCTTGGCTGGTTTCTAGGCCTGTTTGTTTTCATTATGGGCTGGGAGAGGCTCAGGGCAGGGCAGGGTGACTCATAGGTGATGTCATCAGGACCTCCCATTTCTTTCCATAGGCTTCTAGTGCTTTCTGGAAGGAGAGGTGGGTGGGGAGGTGGAGCCACCTGGGGTGTTTGAGGAGCCCATATCAATTCCAAATCTGGATTGGCAGGGGGCAGGCGTCCTTAAATACCCAGAGTCAGCCCAGTTTGAGAGGAGTTGTCGGGTGAAAGAGCTGGAACGAGAGGGTGTGGAGGCTGTCATGCTTTTGTGGGAGCTCCCCTGTCTGGGGGGAGGGGCTGACCTTGGGCATGGGATTGGGTGCAGTCGGAACCACCTGCAGGAACACATGAAGAGCTCCTGGACCGGAGGCACTAGAGAGAGCAAGGAGAGGACAGCAGGAGAGAGCACTGCTAAGAGACTCCAGGGAGGACAGCCAGGAGGGCTGGTGAGTGAGGCACGGTCAGGAGGACTGGGGAGGCACGCCAGAGAGGACTGGGAGCTTGCAGTCTACGATGGGTGCAGAACCCGAAGTGTGGACTGTGGAGAAAGGGGCAGTGGAAAGAGGCAGCTGCAGCCAGGATGGCTGGCAGAGCCTGAAGAGGGCTAACTGGGATCAGTAGCAATAGTAGGGCAGCTAGCACAAGGACTTTTCTTTGCTACACCATTGCGGCCCATGGTCCCAGCCTGCAAAGGGCATTTGCTGAGGCCTGGCTGAGTCAGTATCAGGCCAAACCAACAAATAGTGCTAGCTATTCCTGGAAAATTAAGTGATGTGCTGGAGGTGACTAGAAATAACAGTCTGCAGCAAGTGATGTTCTGGTGGAGTGAGGAGAAATTAGTTTGAAGCAAGTTTGTGCAGGAGGAAACTGAAGTAGTATAACAATTGTTGTTTATATTCATTTGTGCTAGGCATCCCATATCTCCCATTCCCATCCAAGTTATACCCCTCAATAAACAACAAAAACAAAGTTCATTGACTGCTTTATGTCTCGGAGTGCCTGAGAGTAATTGCAGGTCTGGGCAGGGTGACAGACAAACCACAATTCTCAGCAGCCCCTACGGGGGTACCGCTACATTATGAAAACTGAATTTTCAAAATAAATTCTACTAGTGTATGGCCAGCTTTAAAGGCACACTAATAAGGCTGTCATAGCCACACAAGTTACACCAGGGAAAGACACTTAGAAGGGTAGGCAGACTGTAATCCTGCTCTGACAGAGGTTCTGTTCCTGGTCTACCAACCCAAACGGGGGCATTCAATACCATATTGCATCAATGAAGATGCACATGGTATCACAGAACAGCAACAATGAAGATGTGGCTGGACTACAATGGCAGGCAATGTAGCAGTACTAAACATTTTATTCACATGGCAATTTGTCATTGAATGGGAGCATGATCTGTGGGTCATTTGGCACTGCTATGGGTGGTCCTGTTGCTTTGAGATAATGCAGAAATGTGGCCCTGCACTTGTTTGGGAAAAACTTTTTGCTGGTTAGTTTAATTACAGCACTTGAAAGCAAACAGACCCTAAAAGTGATATTCTGTATGACTGCTCAAGGACACAGATTTACACTAGACTATAGAAGTTTATTACAAATATCTATCTAATCGTGATATTATAATAATAATAATAATAAACCAAAAGTGTGGTTCATTTGCTAAGGAGAAAATCAGTATGCTTGTTTTATGGTAGAAATTAAGGAAAATAATTTAGTTATTACAATGTTTAAATTAAGTTTAAAATTATTTTACATATGAAGAATTTAAAAGATACATGCAAATAATAAGGTTCCTATTCTCCTTAAATAGTCTACGGAAATCGCCAAAACTGAAGATATTTTTGTCCATGAATCAGACCATATTTAGTATTTCTGCAACCGCATTCCAAAAGCTTTGTGGGAAAGACAATATCAGTTACAAATTACATGGAGCTAGATGTGACCCCTTCTCAATGAACAAATTCTTTAGCTGCAGGTGTCCTTGTCAATGCTCAGCCTGAATTTAACCTACAGAAAAAAATAGGGCCTTGTATATAAAGAACTGAGAACATCTACTATCATGCAGATAAAATTAGGTCCATATTACCATAAAACCATATGGTTCATTATCTGTAAGAGATACAGCATAATTTCTGTCATATAGGACTCTAGTGACAGCATGCGTCTCAGGGCTCAACCACCTGTAACAAGTAGGTTATTGAGAAAAATGCCATGTTATCTTGGTCTACACTAGGGTTGAGCGAACCCGAACTGTAAAGTTCGGGTTCGTACCGGACTTTTGGGATTTTGGTACCCGGACCCGAACCCAAACAATTTACTGTATGTTTGGGTTCGGTGTTCGGCAATGTAATGGCACGCTGCAGGGCAGCCAATCAACATTCGTTTAACTTGTGTGCCCTTAGAAGCCATCACAGCCATGCCTACTAATGGCATGGCTGTGATTGGCCAGTGCAGCATGTGACCCACCCTCTATATAAGCTAGAGGCACATAGCACAGCACGTCACTTTGCTTTAGATAGTGTAGGGAAAGGTTGCTGCTGCTGCTTTGAGGGAGAGAATTATCATAGGAGTTCTGATTCAGAAATCCCCTTCCCCTCCCCTCCCCCAATTCTTTTTTTTTTTTTGTTACCTGTCTGGTCTCTCTCCAGCGTCTCTTTCCGATCTGTCTTTTCCCTATCTCTGTCCCTTCTTCCCTACTTGCATTGACTCCTCTAACTAATGGACTTATAATACGAAGGCCATATAGTTGGATATATCTCTTCTAGGATAAGTAGATCTCCCAGTATAAATGACTATTATTGCTTTTAGTTTATTTTAAGGTAGGGGTATTCATTGAGACCGAATATTTGTGTTATCTGTATGTTTTTAAATATTTTTGTATCTTTATGTATGTAATGTGAAAAAGATTAAATAAATTCAGATATAAAAAAAAAAAAAATCAAATTACTCAGCGATCTACATAGCACAGCACGTCACTTGGCTTTAGATAGTGTAGGGAAAGGTTGCTGCTGCTGCAGCTGCTGCTTTGAGGGAGAGAATTATCATAGAAGTCCTGATTCAGAAATGAAATTACTTAGCGATCTACCTTGATTTTGTTGTGTGGGTGCAGTGCACAATCTTTTTACCCTGCCCTGAGCCCAGTGCCAGAGAAAAGATAACTTTTATCCGGCTGTTAGTTAGGTTGGCGTTGGCGGGCATTTTATGCAAGCTTAGTGCACCAGAACTGCATATGTTACTGTGAGATAAACCCTTTAGATACTGTTGCTCTATTCTGCTATTCAAAAAACACCCATTTAGAGCAAAAAAATTAAAAAAATTGCAGTGTTTCCTGCATATCTGTACGTGTGAGATACACACTTTAGATACTGTTCTTCTATTCTGCTATTCAAAAAAAAATTATTTAGGGCAAAAAAAAAAAATTTGGTGCGTTTCCTGCATATCTAATGTACGTGTGAGATACACACTTTAGATACTGTTCTTCTATTCTGCTATTCCAAATTTTTTTATTTAGGGCAAATAATTTTTCTTTGGTGCATTTCCTGCATATCTGTACATGTGAGATACACACTTAAAATACTGTTCTTCTATTCTGCTATTAAAAAAAAAAAAATATTTAGGGCAAATAAAAAAAAATTGGTGCGTTTCCTGCATATCTGTACGTGTGAGATACGCACTTTAGATACTGTTCTTCTATTCTGCTATTCCCCCAAAAAAATTTTTGGGCAAATAACATTTTTTTGGGTGTGTTTCCTGCATATCTGTACGTGGGAGATACACACTTTAGATACTTTAGATACTGTTCTTCTATTCTGCTATTCAATATTTTTTTTATTTAGGGCAAATAAATATTTTTTGGTGCGTTTCCTGCATATCTGTACATGTGAGATACACCCTTTAGATACTGTTGCTCTATTCTGCTATTCAAAAAACACCCATTTAGGGCTAAAAAAATATTTTGCAGGGTTTCCTGCATATCTGTACGTGTGAGATACACACTTTAGATACTGTTCTTCTATTCTGCTATTCAAAAAAAAATTATTTAGGGCAAATCATTTTTTTTTTTTGGTGTGTTTCCTGCATATCTGTACGTGTGAGATACACATTTTAGATACTGTTCTTCTATTCTGCTATTCAAAAAATATATATTTAGGGCAAATAAAAACATTTTGGTGCGTTTCCTGCATATCTGTACATGTGAGATACACACTTTAGATACTGTTCTTCTATTCTGCTATTCAAAAAAAATTATTTAGGGAAAATACATTTTTTTGGTGTGTTTCCTGCATATCTGTACGTGTGAGATACACACTTTAGATACTATTCTTCTATTCTGCTATTAAAAAAAATAATATTTAGGGCAAATACATTTTTTGGTGCATTTTCTGCATATCTGTACGTGTGAGATACACACTTTAGATACTGTTCTTCTATTCTGCTATTCAAAAAAATAAATAATGGGGGCAAATAAAAAATATTTGGTGCGTTTCCTGCATATCTGTATGTGGTGAGATATACACTTTAGATACTGTTCTTCTATTCTGCTATTCCCCAAAAAATTATTATGGGCAAATAAAAAAATTTGGTGCAATTCCTGCATATCTGTACGTGTGAGATACACACTTTAGATACTGTTCTTCTATTCTGCAATTCAAATACACCCATTTAGGGCAAGATCCTAAATTTGAGAAATATGAGGAGAACGTCAAATAAGGGACGTGGCCCCGGTCGTGGTGCTGCTGGTGGAGCTCCTGTACAAGCGATAGTAGATCGGATTGCTGACAGTGCCTCCAGTTCCTTCACATTGTCTCCCACCCAGTCTCCTGCTGAAAGATCAGAGTTGGCACCTGCAGCCGATGTCCATCAGTCTTTCACCTCACCCCCTTGCAATCAGCCAAGCAGTCTGAGCCCCAAATCTTGCAGCAGTCTCTTCTGCTTTTTGATGACTCTGTTAGCAGGGTTTCCCAGGGCCATCCACCTAGCCCTGCCCCAGAAGTGGAAGAGATTGAGTGCACCGATGCCCAACCACTTATGTTTCAAGATGAGTACATGCGAGGACAATCGCAGCACGTCTCGGATGATGAAGAAACACAGGTGCCAACTGCTGCTGCTTTTGCAATTGTGCAGACCGACAAGGAGGGCAGGGGTGAAGACTGGGTGGAAGATGATGTGGAGGACGATGAGGTCCTTGACCCCACATGGAACCAACATCATGCAGGTGACCTGTGTAGTTCGGAGGAAGAGGCGGTGGTCGCACAGAGCCACCAGCACAGCAGAAGAGGGAGCAGGGTGCAAAAGCGGAGCTTCCGTCCCCTAGACAATACGCCTGCTACTGCCCAACGCAGCAAGGGACCGAGCACACCAAAGCCAGGTCCAAGAAGTTCCCTAGCGTGGCAGTTCTTCAGACAATGTGCTGATGACAAGACACGAGTGGTTTGCACGCTGTGCAATCAGAGCCTGAAGCGAGGCATAAACGTTCTCAACCTGAGCACAACCTGCATGACCAGGCATCTAACTGCAAAGCACGAGCTGCAGTGGAGTAGACACCTCAAAAACCAAGAAAGGTCTCTGGCTCCTCCTGCTTCCTCTTCTGCTGCAGTCTCGGCCTCTTCATCCACCTCTGTAGTGACAGTGGCACCTGCCACCCCGCAAATAGAGGATCTGCCAGCAACACTACCACCTGGGTCACCAACCATCTCCACAATGTCCCATGGAAGCGTTCAGCTCTCTATCTCCCAAACACTGGAGCGGAAGAGGAAGTACCCCCCTACCCACCCACGATCCGTGGCCCCGAATGCCAGCATTTCAAAATTCCTGGCCTTTTAAATGCTGTCATTCCATCTGGTGGAGACGCAGAGTTTTAAAAGCCTGATGGCATTGGCTGTCCCACAGTACGTCGTGCCCAGCCGCCACTACCTTTCCAGGCGAGCCATCCCTTCCCTGCACAACCAAGTGGGGGACAAAATCAGGTGTGCACTGCACAACGCCATCTGTGGCAAGGTCCACCTAACTACGGATAGGTGGACCAGTAAGCACGGTCAGGGACGTTATATCTCCCTAACAGCACACTGGGTAAATGCAGTGGCGGCTGGGCCTGAGGTGGATAGCAGTTTGGCGCATGTCCTTCCACCACCGAGGATTGCAGGGCGCTTCAGTTTGCCTCCTGTTGCTAACTCCTCCTACTCCGCTTCCTCATCCTCTACCGCCTCCTCATCCAGTCAGCGTAACACCTTAACCACCAACTTCAGCACAGCCAGGGGTAAACGACAGCAGGCAGTTTTAAAACTTTCCTGTTTGGGGGAAAAATGCCACACCATGCAGGAGTTGTGGAGGGACATGGAACAACAGACAGATGAGTGGTTGGTGGCAGTGAGCCTCAAGCCCGGCCTGGTGGTGTGCGATAATGGGCGAAATCTCGTAGAAGCTCTGGGCCTAGCCGGTTTGACGCACATCCCTTGCCTGGCGCATGTGCTGAATTTGGTGGTGCAGAGGTTCCTTAAAAATGACCCCGATATGCCAGAGCTGCTGCAGAAAGTGCGGGCTGTCTGTGCGCACTTTTGGCGTTCTCACCCTGCTGCTGCTCGCCTGTCAGCGCTGCAGCGTAACTTTGGCCTTTCCGCTCACCGCCTCATATGTGACGTGCCCACAAGGTGGAACTCCACCTTCACATGCTGGCCAGACTGTTCGAGCAGCAGCAGGCGATAGTGGAGTGTCAGCTGCAGCACGCACGCGTGAGTCGCTCTGCGGAACAGCACCACTTCACCACCAATAACTGGGACTTCATGCGAGACCTGTGTGCCTTGTTGTGCTGTTTCGAGTACTCCACCAACATGGCCAGTGCCGATGACGCCGTTCTCAGCGTTACTATCCCAGTTCTATGCCTCCTTGAAAAAACGCTTTGGGCGATGATGGAAGAGGATGTGGCACAGGAGGAGGAGGAAAAGGGATAATTTCCAAGGCTTTCAGGGCAGTCATTCACAAGTGGCTCAGAGGGTGGGTTCCTGCACCAACAAAAGCCAGGTACACAATTGTCCAGCAAGGGCACAGTTCTGGAGGATGGCGAGGTGGAGGATGAGGAGGAGGAGATGGAGGATTAGGAACCATGTTCACAGCAGGGTGGCACCCAGACCAGCTCATTGCCATCACTGGTGCGTGGCTGCGGGGATACAGAGGGCACAGACGATACACCTCCCACAGAGGACAGCTTTTCGTTGCCTCTGGGCAGCCTGGCACACATGAGCGATTACATGCGGCAGTGTCTCCTCAACGACCGCCGAGTTGCCCACATTCTAACAGGTGCTGATTACTGGGTGGCCACGCTGCTGGATCCCCATTACAAGGACAATGTACCGTCCTTAATTCCCTCACTGGAGCGTGAACGTAAGATGCGCGAGTACAAGCGCATGCTGGTAGACGCGCTGCTGGTGGCATTCCCACCTGACAGCGGGGGCACAGTGGAAGCACAAGGCGAAGGCAGAGGAGGAAGAGGTCGCCAACGCAGCCGGGGCACCGCCAGCACCTCAGAAGGCAGGGTTAGCATGGCCGAAATGTGGAAAAGCTTTGTCAGCACGCCACAACAACCAGCACCATCAGCTGATATGGAACGTCTTAGCAGGAGGCAGCATTTCACCAACATGGTGGAGCAGTATGTGTGCACACGTCTACATGTACTGAATGACGGGTCTACCCCCTTCAACTTCTGGGTCTCCAAATTGGGCACATGGCCTGAGCTTGCCCTTTACACCTTGGAGGTGCTGGCCTGCTCTGCAGCCAGTGTATTATCTGAACGTGTATTTACCACGGCAGGGGGGCGTTATCACAGACAAGAGCAGCCGCCTGTCCAGAGCCAAGGTGGACAAGCTCACGTTCATTAAAATGAACCAGGCATGAATCCCACAGGACTTGTCCGTACCTTGTGCAGAATAGACATGTATACCGGCCTTACCCAGCCATTGTTGTATTTTTGATCTTTCTCACTCTTTTGGGGTGTACCCTAATTTAAAAATAAATAAAATAAAAAACAAAAACCAGTGTTGGCTACCTCGTCCTCCTCTACCGCCGCTTCCACCTACACCACCACATCCACCGCCACCTCAACCTCCTACTCCATATGGACCTTGTCCTCCTAGGTCAAGATTATTATTAATTTTTTTATGTATTTTATGTTATTTTAAGTTATTTCCCTATCCACATTTGTTTGCAGAGCAATTGCAATGCTCTTAACAACATTTTGCTGCCATTTGCAGCCCTCTAGCCCTTTCCATTAATTTTTTAGAGCCATTTTAGTCCTCAAAAGTTCGGGTCCCCATTGACTTCAATGGGGTTCGGGTTTGGGGTGAAGTTCGGGTCAAGTCAGGGTCCTGAACTCAAACTTTTTTGCGAAGTTCGGCCGAACCCGTCGATCCCGAACATCCAGGTGTCCACTCAACTCTAGTCTACACTTAAGCTTGCCATGTATACTAGCTATACAAAGGCTTTTGCAGCTGTTTGTTTGCGGTCTATCCACTATGTGATGGTCCTTTTACCAACATACACCCACTATTTAATATGTATCGCACAGATAAACTAAGCTTCAAGTTAGTAGATGGGTAACCATTAGTATATCATCCAGAGATAGTGCATCTATTAATTTTAATTTTGTCTAACATTTCTAAACATATGAATTATCAACTAGTTGCACAAGTTTCTAAATAGTCAAAACTGTTTACTTTATAAACATCTTTTTCCATGTATGACCATTTCTAGAAACAATGGACTCCAGTGGCAAACTGTGAAGCTCTGGTGAACTCCATGCCCAAGAGGGTGCTGGAAAATAATGGTGGCCACACAAAATATTGACACTTTGGGCCCAATTTGGACATTTTCACTTAGGGGTGTACTCACTTTTGTTGCCAGCGGTTTAGACATTAATGGCCTGTTATAGGTTATTCCCTCCTAGCCTCCTTGTTGGATGGTCCTCAGCTGTTACCTGCCTTTACTTACCTGTGCACCAGTGCATAAGCTTTATTGACTCAGTTCTTACCCTTCTTGTGTTGATGTTCTTTACGTCTTCTGATTTCTGCTGCTGACCCTGGCTTTATCTCAGGATTACACTGCCCTGGCCTTGTCTGAATATGCTTCTGCCTATGGTCCCAGTCTCTGACCGCCTTTCTAATCTTGCACTTGCTACTGTTGCTCTGGGTACCAGCTACACCAGTTGTTCTCATCAGCCCCAGCCCCCCCCCCCCCCAGTGTGTGTGCATATTGCAGCCCATAATCTTACTCTTAGGGTCATTGCTAAGTGCACACCTGGCGTTGGCACGAATCACTCTATATAGCAGTATCAAGGAAAGTGTCTGAGTGGTCATTAGCTCTTTCTGTGACCTAACACATCTGTTATCTTGTGTTTGACCTGGCTTGTCCTCTGATTATGTTGTATCTCCTGCTACTGACCTGCCTGGTGTCTTGCTAGCTTTGTGGCCCATCTGTTTTGGACCTTGGCCATGACTTTGCTTCTGCTCTCTAAATTGGTACCTATGCTGCCTGGCTGTTGCTGACTCCTACTCCCCCTGATTATAATTCTTCTTTCTGCTCTTGCACATTCATTTGTTTGATCTTTGAAGCAGAATTTTTCACAGATTTGGTCTGAACTTCTCCAGCATTGCTGCACTATCCAAACTGTCTTAAGGTCATAAACTCCTTCTGGACCCACCACAGGTATCTGGGTAACTCCTCGTCCTGCTACGCCCTGGTACAAACTCCAGGGGGTATTGAACAATAGGTGTTAGGGAAGCCATCTCGTCAATTTGGCCTCCACCAGGTATGTGAGAGGTGCTTGCACTCCAATCTTCTCTTCACTGGTTTGGATGTTTGTTTAGGAATTACTTTATTTCCTCACTATGATGAGAGTGCTCAAAGCCATAACCATAGAGGTGAGTGGTGTAATAATTCAGTGGCAACAACGCTCCTCTTATGCTGCGTACACACGTTCGGAATTTCTGACAACAAATGTTCCATGTGAGCTTTTGGTCGGATTATCCGACCGTGTGTAGGCTCCATCGGACATTTGCTGTCGGAATTTCTGACAACAAATGACTTGTGAGCTGGTTCTCAATTTTTCCGACAACAAAAGTTCTTGTCGGAAATTCTGACCGTGTGTATCCAATTCCGACGCACAAAAATCCTACGCATGCTCGGAATCACTTTGACGCATGCTCGGAATCATTGAACTTCATTTTTCTCGGCTCGTTGTAGTGTTGTACGTCACCGCGTTCTTGCCAATCGGAATTTCTGAGCAACATTTGTGTGACCGTGTGTATGCAAGACAAGTTTGAGCTGAAATCCGTTGGAAAAAAATCCACGGTTTTGTTGTCGGACTGTCCGATCATGTGTACGCGGCATTGTTTAATTTGTTCCAGTTAGGCTACTTTCACACTGAGGCGTTGAAAAAAACGCCTATTTAACGCCTAGCGCTATTGCCGCATTTTTGCTGCGTTTTTACTGCGTCAGCGCTAAAATTAACGCTAACGCGCAAGCGTTTTTTTTGCCGCATTTTTGAAGCGTTAGCTTTAAAACCCACCCCAAATACATCACATCCTGTAGACTTCCTGGTATTTCGTGGGTGAAGAGACTGAAGGAAGAGAAAATGGAGTTTACTGAGCTACTGTTACTTTTTGTGCTAATGTTTTGGGAACATACCCTGAAACAGAGGCAGGAACGTCGCTATTGGATCCATCACATCTTCCAAACACACTCCTCAAGAGGACAATTTGTGTTGCTCTATCAGAACTTGAGAGAGCACCCAGAAAAGTTCAAAAATTACATACGGATGAGCATGGCAACGTAAGTGATAATATACTATCACATTGAGACTGTTCTCAAAATCCCCAATCCACAACTCTAATCCTAATCCCACTTCTACTAGCCTCAAACCCTTAACCCTAACCCTAATCCCACTTCTACTAGCCTCAAACCCTTAACCCTAATCCCTCTTCCTACTAGCCTCAAACCCTTAACCCTAATCCCACTTCTACTAGGCTCAAACCTTTAACCCTAATCCCACTTCTACTAGCCTCAAACCCTTAACCCTAATCCCACTTCTACTAGCCTCAAACCCTTAACCCTAATCCCACTTCTACTAGCCTCAAACCCTTAACCCTAATCCCACTTCTACTAGCCTCAAACCCTTAACCCTAATCCCACTTCTACTAGCCTCAAACCCTTAACCCTAATCCCACTTTTATGACTCCCAAAATCCTCAACTCTAACCCTAATTCCTGGATTATGGTTTGTTTTTCCAAATTTTAAGAAACATTCTTTTTTTCCTCTACCAGATTTGACTTTCTGCTTGACATCTTAACCCCTGACTTGTTAAGACAGGATACCAATTGCAGGTTGGGAATATCTCCATGTGAACGTTTACTTATAACGCTAAGGTAAGTATATATGAATAATTAAGAAGTGCATGTTTAAACACGTAATAAAAGGGCCCTCCAATTTTTAACCAAAAAAATATATATTATTAATTGCATATATATTTTCAAAAATGCACAACATGTGCAAAACAGAAAATAAATTAAGAAAGAGCATCAACATGTGCATTTTACAGACAAAATTAGATTAACAAATGTCAAACTTTTCAAAAAAGATAAAAAGCCAAAAAAATCATAGATTCTGATAGTTGGAAGGATGGTGTTTCTCCTCTAGAGGGGTGGGAGGGGGAGCTTGGACATTTGGGAAATATGGCTGCACTTCATAAGGTACTCCCTGAAAGCGTTGTTGGTTTTGGGTCATTTGAAAACTGGGATATGGGTGTTGTGACATGAGTGGAAATCGTGAAGCTGCAACAGATGGGTAGGATTGTGATCGCGTTGGTACCTGTACCATCATACCTCCCATAAAAATGATGACTAGTGTTGCCCAAATATGGTGCATCTATATTTTGATTAGGTTGCTGCTGAAAGGAATTAATGAGTCGTAATATTTCGGAACGCATGGTACATTGATGTGCAGATGGTACTTTTGCCACTTGTGGAACCAGGCTTTTGGCAAAGGACTCCAATTCCCCTCCATCTTTATCTTGTTTGTCAAACAATTTTTTAACCACATCAAGGAAGTCCTCTGACATTTGTTGTTTGTTTTTTTTTCTTTGTTTTGGTCTGTTGCTGGGCAATGCTGCTTCAATTGTTTCTGCTTCTGTTTCAGAAATGTGCGAAAAATCTGCTGCATCTACTAATTGGCTGGTCTGCTCTGCATCATCAGGGTCTTCTTCAGTTTCACTCTCCATATTGCTTTCTGTACTGTAAATCCCAAAAAATACAATTTTACCCCCAAAAAATTAAAAAATGATGTTATACAATTCACTAAACCAAAAAACCCTCACTAATAAATGTTTTTATACTTATGGTCTCATCTCCATGACGGGCTTCAGGAGCATGAGCTCCTCATAGTGACAATAAACTCTCCCTTTTCTCTTGCCAGCAGAACCACTCCTTAGCTTATTTTGAAGAAGGTGTTCTCGTCTGTAATTATCCCTGATAGTCTTCCACCTTTTCTTTATTACTCGTACTGAAATTAAATTTTTTTTTTTTCAAAATTACAGATATCTTGGCACTGGAAATACCTATACATCATTACACTATGAATTCCGAACAGGAATATCGACAATTGGAGAAATTGTGAAGCTAACATGTGATTCTATTTGGAAATTGAAAACTACATTCATGCCTATTCCAAATAAAGAGAAATGGAATGATATTGCTAATCAGTTCTGGAGCAAAACCAACTTTCCAAACTGCCTGGGAGCAATTGATGGAAAACACATTCGACTAATAAAACCCTGTCACAGTGGTAGCCAATATTATAATTATAACAAATATTTTTCTGTTGTGCTTATGGCTGTGGTTGATGCAGACTATAAATTTATATATATTGATGTTGGAGCATTTAGGAGTTCTGCAGACTCTTCTGTTTTTCTGAATTCGACATTTGGGAGGCGTCTTCAATCTAATCGCCTTGATTTGCCTGAAAACCAACCATTACCCGGTACAGAAAGTCCAGATATGCCATTTATTTTTGTGGCTGATGAGGCTTTCGCTATAGATGAACATTTAATAAAGCCCTACTCGCGGAGGAATCTGGACACCCAGAAGAGAATCTTCAATTATTATCTCTGTCGGGCATGTAGGCTGGTTGAATGTTCCATTGGCATTCTTGCCAACAAATATCAAATATTCCTTAAACCTATAAATCTTAAGGTTGATAATGCCTGTAAATTAATAAAGGCAACATGTGTGTTGCACAATGTAGTAAGGGATAGAGATGGTGTGAATTTTGAGGACACATTGGCTCACAATTTTGAGCTTGATGATTTTCCTCATGTTCGTGGTCCAACATTGGGTTTCCGAATTAGGGATGAATTAGCTAATTATTTTATGAGCCCTGCAGGAGCAGTAAAGTGGCAAAGAAATATGATCTAAAATTTATAGGTAACGCATTAAAATGATCATTAATATGTTTAATATAATTTTTGTTCTTGTCTGCAAGTATATACTTACAAAACAAAAAGCATATTGTTTTCGATTATGATTTTTTTTTACTTCTTGTATTGATTCAAGAAAATAAAAACATGTTTACTTTCACCTTGTTTAAACTTTTTTTAGGAGTTCAATTATAAAATAATATACAGTATCTCACAAAAGTGAGTACAGCCCTAAGTGAAAATGACTAATTTGAGACCAACGTGACAATATTTTGTGTGCCCAGCATGATTTTCCAGCACTGACCTAACACTCTTGGGCATGTAGTTCACCAGAGCTTTACAGCTTGCTACTGGAGTCCTCTTCCGCTCCTCCATGATGACATCACGTAGCTGGTGTATGTTAGACACCTTGCTTTCCTCCACCTTTCTTTGGAGGATGCCCCACAGATGCTCAATCTGGTTTTGGTCTGGAGACATTCTTGGCCAGTCCATCATCTTTACCCAGCTTCATTAGCAAGGCAGTGGTCATCTTGGAGGTGTGTTAGGGGTCATTATCATGTTGGAATACTGCCCTGCAGACTAGTCTCCGAAGGGAGGGGATCATGCTTTGCTTCAGAAGACATGTGCAATTCATTTATTTCAGATTTTTTTTTTGACAAATTGGTTAATTACAAAATTTCAGAATCACATATTTTTATAATTTCATAATTTTTATAATTTCAGAATATCAGAATTTCAGAAATTCTGAAATTCTGAAATTCAGAGATTCGGAAATTCGGAATTTGGGAAGTACCAAAAAAAGCAAAAAAAAAATAATGAAACGAAAACAAAAACAAAATAAAATTTTGGCTGTGCACATGTCTATGCTTCAGTATGTCACAGTACATATTGGCATTCATGGTTCCCTCAATGAACTGTAGCTCTCCAGTGCTGGCAGCACTCATGCACCCCAAGACCATGACACTCCCACCACCATGCTTGACTGTAGGCAAGACACACTTGTCTTTGTACTCCTCACCTGGTTGCCCCCACACACGCTTGACACCAACTGAACTAGACTTGTTCAATTCGTTAAGTCCCGAATTCGTTATACAAATAATTTATACTAATTATTTAATTCCGAAATTGTGGAAATCCCCTAATTCAGAAATGTCCCAAGGTTTGGCAATATGTAATTTCAAAATTTGGAAATTGCAGGATTATGGGATTACGGGATGTCGGTATTACGGAAATTCGAACTTCGGAAATTCTTAGGGTTAGGGTGTTCGGGTTAGAGGGTTAGGGTTAAGAGTTTGAGGCTATTAGAAGTGGGATTAGGGTTAAGCGTTAAGGGTTTGAGGCTAGTAGAAGTGGGATTAGGGTTAAAGGTTAAGGGTTTGAGGCTAGTAGAAGTGGTATTAGGGTTAAGGGTTAGGGGTTTGAGGCTAGTAGAAGTGGGATTAGGGTTAAGGGTTTGAGGCTAGTAGAAGTGGGATTAGGGTTAAGGGTTTAAGGCTAGTAGAAGTGGGATTAGGGTTAAGGGTTTGAGGCTAGTAGAAGTGGGATTAGGGTTAAGGGTTTGAGGCTAGTAGAAGTGGGATTGTGGTTAAGGGTTAAGGGTTTGAGGCTAGTAGAAGTGGAAATAGGGTTAAGGGTTTGAGGCTAGTAGAAGTGGGATTAGGGTTAAGGGTTTGAGGCTAGTAGAAGTGGGTTTAGGGTTAAGGGTTTGAGGCTAGTAGAAGTGGGATTAGGGTTAAGGGTTTGAGGCTAGTAGAAGTGGGATTAGGGTTAAGGGTTTGAGTCTAGTAGAAGTGGGATTAGGGTTAAGGATTAAGGGTTTGAGGCTAGTAGAAGTGGGATTAGGGTTAAGGGTTTGAGGCTAGTAGAAGTGGGATTAGGGTAATGGGTTTGAGGCTAGTAGAAGTGGGAATAGGGTTAAAGGTTAAGGGTTTGAGGCTAGTAGAAGTGGGATTAGGGTTAAGGGTTTGAGGCTAGTAGAAGTGGGATTAGGGTTAAGGGTTTGAGGCTAGTAGAAGTGGGATTATGATTAAGGGTTTGAGGCTAGTAGAAGTGGAATTAGGGTTAAGGGTTAAGGGTTTGAGGCTAGTAGAAGTGGGATTAGGGTTAAGGGTTTGAGGCTAGTAGAAGTGGGATTAGGGTTAAGGGTTTGAGGCTAGTAGAAGCGGGAATAGGGTTAAAGGTTAAGGGTTTGAGGCTAGGAAAAGTGGGATTAGGGTTAAGGGTTAAGGGTTTGAGGCTATTAGAAGTGGGATTAGGGTTAAGGGTTTGAGGCTAGTAGAAGTGGGATTATGGTTAAGGGTTTGAGACTAGTAGAAGTGGAATTAGGGTTAAGGGTTAAGAATTTGAGGCTAGTAGAAGTGGTATTAGGGTTAAGGGTTTGAGGCTAGTAGAAGTGGGATAAGGGTTAAGGGTTTGAGGCTAGTAGAAGTGGGAATAGGGTTAAAGGTTAAGGATTTGAGGCTAGTAGAAGTGGGATTAGTGTTAAGGGTTTGAGGCTAGTAGAAGTGGGATTAGGGTTAAGGGTTTGAGGCTAGGAGAAGTGGGATTATGGTTAAGGGTTTGAGGCTAGTAAAAGTGGGATTAGGGTTAAGGGTTTGAGGCTAGTAGACGTGGGATTAGGGTTAAGGGTTTGAGGCTAGAAGTGGGATTAGGGTTAAGGGTTTGAGGCTAGTAGAAAGGGGAATTAGGGTTAAGGGTTTGAGGCTAGTAGAAGTGGGATTAGGGTTAAGGGTTGAGGGTTTGAGGCTAGTAGAAGTGGGATTAGGGTTAAGGGTTTGAGGCTAGTAGAAGTGGGATTAGGGTTTGAGGCTAGTAGAAGTGTGATTAGGGTTAAGGGTTTGAGGCTAGTAGAAGTGGAATTAGGGTTAAGGGTTTGAGGCTAGTAGAAGTGGGATTAGGGTTAAGGGTTTGAGGCTAGTAGAAGTTGGATTAGGGTTAAGTGTTTGAGGCTAGTAGAAGAGGGATTAGGGTTAAGGGTTTGAGGCTAATAGAAGTGGGATTAGGGTTAAGGGTTTGAGGCTAGTAGAAGTGGGATTAGAGTTAAGGGTTTGAGGCTACTAGAAGTGGGATTAGGGTTAAGGGTTTGAGGCTAGTAGAAGTGGGACTAGGGTTAGGGTTTGAGGCTAGTAGAAGTGGGATTAGGGTTAGGGTTAAGGTTTGAGGCTAGTGGAAGTGGGATTAGGGTTACAGTTGTGGATTGGGGATTTTGAGAACAGTCTCAATGTGATAGTATATTATCACTTACGTTGCCCTGCTCATCCGTGTGTCATTTTTGAACTTTTCTGGGTGCTCTCTCGAGTTCTGATAGAGCAACACAAATTGTCCTCTTGAGGAGTGTGTTTGGAGGATGGGATGGATCCAATAGCGACGTTCCTGCCTCTGTTTCATGTTCCCAAAACATTGGCACAAAAAGTAACAGTAGCTCAGTAAACTCCATTTTCTCTTCCTTCAGTCTCTTCACCCACGAAATACCAGGAAGTATACAGGATGTGATGTATTTGGGGTGGGTTTTAAAGCTAACGCTTCAAAAACGCAGCAAAAACGCTTGCGTGTTAGCACTAATTTTAGCGCTAACGCTGTAAAAACGCAGCAAAAACGTGGCAATAGCGCTAGGCATTAAATAGGCGTTTTTTCAACGCCTCAGTGTGAAAGTAGCCTAAAGCTTTACTCCAGCAATTTTAAAAACTTCAGTGTGGTTCCTCCTACACTACAAGGGTTACATGCTCATTTTTATCTAAAGGGAAAGTTCATGTTACCTTATCCTTTGCTCCCCTGGCAGCTTGCACATCACCTCTTCTCTGTGACACTCTGGGTTGTGGGGAAGCCTTTGGTGTCCTTACTTAGGCCTGATTAACTCCTATGCATTTTTTGTGCTTTTTGCATTTTGCAGATTTGTACTACAGAACATGTTCCATAGGAAACCATGGTAAATGGGCTGTAGTGCAAATCTGTAAAAGGCAAAAAGCACTAAAAATGCATAGGTGTGAATCCAGCCTTACAAAGCAGGGCTGCTGGTCCTGCATTATACTTGGTGACATCATGATGTCAGAGTGTGAC
This sequence comes from Rana muscosa, assembly GCA_029206835.1. Taxonomy (NCBI): domain Eukaryota; kingdom Metazoa; phylum Chordata; class Amphibia; order Anura; family Ranidae; genus Rana; species Rana muscosa. The sequence continues at coordinate 795,327,037 of CM055118.1, forward strand.
TGACAAATGGAGTGCTTCAGGAGACCGGTTGTGCAAGAGTAGAACGAGGAGCCTATGTAAGCAAGGGATAAGGTAAATAAAGTGCTTTTCAATGTTTCCCTAAACAATAACAATCATTTAACCCTTGCAGTGCGGGGAGAGTCCCACCACAAGGATATTTTTAAAAAAATGCACTGTAGTTCAGCTTCAGTTTGGTCCTTTCAACAAATATTGAGAATACAGCATACAGTATACAGCATACAGTAATACAGCATACAGCATACAGTAATACAGCATACAGCATACATGTTTACACAAGGTGTGAACTTGTATTTGGCAGAATCTTACATGTGACTTGCTCAAGCTGAATAGTAACACAATGGTGTTCTTTATTAGACTGAACCATTTGCAGATGTAATAATGAACCTCAGTTCAAGTAATGTCGCCGTAATGTCAACCTAGCCATATCTACTGTTAGAGTGCTCAGAGAAAGTATGGTATGTGATAATGCCAACCCTAAAAAGAAAGGCACGTCAATTAATTATATTTTCAACAACATATTACTGGACTAACAAACAAGGGCTGAACAGTTCCAGGCCTGAAGGGACACATCCCCTAATTAAGTACAGGTGTGTCAGTCTAAGGAAGCGCTATTTTGGTTGCCACACCTATTGTTGTACAAATCTAGTCTGGAAGAACACCTTCCCTTTTCCAACTGTTCCTGCAGCGGATGCAATTCCCACTGGGAGTGGTGAATATATGCCAATCACTGAATTGTGTATAGTCAAGCTGTGATTTGAGTTCAGTTACAAACATACTCCACATGAATCAATCTAGTACATGTCAGCACTAACAAATAACATTATACTGTAGAGGAAAAAAATAGGTATTTTTTACCATAAATAAAAACCTTACTCTGAGCAAACTGTGTCACTTATAAGCTAGGAATAAATGACACGGTCTCTGGTTACCAGGTGCAATGTGGGCGTTAAGCCTCGTACACACGGTCGGACTTCAAACAAACTTTTCCGTGGATTTTTGTCCAAAGGGAGTTGGCGGTGAACGCCCATAGCATACACACGCTCAGACTTTTTCGGCAACAAACACGAACGTAGTGACATTTCAACGTACTGATGACACTTAGTAAGTTCAATTCTCCGGCGTCACCCTTTGGGCTCCTTCTGCTAATCTCGAGTTAGTAGAAGTTTGGTCAGTGTTGACTCTCGATTTTCATTTTCACAAGAACACAAATCCTTTGTAAATACGTTTGTCATTTCTCTGTATCATCAGCAAAGCAGCTTTATTATTATCCCATTATTAAACAAGAAGAGAATGTGCGCTGCATTTCTAGATTTCATAACTTGCCGCGTCACGAATGTGATATCTCCATTACGAACGCTAGTCTTACAAGACAGAACGCTTCCGGCTGGTCCTTGCTTCTGAGCATGTGTGTTTGTACTTCGGACTAAAGTCCGATGGATTTCCGTACACACAAAAGGACTTTGCACCGTAGGACTTTTGTTGCCGAAAAGTTTGTCCGTTTGCAGAGCGAACTTTTGTCCGATGGAAACCGAAAAAGTTTGTCCGATGGAGCGTACACACGGTCAGATTTTTTTGAAAGCCTGCTCATTTTTGAAGTAAGTCAGATCGTGTGTATGGGGCTGAGGACATCCTAAAAGACTGCAGAGAGTCTATTGTTTTCAACCCCTAAATTTTCTGTTTGATTGTTCCATTCACCCATAAAGATGAATGAAGGTGGGTCGCCTCTGCTTTAAATGTCATTTATCTAAAGGGTAGTGAGTGAAGCTCACCATTTTGTGTAGAACGTTAGCATCTCGATGATGCCTCCCAGTGGCACTTTAAATGGATAATAACGTCAGGAGGAATTCTTGATCATTTGCCAGCCCACTTACCACCTAGCTAGAAAAAAAATAAAAAATTACTCTAACAATTTGTGTTAAAAACAGAGGTTTTAGTTGCACATTTGCAAACATATGTGGAAGTCGCACTGTCCCATCAAGGTCCTTCTGGATTTTGATAATTTAAGCACTGCAATTGGCTTTCACAGCAATTAAATGACCAGAAGTCCTTCCCACTAGCTCCTGATTGTAAATGGAGCCTGGGAGTTGTTGGTGACAACTTTGTCTATGTTGGGATCATTCAGAGAGCATTCTCTCAGCACACACTGGGCACAATTCACTAAGCCATATTTTACTGCATCCGAGTAAGTAAAAAAATAACGCACAGCGTTTCGAGAAAAAAAAAAAAAAAACGGTGTAATTCACAAAGAAACTATCCTTAAAATCTTGAATGCGTTATATTATTGAATTGTGCTTTAAATACTGCATGAAACCGTGCAGTAAGTTATCGCAAATATCTTGCATCTCCAGCTACCATTTGATACGATGCTTTCCCAAAAAAGTGTAAGGCAGCCAACAATTTAGTCATGGCTGGTATGGCATGTCTTCTCTGGGTTGAGGGCTCAAGGTACCCTATGAGTTGTGTATACAGCTCCATGATTAGTGCCTTGGATAAGCAAAACTGCTGTAGGGTATCAGCATCCGTGAGTTTATCCAGCAATGTGCGCTCCTTAAAGCATCTTTCCTTTAAAAAGGGCCACTCAAGATCTTTTCCTCCTAAATTCCAGAAGACTGGATTCAAAAGGGGTGCTATGCCATCTGATAGCCTCTAGAGACAACTCCTGAGTAAAATCTCAGGAGTAAAATCTAGCTGACACCTACTCCAGCGTGCACTTTCCAACTTTATTTTAAACCAATCATTACTTCAAACCCGGGGTCTGACCATTGCCATTGCCATAGTTACCTCAAGCTTCAACCAGTACTTAATTACTGCATGCATTTATTTATTTATTTCCTTCTGTGAATCAACCTTAATGCCTTTTTATGCATTATTTAACCACTTCAATACCTGGCACTTTTACCCCCTTCCTGCCCAGGCCAATTTTCAGCTTTCAGCGCTGTCCCACTTTGAATGACAATTGCGCGGTCCTGCAACGCTGTACCCAATTACATTTTTATATTTTTTCACACAAATAGATCTTTCTTTTGATGGTATTTAATCACCACCATTTAATCCTTTACTGATGTGCGCTGATGAGGCTGCACTGCTTTCCTTGATGGGCATGATCACTGAAAGGCAGCACTGACTTGCATCACTGATGGGCACAAATTGACCTCACTGATGGGCACAAATTGTCATCACTGATGGGCACAGATTGGTGTAACTGATTGGCACAGGTTGGCATCACAGATAGGTACAGACTGGCATCACTGCTGGGCACTGTTGGGGCTGCACTGATCATCAGGACACTGATGATTAGTGCCCTGTTTATTTGTACAGGTCTCCCCTGTGAGGAGATGCCGCTCATCGGCTCTCCTCTCCTCACACTCTGTCAGTGTGAGGCAAGGAGAGACGATAAACGTAATTTCCTTGTTTATATGTCATCAACTGTGATCAGACATCAGCGTCACTGGCTCTTTACCAAGATCGGGTCGCGCCGTCATATGATGTCATATGATGGTTTCCCAGAACAATGGAGCATCCCATCCGCCATCATTTGTATATTTGCGGGCGTGAGGTAGTTAACAAGCATTTTTGGTGTTTTTGCTAAATACCGCATACGAGCAATAGTGAATTTAGATTTACATTATAGCATGCATTAAGTGGTCACGTGACCGTCATATCGCATTTGATAACCTTTAGTGAATCGTGCCCAATATAATGCTCCTTGTATGCATATGTGTAGCAGCCAGGTGTTATGGCCCACCCGCTGTGCTGCCCAATATATATGTTGTGCCAGTGAGAAAAAGTTAATGATAAACCATGATTATAGCGACCCAAAATCTATAACATAACCAATTCAGATTCCAAATTATGTCTATGATGCTACCATGTCATACTTTCCCTCTTATGTAAAAAAAAATAAAAATAGTAACAGTTCTAATGGTTAAAACAAACCTAAAAGCGGAACTTTACCCATAACAATTTGATAACAAATAATTTTCTTTAACAGTACATTCCATATTAATAATTATGCTACCAACATAAGTGTGTGCTGTAAATTGCCTCCAGCATTGCTCCTGTTTCTTCTTGCTGGAGGCTGCCATTTTGTTAAAGCCCAGAGCAGGTTCCTTATTGTTTATGATACACAATGGTTTTGCAATCTATATGCCATTAGGGTGTAAATCTAATGCAATCAGGAAAGAAAACTTTTACTACTTTGTTGTCTTTACTATCCTCTTTATTTTATTTATATTTCAGTGATACTTTATAATCAGTTATAGCCCCGTATCAAGGCCAAAAAAGACTCTTGCTATCTGAGAATGCTCTAGGCTGTAAAAGTAACCTTCATTAATGCACTACAACTTGAAACATTCTTCGCAAGGTCATAGCAGGTTAAACAAACTAAACCTTGTTTTAAACCCATGCCAGTACTCTTTCTGACTGGATAAAAGTAATTAAGTGAGGCAGTGAAACATCAATATTCAGCAAAAACAATGAAACCTATTCATTGAACACAGCTATCCAACAATGCCAACCGCCTCTCAAGTCCAGAAACTAGTGCTACTTTGTATAACAAAAGCAAAGCCTAGAAGCATTCACATAAAGAATAGGAAAGCATTAAACGAAACAAACAAAATAAATCACTGGAGGAATGTAAAGTACAATTAAACTCTGAAAGTAAAACTGCCCTGTACATTAAGTTCCATCCAAATAGTGTAATCTATTTTTTTTTTGTTCCCCTGATCCTTACCTTCTAGTGTTTTTTTCCCCTCAGGAGCACGCCCTTTGCACAGCAGTAGGGCTGCTGGCGCTGTGCCTGGCTGGCTGGCATGTGTGTGGTAGGGCCCCCTTTGCTCTGTCTGGCCAGCCCATTTCACAGTAGGAGCTCCTGTCTTTCTGAGGTCTGGCACTGTGCCTGGCTGGCATGTGTGCGGTAGGGCCCCCTTGCTCTGTCTGGCCAGCCCATTTCACAGTAGGAGCTCCTGCCTTTCTGTGGTCTGGCACTGTGCCCGGTCAACTAATGCGCAGCACTGTCCTTAGTTTGCAAAGCACTGTGCACAAGCCAGGCACAGCTTCAAAGGCCTCTACTGTGCATGCACTGGGTGGGAACGTTGCCAAATTTAAGAAAGACTACTGCACATGCTCTGGCCAGACAGGGCCAAGAGGCTCTACTGCACTGGTAGGGCACAGCGCCAGAGCACTGAAAGTTAGTGGCCTCTACTGCACATACCCACACACAAGGCACTGAATGAAGGGAGTCCTCAAGTTGGGGTGTCACCGGGGAGAAAGCCAACAGAGGAAAATTTCATAGGCTGGTGATGCTGTAAAGAGTGCACAAAACTCATGACAGGAAGTAGTGGTATTATAAAGTATGCAGATACATTTATTCATATATTTTTTCTAGGAGGGTTTAAATGTGTAAATGTTGCACCTTTAGTAAGACATTTTAAAAAGGACCTTTACTTAAAAGTGAAAATAACACTAATCTGCTTCTCCCCTGCTCCCCACACAATATAATTGAACTATTTTTTTTAAGAAGCAGGTACCTTTTTCCTACAGGTACCTGCTTCCACGTCCGCAATCCTTACTCTGAGAGACTAGTTCCCCAGCAGGTCCACCTGCCTTGTGATTGTCGATTGATAGCGAATGGAAGTGAGCGGATTCCATAGCAGCTATTGGGCTGTCTAACGGATATGAAATCCTCCTAATTCTGTCTGCTGTCAATCACAAGGAAGGTGGACCTGATGGGGCACTAGTCTCTCAGCTTCCCTATCAGGCTTTGCTTACTGTCTAAGCTCAGCCCAATGTCATTTGTTGCTAGAACAATGGCAGCCTGCGTTCTAGCCACCAATGAAACAAATACAAAACACAATAAAGTTAAAGTAAAGTTAGCACATGACACTCCCCCTTCCCTGAAAACTCTCACCTGTCTCTGTACATCAACTTGTTGGTCTTAATTATCTCCAGTTTCTATACCTACAAATTGGTGGTAATTATTTTTAATTGGTTGCAGCCATAGTGACAAAATGTAAAATTGACACAAAAAATAACTACCGTATTTATCGGCATATAACACGCACAGGCGTATAAAACGCACCCTAACTTTAAGAGGGAAGTTTCAGGAAAAAAACTTTACACAGCCCCTTGCGTATGACACGCAGGCACAGTTTACCCTCTATATTCAGGGTAAAAAAGTGAGTGTTATGTGCCAATAAATACAGTACTTGAATCTGTTGCACATGTCGGAACTGTTAACAAAACTTGTAATACTTTTATTAACTAGGTCCAGGATTTTTTGATGGGCCAATACCACTAAAAAAGTGTTGCAAACACACATTTTTCCCATTGTGCGTTATTGTGCAATAAAAATAGGAAGAATTTAAGTTATAATCATCAAAAAAAGAAAAGAAAAAGAAAGGTGATCCCACCAGAGAGGTGTTGCTTAGGGAGCCAAAGATGACACGGGTAGATGTTCTGAAAACTTCCAGATAGGTTTTGATAGGAATACCTAGTTCAAAAATGTCCTAGATTTTCATTATTTTCATTTTGTTTATTTTTTCACCTTTGTTATGGGGAACACGCAATTTTGATCACTTTTTTATTTATTCGAGCTTAGTAAAGCTTCTTAAAAAAAAATAAAAAATTACCCTGCAAGGTAATATCATAATGTGCTTGTATGCATCACATACTTGCACATTATAAAAAATACTTACCTTAAAATTCAGTCCTCCAGCAGAGCGCTATCACTGTTGACAGGGCTTCCATCTTCACCCGGTCTTCCTTCCGGGTTTGAGGGCTCCGACCATCTGATTGGCCGAGCCGCGATAACATAACTCCCCTGCATGCATGTGGAAGCCCCGGCATAGCAGGGGTATGCTGTTCCTTCAGAGCACATACGCTAATGATGTCACCGGCTGCTGCTCGCTGGAATATCTCCTAAATGGTGCACGTTTAGGAGATATTCATTTTACCTACAGGTAAGCTTTATTAGCTTACCAGTAGGTACAAATGTCACACAAGAGTTTAGTACCACTTTCACTCCTGCTGAAGCCATATACGAATGTGGCAAAACATGTTGGGTGGTTAGACTACTTTTGCACTTGGATTTGATGCCTTTTTTTTTTAAGGTAGATTTCTGACTGTTTGATAGCCTGAGATGTTTTAGTCTACTTTGGAGTCATTTGAATAGGGACACTGTTCCACTCAAAAAGGTAGTCTTACTTTTGATGGAAAAGATAGTTCTGAAAGGAACGTAATATTCTGATTAAAATTAAAACATACATAACACATTTATAATATTTTGGCCAAAAAAAACAACCTGATTAGACACTGGTGGGAACCAAAGGTTTGCATAGGGGCTTGCAAGACAGCTTCTATGTGAAAAATATTACTATTATTATATTATTATACAGGAATTATATAGCGTCAACAGTTTGCGCAGTGCTTTACAACATAAAGGGAGACAATACAGCAACAATACAATTCAATATAAGGGCCCTGCTCCTGCGAGCTTACAATCTAATATTTATTTAACTCCACAACATTGATTCATTTTGAAATCTCCCTTTGATTCTTTTCTGAGAAAGGTGGGAAGTATGCTTTCCTGTTTATGAGCAGGGTGCTTCTCCTTTAAGCTAATAGGGTTAATTTTAATATTGTATTTGCTCAGTGAACAGTAGTATTAACCTTGGCTCTGACACATATAAAATTAGCAAAAAAAAAAAGAGAAAAACTCACAAGACTGACATATTTTGTGATTTTACAGCAAAAATAATGTCTTCCTGATTAGGAGCAGAAAAGCAGCATGGTTTTATTGATCCAGGGTTATCTTCAGCAACCATTATGAAAAAAAGTCTCTGCGTTGATTTGACAGCCTGCCAAAAGGTCTTCTGATGCTCAAGTGCTCTTTATTGTATAAATGATTAATGCTGATACTACAACGGAGGTGCCTTTGATTCTGCTTGAATTGCATAAGTGGCCCGTCAGCTCCTAATCCACTAACACACAATTATTTGCTCCATGCATTAAAATATATGCTGCTATCACTTTGGACAAATAGGACATTTCCTGCAGTTTCAATTGAGAAACACATGAATCTGGTTCCTTTAAAGCGGAGGTCCACCCTGAAAAAATCTATACATTAAAAACCATAAAAAATTTTATAAAAAATTAATAGAAAATTAATAGAAAAAAAAAAAATTATACTCACCCTAAATGTCTGTTGCTATGCGGAAGTCCCCTAATCTGCCTCTAATGTTCTTCTTCTCGTCCGCGGTGGGTCTCCTTACGTTTCCTCTTCTTGTGAATGGGCCGCGCTGCCTTCTGGGAACTGTGTGTATCCCAGGAGGCAAGCCGCCCATTCACAAAGCGCCGTGCGAGTGGCGCATGCGCAGTAGGAAACGGGCAGTGAAGCCTTATAGCTTCACTGCCTGTTTCCCTTACTCAGGATGGAGGAGCCGTGTCCTGCCAGCAGCGATCGATCGCCGTGGCGGGACCGACATCGCGGGCGAGTAGGACAGGTAAGTGTCCTTATTAAAAGTCAGCAGCTACACTGTTAGTAGCTGCTGACTTTTTTTTTTTTTTATATTGGCTGCACCTCTGCTTTAAATTCACATTTCTCTGACGTATCAAAGAACACTACAGCATCCTGCCAGCCTGTGCTAGCCTCCAGACAGATGATGTGAAGATACATTCTCTTTATATGGTGTATTTCAGTGTTGCATGGATGGTAAATCACAATGCTAGCTTGGGCAGCAATATCACCCCCTCAAAGAAGAATGACAAACTTTTCAATGTTTTTAGGTGTAGCGCCCCTCCCAATATTTGGGGACGCTATGTGGAAATTTAGGGGTAGTCTGAGCCAGTAGTGGGCTCAGACCAATTGTTAAGTTCTTTAATGCTTCTGCTCTGGGTGTGATACTGCCTGACAGTAGTGTTCCCTATTGCCTGTGGGTGGCACTGTCACCACCGGCTCAGGTTGAACCAGTGAGGGGTATCACAGCACCATGGGTGTCCTCTCTCTGCAGCCGTGCAGTGGGCATGGTCGGCCTGCTGTGCATGCTGGGAGGGGGTACATAAGGGGCAGACGCCATTGGGGGTGAGGAGAGTTCTAGGGGACCCATTGGTCCTGGGCGTGTGCCTCATGGCCCGTATGGCATGAGGTGTGCGAGTGTGTTCGGGCCTCGGGCACCTTCAGCCCGAGGCTGCTTTGTTTCATGGTAGGCCCGGCTCTGCTGGCTGGGGCCAACACCTCAGAGAGGGATCCCAGGCTGCCCACCTCTAGGGGGCCCAACTTTAGGAAAGGAGACCAGGGGAGGATCAGTCCAGGAGGACGGTACTGCTATCTCGGAAAGAGGCCTGGAAACTCGACTAAACAAGGATTCATCTTCAAAGTTACAAAGCTTGCAATACGCTGGTCTAGCACAGAGGTTCTTATTCAGTATTGATTGGCTGGGAGTTTCGGGACTTAGATTCTGTGGCAGAGGATTCCCCGATCGCATCCCTAGATACTCAGAAAAGGAAAAGATTGATTCGTGCTCCATCCCGGCTGCTAGGACTGCTCTCAAAGGGACTATCCGTGTGAGCAGTACTCACTCAGGCTTGAGTGACGACGAAAGTTTAACACTGTGCTCTAAGTGTTGCGTGTTACCCCCTACTTCTCTCATTTTCTTACTCCCTATTCAAGTTATTGAAAAAAATAAAAGAATAAATCCTTACTGCTTAGGTTTTACTCCTGTGTGGACATTGGCGTTATTCTGAGGAACTTCTACCTAGACAACGGAGAAAGGAAAAAAGTATCCACTCGAGAGAGGTAATTTGCCACAAGGCCCAAACAATAACACCGCTCGCTTCTCTTTAACCAAAAAGGGGGGATACCGGGCAAGTAGCAGGTGTGCCCGACTGCAAGCAAGTGAGAGATGGCAGTAATAAATGGGTCGGTGTGCTACATAGGGATATACAGTTGTGCTCATAAGTTTACATACCCTGGTAGAATTTTGGATTTATTGGCCATTTTTCAGAGAATATGAATGATAACACAAAAACTTTTCTTTCACTCTTTCACATAAGATGCAGGAGATGAGACTGCACGAGGAGGAATGGGATGGAGGAGGAAGAGGACATGGGATGGAGCAGATGAGACTGGAGAAAGAGGACATGGGATGGAGGAGATGAGACTGGGGGAGGAGAACACGGAATGAGGGGGATGGGACTGGAGGAGGACATGGGATGCAGGAGATGGGACTGGAGGAGGAAGACATGGGATAGAGGAAATGAGACTGGAGGAGGAGATGGCACTGGAGAAGGAGGAGATGGGATGGAGGAGAAAGGGGACATGGGATGAAGGAGATGGGATGGAGGAGGACAAGGGATGGAGGAGATGAGACTGCAGGAGGAGGACATAGGATGGAGGAGGAAGAGGACATGGGATGGAGGAGATGAGACTGCAGGAAGAGGAATGAGATGGAGGTGGAGGAGGACATGGGATGGGGGAGATGAGATTGGAGGAGGACACGGGATGGGGGAGATGGCACTGGAAGAGGAGGACATGGAATGGAGGAGGAGAAGGACATGGGATGGGAAAAGGTGGGACGGCCAGTGGGGGGCCCTGGGGAATGTTGATAATCAGGCCTGCATGTGCTAGTTATTTAACCTATACCATATTTCTTCTTTAATGCCCCATACACACGATCGTTTTTCATGCCGTTAAAAATGCCATTTTTAAAAATGGGCATTAAAACCGATCGTGTGTATGCTCCAGAGCATTTTTAACGGCGTGAAAAACGGCCATTAAAAATTTCGAACATGCTCTATTTTTTCACGTTGTTTTTCATGTCGTTTTTTTTAACAACGTGAAAAACGATAGTGTGTATGCTTTTACGAGGTGAAAAAAAACACCCATGCTCAGAATCAAGTATGAGACGGGAGCGCTCGTTCTGGTAAAACTAGCGTTTGTAATGGAGATAGCACATTCGTCACGCTGTAACGGACTGAAAAGCACGAGGCTGAAAAGCGCGAATCGTCGCTCAACAAACTTTACTAACATGAAGGGTGGCGCCATCCGAACGGGACTTCCCCTTTATAGTGCCGTCGTACGTGTTGTACGTCACTGCGCTTTGCTTGAACGTTTTTTTTAATGTACGTGTGTACGCAAGACAGGCTTGAGAGGAAACATGAAAAAAAACGACGAGAAAAACGTCGGTTTAAAAAATGGCATGAAAAACGATCGTGTGTACGCCGCATAAGACTGTGGGATCTAATGAGGGCTTTTTAAGTATGGGGGTGACTAGTGAATGTTTTAGAGAGTTGGGGAAAATGCCAGAAGAGAGGGATAGATTGGAGATGTCAGTTAGAGAGTGTAGGATAGAGCCAGAGGGTGACCGTAGCATTTGTGAGGAAACAGTGTCCAGAGAGTAGGTGGTTAGGTGGGCATTAGAAAAATTTATAGTAGTGGGTTGAACGAGGGAAGTAATGATTGTACCTATGGAGATATCTGTACAGTGGAGATCTCCTCACGAATTGTATGAATCTTAATCTGCTGGGCAGTGAGTGAGTTAGTGGAGGATGAAGTAGAGAGTTGAAGATAGAGAAGAGTTGACAGGGACTGAATGATAAGTTGTTAATGAGAGTGATACAATGGTTTGCTTGGCAGTGTGAAAGCAGGAATTGTATTTTTGGAGGGCAGAATTATATTGGTTGAAATCTTTCTGAGACTTAAGCCCCGTACACATGATCCGATTATCAGACGAATGATCGTCCATTTTTTTTTTGCATGCTAATCTCATGTCGAATCTGATGAGTTTACTAAAGTCACGAAAATTCTCGTACTGCAGAATAAAAAATCGGAAGTGATGTCATGTGTTGTAATGCATTTGTATTGCATTTTCAAATGACGGCTGTACTGCTTAAACGGAAATCGTACAATCTGGCATCGTACGAAAAAAAATTCAGTGCATGTCCGATAGAATAATATCGGATGAACTGTCCTGATTGGCTCTCGAAAGCTCTGTACTAACTATCCGATTATCGTACGATCGATTTGAATGCGGTATTTTTCATACGATTTTCGGATCGTGTGTACGGGGCTTTAGTTTTACACCACAAGCGCACAAGAACATGGCTACATTTTATCAAACTTTTGGTATCATCTGTTTGTAAAGGTTGCAGGGGATAGGGCCTGATTCTGTGTCTAGGGAGAATGACAGTGACTTGTTGTAGACAGAGGTGGCTATGAGGGCAGGACAGGGGTGAGATTTTATCATAGAGGATGTCGGTCAGTAGCAGAGTAGAGAAGAGAAGGGTTGAGGTAGTGAAAATTTCTATGGTTAACTGTTAGGCGGTTGGAGGGAGAGGAGGTGGAAGACAGGGAGAGTGCATAGGTAAGAGAAAACAAGGTCATGGGTGTTGCCGTCAGAGTGAGTAGGAGCTTGTATCCATTGCTTCAGGTCAAATAAGGTTTGACTGAGAAGTTTAGAAATCGTAGGAGTGTTAGTATTAACAGGGATATTAAACTCACCGAGAATGATTTTGGCGATTTCAGAAGAGAGAAAGTAGGGCAGCCAGGCAGATAAGTCATCAAGGAAGGTTGATACCAGTCCAGTAGGGAAACTGAACAAAATAGATGAATGCAATGTGCCTCAAATGAGAAGCGTGACAGATAGGGAGCTGGGCGAAGTACTTGAGTGCTATGTGGGGACAGGATTCCAACTCCACCTCCCTTCCGTCCACTGGGTCTGGGAGAGTGAGTCCAGAGAAGGGCACCATTGGAGATAGAAGCAGGAGAAGCAGTGTTGGATTCATAAAGCCAGGTTTTAGTAACAGCAAGTAGATTAAAAGAGTTAGTGATAAAGAGGTTGTGAAGAGAGACACGTTTTTTACAGACAGAGCGGGCATTCCAAAGGGGGGGCTGGTTTTGGAAACAAGAGTAATGGAAAAAAAATTGTGTGGATTATGTATGATAGTGACTATACCTACTGAATGGAAAATAGGAAACCCAATTTTTCCTAAGTTCCTAGGCCCTAATTTATAGTAATACGTATTACTGATAAAGCAACATGCTATTGATATAACTGTGATTTTGGGTATCTTGAAAAATCAGACATATAGGATTGTTAATGACTTGAGGGCAAATAAAATTGATATTTGTTCTATAGTTAGGTAGTTCATACTTTCAGTAAAAATTTTATTGGGCTAAAAATCTCTACACAGATTTAAAAGAACAACAGTGTACAAACTTTATGTAAAGTGTACAAAACATACACTTTATTCATGGCAATGTGCAGCAGTGTGCTGTACAGTGCCATGCGATGTGGCACAGTGCACTGTGATAAAATGCAGTACGTCTGCATTTTATCGGAGCATGCTGTAGCACAGCCCTAGGGTGTGTTGCAGTGTGAATGGGACACATAGGAAGCAATTGTTTCCTCAGTGTCCTCGCGGTGACAGGCGTTTTACAATGCAGTAAAATGTCTGTCACAACATATAGAGTGAATTAGCCCTTAAAAGTCCTGCTTGCTGCATTTTTGGTGTGCTTTTCAAAACTGCGGCTCCCTATTGAAATAAATAGAAAACACATCAAAAATGCATCCAGATTGCACCGCTGTTTGTGTTTTTTGGAGCATTTTTTGAGTCACATGTCCACATTTCACAGTTACATGCTGGGAGATTTAAAAGAACTCTGGAAATCAATCAGGCCAGTGTGGTTTATGTTTAACCAATACATTTTATGCTAATTAAGTTGGCACGTTGCAAGGCTGGAGGCACTGTCTTATATTGATTAAATAAAGTTGGTATTGCTGTCTTGATTAATAGTTTAGTCTTCCTGACAGTTTGAGTGGAATCAATAACTACAACAACCACACTTCACGTGGTAGGCTAAGACTGCAGGATCGTTTGCCTAGGCTTTAAGTCACATGGGGAAGCTTGGGAGCCATGGAAAACATTGCAAGCAAAAAAAAAAAAAAAAAAAAATTATAATATGTACAGTAAACAGTTGTGCTTATAAGTTTACATACCCTGGCAGAATTTATGATTTCTTGGCAATTTTTCAGAGAATATGAATGATAACTCAAAAACATTTCTTTCACTCATGGTTAGTGTTTGGCTTAAGCCATTTATTATCAACCAACTGTGTTTACTGTTTTAAATGGCAACAGAAACTACCCAAATGACCCTGATCAAAAGTTTACATACCCTGGTGATTTTGGCCTGATAACATGCACACAGGTTGACACAAAGGAGTTTGAATGGCTATTAAAGGTAACCATGCTCACCTGTGATCTGTTTGCTTGTAATTAGTGTGTGTGTATAAAAGGTCAATGAGTTTCTGGACTCCTGAGAGACCCTTGCATCTTTCATCCAGCGCTGCACTGACGTTTCTGGATTCTGAGTCATGGGGAAAGTAAAAGAATTGTCAAAGAATCTGTGCGAAAAGGTAGTTGAACTGTATAAACCAAGAAAGGGATCTAAAAAGATATCCAGAAATTGATAATGCCAATCAGCAGTGTTCAAATTTTAAACAAGAAGTTGAAAATGAGGGGTTCTGTTGAAACCAAACCACGGTCAGGTAGACTAAAATTTCTGCCACAACTGCCAGGAAAATTGTTCGGGATGCAAAGAAAAACCCACAAATAACTTCAGGTGAAATACAGGACTCTCGGAAAACATGTGGTGTGGATGTTTCAAGATGCTCAATAAGGAGGCACTTGAAGAAAGATGGGCTGCATGGTCAAGTCGCCAGAAGAAAGGCATTACTACGCAAATGCCATAAAGTATCCCGCTTACAATATGCCAAACAGCACAATCCCCAATTCTTCTGGCACAAAGTCATTTGGAGTGATGAGACCAAAATTTAGCTTTTTGGCCACAACCATAAACGCTACATAGTCAACAAGGCTTATTATGAAAGGTATACCATTCCTACCGTGAAACACGGAGGTGGATCACTGATGTTTTGGGGATGTGTGAGCTACAAAGGCACAGGAAATTCGGTCAAAATTGATGGCAAGATGAATGCAGTATGTTATCAAAAAATACTGGAGGAACATTTGTATTCATCAGCCAGGAAGCTGCGCATGGGACGTACTTGGACATTCCAACATGACAGGGATCCAAAACACAAGACCAAGCCGACCTGTCATTGGCTACAGCAAAATAAAGTGAAGGTTCTGGAGTGGCCATCTTATTCTCCTGACCTCAATATCATTGAGCCACTCTGGGGAGATCTCAAACATGCAATTCATGCAAGACAGCCCAAGAATTTACAGGAACTAGATGCTTTTTGTCAAGAGGAATGGACAGCTGTACCATCTGAGAAGATAAAGAGCCTCATCCACAAATACCACAAAAGACTTCAAGCTGTCATTGATGTTAAAGGGGGCAATACAGGGTATTAAGAACTGGGGTATGTAAACTTTTGATCAGGGTCATTTTGGTTGTTTCTGTTGCCATTATGATTTAAAAGGAGTAAACACAGTTGATTGATAATAAATGGCTTCAGCCAAACACTAACCATGAGTGAAAGAAAAGTTTTTCTGTTATCATTCATATTCTCTGAAAAATGGCCAAGAAATCATAAATTCTGCCAAGGTATGTAAATGTATGAGCACAACTGTATGGTCATTGGTCAATCAAATTCTTAAAAAAAAAAAAAAGGTGAACAAACCTTGGGATTAAAACAAACACCCCTTGTCTAGCTGCTGAATCTAATGCATTACCACTGCTTTTACACTAAATTTATTTTAAAACCAACGCTCAGACTTTTTACCAGTTATTATATCAATTAAAGTTCTCAAATAGTGATCCACATCAAAAATACGTATACAGTGCGCCAAAACATTCAAGCTGTGCAAAATCTGAAGAAGAACTGCAAATCTGAAAAAATAATTGTGCTAAATAAAGTGCTCTATAGTACAAAACCAGTATCCATATTCATCACTGCAACAGTGTCCATATAAAAAATAATTTATAAATGGCCCATGTATTACATGTTTTCACGCATTTCCTACGCACAAGCGAGATTTTGCGTTTATTTTTTTGTATGAAGACAGCCTCAAGAACGATAAGCATGTGTTTTCAGCATGTTTTGTGTGCTATACATTTCTTATATTGTGTTCTATGTCTTGGGTCAGGTTAATTAAAGTGGATGTAAACCCGAATTTTTTTTTTATTTTTTTTTACTGTCACAATGTATATTATATGATTTCCTATCATGTGTGCCGGATCTTGCCACAAAGAGTTAATCCAGCTCTGAGCAATCCTCTTTTATTGTTCAGTGAGATAAAACGGACAGAGTTACCTTTGTCCGTTCCGCCCCCTTGCTTTGAGTGACAGGTTATTTACATATCTTGTGCACTAGCTTTAGACAGACATTATTTTTTAATTCCCACCCCCACTCCTTTTCTGAAGTCATGTGGTTACTTTTCTGGATTTTGACTGGATGTTAGTGATTATAGCAGAAGGAATCCACAGGAGAAAATGCATGCTGACAAGGGGAGTGTGGAAGTGGGCGGGGAGTCTACTGACATCACGACTCCACCCACCGAGCTCCAGACAACAGATCCACCCACAGAATCTGCAGTTTTTCAGTTCTTATAACAGACAGAGGGGAGACATTTGATTGGTTTACATCCACTTTAAACTTAAAGCGGTTGTATACCGCAAAACTTTTTTTTTTTTTTTTTTGGTTAACCTGCAAGGCAAAGGTATAATGAGCTAGAATGACTAGCATACTAGCTCATTATCAATCACTTACCTTAGATCGAAGCCCCCGCAGCGGTCCTCCGACGCGTCCTCCGTCGAATCCATGATACCCGGAGTGACTTCCGGGTATCGCCGCTCCGGCGCTGTGATTGGCCGGAGCGGCGATGACGTCACTCCCGCACATGCGCGGGGAACGGCACGATCCCCGCGCATGCGCGAACTACCGGCAGTGTACGGCAGGCTCCCATTCAAGAGCCGCCGCGCTCAGTGCGCCTGCGCCGTTATCTACGGCGCGCATGCGCCGTAGATAGCGGTACAGTTTTTTTTGCAAATATCTCCGAGACTGTGTAGGTCTCGGAGATATTACAAGCACCTACAGGTAAGCCTTAATGTAGGCTTACCTGTAAGTGCTTGTACAAATTATGGGTATACAACCACTTTAATTCATGTGTAAGAACCATCTGCACAGTGTCCTAGGTTGACTTGTTGAGTCAGTGGCCCTTGAGAAGGAAGGGTTAACGTTGCTGATCCTGCTCTTTTCACCCCCTACAGGTCACACCATGTAATTAGGGGCTCATTTGTTCCCCAACAGAGGAGGAAGGGAGACAGTTCAAGATGTGGCTGTTACTCTGACGCTCCCTTGTGGGGGTATGAACTTACATGGACTTGTGCTACCAAATGCTGGACTTTTTATGCATTATTGCTACCTCGTGTGGATTTACTGCCAATAATGCACCTTGCCTTGCAAAGGACTCTCCATGGACTTTAACAGCTGACTCAAGTATGACTACCTCATAGGACACTGCAACAGGGCACTGAGAGAAATTTGTCAGGGATGTATTGAAGATGTTAAGAAGTACTGCTCAAATGTCTCATTTAACTGCTTTGTTAAAAGACACACATTGCCTGGTCAGAAGTCATTAAAGGGGTGCATGCAAAGCCTATAAAAAAAAAAAAAAAACAGGGCTTATTTAAGGGGATGTGAGAATTTAAAGAAGATACAGTACATGGGTCTAACAAGTAGAGGAGCTGTCCTGAGGAGGCTATTTTACCTCTGCTAATGGCTATTTTACTTGTGTCACATGCTAATGCAACCAACCAGCCAGGAAATGGAGGACATGGCAAGGGTGACGGTGGCTCTGGTAGTGAAGATGTATTATGCTTGGCCCCTTCACTAGCAACAGGTTCCTCACATACTGGGATTGTCCTCATGGCACAGAGTAACCAAGGACCTAACCTGGAGCCACGGAGAGAGAGATAGGTGGTAGGGGCCCCGGAGGAGAACAAGCATGGAGTTATGGAGGTGTGCATTTCCTGTATCCAATAGAAACATACAAGTCCTTCATTGGAAGAAAGCTGATGGGACTGCTAAGTTGGTGGAGACTTTTTTTGAATAGAGTATGGGAGGGATGTAACCCCTGTCTGTTTTTTTTTCTGTGTCTCCCTTGGGGAGATTTCCCTTCACTTCCTGTCCCATAGCCAAAATAGGAATTGAGAGGAAATCCCTGCCAATTAAAGGGGGCCCTGTCTTGGAAGATTTCCCCTGTATGACTTTTGTGAGGAGAAGCCAACATGTGGGCTATGTATAGTGTGTATGGGGGTGGGGGGGGGCTTGTATGGTGCCCCCAGCCATTGATAATAAGAGGAGAGCAGTGTGAGGAGAATGTGAGTGGCAGGGCTCGGAATTCCTGTACACGTTGTACAAGGCAGCTCACTCCCCCCTCCCTCGTCCTCCTCCCTCCTCCTTCCTTCCTTCCTCTCCCCCCTCCTCCTCCTCCTCCCCTCATCTGCTGTTGCCGCTTGTTTGCACTCGGCTGATCCAGAGCGGAAATTCCTTTCCGTTTTTGTGAATGACAAACTCATTAACAATTCATCAACACAACCTGTTCCAGCCGGCCCGTCTCCCAGGCAACCGGCGCTGGGCGCGCTGTGATTGGCCGGCGCGCACAATGTATCCATTGAGACGTCCCGTGTTTGTATCCATTCAGTAGGTGGCTGGGGCGCGCGGAGCTGATTGATCCGCAGAAGGAGAGAGATAGATAGAGGATAGAGAGAGAAGAAGAAGAAGAAGGAGGAGGAGGAGGAGGAGGAGAGAGGGAAGAAGGAGGAGGAGAGGCCATTCACTGGGATCTGCAGCAGGCGGCTCCATTCAAGGCTCGGCTCCGCTCCCTCTGCGCCCCGCTCCGCTCCCTCTCCCGTCCTCAATGATAGACAAGCTGAGACCCGTACACCCAGACATGGCGCTCAGCAAGTCGGTGGCCTGGCTCAATGAGCAGCTCCAGCTGGCCAACGAGCGTCTCCTTGTCATGGACTGCAGACCCCCGGAGCTCTACGAATCGTCCCACATCGACGCCGCCATCAACGTGGCCATCCCCGGCATCATGCTGCGCCGACTCAAGAAGGGCAACCTACCCATCCGATCGCTCTTCACCCGGGGAGAGGATCGGGACACGTTCGCCCGGAGGTGCGGCTCCGATACCGTCATCCTCTATGATGAGGGAAGTGCCGACTGGAACGAGAACACCGGAGGGGAGTCCGTGCTGGGACTTCTCATGAAGAGGCTCAAGGACGAGGGATGCAAGGCGTTCTACCTGGAAGGTACTTACCGGGGGGGGGGACTTACCGCACACACAAGGGATGCGCTGCACCATGCCAGGGACCCCCAAAGAGGAGGGATGGTCTGCAGCGTGACGGGGACCCCCAAAGAGGAGGGATGGTCTGCAGCGTGACGGGGACCCCCAAAGAGGAGGGATGGTCTGCAGCGTGACGGGGACCCCCAAAGAGGAGGGATGGTCTGCAGCGTGACGGGGACCCCCAAAGAGGAGGGATGGTCTGCAGCGTGACGGGGACCCCCAAAGAGGAGGGATGGTCTGCAGCGTGACGGGGACCCCCCAAAGAGGAGGGATGGTCTGCAGCGTGATGGGGACCCCCAAAGAGGAGGGATAGGGGTCCCTGTCATGCTGCAGACTGTCCCTCCTCTTTGGGGGTCCCTGTTTCTATGCAGACTATTCCTTCTCGCTGGAGTCCATCTGCAGACTAGCCCTCCTCTCTGGGGCTCCATGTCATGCTGCAGACTATCGCTCGTGTTTTGGGGGAGGTCCCTGTCATGCTGCAGACTATGCCTCCTCTTTTGGGATCCCTGTCATGGTGCACACTATCCCTCCTGTTAGTCTGCAGCATGACAGGGACCCCCAAAGAGGGATAGGGGTCCCTGTCATTCTGCAGACTATCCCCCTGTTAGGGGTTTCTCTCTTGCTGCAAACCATACCTTCTCTTTGGGGTCCCTGTCCCTATGCAGACTATGCCTTCTCTGACGTCCTTGTCGAGACTAGCCCTCCTCTTTGGGGGTCCCTGTCATTCTGCAGACTATCCTTTCTGTTAGTCTGCAGCATGACAGGAACCCCTAAAAGGAAGGATAGTCTGCAGCATTAGAGGGACCCCCAAAGAGGAGGGCTGGTCTGGACATGGACTTCAGAGAGAAGGCATAGTCTCCATAGGTACCCCAAACAGAAGGGATGGTTTGCAGCATGACATGGGTGCTGGAGGAATAGTCCGCACCATGACAGGGACCCCAAAGAAGAGGAATGGTATGCAGTAGTACAGGGGCCCTAAAAAGGAGAAATAGGGGCACAGGAGGTATAGTCTGCACTGGGGCAAGAACACGGAGGGGGGGGGGGTGTTATTGTCCGGACATGGACCCCAGAAAGAAGGGAAAGTCTGCAATGTGACAGGGATACAGGAGGGACAGTCTGCAGTAGGAGGGAGAATAGTCTGCACCAGGACACTAAATAGGGATGGTCTGCAGTACGACAGACACAAGAGGGAAAGTCTGCAGTAGGACAGGGGCCCCCAAAGAGGGAGGATGGTCTGCACTGTGGCCCCAAAGGGGGGATGGTCTCAACTATGACAGGAAGGACAGTCTGCACTGGCACCCCAAAAAGGAGGGATGGTCTGCAGTACACCATGACAGGGACACGGGAGGGATAGTCTACACCGGGACCCTAAAGTGAAGGAGCAGTCCTCACTAGGACATGGACCCCAAAAGAGGTTTAGCCTGCACCAGAACACCGGAGGCATAGTCTTGACAATGACCCCAGAGAGAAGGGATAGTCTGCATAGAGACAGGGACCCCTGAAGAGGAGAAATGATCTACAGCACTACAGGGACACAGGGTAGACAGTCTGAAGCAATACAGGGACCTATAGTCTGCACCAGTACAGGGACTCCTAATAGAAGGGATAGTCTGCAGCAGTACTGGGGCACAGAAGTGATGGTCCTCCAGGCAGAGGTGATAGTCTGTGTGCCAGTACTAGAGCCCCAGCAGGACTGACAGTCCAGTATTGCAAAGCTCAGATATAGCACAGTAATGCTGTCCCAGGTGGAATGCTGACTCCCTAGACAAGAGTGATGATCTGCCTTCAGTAGAGGCACCCAGGAGTGATAGTCTGCATCCCTGCAATGACGGGCTCATCACCTCTGTCAGATTTATTAGATTGTGCACCCAAATGATGAACCAGGTGAAGTGTAGGCACCCTAGACCAGAATGACAGTCTGCACATTACTTATACACATACATTACTGCTGGCTGGCATCTCCACATAAGGAAATGTGCTGGCACCAGTTTAGTGACAGGCTGAGCCAGTAGCTGGCATCTGTCATTGATAGCTGGCATCTATTAGAAGAGGCTCATTGCTTCCCTAGACAGGTGTGACAGGCTACCCCAGAAGCTGACACTTGTCATTGAATGCTGGCCTTCCAATGTGGATGGTTGGCACCGTATTAAGCCTGCAGCAGCCTACCCCAGGAGCTGGCATTCATCACTGATCACTGTCACCCCATTGCCTCAATTTTCTACTGAAATAAAAAGTTCCAGGACGGTGTCGCTCTGTACCAGCACCTTGTTCTTCTTACTGACAGATAGCATTGTCTTATTAATGGACCCCTAGCCTGGGGGTAGAAATCTTCTCCATAGGAAAGTAAGATGATGAATCCTTCCATGCACATACATGGTGGTCATGCATCTTTGTAATATGGTAGGATAAGCCAGTGCCAGTCTGGGTGTATTTTCTGGGCACAAAGAATGCATAGTAGGATTTAAGTCCCGATGAGTATTGGTATCTTTATTCTTTTACTGGTAGTCCTGGACTTTGACCAAATGAGCGTCTTCACTAATGGGCTGGAGATAATCATTTCCTTCCTGTGTGATCGCTGCTAAGAAATCTGAGTCCACACAGCTAGTTTACCGATTATTACCACAGAGATTATCAGCAGCCATGATAAGTATATCACCACGGCGAGTGATTCATACTTTCTGTCCAGGTACAGAGTCTAACCTTATCGGAAAAGCACTGTATAAAATTTGAGGTCGTACTTTATTTGCATTCCATTGATGAAGGACAAGAGGGTCTTATCAATGAAACGTGACTACACTGTTTATTCATATAGATCAGCTCTGTTTTTTTTCCACCTCTCAGCCTGACAGTGTGCTCTAACTATACTTCTCCCTCTGTTTTTTGCAGGTGGTTTTAACAAATTCCAGGCCGAGTATCCAGTGCATTGTGAAACCAATCTGGATAGTTCTTGCAGCAGTAGTTCCCCACCAGTGCTAGGCTTGGGAGGCCTCCGAATCAGCTCTGATTCTTCATCAGATATCGAATCTGACATCGACAGGGACCCCAGCAGTGCTACGGACTCTGACGGCAGCCCCCTGTGCAACACACAACCTTCATTCCCAGTTGAAATACTGCCCTACTTGTACCTCGGCTGTGCCAAAGATTCTACCAATCTGGATGTTTTAGAAGAGTTTGGGATTAAATACATCCTGAATGTGACCCCCAACCTGCCCAATCTCTTTGAAAATGCCGGGGAGTTCAGGTACAAGCAGATTCCAATATCGGACCACTGGAGCCAAAATCTGTCCCAGTTTTTCCCAGAAGCCATCTCTTTTATTGGTGAGTATCAGTGCTGCTTATCTGCTCCTTTATCATGCTTGTGTGCCTGCTGGGGCTTAACCGGGAGTCTTTTATATTGCAAATAGAAGTGCTGTGTGCCTCCTGAGTTCCTTTTTTAAATGCCTGATCTAGCCTTGGACTAGTGAACTTTTCATCCTCAGTCTAACATAGTGAGATGGTAATCCGAGCACTGCAGGAAGACATTTTTGGCCGTCTGCCACATAGTACCTAATCTTCAAGCATTGTAGTGCATTTCCTCTTACAAAGGATCCCATTTTACAGCAATGTTGACATCCTGTTCCTCGTAATCGGCTGTCCCCTGTGACTTCCCTCTTTCTCTTATCATGACTGAATAAAGCTATTGTTACTGGCGCAACAGTTGGATAATTATTTTAGATTTTCAAAAAAAAAAATTCCCCTTAAGCGGAGCTTCGCCGGAAAAAAAAAATTAAAAGCCTACAGCAGCTGCTGGCTTTTAATATTTGGACACTTACCTGTCCTGGCGTCCAGCGACGTCCGCAGCAGAGGACGAGCGATCGCTCGTCGCTCTGCTGCTCCCTCCGCCATCCTCGCTGAGGGAACCAGGAAGTGAAGCCCTGCGGCTTCATGCCCGGTTCCCTACGGCGCGTGCGCGAGTCGCGCTGCACCATTCTGATTCGTCCTCCTGTGTTCTGGGAGCCGAGTGTCTCCCAGAACACTACGGGAAGTCTGGGGGAAGTGACGTGCTTCCCGCAGATTCCCGGAGAGAGGACTCCCGGATGTGGGTGAAAATACCTGTCTTAGACAGGTATCTTCACCCCCCTCCCCCCTGAAAGGTGTCAATTGTGACACCAGAGGGGGGGAGGAATCCGATCAGCACAAGTGAAAATTTAGGGTGGAGCTCCACTTTAAGATAAGTAGTTTTTATCCAGTTCATAGATAACATATATTCTATACTAGATCTTTCTATATACTAGATCTTGTTTGTATAGTGGCTATTTTTACTTGCATGCTGGGGCTTCTATAGTATTTAAAGTGTATATCAAGTAAAAAAAAAAATGCTAATCTCTACAACAAATGCACATTTTTTATCTTTTATCTATTTTAAAAGACCATTCAGGCTGGCTCATACCAGATGCAGTCCAGTGTGTGGTGGTGGGTGTTTTTATTTTTCTCTCTCTGCAGATTATATGGGTTTTAGTCACACCACTGCAGCCAGTTCCAGTGCAGGAAAAAAAAACATGCTGGAGTGTTTTCCGTGCAGAGAAAATAAAATAAAAACGCCCCAGCTTTTTTTTTTTTTCTGTACTGGAACATGGTAAGATGCATCAAAAATGCATTACAGCAAAAAAAAAAACCTAACAGGAAACTTTGGAAGAACGCTTTAAAAACGCGGATGCCGAAACACATCTGGACTATGGGGGTTATTTACTAAAGGCAAATCCACTTTGCGCTACAAGTGAACTTGAAATTGCACTGAAAGTGCACTTGGAAGTGCAGTCACTGTAGATCTGAGGGGGACATGCAAGGAAAATAAAAAACGTCATTTTAGCTTGCACATGATTTGGATTAAAAAAAAAATCAGCAGAGCTTCCCCTCATTTCAGATCTACCCGTCCGATTTACAGCGACTGCACTTGTAGTGCAAAGTGGATTCGCCTTTCGTAAATAACCGCCTGTATGTTTGTTTCTGTGGTGTGAGCCAGCACTTCACATACAGGAACATACTTGCTGATCTGCCAGAAATGCACCTGGTTTTTAAATCCTGTTATGAAGCGTTAATACTGGGATTATTTACTAAAACCTAGAGAGCACAAAATCTGGTGCAGCTGTGCATAGATATCAATCTGCTTCCAGGTTTCATTGTTAAAGTTAAAAGCTGATTGGCTGCCATGCACAGCTGCATTGGATTCTGAGTGCACCAGTTTTAGTAAATTTACCCCAACTGGGAAAAGCAAATTTTGGCGCAACTCTGCATTAAAGCCAATCGATTTTCAGGTTTTATTGCCAAAGCTTACTTGAACATTCTGAAATTAGAAGCTGATTGGCTACTATGCACAGCTGCACCAGATTCTGAGTGCTCCAGTTTTAGTAAATCTGGCACATAGCGTATGAGTATAGTCAGTCCTTCTAGTTGTTTTTGCTAAAGTACTCTCTATCTCTACAACATAAAGGCTAATTATTCTGTATTCCAAGATAAGTACTGTACTAGGAGGGTTCTTTTGTGATAACGCAGGAAGTATATAGAGGACAGCTTGGAATTTATACAAGATCAGCAGTGTGCAGATTTAGTTGTGTTTTTTTTTTTTTTTTTTTTTTTTTTTTTTTTTTTTTTTTACTAGATTAACTAATTTTTTTTATATTTTCCCTCTTTTTTTTTTTTTTTTCTTGTTCCAGATGAGGCTAGAGGAAAAAGTTGTGGTGTCCTGGTACACTGCCTTGCAGGAATCAGCAGGTCCGTCACAGTCACGGTGGCCTATCTCATGCAGAAGCTAAACCTTTCCATGAATGATGCCTATGACATTGTCAAGATGAAGAAGTCCAACATTTCCCCCAACTTTAATTTTATGGGTCAGCTGTTGGATTTTGAAAGGACATTGGGACTTACCAGCCCTTGTGACAATCGCGTCCCTCCTCAACAATTGTATTTCTCGAGTCCAGGCAATCAAAATGTCTTTAAAGTAGATTCATTGCATTCTACGTGAGACTGAATCGCTGCAATATGTTGGTGATAATCATTCCTAAACAGAAAAGGGTTTTTGTCTGTCACAAGCTTTTGACAGATGTGTTACCGATAGGAGGTAATAACCTGTGAATCAAGATTATTAAAGTGAGAAGAGATGGCTGGTTGAAGTCTCCATGTTCTGGAGAGCGGAATCTTCGGACCTCCAAATGATTTGGCAGGGTTACATGAGAGCACTGCCTTAATAATGCAGTGGCTTGAGATCCAATCAAGTAGAGTTGGACTACAAACAATCCATGTTTTGGATGGACTATATATATATATTTTACGTATATATCCTTGTCTTCTGTGAAGACCGGTTCTCCTAAAATTCAAAGGAGCCAAAGAAAGCATTTAAAACTTCAAAAGGATTTTGAAGTATTATTATAATATTATTTTACTTTTTTTTTTTTTTTTTTTTTTTTTTTTTTTAAGACTTGAGGTGGACTGGACTTGACATAAATGGTTTTCAGAAAAGTGTAGCAGAGTTCAGTAGTGAAAAGCACTGCAATCCGTCATTATTGCTTAAGCTGAGCCACATCTTGAGTGGCTTAGTGGTAGTTGTAATGGCTAATGTTGCTCTTCGGTATCAGGATATGAAGCTCCTGTATTTGTATGCACAGAAGGTTGTTCATTTACAATTGTAATTCTGATTCACATTCATGTAAACTTTGCCTGAGCGTTTGAACCACATAGTGGTTTTCATGTTTTTAACACTTTAATTGCTCTTAAACTTAATGTGAATTACCTCTGACCTTTTTATGGAGCCGCACCTATAATGCTATGGTATGTATGATATATATTTTTGGGGATTGTGTAAACTGGAAGTATGTACCAGTGACCTGCAAAGCTTAGATTGCACACTTATTGCCAATAAGGGAGAAGCATTGTGCTCCCAAATGTCCACGGGATAAAGTTTTAAGAAATTTATTATAGATCTTTAAATTATTAATAAATCACTATTTTGGTTATTGAACATATTTGCATTCTTTTTCTTTTGTGTGGGTGTTTTTCCGACACTGGGATTCTAAAACTATTCATTCACTGTGAGATGTGCTAACTATCAGGTGTCTGTTTTTACACGGGGCACAGTTCTACGCTGACCATTGCAGCTAATTTTGACTTTCTACACAAGTAGATTACGACACTGTACAGTTATTTGTGATTTTGTTACTGTATAGCACATTTGACATGTTGCAGCCATGTGCAGTAGTGTGACTGAACATGTTGTACCCTAACCAAGCCTGTAGATCAGATGTGAGGGTGCTCAACAGATGCCATCCCACCTAAATCTGCATTTTTGTCATTTATTGGCAGGTCTCACAAGGCCTGAGGCCATTATACACTATAGTGAGCTTATATCTATTGAATATAATTTATAGGCCAAATTTTAATAAGAGAAAATTCAATAGCTAGACATTTTTATAATACACATTGGGGGTTATTTACTAAAGGCAAATGCAAAGTGCACTTGAAATTGCAGTCGCTGTAGATCCGAGGGGGGCATGCAAGGAAAATAAAAAACAGCATTTTAGCTTGCACACGATTGGATAATAAAATCAGCAGAGCTTCCCCTCATTTCAGATTTACAGTGACTGCACTTTCAGTGGATTTGCCTTTCGGAAATAACCCCCATTGTGTGCTGCTCTACATCTTATGTTTGTGCATTCACTGGGGTTTATTTGCTAAAACTGGAGAGTGCAAAATCTGTTGCAACTGTGCATGGTAGAAGCCGATTGGCTAACTTCAGCTTGTTAAAGAGGAACTGCAGTACATAATTTTGTAATAAACATCTTTGCCATTCTTAAGCTTCCCTCCAACCACTTTGCATATTTTATATATACTGTGATTCTGTACTTGCCAAATATGCTGCAGAAATCTCCCTCCACGGAGTCTGGCTGCATCTATTTTAACTGTGGGCAGCTGAAGCTGCTGCTTGTTCACTTCCTGGATTTACACAGAGGGACCCCTCCAGTTGTCATTGGCCCTATTATGACTCACCCCCCCCCCCCCCCCCATTTCTGGCAAACTCTCAGGAGAGAGAGATGTGCATGATGTCATAAGCCTAGGATTTTTGCCAGACAAGAAACAGGAAGTGGGCTGTATAAGGTATTTACTGGCAGAAAAAAAAATGTTTTACTATCCAAAGTTAAAACAACAAGGGCAAAATAATTATTAGATGGAAAGTTGAGAAAATTACTGAAGGCCTGCTTTTAAGCTTTGACCAAAAAAAACCCCCTAGAAGCTGATTGGTTTCTATGCAGAGCTGCAACTGATTTTTCACTCTCCTGTTTTAGTAAATTGTGCTGTACTAGTATTGACTCAATACATGTTAGCTTTCATAACACAAGAGCTTGGGGGGAGTAGGTATACATGTTCATATTTTATTTTTGTTGTGATGCTTATTTAGGAAGGGAGTGAGTTTCCCCCAAATTGGAACTGCTTTGTGTGAAGACATGTTTAAAGTACAGTATGTTCTCCCTAGCTGGCTTGTGTCTGGGGGCAAACTTAAACCAAAAATACAGCCTTCGGCAGGATCTAACTTGTGCGTGCCTCTCACATACACCAGGATTGCCAACCATCAGTAAATTCATTGACAATTTGTAAAATCAGTGAGCTAGAGAATATATAATGTTAATAGGAAAGCAGAGGGACAAGCAAGAACACCAGGGATTTTATACAAAGGGAACAGGTTACTTTTACATACAAGTATATGGTACAGCAGCCACATATTGGGAATATGAAATGTTGGGTTTAAAAATGGTTACCTTTCCAGCACGTGCCAGAAATGTAACACTCCCACAATGTGCTGTGATTGGCCGAAGCATGTAGGTCAGGTGCATGCTTTGGCCAATCATCAGACATCTCGCAGTGCATTATAGGGTATTCTGCGGCGCTCAAATTTGCTGCGAATGCCCCATAATATTTGCAGTTTAGCGAACGCCCAATGTTCGAGTTGAACTTATGTTTTGACTCGAACACTTTTCATCCCTAGTGACCAGTGGCATCTCTAGACTAGGGCACCAGGGAAACTTGCCCAAGGTCTCCTATGTGGTGCCCTGGGTCTAGCTTGAATACTAACAGAGCAAGGAACTGTATCAGTGTGACCTATGATGCAGTTCTAAGAGGAGCAATATCTAATCTCATATCAGAGGACCTGGGAGGAAACGGCGTGGAATTTGTGCAATAATTACTGCGTCCACTTTCCACCAATGAAAGGAGGGACATGGGACAGACCAGTAGTAAGGGACACTTTTCTCCTGATCAGTCGCAAGAGGGAAATTGTCCACTAACATCTAAAGGACACTAAGGGGGTTATTTAGGAAAGGAAAATCCACTTTGCACTACAAGTGCACTTGGAAGTGCACTTGCTGTAGATCTGAGGGGGACAGGCAAGGAAAAAAAAAAATAACAGCATTTTAGCTTGCACGTGATTAGATGATGAAATCGGTAGCTCTTCCCCCTCAGATCTACAGCAGCTGCACTTCCAAGTGCACTTGTAGTGCAAAGTGGATTTGCCTTTCGTAAATAACCCCCTATGTCCTGGTTCACACCTATACAGTTTGCATTTTTCAATACACATTTTTGATCCATTGAAGTCTATGGAACCAAAAGTCCCTGGCCCTTTCCATAAAATGCACAGATGTGAACATGACCCATAGGAAACCATGTTAAATAGTCTGAGCAGTGTTTCTGTAAAACTGAAAATGCACAAAAAAAAATAAATGCATAGGTGTGAACCAGGCCCAACTTCTGATCACTTCACTCTGCAAGCTGTCCAATGTATTCCATGGGGAATGATGATTTACTAAAACTGGAGATTGTAAAATCAGGTTCAGCTGTACATGGTAGCCAATCGGCTTCTAACTTCAGCTTGTTCAATTTAAGTTTTGACAAAAAAAAAAAAAACACACTGGAAGCTGATTGGTTTCTATGCAGAGCTGCAGCAGATTTTACACTCTCCAGTTTTAGTAAATTGGCCCCATAGTACTGACCCCCTGCATTGCTGCTGTTATGTTTTACATTACTTAACCTCTTTAGATCCGGGCCATAGACTATTGACGGCCTCAATGTGGATCTAAAAATCCGGGAGGACGTCAATAGACGTCCTCGGCTATTTCGGCCACTGGGGGGCGCGCATCACTGAGATGCCGATGCGCGTGCCTGGCGGCCGCGATGTCCGCCAAGTACCCGCGATCAGCATGTACACAGAGCAGGGACGTGGATCTCTGTGTGTAAACACAGAGATCCACGTCCTGTCAGGGAGAGGAGACCGATGCTGTGTCCCTTGTACATAGGGACACAGATCGGTCCCCTCCCCCACACAGTAGTAATCACTCCCAGGGCACACATTTAACCCCTTCCTCGCCCCCTAGTGTTAACCCCTTCCCTGCCAGTGTCATTTTTACAGTAATCAGTGCATCTTTATAGCACTGATCGCTGTATCAATGACAATGGTCCCAAAATGGTGTCAAAAGTGTCCGATGTGTCCGCCATAATGTCGCAGTCACAATAAAAATCGCTGATCGCCACCATTACTAGTAAAAAAATAATTATTAATAAAAATGCAATAAAACTATGCCCTATTTTGTAGACGCTATAACTTTTGCGCAAACCAATCAATAAACGCTTATTGCAATTTTTTTTTTACCAAAAATATGTAGAAGAATACGTATCGGACTAAACTAAGGAAAAAATATATATATATTTTTTTTTAAATGGGATATTTATTATAGCAAAAAATAAAAAATATTGTGTTTTTTTTCAAAATCGTCGCTCTTTTTTTGTTTATAGCGCAAAAAATAAAAACCGCAGAGGTGATCAAATACCACCAAAAGAAAGCTCTATTTGTGGGGGAAAAAGGACGTCAATTTTGTTGAGGAGCCACGTCGCACGACCGCGCAATTGTCATTCAAATCATGACCATGCTGAAAGCTGAAAATTGGCCTGGGCAGGAAGGGGGTTTAAGTGCCCAGTAAGCAAGTAGTTAAACCTAGTACACACCACTAGTTTTTTTTTTTTTTTGCGGGTTGAACGAAAAAAAAAACCTGACAGCTCAGGTCAGAGCCGCTGTACTAACAATCCAATGTTAGTACAGCGATCTCCCCTATTGTTCTACTGTTTCTCTCCCCCCGCCAGAACACTCCAGTCAGCGCTGGCCTTTTTCGGTCATGGGCCTTTGACAGAAAATGGCCGAAAGTCCAGCTTCTGTCGGACTGGCCATGTGCACAGGCCCTATGTACGCTATGCCATACTTTACAAAGTCCTGACTAAAGTGTTCATGGTCTCAACATCTGCTGGTTTTTCTTTAAGGTGGGATCAGACAACGTGTAAGCTTCCTCTGTTCAGAAAGGTAAATATAATGGAAAAATTTACTTTTATTTATAATGATCACTTTTCCTGAGGTTTATATGTTTGGGAGACTGTCTTATGTGACACAGTAATTAAGGACATGAGTTGGAGTCTATACAGTGTATAGTTCTGTTTAATTGTCCCCCCTTTTTTTTTTTTTTAGCTACACCTACTGTTTGCCCCAATTAGACCACACACCCCATTCACCACAAAGCAAAACTATGCCCTCTTTAGCAATCTTAGCAATGCCCCAGACAGTGACTCTATGGGCATACAGGGGAAATGGTCACATAGGCACACACAAGTCAACTGCTCTTGGGCATCAGACTTCATGCAGAAACAGAAAGCCAGGGGAGGATAAAACTGGCATTGACAGACACTGTTGCTCCCATTTATTGTAGGACAGGAATATATTGATTAGGGCAGGTTTTTTTTTTTAACCCTTCTGATAGACCCTCTCCCCACACTAAAGGCAGTTAACCCATATACATGTAATTGTTCACACAACCTGTCCAAAAACAGATTGATTAGGACAGTGGTCTCCAAACTGTGGCCCTTTACTTGCCTTTATCTGGCCCTTGAAGCACAATTCCACCAACTGACACCATTAATGGGGCACTATTCCTCCTATTAAACCAATGATGGAGCACTGGTGTCGGGGCATTTTCAATTCCCACTGGCCACAGTTCGGCCCCCCAAAAGCCTGAAAGACAGTATACCGGCCCCTTGCTTCGAAAGTTTGGAGACCCCTGGATTAGGAGATTGTCAATCTCATGTCTATGAACATTTTATTGTATACCTAAACCCAATATGTAATATCTTGCAGTTTACCAATCTTTAAAGTGGAAATTTCCCCATACCAACTTGATAAAAAATAATGTTCTTTAGCAAGAAACATACATTCCACATTAATAATTATGCTACCAAAACAAGTGTGTGCTGTAAATTGCCTCCAGTATTGTTCCTGTTTCTTCTTGCCGGAGGCTACCATTTTTCTGATGCCCAGAGCCCCTGAGCAGCAGTAAATCTTGAGGCTGTCAGTAGATCGGCCTTTAGTGGCTCTGATTTTTGGCACAGTACCAAATAATAGAAAGCAACTGAGCATGTGTAGAGCAGGGTGAGAAAGTGTATTGCCAGCTTTTAAACAGTATAGGCACTTACAGTATTTTTTTTTGTTTTACATAACTATATATGCAAAAGAGGCCAGCCTGAAGTGATCTAGCAGGACTTACTTTTCTGACTAAAGTTCCACTTTAAATGTGGTGGCTGTAGAAATTATCTTATTTTATTCAGTCTGACACACTGCAGGGAGGCTCACTCTGGGGGTTATTTACGAAAGGCAAATCCACTTTGCACTACAAGTGGAAAGTGCAGTCGCTGTAGATCCGAGGGGGACATGCAAGGAAAATAAAAAACAGTATTTTAGCTTGCACATGATTGGATGATAAAATCAGCAGAGCTTCCCCTCATTTCAGATCTACCCCATTTACAGCGACTGCACTTCCAAGTGCACTTGTAGTGCAAAGTGGATTTGCCTTTCGTAAATAACCCCCTACGACGGAGGCTCCATGTGATCAGCTGAGACCAATCACTAAGTCCCGGTAAATGGTTTTCCTCGGTTTACCATGTGATCAGCTGCAACCAATCACTAAGTCCCGGTAAATGGCTTTCCTTGGTTCACCATGTGATCACTGTGACCGATCACTAAGTGCCGGTAAATGGCTTTCCTCGGTTCACCATGTGATCAATCACTAAGTGCCGGTAAATGTCTTTCCTCAGTTCGCGCTTAGAGGGAGAGCTGATCGGTGGCTCTCCCTGTCAGAGAGGGAATCTGCGCTGATAATCAGCACATTGATTATCAGCACAGCCCCCATGAGATGGGCCACAACAATGCCAATCAGTGCCCATCAGCTGCCAGTCAGTGCCCCACCAGGAATGCCTGTCAGTGCCAATTAGTACCCATAACAGTGACAATCAGTGCCCATAAAAGTGGCAATCAGTCCCCATAAAAGTGCCAATCAGTAATGCCTGTCAGTGCCCTTCAGATGCCCATCAGTAATGTTTGTCAGTACCTCCTATTAGTGCCCATCATTTCTACATATCAGTACCCCCTCATCAGTGCCCATTAGTGCAGCCTCATCAGTGCCTGTCAGTGAAGGAGAAAACGTATTTAGTTTGTTTAGCAAAAAATAAAAACCGCAGTGGTGATCAAATACCACCAAAAGAATAATTTATTTGTGTGAAGAAAATGATAAAAATGTAGTTTGGATACAGTGTAGCATGACCGCGCAATTGTCATTCAAAATGCGACAGCGATGAAAAATGTCCTGGGCAGGAAGGTGTATAAGTGCCTGGCATTGAAGTGGTTAACAGACCTAAAGGGAGAAAACCAGAAAAGTTCATTGTTATGCCGCGTACACACGACTGGTTTTAATGTCATTGAAAAAAACGGCATTTTTCTCGATGTGATTTTTCGTGTTTCCTCTCAAGCCTACCTTGCCTACACACTATCGTGGAAAAAAATGTTTGAGTAAAGCGCGGTGACGTCCAACACGTACGACGGCACTATAAAGGGGAAGTTCCATTCGGATGGCGCCACCCTTCATGTTAGTAAAGTTTGTTGAACGACGATTCGCGCTTTTCAGCCTCGTGCTTTTCAGTCCGTTACAGCGTGACGAATGTGCTATCTCCATTACGAACGCTAGTTTTACCAGAACGAGCGCTCCCGTCTCATACTTGATTCTGAGCATGCGCATTTTTTTTCACGTCGGTAAAGCCTACACGCGGCCGTTTTTCATGACGAGAAAGACGACGATGTAAAAAACGACGTGAAAAATTAGAGCATGTTCCAATTTTTCTCGTTGTGATTCTCAGCGTTTTTCTTGTCTGGAAAAATGCTGGAAAGCCCACACACGATCATTTTTAATGACCATTTAAAAAAATTTCATTTTTCTCGTCATTAAAAATGGTCGTGTGTACGCGGCATAAGGGTATACATTAAAAATGAATAGTTTGGAGAGCCACTGCTTTTGAAAAGTTATGGCCAGCATGGCTTCAGCAGCAGGTTCGGGTACACCATTATGTTTGACTTTTGCATTGTTTTCATATGTTTTACAGAACTGTATGCTTTGTGATTTGCAGCTAAAAAGGGAACTAGAGGAAAGAACACAGGGAAGGGAAGGGAGTGGTGTGAGTTATGTTATTATTTGCAGATTATTATTATTTTTTCTGTGTATCATGGAAGATTTTTTATCTTGCACGCTTAGAGAAGTATGGGTATTACCATTGATGAACTCCTTTTCTGTAAACAGTAGTTCTAAAGCTGTCATGCTGATCCAAATGTCTTCAATAGTTTCTGATTCCCTGAACTAGAAGGATTGACTTGAGTCTGACTTCAGTTGCTGTTTACTTTTTCCAGGGATTTAAAGTGTTTCTAAACTCAGTTTTTTTTTTACCTTAATGCATTTTCTGGATTAAGGTTAAAAA
The DNA here is from genome assembly GCA_029206835.1 of Rana muscosa. Lineage (NCBI taxonomy): Eukaryota > Metazoa > Chordata > Amphibia > Anura > Ranidae > Rana > Rana muscosa. The sequence goes on from CM055118.1 coordinate 795,361,227, forward strand.
ACCTTCCAATACCTGTCCAAACCCCTAGCCTCTCCTGATCCAGCATCCAGCGCTCTCCCGTCTGTAGAGCCGCTCCGCTGTTTTCTCTTTATGATATCACAGGAGACTCAGAGAGCAGTGGGAGCTATAGGCTACCACTATAGGCTACCACTGCTGTAAGTCAAATCCAATGATGGAGGGAGTGGGGTATGGGGCCGAGTCACACTGAGTGTGACACACAGACTGGCCCGGGAGCGCGCAAGAAGAAGGATGGGGGACTCCAGAAGAGGAGGTAAGTGGCCACTGTCATTGCACAACACAAGTAAGTTTAATATGTTTTTTATTTTATTTTAAGGCCTCATGCCTTAAAAAACAAGCTGTAAATCCAGTACCGACGCCAGGAAAAAATCACCGATTTTATCCGCGTTTTGCATTGGCATCAATGCGCGTTTAGCCGCGCTAGCTTTCAGCCATGTTTCTGTCTCTATTCTAAATGAATGGTTCCCTATGGAAGTCTATTGATTTGAATAGAAGTCGTACCAGAAGTGCCCCTACCCATTCACCTAAAAGAAACAAAAGTGTCAAAAATAAACACACTACACAGGTTTTTTTAAAGTATTTTATAAGGCAGCTCCGGCTATTCTGGCGACGTCTTCTCCCTCTGCCGGTCCTTCTCCCCTCTGTCGGTCCTTCTCCCCTCTGCGCTGTCCTCTCTCTCCACTATCTTCTTGCTCTTTTGCAGGGTCTCCTTGCTCTTTTACTGGGTCTTCTCCCTCTGTTCTTCTTTCGATGTTGACTCAACGCGATCTCCCGATGTAATGCTGGGTCCGGCGTGTGCAATGACTTATATTGGCATGGGGGGGCCACCCAATTATGTAAGTTGGAGGCCACACCCCTTGTGACGTCACCGCCCAGGGCACGATGGGGTGATGTCACAAGGGGCGTGGCCACTATGCCGTCACTCCTGCAGGAGCCGCCGGTCACGGCACGCTGCTGAAGAAACGGCACGAGCGAGCCGTTTCTTTAGTGCGCATGCGCCAATCATGTCGGCGCAAGCATATATGGTAAATATCTCCTTAACCATGCAGGTTTACGAGATATTTACAGTACCTACAGGTAAGCCTTATTATAGGCTTACCTGTAGGTACAAGCAGTGTAACAGAGTTTACAACCACTTTAATATTAGCATACAGTTAAATACCAACCTAATCGTTCTCTTCGTTCTTCTCAAGACCTCCTGCTCTGTAGCTCTCTCATCACCCGCTCCCATGCTCGTCTCCAGGACTTTTCCAGAGCCTCTCCAAGCCTATGGAACTCCTTACCCCAATCTGTCCATCTATCTCCTTCTCTATTAGCTTTTAGAGGATCCCTGAAAACCCTCCTCTTCAGAGAAGCCTATCCTACCCACACCTAACAACTGTATTTTAATTTTTGTTCATCTGATCATCCCCCACAGCTACTACCCTTTGTTCCACGTGACCCTCCCTTCTAGACTGTAAGCTCTAACGAGCAGGGCCCTCTGATCCCTCTGTATTGAATTGTATTGTGACTGTACTGTCTTCCCTGATTTAAAGAGCTGCGCAAACTGTTGGCGCTATATAAATCCTGTATAATAATAATAATAATGGAGAGAGGAGGATTATGCATAAAACACCTAGTGTCCACAGGACAATACGAGAAAGAAGTTCTTGTCAGTTATCTCACACTGTGAGGTGTCTAGCCTGTATCCATGATGACCATATTTTATCAAACTTCTTTGGGCTTTAATATCACTTTAAGCTGGCCAAGCATTTTTTTTTTTCATTCGGCCAGTGGATTGAAGGAAAGCCAAAAAAATTCTTCCATCCATACAAATGAGGTGGAGGAAGAAATCTCCCCCGCTGGGACATTGTATTGTGAAAAGTGGCTCCTGCACTTTTCTACAATGTCCCTTCAACAAAAATTGATCAAACGATTGACTTCTGTTGAGCGGGGACTGCCATGCACTAATCAGAATTTGGCTGGTCCCTTCAGAACCGGATGACCAGCTTTAGGAACTGCAGTTTTTCTTTTATCAGTACACATCTAAATGTGAATTATTAACATAACAAAACACTTTTGAAAAGCAGATGCTGACTCCTGGGTTGCATCCTACTTTCAGGGCAGTGAAGTTGAAAAGCTTGTTGCAGAATGTGGATCGATGACTAACAATAAACATTCTAATTCACAGTTAAAGTAAAAGTAAACCCTGTTTTTGAACTTGTACCTACAGGAAAGGCTAAATAAGGCCGTGACTATAGCCTCGTACACACGAACGAGTTTCTCGGCAAAAACCAGCAAGAAACTTGCTGGCAGAGATTTTTTGCCGAGAAATTCGTTCGTGTGTATGGTTTCTCGTCAAGAAAAGCGACAAGAATCTCGACGAGAAAATAGAGAACCTGCTCTCTATTTTCTCGACGAGATTCTCGTCAGCCTGTTTCTCGACGAGAAAATTGTGTGTGTGTACACTTACCTTTTCGCCGGGAAGCCCGCGCATGCTCAAAATGAGTTTGACGCATGCGCGGTAGCTTCCTAGGCATAGATAGGGTATACCAAGATGGCGGCGACGGCATCGAATGTGACGAGCGCATGCTCGTCGTAGTCGATGACGTCACCGCGTACGCTCCATTCAAAGAACCGCGGGTTCTTTGAATCGAGCGTGTGTACACTCGGCCGGGACAAGTTTCTTGTCCAAGAATCTCGTCGAAAAAAACGACATGTTTTTTTCGACGAGAATCTCGGCCGTGTGTACGAGGCCTATCTCCTAAGCCAGCACAGTTTAGGAGATATTCATACTGCATGCAGTCAGTGACGTCACTGGCGCATGCACTCTGAAGGGATGGCCAATCAGTAGGCTGGATGACGCAAACGCGTTACGAAGACTGGGTGAAGATGGAAGCCCTGTCAGTGGTGACAGCTCGCCGCTGGAGGGTTTCGTTCTAAGGTAAGCATTTCATAATGTGCTAGTATGCGATGCATACTAGCACATTTAGCCTTTACCTTGCAGGTTAAAATTGTTTTAAATAGGTTTACTACTGTTTTAAATGTTCCAAGTGTTAATTGCTATCTGAATGTTGAGCCTAAAGTAACACTAAACAATATCTTCAAGTATTGGCTGTGTATGGATTATTTTTGGAGAATAAAGTGGTTGTAAACGGTTGATTCTTTTTTTTTTTAAATAACAAACATGTCTATACTTACCTGCTCTGTGCAATGGTTTTGCACAGAGCAGCCACAATCCTCTTCTGGGGTCCCCCGCTGATGCTCCAGGCCCCTCCTCTTCATCAGGTATACCCACGGAAAGCCTCTTTCCATGGGGGCACCCGTGCGGGTCCGCTGCTCCTTCCATTGACACAGATAGCGGGACTTGGCCCCTCACGTACCACAGGTTTTGATTGACATAGGATGCATTAACCACTTAAGCCCCGGACCATTTGGTAGCTAAAGGACCAGAGGTGAATTCAGAATTTTGCACTGCGCTGCTTTAACTGTAAATTGTGCGGACATGCAATGTTGTACCCAAACGAAATTTGCGTCCTTTTCTTCCCACAAATAGAGCTTTCTTTTAATAGTATTTGATTGCCTCTGTGATTTAAATTTTTTGCGATATAAACGGAAAAAGACCGAAAATTTTGAAAAAAAATGATATTTTCTACTTTTTGTTATAAGAAAAATCGAATAAACTAAATTTTAGTCATACATTTAGGCCAAAATGTATTCAGCCATATGTCTTTAGTAAAAAAAATGTCAATAAGCGTATATTTATTGGTTTGCGCAAAAGTTATAGCGTTTACAAACTAGGGTACATTTTCTGGAATTTACACAGCTTTAAATTTATGACTGCCTATCTCATTTCTTGAGGTGCTAAAATGGCAGGGCAGTACAAAACCCACCCAAATGACCCCATTTTGGAAAGTAGACACCCCAAGGAAATTGCTGAGAGGCATGTTGAGCCCATTGAATATTTTTTTTTTGTCCCAAGTGATTGAATAATGACAAAAAAAAATAAAAAAATTACAAAAAGTTGTCACTAAATGATATATTGCTCACACATGCCATGGTTATATGTGGAATTGCACCCCAAAATACATTCTGCTGCCTCTCCTGAGTACGGGGATACCACATGTGTGGGACTTTTTAGGAGCCTAGCCACGTACGGGACCCCGGAAACCAAGCACCGCCTTCAGGATTTCTAAGGGCGCAAATTTTTGATTTCACTCCTCACTACCTATCACAGTTTTGAAGGCCATAAAATGCCAAAATAGCACAAAACCCCCCCAAATGACCCCATTTTAGAAAGTAGACACCCCAAGGAAATTGCTGAGAGGCCTGTTGAGCCCATTGAATATTTTTTTTTTGTCCCAAGTGATTGAATAATGACAAAAAAAAAAAAAAATTACAAAAAGTTGTCACTAAATGATATATTGCTCACACATGCCATGGTTATATGTGGAATTGCACCCCAAAATACATTCTGCTGCCTCTCCTGAGTACTGGGATACCACATGTGTGGGACTTTTTAGGAGCCTAGCCGCGAACCCCGGGACCCCGAAAACCAAGCACCGCCTTCAGGATTTCTAGGCACAAATTTTTGATTTGACTCCTCACTACCGATCACAGTTTCGAAGGCCATAAAATGCCAAAATAGCACAAAACCCCCCCAAATGACCCCATTTTGGAAAGTAGACACCCCAAGCTGTTTGCTGAGAGGCATGGTGAGTATTTTACAGCTCTCATTTGTTTTTGAAAATGAAGAAAGACATTTTTTTTTTCTTTTTTTTTTTCAATTTTCAAAACTTTGTGACAAAAAGCGAGATCTGCAAAATACTCACAATACCTCTCAGCAAATAGCTTGGGGTGTCTACTTTCCAAAATGGGGTAATTTGGGGGGGTTTTGTTCCATCTGGGCATTCCATGGCCTCCGAAACTGTGATAGGCAGTGAGAAGTGAAATCAAAAATTTACACCCTTAGAAAGCCTGAAGGCGGTGATTTGTTTTTGGGGTCCCGTACGCGGCTAGGCTCCGAAAAAGTCTCACACATGTGGTATCCCCGTACTCAGGAGAAGCAACAGAATGTATTTTGGGGTGTAATTCCACATATGCCCATGGCATGTTTGAGCAATATATCATTTAGTGACAACTTTGTGCAAGAAAAAAAAATAAAAATAAAAATTGTCTTTTTCCGCAACTTGTGTCAACATATAAAATATTCCATGGACTCGACATGCCTCTCAGTATATATCTTGGGGTGTCTACTTTCCAAAATGGGGTCATTTGGGGGGGTTTTGAACTGTTCTGGCATTTTATACACAACATTAGGAAGCTTACATCCACTCTTCTAACCACTTGAAGACAAAGCCCTTTTTGACACTTTTTGTTTACATGAAAACATTTTTTTTTTTGCAAGAAAATTATGTTGAACCCCCAAACATTATATATATTTTTAAAGCAAAGGCCCTACAGAATAAAATGGTGGGTGTTGCATTTTTTTTTTCTACACAGTATTTGCGCAGCGATTTTTCAAATGCATTTTTTGGGGAAAAATACACTTTTTTTAATTTTAATGCACTAAAACACACTATATTGCCCAAATGTTTGATGAAATAAAAAAGATGATCTTAGGCCGAGTACATAGATACCAAACACGACATGCTTTAAAATTTTGCACAAACACGCATTGGCGACAAACTACATACATTTTTAAAAGCCTTTAAAAGCCTTTACAGGTTACCCCGTTAGATTTAAAGAGGAGGTCTACTGCTAAAATTACTGCCCTCGATCTGACCTTCGCGGTGATACCTCACATGCATGGTGCAATTGCTGTTTACATATGAGGCCAGACCGACGCTTGCGTTCGCCATTGGGCAAGAGCAGGGTAGGACAGGGGTGCTTTTTTTTTTTTTTTTTTTTTATTATTAATTTTGCTTTTTTATTTTATTTTTAAATTGTTCCTTCCATATTTTATTTTTTTTATCATTTTTATTGTTATCTCAGGGAATGTAAATATCCCCTATGATAGCAATAGGTAGTGACAGGTACTCTTTTTTTGAAAAAACTGGGGTCTAGACCCTAGATCTTTCCTCTGCCCTCAAAGCATCTGACCACACCAAGATCGGTGTGATAAAATGCTTTCCCAATTTCCCAATGGCGCTTTTTATATCCGGGGGGGGGGGACATTCCCTCCCACTGCTTGTAAAAGCAGTCGAGAGGCTAATTAGCCACTAGGATTGCTTTTACATGAAAGCCGGCCGCTGGCTGAAAAGAATGATACCAAGATGATACCTAAACCCGCAGGCATCAATCTGGTATAACCATTCAAAGTCCAGCAACTTACCAGTACGTTGCTGGTCCTTGTTGGACATGTATTGTAATCTTTTTTTTTCATGCAGCCAGGTGGCTGAACGAAAAAAGAGATTGATCGGTGGGTATGCCCACCATTAGAATACCGCCCTTCATCCGCCCACTTCTAATGATGGGCATACATGCACCATTTATATATGACGAAGCATGGGGGCATCCTCCCGCAAAAAAGTTATGCCGCACACACATGGTCGGACTTTTCCACGGGCAAGCCTCCGTCGGAATTTCGACCGTATGTACGCGGCATTAGGAGCAAAATCACTCCTCCGCCCCTGCTGCCCCAATGCTTTCGGCATATTTGCTTTTTTTTTTTAACTGTGGTGGTGAAATCACCTCCTACAGCACTGGAGTCGCAGGGATCAGGCCTGTCTCTGCGAACGCTGCAGTTATGTGTGTTGTGTTTTGTAAGTGACAGTGATCGATCGATACTGCACTTGGGTGGCCTGGGCTGGACGGAGGGGCAAAACGCAGGTGCTAGCAGGTATCTGGGCTGATCCCGCTAACACTGCGTTTTTGGGAACCCTAAACTGCTGGGGACGCTAGTATAGATCTGATCAGATCAGATATTGATCTGTTCAGATACTATACCACTAAGGGAGGTGTATGCTTCATGCGTGGGTGTTAGCGTTACTGGCACTAACGTGACGCTGCCTGGGGTGTGACGCAGACCCTCTCTGACGCTAAAACCTAATTGATATCACCCGCCGGGCGATCAGGGGGTTAAACCTTTATTGGGTTATATACGGCGGGTGCCCTGACACTATAAAAAGCAAACTAACTAACCAGCGTCACCCGTAACACTTATATGATGATCACTGGTGAAAGGGTTAACTAGGGGCAATTAGGGGGTTAAAACCTTTATTAGATAATATATGGGGGTACCTGACGCTATAAAAACCTGTGGCGAACCTAAAAAAAATTACTGGCTACCGATCTGCATCACCGACGCTAAGACAGCGATCAGAAAAATGATCGCTTAGCGACAGTGGTGATAGGGGGTGAAAGGGTTACCTGGGGGGGGCGATCAAGGGGGTTAAAACCTTTATTAGATAATTAATGGGGGTACCTGACGCTATAAAAACCTGCGGCGAACCTAAAAAAAAAATACTGGCTACTGATCTGCATCACCGACGCTAAGACAGCGATCAGAAAAATTATCGCTTAGTGACAGTGGTGATAGGGGGTGAAAGGGTTACCTGGGGGGGCGATAAAGGGGGTTAAACCTTTATTAGATCATTTATGGGGGTACCTGACGCTATAAAAACCTGCAGCGAACCTAAAAAAAATTACTGGCTACCGATCTGCATCACCGACGCTAAGACAGCGATCAGAAAAATGATCGCTTAGCGACAGTGGTGATAGGGGGTGAAAGGGTTACCTGGGGGGATATCAAGGGGGTTAAACCTTTATTAGATAATTTATGGGGGTACCTGACGCTATAAAAACCTGCGGCGAACCTAAAAAAAAAATACTGGCTACCGATCTGCATCACCGACACTAAGACATCGATCAGAAAAATGATCGCTTAGCGACAGTGGTGATAGGGGGTGAAAGGGTTACCTGGGGGGCGATCAAGGGGGTTAAACCTTTATTAGATAATTTATGGGGGTACCTGACGCTATAAAAACCTGCGGCGAACCTAAAAAAAAATACTGGCTACCGATCTGCATCACCGACGCTAAGACAGCAATCAGAAAAATGATCGCTTAGCGACGGCGATGCTAGGGGGTGAAAGGGTTATCTGGGGGGTGATCAAGGGGTTAAACCTTTATTAGGGGGGGGTTAGGGGGTTACACTGGACCTAAAACTTAATGTACTGACACTTTTACAGTCACAAATGTCACTGATTGCAGTGATCAGTAAATAAATGGTCACTGCAATCAGTCACACTGTGACTGGGGGGTGATCTGGGGGGGCGATTTATGTGCCTATGTGTGCTGGTGTTAGTGTAGTGTTTGTGCACTAACCTTGATGTCTTCTCTTGTACGGCGCTCGGTATATGTGAGCGCCGCACAAGAGATGACATCACTTCCTCCTGCTTCCTCTGCCTGTGTAAACATTCCACAGACAGAGGGGGCATTTCCATTCGCCGGAAGCGATCGCGGGGGGTGGCCGGAATCAAACGGCCGTCCCCTCATGTCGGATCGCTCCCCAACGAATTCTGACCACTCACTGTACAGAAGGGGGGTCCGATTGGACCCCCCAACTGTACAAAGGCAATCACGTACACTCTACGTGATTGTGCCTGTCGGTGCCATTGTGCCGATGTATATATACAGTGAGCGGTCGTTAAGTGGTTAAGGTAAAAAAAACATGAGGGTTTTCAACCCCTTTAATGGCCCTCTAATGTATTTTTTTTTCATGTATGTGTTCCTTATGCCACGTACACACAATTTTTTTTTCCGATGAAAAAAGACCGATGGACTTTTTTCATCGGAAAAAACGATCGTGTGTGGGCCCCATCGGTCTTTTTTCCATCGGTGTAAAAAAATAGAAGATCTTTTAAATTTTACCGATGGAAAAAAAAAACGATAGCAAATTCCGATCGTCTGTGGGGAACTCCATCTGAGAAAAATCCACCCATGCTCAGACTAAATTACAAGACGGGAGCGCTCGTTCTGGTAAAACTAGCGTTCCTAATGGAGATAGCACATTCGTCATGCTGTAACGGACTGAAAAGCACGGAGACTGAAAAGCGTGAATCGGCTAACACCAAACTTTTACTAACACACGGTAACACAAAATCAGCAAAAGCAGCCCAAAGGGTGGCGCCGTTGGATTTGAACTTACCCTTTATAGTGTTGTCGTACGTGTTGTACGTCACCGCGTTTTGGACGGTCAGTATTTTGTCTGATGGTGTGTAGGCAAGACTGATGAAAGTCAGCTTCATCGGAATTCTGACGGAAAAATCCATCGGATTTTATTCCATCGAAAATCTGATTGTGTGTACAGGGCATTACTGTATTGTTCCACCTCTTTGTAATGTCCTCTGTAAGCTCCCAAACCTCTACTTTCCCCTATAACTTCCATTTGTTTGGAATGAACAGTGCAGGTTAGTTGCGGTAATGTGCACTGCTCTATGTACAATATGTAAGTCAATGGGGGTGATTTACTATCAACAGTGCGCTGCACCGGTTCATACCTTAATTGGTGCGCCGGTTAAATCCTTAATTGAGCGCATGAACTGGCGGCGCACTGCTATAGTAAATAAAAATTTGAGCGGCGCTCTATTCAAAATGAATGGTTCCCTATGGGAGCCCATTGATTTGAATAGACGTCGCCCGGGAAGTCGGATGAAGACGATCCAACTTGCGGGGCGACTCGTGTGCCGGTTGACAGAGGGACAGCGTGACTTTGCGAGGCAACTTGGACACGACTTGAGCGTGAAGCAGCCGCTCAAGTCGTGTCCTAGAGGCGACTACCTTCCCGAGAATGTCTCCAGCGCGATGCCATTGCGCTGATTCTTGGCGACAGGCTACTGCAAGCCTCTTGCTCGCTGTCCCCTGTGTTTGGTATGAATCATGAAGGGGAACTCCACGCCAAATTTTATTTAAAAAAACGGCATGGGTTCCCCTCCAGGAGCATACCAGGCCCTTAGGTCTGGTATGGATTTTAAGGGAAACCCCCTACGCCGAAAAACGGCGTGGGGGTCCCCCCAAAATCCATACCAGACCCTTTTCCGAGCATGCAGCCCGGCAGGTCAGGAAAGGGGGGGCGAGCGAGAGCGCCCCCCTCCTGAACCGTACCAGGCCGCATGTCCTCAACATGGGGGGGTGGGTGCTTTGGGGCAGGGGGCGCCCTGCGCTCCCCACCCCAAAGCACCTGCCCCCATGTTGATGGGGACAAGGGCCTCTTCCCGACAACCCTAGCCGTTGGTTGTCGGGGTCTGCGGGTGGGGGGCTTTTCGGAATCCGGGAGCCCCCTTTAATAAGGGGGCCCCCAGATCCCGGCCCCCCACCCTATGTGAATGAGTATGGGGTACATCGTACCCCTACCCATTCACCTGGTGGAAAAAAAAGTCAATAAAAAACACACCACAGGTATTTAAAGTAATTTATTAGGCAGCTCCAGGGGTATTCTTCCGACTTCGGGGGTCTTTCTGCTGGGCGCCCCGCTATCTTCTTCCAGCTCTTTTGCTAGCGGGGTCCCGGTCTTCATCGTCATCTTCTTCCGACTTCGGGGGTCTTTCTGCCGGACGCCCCGCTATCTTCTTCCAGCTCTTTTGCTAGCGGGGTCCCGGTCTTCATCGTCGTCTTCTTCCGACTTCAGGGGTCTCTTGTTCTGTTCTCCAGTGTCGTCTCCACCCTCTCCGGTTCTTCTCCCGCTCTCCGGTGCCTTCTCCACGATCTCCGGTTCTTTCTGCCTTCTGCCGGGCGCCCCGCTATCTTCTTCCAGCTCTTTTGCTAGCGGGGTCCCGGTCTTCATCGTCGTCTTCTTCCCTCTTCTCTCCGCCCGATGTTGCCTCATCGCTGTCTGCCGCTACAATGGAGCACACCCACTTATGTTGGCATGGGGCGTGGTCACCGGGTGATGCCACCCGCTGACCCCACCCCCGTATGACGTCACAGTCCCATCATTCCCCGGGACTGTGACGTCATACGACAGCGGGGTCAGCGGGCGGTATCACCCGGTGACCACGCCCCATGCCAATATAAGTGGGTGTGCTCCGCGGACACAGCATTGGAGCGGCAGACAGCAATGAGGCAACATCGGGCGGAGAGAAGAGGGAAGAAGACGACGATGAAGACCGGGACCCCGCTAGCAAAAGAGCTGGAAGAAGATAGCGGGGCGCCCGGCAGAAGGCAGAAAGAACCGGAGATCGTGGAGAAGGCACCGGAGAGCGGGAGAGGAACGGGAGAGCGCGGAGACGACACCGGAGAACAGAACAAGAGACCCCAGAAGTTGGAAGAAGACGACGATGAAGACCGGGACCCCGCTAGCAAAAGAGCTGGAAGAAGATAGCGGGGCGCCCGGCAGAAAGACCCCCGAAGTTGGAAGAAGACGACGATGAAGACCGGGACCCTGCTAGCAAAAGAGCTGGAAGAAGATAGTGGGGCGCCCGGCAGAAAGACCCCCGAAGTCGGAAGAAGACCCCCGGAGCTGCCTAATAAATTACTTTAAAAACCTGTGTTGACTTTTTTTGCCACCAGGTGAATGGGTAGGGGTACGATGTACCCCATACTCATTCACATAGGGTGAGGGGCCGGGATCTGGGGGCCCCCTTATTAAAGGGGGCTCCCGGATTCCGATAAGCCCCCCGCCCGCAGACCCCGACAACCAACGGCCAGGGTTGTCGGGAAGAGGCCCTTGTCCCCATCAACATGGGGACATCCTCCCCATGTTGAGGGCATGTGGCCTGGTACGGTTCAGGAGGGAGGGGGGCCACACGTCATTTTTTTTTTTTAATTGGCGTGGAGTTCCCCTAATATCCATACCAGACCTGAAGGGCCTGGTAATGGAAGTTGGGGGGACCCCAAGCATTTTTTTTTATCAATTACTTTTCTCTATATTGACGGGAGCCGACAATTCATTATAGCCGCGGGTGCTTTTAAATGCCTTTTTTTCCCTTTAGAATTGTCATTTTGCTTGCGCACTGTTATATAACGGCAAGTTCAGAGCTGCGCCTGTTCAACTTATGCAAATTAATTTACGTGACTTGACATTCACGAAGATTTTGCCGGTGCAGTGTCCCGGCGCATTTGAACAAGTGAAATTCCTGCGCTAAGCACAAAAAAAAACCCTTGCAGTTCTAAACGTACTTGCCGGCGCAGCGGGCTGGTTCAGAAAAAGTTACTTTCTCACTCTATTTTGGGCATATTTGTTACTTGGGCAGGTGTCACTACACTTCCTAATGTCACCCCATTATATTAGCACTTCCAGCTTCTTTATATTTTAATTTGAAGATGCCGTGTGCCAGGTCCATAGTAGCGCACTGAGTGCCTCCTCCCGTGCGCCGAGAACACTATAGTAAATGGGGAATAGCGCTGCGCTACCGGCGCAAATGTTTTGTAAATACCAAAACAGCCGTTGCGCATGCAGATGCGCCGATACTCATGGCGCAAACGTTTCGTAAATCAGCCCCAATATGTTGTACTGTGAAACTGCCTGAATTGTTGAGAAGAATGTTGATTTGCTAATCAATAATGAGCAAATGTGGGCAAACGCTAGACGACTAGCTACAGCTCTGACTAGAATAATAGGGTAAAAAAGTCAAATGCCACGTACACACGCTCGGAATTTCCGATGGAAAAAGTCAGACGGAATTTTTTCATCGTATATTCCGACCGTGTGTATGCCGTATCGGACTTTTTCCGTCGGAAATTCCGACCGAATTATATAGAGAACATGTTCTCAATTTTTCAGATGAAAAAAATTTCTAGCGGAATTTCCGTTCGTCTGGATGCAATTCCGACGGAATAAAAACCATGCATGCTCGGAAACAATTCGACGCATGCTCGGATGCATAGAACTTAATTTTCTCGGCTCATCGTAGTGTTTTACGTCACCGCGTTCTTGACAGTCGGATTTTAGTGTGACCGTGTGTATGCAAGACAGCTTGAGCAGGATTCCGTCGGAACTCCGTCGGAAAAACCCGTCTGAGTTTATTACGACGGAAATTCCACTCGTGTGTACAAGGCAAAAGGGTTTTTATTTATCAATGTGTTCATTTAAGATTCTCTAATTTTCACATAAGCTTCAGAAAACTTTTATAAATATACTCCAGAGAGTTTTTTTGAATGGTATTGCAGATTAAATAGTTGACCTTAGCCCTAATCATATCAGTTATCAACAGTGGTAGACCCTTCAGATCAATTATCATTAATTAGCTTGCAGCAGGAGGTCTGTCTCTATGCTGTTTACCCCTAAACAAAGCAAATAAATGTGGGCATGGGGGAAATAGACAACTGAGAGCCAAAGGCAGGCCAAAGACAGTGCACATTTCCCCATCAACACAGACAGGGGAATCCCCCCTGCCGAGACATTATCTGCTCCCGGCAGGGAGCCGAGAAGGCAGTGAGTATTGCTAGTGTCTATAGCAGCCTCTAGCGATAATTGCAAGTAAAATCCAGCAGGTTGGTTGTACCCAAGTTTATCGATCGATCAACTTGATACATTGAGCCTGCCCATACACGGTTTGAATCTTGGCCTGTTCCTGCTAACCTAGCCAAAATTTGAACACTTTATGGCCTGCCAAAGCGTATTTATTTGGGTCAATTAACAATTAAAACAACAAAAGTTCAGAAAAGGATTGGGAGAATAAAGGTGAGGGGAGGGGCATGAAATGTCCCCGCCCATCACACATGGAAAGCTGTCAGACAAAATTAGTTAAGGCAGTTTTTTAACCGTTTTATGCACTTACCTGTAATTGGTTGAAATGGTAACGGTCTTCTTGGCACGAGTATTTTCCTATAAAAAGAAAAAAATGCATCACATTAATACACTCCGGCGGTGATCTACAGAGAAGAAGCTTGTATTCACTATCATGGAGTCATTGCTGCGTCGAGTTCTTGAAAGGGCCGGTACCGAAGAGGGTGAGCGCTGGCTTCAATTGTGCTTGTCGTTACCTCCTCCTCCGTCTGTGTGCGGCTTCCCGGTGGTTCCGTCCACTTCAACTGCTCCGGCTGTTCATGATGCTGGTCTCCGCCATGATGTTGTTCCCCTTTCGTCGCCTGCCCCGGATCTTCCTCTGGCTGCTGCTTCCGCTTCCTCCATCTGGTGTCCTCCTATTGACCCCGTGGATCGTCTTGCGTCATTCGGTAATCTCCGTACTGACGGCGGATATTCTCCGATTTCTGAGGACGCATGCGCAGTTCGCCCGGAGGTCCCTTCAAAGCGAAAACGTAAGAAGCCCGGCAAATTTGAATCTCCTCCACAGCGCAGAGATACGGAAAACAGAAGGTTGAAGAAGAAGACATTGGGTAATGGACGGGCAGCATCGGACATTCAGAATGCTGACGTATTTCAGGGATCGGCTATGGATAGCGGTAAGGTTAACCCTTCGCTTGCTGGTGACAGTTTAAAAAATGTACTGGCTGGTGATGTGGTTGCTATGGCACCCGGGTTTACGCGTGCTGAAGCTGCAGCGGTTGCTGCTATGTTTACTGACGCTGCTCCTCGGTCGGCTAATGTCACTCCTGTTATTCTGCCTGCAATCCAGGTTGCTGATTGTGAGGATGGATTGAATAATGCTGCTGCTGCTGAATTTGACTTGATTCCTGAAAACAGTACTGCATTTTCTTCCGCTTATAACTCGGCTTTGCAGCAAGGAGGTGAGCATGTGGATGCCTCTGTGTTGAAAAATTTTGTTATGTCTATGACGAATTTGTTGTCACAATTGTTACCTGTTAAGCGAAATGTTGTACCTACTTTGAACCCTCTTGCTTCTGTATGGAGAGATAATTTGTCTGTTGATAATTTTACGCCGATTGTTCAAGAGGTTGCTACCCACACTCCTGTCCTGCAAACTACGCCAAAAATGGCTTTGTCTAATGCTAGTGTGCCTGAAGCTTATATGAAAGAAGTTCTTTCTTGCGAACTTTCTCCTTTAGGTTTCCATTTAAGTAATACCGTAAAAGAAAGAATATGGAAAGGAGAATATATTGATTTGCTTTCGTTATTGCCTTCTACTAAAGATCATAGGTTGAAGAAGGAGGACGAAAAATTTGATGACAAAAAACGTAAATTTGTTTCTCGAAGCTTTAATAATTGGTTACAAGCATTCAGTATTTTTGCAGGTGTTATGGGTGAAAAACGCCCTGACTTATGCAGTGGCCTTTTTCAACATGTTGAGATAATATTGGAGGCTTATAAGAATTTTCCAGGTCTATCATGGTTCTACTATGATGAGTCATTTCGACAAAAGCTTGCGGTACATAGAAATTTAAAATGGGGTATGAAGGATGTAGGCCTCTGGTTAAATCTGCTATTGCCTCAGAAACAGGTTGTTAAAACTGTTGCTCCTGCTGTTGGTCCTTATCGTAAAGGGGTTTGTTTTAATTTTAATGAAGGTCATTGTAAATGGCTTTCTAACTGTAGGTATAAGCATGAATGTGCTCATTGTGCTGGTACTCATCCTGCTGCTCGGTGTTTTAAAAAATCGGGTCATCTCACCCCTGCTGTTTCCAAGGATAATACATTTCTTAAAAGCAATTACGCCAGTGATACTGGAAAACATGTTGCCCTGGCTCCTTCTGTATCCGGACAGCATGAATGCAGACATGTTAATTAGTGGATTTTGTTATAGTTTTCTACTGCCATCTTTTTCGGGTTCTGGTTGCGAAGTGTTTGATAATTTGGCCTCCGTTGTTTTTCATAAGGATGTTGTGCGACAAAAAATTTTGAAAGAAAAAGAAGACGGTAGAATTGCTGGTCCTTTTGATCACCCTCCATTCTCTAATTTTCGGATATCCCCTCTTGGCGTTATCCCCAAAAAGGAGGCTGGTTCTTTTAGGCTTATACATCATTTGTCCTTCCCTGACGGTTTTTCTTTGAATGATGACATCGATTCGCAATTGTGTTCGGTGTCTTATTCTTCTTTTGATGATGCGTTATCAAAAATTCGTTCTGCAGGTAATTCGGCTTTGTTAGCAAAAGCTGACGTGAAATCTGCGTTTAGATTATTGCCTATTCACCCTTCGGCGTTTAATTCCTTAGGTTTTGTTTTCGACGGTAAATATTATTTTGATAAATGTTTGCCTATGGGCTGTTCTTTGTCGTGTCGTTATTTTGAATTTTTTTCTTCTTTTCTTGAATGGGTTGTTTGTCGCCGTTCAGGTTTTGAACTTTGCGTTCATTATTTGGATGATTTTTTATTTATGGGTAGAGCGAATACTTTGGATTGCTTATACATTTTTACTGAGTTTAAATTGATGTGTAGTTTGTTTGGTGTCCCTTTGGCCCCTGAAAAATCGGTTTCTCCTACCACTTGTTTAGAATTTTTGGGTATTCAGATTGATACGGTATCCATGGTTTTTAGGCTTCCTATGAATAAAATTGTTAAGATACGGTTGTTGTTAGATTTCATTTTGTCGAGACGAAAGGTACAATTGCGTACAATTCAGTCTTTGTTGGGTTTGTTGGCCTTTGCTTCAAGAGTTGTGCCCATGGGTAGAATTTTTTCAAAACGTCTTTATAGAGCGATTTCTGGTATAAAATCACCTAGACATCTTGTTCGTATTACCACGGATATACGCGACGATTTATTGGTCTGGCGTAAGTTCTTGAGTTCGTTTAACGGTTGTTCACTTTGGCAAGATCCTTTTTGTGTGGCTTCTGCTCTAGAGTTGTTTACTGATGCTGCTGGTTCATTAGGTTACGGCGCTTTTTGGCAGGGACATTGGTCGGCCGATCTTTGGCATTCTTCATGGATTGAGAGAGGTCTTGTTTCTAATATTGTTCTGTTGGAGTTGTTTCCTGTTGTTGTTGCTTTTGAATTGTGGGGCGATCATTTTCGAAATAGGAGGATACTTCTTCATTCGGATAATAAGGGTGTTGTTTTTGCAATTAATTGTTTAGTTTCTAAATCATTTCCCGTTATTTCTGTTCTTCGTTTTTTAGTTTTTCAATGTCTGGAATTAAATATCTGGTTAAAAGCGAGATATGTCCCTGGTTGTTTTAATGATATTGCTGACTCATTATCTCGTCAACAGTCACGAAGGTTTCGGGAGCTGGTTCCGGATGCGGACGAAATTGGGCTGTCCTGTCCTCCTCATCTTTGGTTAATAGTATGAGTCCGGTGATGACTGCTTTAAAGAATTCTTTAGCACCGTCCACGCGAGCATGTTATGAAGCTGCGTGGGACTTATGGCATTCCTGTCTAGGCTGTTTTGAAGTTTCGGACGCTTTGAGTTCTGAGGATTTAGTTTTATTTTTCTTAAATACTTTGATGAAAAAGGGTTTGTCTTATTCTCATATTATTAAATTATTGGCGGGAGTTTCATTTTTTAAGAAATTGAATGGTGAGGCTCCGTGTCTTAGTTTTTTCACTGTCAAACAGGCATTAAAAGGTTATCGCAAACAACATGTGTTACCTGATAAGAGATTACCGATTACTATTGATTTATTACAAAAAATTTGTGCAGCTACTGATGTTGTTTGTTTCTCGACTTTTGAGGCTTTGTTGTTCAAGCTTACTTTTTGTCTGTGCTTTTATGGTGCTTTTAGAATATCGGAATTGCTTCCTCCTAAACAATTAACTTGTTTGGGTCTTCCTTGGGCAGCGGTGTCTGTTCATTCTGATGTTATTCGTCTGTTTTTACGCAAGAATAAAACTGATCAGTTTGGTCGTGGTAGGTGGATCACCATTCACAAACATACTGATACGTCTATGTGTGTGGTTGTACTTGTTCACCGTTACCTGCTTGTTCGTCCGTCTGGTGATAAGCAATTCCTCATTCATTCTGATAATACGCCATTGACCGTTTATCAATTTAATTCTGTGTTGAAGAAATGTTTATTTCATTTGGGTTTGGAACATCTACCAATCTCTTCTCATTCATTTCGAATTGGGGCAGCAACAACTGCTAATAATATAGGTTTGGATGTTGCTGCTATTAAAAAAATTGGTAGATGGTCTTCTAAATGCTATAGTACATATGTTCGCCCTAATTGTTCTATTTAATTTCAGGTTCTGCACTTATTACTTGGATCGTTGGTCACTCATTCGTTTACTGGGCACATAGAAGAGCAGAGAGGAGATGTTATGGTAGTAATCTGGGCCAGGATTCTGCTAATGTTAAATTGTTCTGGTATGGGCATAGGGGATTGACTTGGGCCAGTTTGAGTAGGGTTTTGACATTGTTGTGTTCAAAATGGCCTCTGCCTCAAATTATCATTTTCCATTTGGCTGGGAACGACCTTGGTCGCCGAAGGACTTTAAATGTTATTTCTAGTATAAAGAATGATTTAGTGCATATTCATGCCGTATTGCCTGAATGTGTGTTGGTGTTTTCGGAGATTGTCCCTCGTCTACTTTGGTGTTCCCCCGAATGGAAACATTTCGACAGAATGAGAAAAAATGTTAATAGAGCAATTGCAAAATTCATGCCTCTGTTAAACGGTTTATCTTATAGACATATTGATCTGGAGGGTGGTATGCCTGGCTTTTACCGCCCTGACAGTATCCATTTGTCTGATGTTGCTCTAGATATTTTTAATTTAGGTTTGCAAAATAGTGTGGAATGGGCCGTGGGCCGGTGGGGGTGCCGAGCTTATTGTCCATAAGCTCGGCGTATGGGACTTAATGTTGTGTAGTGTAGCTTGAGCTTTAAATAGCTAAGCTTTATATATACATGGTATTAATTTTGTTGAATTATATATCTAATGTGATATAAGTATTGATATATTTATAATTGATAAAATATTTATCTATACCAATAATAAAGGCCGCGGCCATTACAGCCACATGCAATAGTATTTGGGTTTTTTATTTAAAATTATTTATATTTAAAGTACATAAGTTATGACTAGCTTTCCATAAAGGTGAGGGGAGGGGCATGAAATGTCCCCGCCCATCACACATGGAAAGCTGTCAGACAAAATTAGTTAAGGCAGTTTTTTAACCGTTTTATGCACTTACCTGTAATTGGTTGAAATGGTAACGGTCTTCTTGGCACGAGTATTTTCCTATAAAAAGAAAAAAATGCGTCACATTAATACACTCCGGCGGTGATCTACAGAGAAGAAGCTTGTCCCTCCCACCCTCCCTTGTCGTGGCTTTATTATGTGGTTGTTGTCCTTTTCTGTTTGAAAAGGGACTTAATGTTGTGTAGTGTAGCTTGAGCTTTAAATAGCTAAGCTTTATATATACATGGTATTAATTTTGTTGAATTATATATCTAATGTGATATAAGTATTGATATATTTATAATTGATAAAATATTTATCTATACCAATAATAAAGGCCGCGGCCATTACATCCACATGCAATAGTATTTGGGTTTTTTATTTAAAATTATTTATATTTAAAGTACATAAGTTATGACTAGCTTTCCAAGGGCTGTCCTGACTCCTAATTTTAGAAAACCACATACTGGTTATACCTTAAAGTGGATGTAAACCCACTCTCATCCTTTGTAAACTACTGCCATAGTGCTGATCTATAAGGATATACACACCTCCTGCATGTATCTTTATCTGTCAAATGTCTGTTATAAGAACTGAAAAACTGCATTCTGTGGGTGGATCTGTTATCTGGAGCTCGGTGGGTGCCTGTCTAAAGCTAGTGCACGAGATATGTAAATAATCTGTCACTCAAAGCAAGGGGGCGGAACGGACAAAGGTTTTTCTCTGTTTGTCCCGTTTATCTCACTGAACAATAAAAGAGGATTGCTCAGAGCTGGATTAACTCTTTGTGGCAAGACCTGGCACAAATGATAGGAAAACTTATACTCTACATTGTGACAGCAAAAAAAAAAACTATTTCACAAATAGTCGTGGGCTGAAAAACGAATCCCTATCAGAGTCCCCGCTTACATCAGCTTTTCCATCAGAGTCCCCTTTACATCAGGGTCCCCATCAGAGTCCCCTTTACATCAGGGTCCCCATCAGAGTCCCCTTTACATCAGGGCCCCATCAGAGCCCTATCTACATCAGGGTCCCCATCAGAGCCCCCTTTACATCAGGGTCCCCATCAGAGTCCCCTTTACATCAGGGCCCCATCAGAGCCCTATCTACATCAGGGTCCCCATCAGAGCCCCATTTACATCAGGGTCCCCATCAGAGTCACCTTTAGATCAGGGTCCCCATCAGAGTCTCCCCTAACATCAGATCCCAACACACTATTCCCAACGCACACTTTCCTGTAGAGATGGCTGTATATGTAAGTGGGTGCTGAAGCGACCACCGGCTGGAAACCGTGGATAGTCAGAGAGAGAGAGAGAGATGTCACCAGCACACCAAGATCTCCAAAAGGGGTCCAAAGCTTTATTCAGAGATCACATCATTACAGCAAATAGCAACGTTTTCGAGCCACACAGGACCCCTTCATCAGGCATGGCACATAAATAATACTATTAAGCAAATACCCATTGTTAAGCTGCCCATATCCATACTGGATTGCGCACATATGGTACCACCATCAAATGTATGATTGTATTATGCACTTAGGGCATGTCCATGCCCCCAGTTCAATCCTTACCAGGAGATGGCAGGAGCCAGTTGTCAAAATGCAACAATATCTGTCAATTCTTACCACAAGAATGATTGCTCAGTGGTGTCCTCTGTAATCTAAGGGGAAGCTTTCAATAGGGGCTACCACCAAAGTCATTCAAATTATGCCAGAATTAGATATCATCTGGTTTTGTGGATTATTTGATGTTTTAAGGAGCATTAGAAAACATCTATACTTTATTTTATGTCCTTGGCCAAACATTGGAGGTCAGTGGGAGTAATAAATGCCCCTGCCTCAACGGGCAATGGAAGCAATTAATACCCCTGCATTAGTGGTCAGTGAGTGTAATAAATTCTTCAATTTTAGTATTCGGTGTCAGTAAAAAATACTCCGGCCTTAGTGGCCAGTGTGAATAAAATAATGCCCTGATGTCAGTGGTTAAAGTGGAGTTCCACCCAGAATTTTTTTTTTCACAAAAAATCCTAAAAAAAATAGAAAAAAAAACCCAGCAGCTGACGACTCCCGATCAGCGCTCTTAGCCAATGGAGAGCGCTGATCAGAGTGTTCTGAGGGGGTGGGGGGGGGCGCCCCCTGTCAGAACACAACAGCTCAGCAGGGGAGATTGCTATACTAACTTTGCATAGTACAGTGGCCCCGACCCGAGCTGACAGTTTTTTTTTCATTCAACCCAATGGGTGTGTACCAGGTGTTAGTGTAGAGGTTAGGTTATACTGAATATGTTATTTCAGGTTCAATATTAGGCAATTGGTTAAATGACATTTATTTTTGCATGGGATCTTTAATTTGGTTTGTTATGGCAATTTACTTTTTTGGTTTTATTATGGCTAACAGCTGTCATGTGCAAAAATAGTTTACACCCAAATGAACTTCATATAAACTAGCACTATGCAAAAAAGGAAACTGCTATACATGTCAGAGCCAGTTAGCTACAAAACGTAACTTAGAACCTCATTTGCAGAAAGACAATGTTCTTTATGTGTGTTGTACATGTGCTGTAAATTAAATTTATGAAGCTTATTAGAACTAAAGACAATAATAATACAACCAGGGATTTTTTTTTCTCTCAGAAAACAGGTGCAGGAACTCCCCCTTTCCAAGTCACTCCTTGTCTCCGCCTCTTTCCCACCGCCAAGCACCATTCCTTGGTTCCACCCCCTACCCTTCTCCCGGTACTGCCCCTTTTAGAAAATACTAATTCAAGTAACATTTGTGCTGCTAACTAATTTGTTTGGAATTTGTTGATGACAAGAAAAGCAGTAACATAGATCCCCTCAGCCGGCAAAAATAGACCCCCTCTTCCCTGCAACAATAGATTCCCCAAGCAACGATAGATTCCCCCAGCAACAATAGACTCTGGCAGCAACAACAAATCCCCACAGCCAGCATCAATAGACCCTCCAGCAGCCAGCATCAATAGACCCTCCAGCAGCCAGCATCAATAGACCCTCCAGCAGCCAGCATCAAGAGACCGTCCAGCAGCCAGCATCAATAGACCCTCCAGCAGCCAGCATCAATAGGCCCTCCAGCAGCCAGCATCAATAGGCCCTCCAGCAGCCAGCATCAATAGACCCTCCAGCAGCCAGCATCAATAGACCCTCCAGCAGCCAGCATCAATAGACCCTCCAGCAGCCAGCATCAATAGACCCTCCAGCAGCCAGCATCAATAGACCCTCCAGCAGCCAGCATCAATAGACCCTCCAGCAGCCAGCATCAATAGACCCTCCAGCAGCCAGCATCAAGAGACCGTCCAGCAGCCAGCATCAATAGACCCTCCAGCAGCCAGCATCAATAGACCCTCCAGCAGCCAGCATCAAGAGACCGTCCAGCAGCCAGCATCAATAGACCCTCCAGCAGCCAGCATCAATAGGCCCTCCAGCAGCCAGCATCAATAGGCCCTCCAGCAGCCAGCATCAATAGACCCTCCAGCAGCCAGCATCAATAGACCCTCCAGCAGCCAGCATCAATAGACCCTCCAGCAGCCAGCATCAATAGACCCTCCAGCAGCCAGCATCAATAGACCCTCCAGCAGCCAGCATCAATAGACCCTCCAGCAGCCAGCATCAATAGGCCCTCCAGCAGCCAACATCAATAGGCCCTCCAGCAGCCAACATCAATAGGCCCTCCAGCAGCCAGCATCAATAGGCCCTCCAGCAGCCAGCATCAATAGGCCCTCCAGCAGCCAACATCAATAGGCCCTCCAGCAGCCAACATCAATAGGCCCTCCAGCAGCCAGCATCAATAGACCCTCCAGCAGCCAGCATCAATAGGCCCTCCAGCAGCCAGCATCAATAGGCCCTCCAGCAGCCAGCATCAATAGGCCCTCCAGCAGCCAGCATCAATAGGCCCTCCAGCAGCCAGCATCAATAGGCCCTCCAGCAGCCAGCATTAATAGATCTTCCAGGAGCCAGCATCAATAGACCCTCCAGCAGCCAGCATCAATAGACCCTCCAGCAGCCAGCATCAATAGACCCTCCAGCAGCCAGCATCAATAGGCCCTCCAGCAGCCAGCATCAAGAGACCCTCCAGCAGCCAGCATCAATAGGCCCTCCAGCAGCCAGCATCAATAGGCCCTCCAGTAGCCAGTATCAATAGGCCCTCCAGCAGCCATCATCAATAGATCTTCCAGTAGCCAGCATCAATAGACCCTCCAGCAGCCAGCATCAATAGACCCTCCAGCAGCCAGCATCAATAGACCCTCCAGCAGCCAGCATCAATAGACCCCTCCATCAACAGTAGATACATCCCAGTAGCAATAGATCCTTCATGAGCAACAATAGAGCACCCCACCACAAAAATAGAACCCCTCCAGCGACAATAGATCCCCCAGCAGTCAGCATCAATAGACCCTGCAGAAGACCTCAGCACCCCTTCTTATTACATACAGTCAGTGCTGCGGGTGCTAGAACTGCTTTGCCCTGCGTTCCTGCTGAAAAAAAGCCCTGAATACAGTTAGGGCTCATGCACACTGCAGCTCAAAAAAAAAGATGCTTTTTAAGGGCGTTTGAGCTTTTATTTCTGCCTATAAAAGCTTGAAGAAGCTTGTTCTTTTTGTGATCTTTCTCACATTTTTATTGAGCTCTTTTGAGTTCTTTCAACCTTTCTTGAGCATAAGCGTTTTTCTTCACAAACCCTCCTAGGTAGTTTTTTCTTTACCACTGTATAAACAAAACAAAAAGCTGGAGCAAAGGTTTTTGCGCGTTTTTGTGCGTTTTCACGCTCTTTTGAGCTCTTTGGGGCACTAGCTCCTCTCAAAAACGCGAGTTTGGTGGGTTTTTTGCTGCTTGTAGGAGCATATGCCTGAAAATGCCTGAAAAAGCCCTAGTTTGCATGCACACATTGGCTAACATGGAGGGGTGTTTCTAGGCAAAAAAATAAATAAGAGCTCAAAAGAGCTCAAAGGCCTGTAGGAGCCACTTCTTTGAGCTCCTTTGAGCTGCAGTGTGCATGAGCCCCAGGGTTGCCAACCTCACACAGCATTTTTTACTGACAAAACATGGACAATGTACTGGCGGAGCACATTTTTTGCTGACAACCTGAAAAATGACAGAACTCCTATTAAAAACTAAAGCCTCGTACACATGATCGGATTTTCCAACGGAAATTGTATGATGACAGGCTGTTGGCGGAAAATCAGACCGTTTGTATGCTACATCGGACAATTGTTGGATTTTCTGCGGACAAATGTTGGATGGCAGGCTTTAAAATTTTCCACAAACAACGGTTTGTTGACGGATTTTCTGAGTGTGTGTACACAAATCCATCTGACAAAAATCCAAAGTACAAACACGCATGCTCGGAAGCAATGCTCACCAAACACAACATTAGGGTGGTGCTAAAGAGCTGAAAAAACACGTTGTTTTGTGTTTGTTGGCCGACAATTGTGTGCCGTTTGTATGCAAGACAAATTCCTGGCCAACGCCCTTCGGCTTTGTCTGCGGAAAATCCGATCGTGTGTATGAGGCTTTACACAGTGAATATTTGAACTGTATAAACATAAGATGGAAACACTGACAATACCTATAACAAAGTCATTTGCTTGATTTACACTTAAAATGTCAACACAGCATGAAATGATCAGCCCCTGATATTTACTGGCAGTTATTAAAAAAAAAAACACAGATTTTTACAAACTGTCAGTAAATTTACTGGCGGTTGGCAACCCTGATGAGCCCTAATGTGTCATTATGGGAAAACAGGTTGTACTTGCAGCCAATATGAATACAGTGCAAAATATCTTAAGCCTCATACACACGATCGCATTTCCATCGGACAAATCCGTGGAATTTTGTGCGAAGGGCGTTGGCCGTGAACTTGTTCTACATACAGACGGCAGAACTTTTTCAGCCAACATTCACGAAACGACATGGTTTTTCTGCTCTTTAGCACCACCCTTCGGGCAACTTATGCTAATGTTGTGCTATGGTTAGCATTGCTTCTGAGCATGTGTGTTTGTATTTTGCATTTTAGTCCGACGGACTTGTGTACACATGATTGGATAATCTGACGGAACACATTTGTTGTCGAACAATTTGAGAGCCTGGCTATCCAACATTTGTTGTCGGTAATAGACAGGGCCGGGGTGCTGCCGGGGGACATTGGCATTTTTTTTCCCAGACACCAGGGCATCATCTTGTTGAGCGGGGGGGGGGGGTGATACCGCGGGACAACAAGTACACCAAGTTGTTGAGCGAGAGGGGGGGCCGATCGCAAAGCATTACAGTGGATATGCCGGGGGGGGGGGGGTGAATGTCTTACCTCCTCCACCCGTGCTGCCTCCTCGAGTCCTCTGGCTCCTCTTTCTGCTGTGCTGCCCTCTGCTGGGGCCCCAGGACAATTGGTTGGCCTGTCCTGTTCCGACGCCCCTGCCGATAGAGCATACAGACGGTCGGATTATCCGGCAAAACCCGTCCATCACACAATTGTTGTCGGAATATCCGATCGTGTGTACGGGCCTTTACACATGTACAATCTTTACCTAATGCTAAATTGTATTTTAGGCTGAAGCCTCCTACACACGGCCGAAAATCTCATTAAAAAAAAACACGTTGTTTTTCTTGACGAGATTCTTGGACAAGAAACTTGTCCCGGCCGAGTGTACACACGCTCGATTCAAAGAACCCGCGTGCGCTCGCCACATTCGATGCCGTCGCCGCCATCTTGCTACACCCTATCTATGCCTAGGAAGCTACCGCACATGCGTCAAAGTCATTTCGAGCATGCGCGGGCTTCCCGGCGGACAGTTAAGTGTACACACACACAATTTTCTCGTCGAGAAACAGGCTGACGAGAATCTCGACGAGAAAATAGAGAGCAGGTTCTCTATATTTCTCGTCGAGATTCTTGTCGGTTTTCTTGACGAGAAACCATACACATACCTCCCAACACGCACGGATTCTGCGGGAACTTCACGCACTGACACTCAGTTCCCGCAGACCCGCGAGAGGATCTTATTTCCCGCAAGGAGGAGGAGAAGGAGGATCTCGGAAGACACGCAGGCAGCAGTGGTAAGTCAGCCCCGCTCTGCTATCCTGAAAGCAGACCCCCCCCCCGCAACTAAGAATAAAGCCTTCCTTAAAAAACCTATGTTCCTATGTTCCTCGCGGCAGAACCCCTCCCCCCCCGCTCAACAACTCAGATCCGAAGTTAGGTTAGGTATAGAACGAACCTCCGTCCCGCGGCAGCAACAATCAGAATATAATGTAGAATGAACCTCCGTCCCGCGGCAGCACCCCCCTCCCCCCCCCCCCGCTCAACAACTTTACAACTTTAATGGGAGGGGGAAAAATGAGAACAAATGTCCCGCAGGGGACAGTTGAAAAGTTGGGAGGTATGCATACACACAAACGATTTTCTCGGCAAGAAAGCTATCTCGGCAGTTTTCTTGTCGTTTCTTGCCGAGAAACTAGTTTGTGTGTACGAGGCTTAACAGTTGTTTTACACTACTAATACAAGCATTAGTATTAGCTATTCCAAAAAAAAAAAACGAGAAGTGACTTGCAGATAAATGTAACAGTGCTAATCTGCTTTTCTAAGTCTTCCTGTCTTGGTATTCAGGCCCTGTTATGTTCAAAGTACAGATTTGCTAGCAGCTCTTGCGATTTCCTGTCCAGCTGTATCTCAAGTTTTTTTTTTTTTTTTTTTTCTTTAACATGGTCTGCAGATGATTTTAGCCAAAATGTCCTCTTTGTGGATTAATAATCTGTTTCCCTCGAAGAATCTGCATGGCTGTGTTCAGCAGAAATCAACAGATGGCTGTTTCACCACTATTTCCGTTTGCTTTGCTGTGGGTTTTTATTTTCTTTGTCAGACTATTTCTGAAATTAACAGTGTTGGTGAAATGCCATATGCTGTTACCACAATGGAAAGGGAAAAGCTTTCAATAGAAGAAGACGGTGCGGGGTCGCTGTGTGAACTAAACCTGTTGGGTCTAAATGAGCCTCACGTTCGCAGCATGCTTTTTGGCTTGCAGTTTCTTTAAACTACCGTAATTACCCGGTGCTGTTGCTTGCTTTATCACCTTCCTAAACACATTTCATTTTTTATTTTTTTTACTCGCACAGGATGTTATGCACATAATACTTAATGATTTACCTTTTTATGGCTGTTTCAGCCAGACTTTACAGTTTTCTCTTAAATCGATGTTTACCTTAAACGGAAAGAACAAAGGCATGAAGGCAACTCGTTCCACGCTGTACACATGCATATTACATTGATTGAAATGTATCACGTTCATTTACATTAGTTTATTGCTCTATGAGAGTTTAATGTTGAGATAAGGTGCTTTATTTTTGAAAAGTTATGTAAGTCATACACAATCATTGCGGCCAACTGTTCACAGTGTTTAAGTCTTTGTAATGTCATTATGTTTTAGAAACAGCGATTAGAGAAACAGTGTAAAGTCGGGCACATGTAAGTAATTTGTGTGACTGTGACACTCATTTCGCCCGTGAATAATTGCTAAAGATTGCTACAAATGCAGTTGCAGGAAGTAGTGATTGATTGCACTAATTCAGAGCATTTTGCTATTTTTAGAGATTAAAAGACAAGTATGGACTTTTAAAAAAAACAAAAAATACATTTATACTCACCTGGGTGAATGCAGCATGGATCCAATGCTGCATCTGTCCCCCGCCGCCTCTGCAGTGAGAATTGAGCAATCAAACACCATGATCGGTCAGTTATCCCCCTCTGCTCTCAGCAGAGAGCCAAGACTGTCAAGCCTCGTACACACGGCCGAGATTCTCGTCAGGAAAAAACGTAGTTTTTCCTGACGAGAATCTTGACAAGAAACTTGTCCCGGCCGAGTGTACACACGTACGATTCAAAAGAACCGCCGTTCTTTTGAATGGCACGCACGCGGTGACGTCATCGACTACGACAAGCGTGCGCTCGTCACATTCGATGCCGTCGCCGCCATCTTGCTACACCCTATGCCTATGCCTAGGAAGCTACCACGCATGCATCAAAGTCATTTCGAGCATGCGCGGGTTTCCACGGCGACAGGTAAGTGTACACACGCTCGGGTTTCTCGTCTAGAAACAGGCCGATGAGATTCTCGACGAGAAAAAAGACCGCAGGTCGTCTTTTTTCTCGTCGGGGAATCTGGGCAGTTTTCTTGACGAGAAAACTGAAACCCGCGTACACACAGCTGGTTTTCTCTGCAAGAAAGCTCTCCCGGCAGTTTTCTTGTCGTTTTTTGCCGAGAAAACCGGTCATGTGTATGCGGCCTCAGTCTCCAGCTTTCTGCTTTGTCCCTCCAGCGCTCACTGGAAATGCTGGGCTGTGGAGGAGGGCGAGAGGGGCTGGCTGATGCTCTTGGCGGATTGCTGAGAGGTTGAGCCAGGTGACCATATATGGTCGGGATCTTTTCAGAGCCTGGACCGGTTCTGTGATGTCAGCCCTCTGTCAGCTGAAAATGGGTCACAAGAACTAAATGCACTTCTTTGATCCATAGATCTGAAGTCCGCTCCATAGGTCTGAAGTCCGCTCTCCGCTGACGTCACTGCCATCAGTCAAGGCAGCGTGTCATCCCGACTTCCAAGTCGGGATCCGCCAGCTGCCTTGATTGATGTCAGTTTCAGCGAGCCGCTGAGACGGCCGCTTCCCGCCCCTCCACAGCTCAGCGCTCCAATGAGTGTGGAGAAGCAGAGAGGAGAGACGCTTACTGACAAGCAGCAGCTGTCCTCTCGGTGATCTGTAAAAACTGAGCCATCGGCGGTGTTCGGTGGCTCAGTTCTCAGTGCAGAGACGGCGGGGGACAACTGCAACATCGGTCTGATGCTGCATCCACATAGGTAAGTATGAATCAAAAATAAAAAATAACCCTATACTTCTCTTTTAATCATATATTTTAGTAGCATCATTGCCCTTGGAAATATCATTGTCTTAAACTGTATCTATGGTCAAAATGTAAAATCATATATTCATTTCCACATTGTATTTCAATTATTTCTACCCTTCTCCTATATATCGAAAGGATCCTGAAGTTTGTAAACTTACTCTGTGAAGATCCTCACACATTTACTTCCTTGAATTCTCAGAGCCTGCCTTCTATAATACATAGGTGTTGAGAGGAGGAGTGTCAGGAGGTGGAGTCATTACAGGAAACGCGTACAAGGTACCATGGGATATATAGTCCTTAGACTGGGAAAACGTTGGGCGGCTGCACTCCTTTTGCTACCTTTTTTGATCCATATACAGTAAAACCAAATCACAGACACAGAGGGAGAGAGATAGAAGAGGTTGACACTTTATGAGTGAACCAACCTGGAGCAGTGTTTACCCTGTATAAGCTTATACTGGGTTATCAAAAATAACTACAGGTACTGTTAGTATTGTTATAACAATGCTGCTGCTATAAGATGAAAGTGCATGCTGTGCTGTGACCATATATTAGTTGTACCAATTTCATATAATGTTGGCATGACCTGCTAATTTATAGTTGAGTTAAGTATTGTTAATGTGTTTTCTAGGCTCTTCCTTATAATGATAGACATGCTTTGTCTTGGCCTACTGAAGGTGTGTGTTCATTGGTGGACATGTATTCTTCCTGGCCGATCACTATTGTTCCCCTCCATAACTGGTTCCGTAGATATCTGTTGAATGCTCGCCATAACTCCCCTGTGGACTCCACCTGATGCAAATGTACATGTTTTTACAACAACGTTTCTTTGGAAGGGTCATTTTCTTTCTAGCCACCACTGGATCTCTGTAGCTAGCATTAGAGTAGATTTTAATTATTATTATACAGGATTTATATAGTGCCAACAGTTTGCGCAGCACTTGACAACTTGAGGGCAGACAGTACAGTTACAATACAATTCAATAGAGGAGGAATCAGAGGGTCCTGCTCGTTAGAGCTTACAATCTAAAAAGGAAGGGTCAAGTGATGCAAAAGTTAATAACTGCAGGGGATGAGCTAATAGAGAAAAGAAAGCACAGTTATTACGCGGGACAGGATACATTTCTGTGAAGAGGTTTTTAGGGATCATCTAAAAGTAGAAAGAATAGGAGACAGTCGGACAGATTTGGGTAGGGAATTCCATAGAATGGGAGAGGTTTGGGAAAAGTCCTTCCCCCGAGTCTCTCTCTCCTCATTGGCTGAGACAGCAGTGGGAGCCAATGGCAATTACAGCCAGTGAGCCAATAAGGAGAGGAGAGAGCTGGGGGCGGGGCCAAGCCGCAGCTCTATGTGTCTTATAGATGCATAGAGTGGGGCTCAGGAGTGAGCATGTCCCAGTGCCCTCATAGCAAGCGGAGCACCAGTGGGAAACCAAAGAAGGGGAGGATCGGGGCTACTCTGTGCAATACCGTTGCACAGAGCAGGTAAGTATAATATGTTTGTTATTTAAAAAAAAAAAACTTTAATATCACTTAAACGTTGTCCACAAGCAATCTAAAAGGGAACTATACTCACCTCCTCTCCAGTGCTGCAGTGTCCTGGAGCTTCCCGCCCTCTGCTGATATCTTTGGCTGGTTGGCTTCCAAGTACCAATCTTCAGCCATTTTCCTTGACTGAGACGGGAATTATGCCATTTCTACGCATGCATGGTGGTTCATTCATCTCAGCATTCTTGAGATTGTGCACTGAGCTTGTGCTAGAAACTTTAATGCAAAAGAGACATACTGGGGTTGATTTGCTAAAATTTGGAGTGAAGCTTTTACAACTTGAAACCGTGAAAAATATAACAATCGTGTGAAGATGGTTCAGATTCCATATACCATAAAAGAGAAGGACAAGCAACATATCATGTATTGTTTAGTGATAATAATGGCTATATAACTTTTTTGTTTAGTTTAACATTTCCTTGACCCTCATATTAACTTTTTACATGGTCATTTGAAGAATTTGATTGCAGCAATTCAGCTTTCACTATGGCCAGCCTTTAAAATGCATTGTCCTTTCATGTAAAAGGAGAGGATTAACAGACTTTACCCTAATTACCTGGAATTGTGCAGCTGTTACAAACTAAAGACAGAAAGCAAAAATCTCTGGCTCCAGGAGAGAAATATATAGGCAGACAGACTGCAGCCTCGGGATCACATGTCTGCTAAGGTTTGGCTCCACAAGCCTATAAAACTCAAAGTGATGATTGAACACAAACACCATTCACTGGAATGGGGCCATTCCCTAGGAAATGACAGATGTCCATCACTCATTTTGGTAAATGACAAATGCAGTAGGAGAAGTGTGGAGGAATGTAGTATTCCCTATTACTGAATGGAGATTTTCAGTTTGGTTTATCAATCTATATGTAATTGAAATCTCACTAAAAATATTGTAACCACTAACCAATTGCCCAAACCCATCTAATCAACGTTGATATTCTATACGTTTATAACATATTTGGACAGTACATTTCTAGATGCCCATTGCCTTATATCAATAGTTTTGACTCATTAATGAGGAGGGGTAATGATGCCTAGCAAACACGTTGAGAAAATTGGATGAGATATACCGCTTTCGGAGCGATTGTCCGATAATCTGATCATTAGTACATAGCTTTCGAGAACCGATCATGACAGTTCATGCGAGAGTATGCGAACGAAGGGACAAGCACAAATAATTTTTTTGTACGATAACGGAATGAAGGTTTATTGTGTAATTAGTATAGTATTTGTGCGAAAAAAATAGAGTGACCAAGACCACACATGCTCAAAAATGAAATAATACATTACAACACAATAAAATACATTACTTCCGAAGTTGTATTCTGTTGTATGAGAATTTTCATAACTTTAGTAACCAAAACGTCACTTCCGCCCATAGCTCTTAAAGGGACATTTTTTTTTTTAAATGACAATTTTTTTTTTTATTATTGCATTTTAGTGTAAATATGAGATCTGAGACCCCAGATTTCATATTTAAGAGGACCTGTCATGCTTTTTTCTATTACAAGGGATGTTTACATTCCTTGTAATAGGAATAAAAGTGACACCATTTATTTATTTTTTAAAGAACAGTGAAAAAAAATAAAATAAAAGGTAAAATAAATAATAAAAATAAAAGTTTTAAACGTGCCCCGTCCCGCCGAGCTCGCGTGCAGAAGCGAACGCATATGTGAGTAGCACCCGCATATGAAAACGGTGTTCAAACCACACATGTGAGGTATCGCCGCGATTGGTAGAGCGAGAGCAATAATTCTAGCCATAGACCTCCTCTGTAACTCAAACCATGCAACCTGTAGAATTTTTTAAACGTCACCCATGGAGATTTTAAAGGGTAAAAGTTTGTTGCCATTCCACAAGCGGGCGCAATTTTGAATCGTGACATGTTGGGTATCAATTTACTCGGCGTAACATTATCTTTCACAATATAAAAAAAATTTTGGCTAACTTTATTGTTGTCTTATTTTTTAATTCAAAAAAGTGTATTTTTTCCAAAAAAGGTGCGCAAATACGGTGTGACAGAAAGTATTGCAACAACCGCCATTTTATTCTCTAGGGTGTTAGAAAAAAAATATATAATGTTTGGGGGTTCTAAGTAAATTTCGAGCCAATAAAAAACAGTTTTTAACGTGTAAACACCAAATCTCAGAAATAGGCTTGGTAATGAGGTGGTTAAGAATACGTGTATTTTTGTTCCAAAGTAAGGGCTAAGGATGTAGGATGTATGCTCAGGCAAGTGGAATATGGACCAGCTAGTCAACAAACCAGCTAGTCAATGGACCTACCACCAGGCAGTTGGGTCATACCTGCTTGACCTTATGCCATAATATATCTGTTGCCATTTTAAATTCTACGTAAAAACCAACGAAGCTCTGTCTATATCAGTGGTCTCTAAACTGCGGCCCGAGGGCCGGATGTGGCCCTCTGCTTGTCTTTTTTCGGCCCTTGGGGCACTAGTCCTCCCACTGATATGAGACACTATTCTGCCACCTGACACCAACAATGGAGCACCATTTCTCCCACTGACACCAAAAATGGGGCACTATTTTTCCCTATGATACCAAGGACTGGGCACTATTCCTCCCACTAATACCAAATGTGGCAATGCTTACTCCCACTGATGCCAGGAAAATTTCCACTCCCGCTGGCCATAGTAGGGCCCTCCTAGAGTCTGAAGGACAATAAACCGGCCCTTTGTTTAGAATGTTTGGAGACCCCTGGCCTATATGATACACTGTAATGGCTAATTCCATACCAATTCTGAACTTTTAAGAAGGAACACATAAAGTTTAATGATACTTTTTATTGGCTAACTGAATAGATTCCAGTTGCAATCTTTCAAGACATCTTAGATCTCCTTGTAAGGCATGGTTTAATCCTGAAAGTGAAATTTCTTATAATTTTTACACATAGGGATAGGAAAATAGCCTTGCTATTTTTTTTAACATCCCTGTGAAAACGAAATGACTGTACAGATTAGACTGAGAGACTCTTTCTTCAGACAAGAGGTAGTAAACCTCTCTTAGCCTATTCATTTTTCCTTAAAAAAAAGGCCTCCTGCTGAGTCCTCTAGTTCAATGTGATAGCTTGTCTGAGATAATGGAGGGTAGGAAGATTAAACCTATCATTAAGTGACTGTTAAGGAAGGTCAGGAGTTCATTTGACAAAGTGTGAAGTGGCCGGTCACCTCCTCACCTCTGGGAACTGGAGTGTCATGAACAGGCCATGAGGTTACCACAGGAATGTAACATTTAGATTCCTTCTTATTAAATCAAAGGCAAAGTTTAGATACCTTTGAAGTGTGGTTCCTTTATATATCCCATGGCTCTCACATGTTCATGCATATCTAATATGTTCTGCATGAAACACAATACTCATGATGTTTTGTAGAGCAAATATAGAAAACATGGTGTATAATAAAGCTGGCCATACACCAGTACAATTTGGTTTTCAAAAGGTTTGCATGACTTTCTAATGGTTAATTGGGTCATATGGATGTACATTTCCAACCGTAGTACAAGAACATTTGAATGAGCAGGATAGAAAAATTTTCATTATGAAATTCTAACTGTAAATTTGGTTTACGTTCAGGAACAGTTTGACATATTTAATAGGCATGTTCTAAGCACAAAGGAAACTAAAGGCAGCCAGCCAAGGATGAATCACATTTCAGCCTGTTCAGCAGCGATTGGCCAAGATTCGATTTATGTATGGACAGGCTGGTTCTAATAAAGTCGATCCATCGATCGACTTTAGTACAACCAGCCTGTCAGATTTTTTGGCATGTGAATACTGCCGGTGGCTATAGCTGCTAGCAGTAATCTTTGGTTTCTCCCAACCGAGAAGGCTCCCTGTCCCCCCCCTCTCGCCAGCACAACAAAATAGCGCTTCAGGAGGCATTTCCTCATCAGCACGTGTTGATGTTAGGGTGACCACATTTCCAAACTATCATTCAGGGACACCCTCCCTTCCCAAAAATCAGCTTGTGCTGTAACGAATCACAGCACAGTGATTGGACACAAGAGGTGGGATTTATGATTTCTCCAATCACATGCCGGGGGCGGGGATTGTGCTACTCCAGGCATTCCCTGCCAGGACAAGTACTGTCAGTGAGTAAAGCAGTGATGTGGCGGCCTTTCTTGGGGGCATCAGATTGGCCTGGGGGGTGGCAGTTTCATTCCCGGACACTGTATTGCCCTGGAATGAAGGTGCCCGGGACAGACCTGCAAAATGCGGGACTGTCCCGGGCAATGCGGGACTGTCCCGGGCAATCCGGGACATGTGGTCACCCTAGTTGATGTGGGAATAAAGCAATTTGCAGGAGAGAAAATCAAATCATCCATGGTGGGCATTACCTCATCTCTAATGGTCCAGGCCCCTCACTGGCGCTAGAATCTTCTCCTTGGGTGCAGTTCTTCAGGAATCTCTACACAAGGACCATGCCAGTGATGTAAGGTGAGCTTTACATTCGGGATTTAAATGACTTCCAAATGAATGCTCTGATGATAGATTTTTCTGAATTTTTAACATACAAATGTTCAATACTAAATTTTACTAGTGTATGGCCAGCTTAATCACTTCCCATCTGACTGATTTTGAAAACAACTGCATTGAAACAGCATTGATGTGAGAGAGCATGTATACACATCCTCCACTCATGCATGGCTTCTAGACAGCGCAGCAGCACACCCTGTGACTGCTGTGTCTCTTTGACAATTACATTGGCCCTGTACCATGTGACTGCTGTGTCCAATCATGGCAATTTCAAATGTAAGCAAAGGCTGCATGAGTCTGTGATAGGGGAGACCACTGTTATCGTCGATGATCTGTAAAAGATTTTAACCCTGACACATTATTACACAGTGTTTTCTCCACCAAAAATCCAATGTTCACCAAAACACCAATGTTCATCCACCAAACCACCAGTGCAGCCAGTCACAGTGTCCTGAAGCTGCCAGCAACAGTGTACCTGATCCCTAGCGACACCAGTCATACTGTCACCAGACTAGTTCACCCAGCCAGAGACCCTGATTACTG
Organism: Rana muscosa; assembly: GCA_029206835.1. Classification (NCBI taxonomy): domain Eukaryota; kingdom Metazoa; phylum Chordata; class Amphibia; order Anura; family Ranidae; genus Rana; species Rana muscosa. The sequence continues at coordinate 795,396,640 of CM055118.1, forward strand.
TGTCACCAGACCAGTGCAAGTCACTGTAATCTAGCACCAGTATCCTGATTGCCACCACACCAGGGCCAATCTGCACAAGTCTCCTGATTTCTGCTATACCAGCGCCAATGTAAACAGAGCCAGTGAAGCCAGGAACACTAATCTGAATATTAGTCACACTAATGCTAGTGTCAGCGGAGCCAGTAAAGGCCAGCAATGGTGTTTCTGATCACCGTCACACCAGTACAGTGTCACCAGAGCCAACCCAACCTGATCACCAGCCATAACCAGTGTTCTGATTGCTGCCACATCAGCGACAGCGTCAACATCGCCAGTGAAGCCAGCAACACTGTTCTAGTCCCTAGTCACATTAATGCCAGTGTCAGCAGAGCCAGTGAGGCCATCACCGCCACATCAGTGCAGCGTCACCAGAGCCAGCGTAACCTGATCACCAGCCAGAACCAGTGTCCTGAATGCCATGTCCAAAAAAAGGTTCACAAGTGAGGAGTCTTTCAAAATCTGAGTATGACAGATGAGAGTAACGGGGAGGAGCTTTCACAGCCAGATTCAGAATATGAACATGTGGAGAGCAGCAGTTCAGTAAAAGCTTCTGATGCAGAGGATGAAAGGGTCCCCACAAAAAGAATCAGGCATACCGAACAGCTGCAGGCAAGCACCAACAGTGCAGTTCATCCAGATGAAAGGCCAAGCACAAGTCGTGTGGTGATACATTAGCCACAAAAGATTAGGGTCCATACTAGTGTCCCAGAGGCACTTTTAAATCCTTAATGGCTACCTTTTAATTGATCAGCACCTATCATCTCCCCCATTTAAAGCTCAACCCGGCATTCAATTAGAAGCCAAAGATTTTTAGACCAATGTAATCTATTTTCCCAGTAGTACATCACTAATGATTTCCCCATTCCTTTTAAGCTAATCACAATTGAAGAATTTTAAATCCTTTTTGGCTATACTCTAAAAATGTGACTCACAAGAAAATGAACTATAGGCCTGTTGGTCCACACACCCTATTCCCCATATTCCATTGTATTCATCTCTTATGAGCAGGCCCTCCTAAAAGTCACCTGAATATGACAAGCTTTACAAAATTAGGCAACTTATCAATTATTTTTACCCAAAATGCTCTGAAATTTACACTTCCAAAAACATATGTGCATTGATGAGTCCCTCACACATTTTACAGGAAGACTGGACATCAGACAGTATATCCTCGGTAAACATGCCAGACCCATGTGAGAGGGCCACAGGGTACTCATATGACTCCTGCATTTAAGAAGGGAAAGATAACCAAATGGAGACCCCTGGATGTCCAACGTATATGGATAGCTGAGGAAACGTAGCGTGAGAACTGATGTCACCCTTGTGCCATCGGTAATACAACCTTCATTTGGACATTTCTACACCAGCCTGCCACTTTTTCAACACCTTGATTTGCAGAAAACTGTAGCTTGTGGTACAGTGTGAGCAAATCGCAAGTATTTTCTACAAAGACTGGATACCACAAAGCTAAAAAGGGGGGAGTCAGCAAATATATGCATTAAAAAAATGGGGACTCAGATAGAAGGATAAGTGAAATGTCTATGTCTTTTATTACATCTATGAAAACATCTCAGGGGAAATCCAGGAAAGGCGCGATATGTTGTAAAAAGCCTAATTGCATACAATATTACAATCATTTCATGGTAGGTTTGGATGTAAATGACCAAATGATTAAGTCTTACGTGCCAATCAGAAAATCCATTCACAGGTACAAAAAGTGTACCTATTTCAATTGGCCATTTACAACTCTTATATCATCTACCGGACCATAGCAAGATTTGATTTCTTCCTAAAAAAACAAGATGAGGTTGTAACAGCCCTTATTTACCAGCAAGGCCCTGTACCATAAAACCTTCATTCTGATGCATGACTCTGCATGAGAGACACTTCCCTGATATTATCCCTACTACCAAAACAGGCCAAACACCCCCCAAAAATGTCCAAAAAGATAGAATAAGGTGTGACACATGCTACCTACCCTACTTTTACCTTACATTCACACCTATTCACCATTTACCCTACATTCACACCTATGCGCTTTTTGTGTGTTTTGCAGTTGGGGAGGGGGGGGCTCCAAATCCATACCAGACCCAAAGGGAGAGGGGGGCCCACTCCATTTTTTTACGATTTTTATTTTGACGGAAATTTTTTTTTTTACATTCAGCTGTCAGTGGGGAACCCCGCTGACAGTTGATGACCCATCGGTTGTGGAGGATGTGGCGTATATAGCAACCAGATATATACAGTGTGTTTAAAGAGAAAAAATAAAAATGCAATATGCATGAAAATTGCATGCAAAAATGCATAAAAAACGAGGGTTTAAAAATGCAAAATGTGCCTGAAAAACGCATCGAGCACAGCCCATATAGATGTGACCCTAGACTTAATAACACCCGACATTATGGATAAACCTTGCTTGATGTGTTGTTTCCCAGTGGGACACAGAATCTAGGGACCAATCAGCAACTGCACGTTTTAAATAGAAGTACACAGGAGTGACAGCAGGAGTGACAGCAGGATCACCCAGGGCTGGTGCCCCTTCTGCCCCCCCATTGTCTCAGCCCTCCCTATGTTGTAAGTATTAGTATACACACATACCACAAGCTTTTTCCAAGAACCAGCCTTTCCCCTGCTTTTCTATTATCTACGCTGACTAATTGTTTTAACCTGTCTATTCAACTATAACAGAGTTCTGGATTCAATTGGTTGCTACTGGCTAATGCACTAAAGCTGGCCATACACTGTCAGCCACAAATGAAGAGGAAAGGAGGAGGCAACTGTCAGAATACATTGATCAGTGGCTACAGGCCCCAGTCAAGAAAATATATCCATAATGTCCCTTTAAGGCCCTTTTCACACGGGACTGATCCGTGAGGATCCGCCCTTTTCACACAGGACAGATCCATGAGGATCCGCCCCGTGAACCTCCGCTGATCCCTGCTGAGCCGGCAGATGACAGGGCTGTACTTGCACACTGTGCAGGGACCGCCCTGTCAGATCTCCACTCTCCCCTATGGGGGGATCGGATGAACATGGACCGTCTGTCCGTGTTCATCCGATCCGCTCTGCAGACGGATAGAAAAATAGGATTTTCCTCCGTCTGCAGAATTGGGGGATTGCGGACACGGAGGAGATCGGGTGTCAGCGGATGTTCATCCGCTGACACCCGCGATCTCATAGGGACCAATGTATTTCCCTTTTTCATCCGTAAACGGACCGATGAAAAAGCAGACATATGGTCCGCACGTGTGAAAGGGGCCTAACAGAAGTCAATCAAACGACTGCCATGCGCTGATTGAAATTCGGCCCGTTCATGTTGAACCAGCTGAATTTTGATTAATGTATTGCCAGCACTTTACATTAAATCTCTTTACATTAAAAGAATACAATCACCTTAAAGTGCATCTAAAGTTAAAATGTTTTATTTTATTTTTATTATGGGTAGAGTAGGGAAGGGTTAGAACTCCTATCACGTTTCTATTATGGTGGTCGCATGCGCTTTCATTTATTTTTATTTGATCAATGTGAGATTCGATCAAGTTAATTGAGTTGTTACCCAAACAGGACAAGCGAAAAAGACTTTCAATGGGAACACTTGCTGCAGTGGCAACTAAGGCTGGGTTCACACTAGTGCGACACGACATCTGTCCTACTTTGGATCCGACTTCGCCCTACGACATGAAGCCGACATATGTCCGACTTTCAATGAACGGGGATCCGACTTGGATCCCGCCAATATCAGGCACTGTGTTTGGTATGAATCTTGAGGGGGAACTCCAGGCCAAATTTTAAATAAAAAAACCGGCGTGGGTTCCCCTCCAGAGGCATACCAGGCCCTTGGGTCTGGTCTGGATTTGAACGGGCGCCCCTACGCCGAAAAAACGGCATGGGGGTCCCCCCAAAATCCAAACCAGACCCTTATCCGAGCACACAACCTGGCAGGCCGCAGGGGAAGAGGGGGGACGAGAGAGCGGCCCCCCCTCCCTCCTGAACCGTAGCAGGCCGCATGCCCTCAACATGGGGGGGTTTGGTGCTCTGGGGCAGGGGGGCGACCTGCGGCCCCCCCAACCCCAGAGCACCCTGCCCCCATGTTGATGAGGACAGGGCCTCTTCCCGACAACCCTGGCCGTTGGTTGTCGGGGTCTGCGGGCGGGGGGGCTTATCGGAATCCGGGAGCCCCCTTCAATAAGGGGGCCCCCGGATACCGGCCCCCCCACCCTATGTGAATGAGTATGGGGTACATCGTACCCCTACCCATTCACCTGGTGGAAAAAAATTGCAATAAAAAAACCACACAGCTTTTTAAAGTATTTTATTGCACAGCTCCGGGGGTCTTCTTCCGACTTCGGGGGTCTCCGGTGTCGTCGCCGCGCTCTCCGGTTTTTTCTTCCGCCGGGCCTCCGCTAACTTCTTTTTAGCTCTTTTGCTAACGGAGGCCCGGTCTTTGTCGCCTTCTTCTTCTCCCGCTCTCCGGTTCTTTCTTCTGCCGGCCCCTCCACTAACTTCTTTAGCTCTTTCGCTAGTGGAGGAGCCGGTCTTCCCGTCGCCGTCGGCGTCTTCTTCCCTCTTCTCCTCCTCGATGTTGACGCGTCGCCTCCTCCCGCTGTAATACTGGCTCTCCGCTCCGCTCCGCATTAATATAGGCTTCTCATGATGTCACAGTCACATGTTCCGGGGTACATGGCCCCGGAGCATGTGACTGTGACGTCATGGGAACATGTGACTGTGACGTCATGGGAAGCCTATATTAATACGGAGCGGAGCGGAGAGCCAGTATTACAGCGGGAGGAAGCGACGCGTCAACATCGAGGAGGAGAAGAGGGAAGAAGACGCCGACGGCGACGGGAAGCCCGACCCCTCCACTAGCGAAAGAGCTAAAGAAGTTAGTGGAGGGGCCGGCAGAAGAAAGAACCGGAGAGCGGGAGAAGAAGAAGGCGACGGAGAAGACCGGGCCTCCGTTAGCAAAAGAGCTAAAAAAGAAGTTAGCGGAGGCCCGGCGGAAGAAAGAACCGGAGAGCGCAGCGACGACACCGGAGACCCCCAAAGTCGGAAGAAGACCCCCGGAGCTGTGCAATAAAATACTTTAAAAAGCTGTGTGGTTTTTTTATTGCAATTTTTTGTCCATCAGGTGAATGGGTAGGGGTACGATGTACTGCCCCAGAGCACCAAACCCCCCATGTTGAGGGCATGCGGCCTGGTACGGTTCAGGAGGGAGGGGGGGCCGCTCTCTCGTCCCCCCTCTTCCCCTGCGGCCGGCCAGGTTGTGTGCTCGGATAAGGGTCTGGTTTGGATTTTGGGGGGACCCCCACGCCGTTTTTTCGGCGTAGGGGTGCCCGTTCAAATCCAGACCAGACCCAAGGGCCTGGTATGCTCCTGGAGGGGAACCCACGCCGGTTTTTTATTTAAAATTTGGCCTGGAGTTCCCCCTCAAGAGCAGCACAGCACAAGTCGCATGCCAAAGTCGGATCATGCAAGACTGCGGTCCGACTTTGATCCGACTTCAATGATAGTCAATGGGCTGAAGTCGGATCAAAGTCGGACCAAAGTAGTACAGGGAGCATTCTCAAAGTCGGACCGACATGTGTCGGACCAGTTAAGACGGCTCTCATAGGGAAACATTGATTTTCACACGTCATGCGACATGAGCTCCCAATGTCGGAGCGTTTGTCGCCCCAGTGTGAACCAGGCCTAAGGATGTCCTACTTTGGAAAGTTCTCACTTCATGTTGTGCCCCAAAACAAAAAGTGAAGTAACATCTCTCCAATGGGACACAGGCAGCAAAAATAAAAATAAATAAATGCATAAATAAATAAAAGTATCGGAGGTATTTAACAAGAACAAAAAAAAAAAATTACCTAAGATATACTTTAATTCTATCTAGTTGACAGAACTCCTGCATGATGGAAGTCCTGACAATTATCACTGATGTGATGTAAAACATTTCGGTCCAAAACATTTTTTTTTTTTACAACAAAAGCAGTCATTACACACCTTAATTGACTACCAAAATATCATAACTCTATTCAGTCTTAGTTAAACTTATTGGGGTAATAAAGTAACTTTATTACAGCTGAACCTGGAAGTTTGCATTAAATTATCTTTCTGTAAATGCACTTGTAATCTTCCTTTTTTGGAAGATATTATTTGATTGTGTTAAAACAGTTTCACTATTGTGTAATCTTTAACTTGTACTAGTTTATATACACTGCTCAAAAAAATCAGATCTCAACGGGGCAAAATCTCATGCTGGATATCTATACTGATATGGACTGGGTAATGTGTTAGGAATGAAAGAATGGCACATCGTTTGATGGAAATGAAAATTATCCACCTACAGAGGGCTGAATTCAAAGACACCCCGAAAATCAAAGTGAAAAAATTATGCAGCATGCTAGTCCATTTTGCTGAAATTTCATTGCAACAACTCAAAATGGTCCTCAGTAGTTGTATGGCCCCCACGTGCTTGTATGCATGCCTGACAACATCAGGGCATGCTCCTAATGAGACGACAGATGGTGTCCTGGGGTATTTCCTCCCAGATCTGGACCAGAGCATCACTGAGCTCCTGAACAGACTGAGGTGCAACCGAAACATAATGTCCCAGAGGTGTTCTTTTGGATTTAGCTCAGGTGAGCGTGGGGGCCATTCAATGGTATAAATTTCTTCATCCTCCAGGAACTGGCTGCATGCTCTTGCCACATGAGGCCGGGCATTGTCGTGCATCAGGAGGAACCCAGGACCCACTGCACCAGCATAGGGTCTGACAATGGGTCCAAGGATTTCATCCCGATACCTAATGGCAGTCAGGGTGCCATTGTGTAGCCTGCAGAGGTCTCTGCGTCCCTCCATGGATATGCCTCCCCAGACCATCACTGACCCACCACCAAACCGGTCATGCTGAATGATGTTACAGGCAGCATAACGTTCTCCACGCCTTCTCCAGACCCTTTCATGTCTGTCACATGTGCTCTGGGTGAACCTGCTCTCATCTGTGAAAAGCATGGGGCACCAGTGGCGGACCTGCCAATTCTGGTGTTCAATTGAAAATGGCAATCGAGCTCCACAGTGTCTGGCAGTGAGCACAGAGCACACAAGAGGATGTCGGGCCCTCAGGCCACCCCCATGAAGTCTGTTTCTGATTGTTTGGTCAAAGACATTCACACCAGTGGCCTGCTGAAGGTCATTTTGTAGGGCTCTGGCAGTGCTCATCCTGTTCCTCCTTGCACAAAGGAGCAGATACCCGTCCTGCTGATGGGTTAAGGACATTTTCTACGGCTCTGTCCAGCTCTCCTAGAGTAACTGCCTGTCTCCTGGAATCTCCTCCATGCTCTTGAGACTGTGCTGGGAGACACGGCAAACCTTCTGGCAATGACACGTATTGAAGTGCTATCCTGGAGGAGTTGGACTGCCTGTGCAACTTTTATAGGGTCCAAGTATCGCCTCGTGGTACCAGTAGTGACACTGACCATAGCCAAATGCAAAACTAGTGAAAAACCATTCCTGTTTTGGAGGTCGTCTCATTGTTGCCCATCTAGTGATGTTAATTTCAATTATAAGAAAAGCAGCTGAAACTGATTAACAACCCCCTCTGCTACTTAACTGACCAGATCAATATCCCAGGAGTTCCCAGGAGTTCTGATTCAAAAGTGTTCCTTTAATTTTTTCGAGCAGTGTATAAGGCAACATGCTTATGTTTGTAGGCCTGTTGCTAATATTTATTTTTATGTTATTTATTGAAAGTGTATTAAATACCTAAAAGTAAATTTGTTCCTTTAGCTATGTAATGAAATCAGACTGTGTACACAATGTAAAAAATATGTTGCTCTATTTTTTACTAGCTATGTGCTGCAGCATGGCTTAAAATATCCTATGCTTTCAGCACATTAGAGAGTTGGACCACTTCTTTCATACACAATACACCGGCCCAGTGTGCCTCCCTGCACACTGCTCCAGTCAACAGCGTTCACACTCCCTAGGAAGCATGTTGATTAGAGCAGTGTGCGAGTGGGCATGTCGAACTGATGAAGATCCACACCATTGCATTATGTGTGAGAGCAGCTGTCTGATTCTCCATGGTGCTACCAGTACATGGTATTTTAAGCCTTGCTGCACACAAAGATCAAGCTACTTGTTATTGTATATACAGCCTGACAACATTACAGTAATATATACTGTATAAAAGGTGCAGTTGAGCTTTATATCGTTTAACGCGGAGTTCCACCCAAAAGGGGAACGCCACTTATCTGCCTCCTCCCCCCCTCCACTGCCACATTTGGCACCTTTAGGGGGGAGGGGGCAGCAGGAACCTGGTTTTGACAGGTACCGGCTCCCACTTTCAGCTGACTTCGCCCAGCGAACTCATCCTGAAGCTTTGCGCATGCGCAGTAGAGAACCAGCTACAGTATTTTTTTTTTTATTCCATAATTATTTAAGGCCGTACATGTTACAGAAAATGTGACAAATATGTCTTAGATAATAGCCAAAAACATAATAGTTAGCAAACATTTCCATCTTGACAATAATACCATGGAACATCATTGACATTCTTTTGTGGGAATATGCCTACATGCAACAAGACCAATCCAGGGTGAAAGGAAGACAGAACAAGGAACTCAATTGCAGTAACAATTTTGGTTGAGCAGCTACAGTAATGTGTAGCTGCTGACTTTTCTTATTTTCTGAAGGAGCCTGGAGCTCCACTTTAAGATACATTTCTGAATTGGTAAACACTGATGCCACGTACACACGACCGTTTTTAATGTCATTGAAAAAAACGAAGTTTTTCTCGACGTGATTCTTCTCAAGCCTGCCTTGCCTACACACGATCGTGAAAAAAAATGCTCGAACAAAGCACGGTGACGTACAACACGTTTGACAACACGTACGACGGCACTATAAAGGGGAAGTTCCATTCGGATGGCACCACCCTTTGGGCTGCTTTTGCTGATTTCGTGTTACTGCGTGTTAGTAAAAGTTTGGTGAGAGATGATTTGTGCTTTTCAGTCTCCGTGCTTTTCAGTCCGTTACAGCATGACGAATGTGCTATCCCCATTACGAACGCTAGTTTTACCAGAACGAGCGCTCCCATCTCATAACTAGCTTCTGAGCATGCACATTTTTTTCCCGTCATTAAAGCGTACACACGGCCGTTTTTCAAGACGTGAAAAATTAATACATTTTTAATGCCCATTTTTCGTGTCGAGAAAAATGCTCTGGAGCCTACACACGATCGTTTTTAATGACCATTTTTTTAAAATGGCATTTTTATCGTCATGAAAAACGGTCGTGTGTACGTGGCATAAGGGAAAAGTGGATCTTCCACCTTAAAAATGCCCCTGCCTGAGTAACGTCTTCTAGGGATTTTCTTAGTGACACTTTTGCCTTTAAGGTAAGAAAGCTGAATAATTGTGATGACGAATCTTGAAGTTTATGTCAGGCCTATGAACATATAAGGACAACGTACGTCAATTCATGATATGACTGTCCTCAGGCAACGTGATGGGCTGGTGGCTTCAAGAATAGGAATGTTTTCTCAGCAGACAAATCTACATTTATGACTTTATCTGCTGTGTGCTTGTTTTAGCTCAGTGGCTCAGAGTGTACCAAAGCAAGAAGAATAGGAAAACTGCCAGGTAGTTAGCAATGTCAGAAGGTGGTCAATAATGAAAGCTTCCAGGTTTCTCATTGTATACAGTTTCCTCAATCGTAAAGAACTACAGTCCATGTTTTCCTGTAAACCTTTTGTAGCGACCTCACCTCTCACTCCCTCCTTCTCTGTCAATGTCAATGGCTTTCGTCTAGGGAACCAGGGAGGAGAGTGTGATGCACCACCAACTCACATCCTCTAGTGTGTAGAGGTGTGAGCTATAACCAATTACCTTCGATCCTGTGCCCCTGTCCAGAGCCAAAGCTTCCCTTGAGAATGACCTTTAACTCCCAGAAAGCCAAGTTCCACACCATTGAAAGTCCAACACTTATTTATTCTTTTAGAGCAATAAATAGTCCTTTTAGAGCAGACTGGTTAGACAACGAACAGACAAGGTGAAGAGGAAGGTCCAGACACAAACATGAACTTGTTACTCTCCTGTTTCGGTGTGCGCAAACAGGCTTGGCGCACGGTCGCTGCCACCGACCGTGAGGGTGGTCGCTGCCACCGACCGGGTGAATTGGACTTGAGGTCTCTGCCACCGACCTGGGTTTCAGTTGGGTCGCTGCTACCGACCATGAGAACGTGGACTACCTTCTTGAGATGCGGCCCCTGTCAGGGGAGTCATCCATCCGGACGGTCACCAGAGGCCTCTGCCGTCACCAGTCAATGCTGCGCTGGATCTCCGGGAAGGTCACTTCTCTGGTCCCCCTCACCCTAGATTCGGGTGTCCAATACCGGAGGACACCCTAGGAATCCTCCATCCCTTGCGGGACCCAGTCGAAGGTACCAGGCCCCAGGCCTCCAGAGAGTACCTCACCCCAGACTAAAGGTGTCTGGGGTGGAATCGCAGCTCCGTCCCCGGGCTGAGGGTGCCTGGAGACCACCAGCACTCACACCCAGGCTGAAGGTGCCTGGGCGTGGACCCCGAGCGGAAGATGTCTGCCCCTTTTATCCCCTCTCCTAGCATGCACACCAGGTTCCCCGCCCCGCTGTACTACTGCTGCGAGAGGACAAAAAGGGTACGGACTTACAATGGTGGTTCAACCCCGGCCTATGGCAACAGCGCCACCTACAGGCTGCAGGGAACTGGACACCCTTGCATCCTCCACTGGCATAAATTGGTCCATGAACCCTAACAATTGCTGCATCTGAGCCTGTTATCACTCAGATGCCTCCCCTAAATGTAACCACCCGCTACACTTTTATTAATAGAGATTTTTCTATTTTGTTTAAACTACTTTAATTAGATGTTATATTTAGTGAAGCACAGTAGGTATCTGTATGTCTCACTTCCATCACAAATCCAAAACAAGGGCATACCTCACTTTAGGATAGTGGGGGCAACTGTACATCGAGAACTGCTGGATTATTGCACAAATAGACCCTAACATTATAGAGCCATATATTCCAAACTGTATACAGCTGTTTCAGGCTGGTTGGTCATCATCAGTCTAGTGAAGCCTTTCTCAACCAGTGTTCTGTGGAATCTTATGCCACGTACATACGAGCAGTTTTCCCGTCTGAAAAAAACCAATGGTTTTCCCGACGGAATTCCTCTCAAGCCTGCCTTGCATACACACGGTCACACAAAAGTCCGGTGAACTTTTGACTGCCAAGAACACAGTGACGTAAAAGACTACGACGAGCCCACAAAATTAAGTTCTATGCTTCCGAGCATGCGTCGAATTGTTTCCGAGCATGCATGTTTTTTTCCCCGTCGGAAAAGCATACAGACGAACGGTTTTCCCGCTAGGAATTTTTCCTGACGGGAAAAAAGAGATCCTGCTCTCTTTTTTTTCCGGCAGTTTTCCTGTTGGAAAAAGTCTGATGGAGCATACACACAGTCGGGATTCCCGCCCAAAAGCTCTCATCAGACCTTTCATCAGACGGGAAAACTGGTCGTGTGTACGAGGCATTAGGATTCCTCCAGAGGCTGCCAGGGGTTCCTTGAGCCATATGCAACTTCTTAGAAGAGTATGTACTGACATCAATGATCTTTTTAGTTATCTGTAATGGGGACTCTTCCCAATGATTGCAAATGTAAGGAGCATTCTTCCCTTTGACCTTAACACTAATTTACTGTGAGCTGTAAATATAGATTTAGTAGCAGGGGTTCTCTCAGCAGCCTGGAAAGTTATTTAAAGGGTTCTTCCTTGTTAATAAGGTTGATAAAGACTGGGGTAGTGTATATAAACCATGGCTTCTATGCACTAAGGCTTATGGTGCAGATTGGTTCTATTTAGCCCAACTCACCATAAGCTGTCTGGTTGCACTTTCTATTTATGGAGAAATTACTCATAACTTGTTCTGACAGTGCTGTAGTTTGCCCCATACCACTTCCCTTTATAACATGTATGCAATCTAGCATTAGCGATTGATGTTTTTCTAGTGCCACACTCCTCTGCTCCTTGAGCATGTGGACTGGCACGTACTCGTTGGCCTTCCTGGAGCCTGGCAGGAAAAGGGAAATGAGACTAGAGTCATACTACAGTCAGTCCGTGGGTGGCATCTAATGAACACTATAGAGATTAAACATTCTTTAGTGGCCAATGTTTTCCTGCTTAGAGTTGACAGATGTTGACATTTCAGATTATGTAGCTACAGATTCTTTTTTTTTAATTGTTAAGATAATTAAGTGATTTGCACTAAAAGATCTTTGTCCCTGAAATACATCTGTGCTCCTACACTTTCATACTCAGCTTATGCTTTTAGCTGCAGTAAAGAAGAACTGGTGACCATAAGATAGCAGAGTGAAATTACAAGTTATATATTTTTCATTGTTACTACTATTCATTTATGTAGCACCAAATTCTTCTGCAGCACTGTACAATGGGAATTATTACAGGGGTACTATAAAAGTAATAATAAAACATACATGAGCCATTTAAACAGAGATCTCTGGTCCAAACAGGAGAAGTATAAGATGAGCGATAAACAAAAGCTAAAGCAAACAGGATTGCTAATAAAGGTGTGCACTGATAGTTATGTTGTAGGCAGTACTGGGACGGGGCCTGCGTGTGGAACTGTGCCCCCTCCACCACTGGTAATGCATGCCCTAGACTATCATGTTCATTCTCTGCCCCCTTACTCAGCTTTGCCCAGGACAGCTTCCCCTCCTGCCCACCCCTTGTCCTGACCCTGGTTGTAGGTATAGGTGTGGCAGTGATAGTTATGTTGTAGGCAGTATTGGGACAGGGTCGTCTAGCGCCCAGGGCAAGCATGTGGAACTATGCCCCCTCCGCCACTGGCAATGCATGCCCTAGACCTTGTCCCCGCCCTGGTTGTGGGTAACCTGGAACTGATGGGAAAAGTCATGGATAATCATGCTGTAAGGAGGAAGACATTGAGAGTCAAGGTTAAATGTCTTTGTTGAAAGTAAAGTTTTGGAGGAGCCAATTTAAGCTATCTATCTTGAATGCATTTTACTACCAAACAAAAGTACTGAAGTACTGAAAGACGGATCTGCAGGGAATACGGCAGGTACACATTAACACTCCCTTCTCAGCAGCATATTCCCATTTTCCTTCACTCCCCTGACACTCTGTTCATCAATGATGGTTAGATCCTCTAATGGATTTTTATTTCTATGCCCTGTCTTGAGGGAGCAGATAGAACAGGAAGTATAGAGCAACCTCAACAGTGATACAAGCAACAATGAAAACACAAGGAGAACATGGGAACAAAACAAAAGTTATCCATAGAAACTGACATAGGGTTGCCACCTCATCCCTTTAAATCCGATCATGTACTGTATTAATTACACAGGTTCTGTGGCTGATTAAGGTGCTTTATCTGCATTAATTTAACCTCAGAACCTGTGTAATTATTATGTGTTCGGGTTTAAAGGGATGAGGTTGCAACCCTAGACTGACACGAGTTCTTGCTTAACCACTTGCCGACCAACCATCGCAGTTTTACTGAGGCAGCATGGCTCGGCTGGGTAAAATGTACGTCGCTTTGCCCTGTGGCCACTAGGGGTGTGTGAGTGCCGCCGGAGGCAAGCGCACGTGCGCGCTGCTCGCCCCAAAAAAATTGGGATATTTATTATAGCACAAAGTATTGTGTTTTTTTCAAAATAGTCGCTGTTCTTTTGTTTATAGCACAAAAAATAAAAACCGCAGAGGTGATCAAATACCACCAAAAGAAAGCTCTGTTTGTGGGAAAAAAAGGACGCAAATTTTGTTTGGGTACAGCGTCGCACGACCGCGCAATTGTCAGTTAAAGCAACGCAGTGCCAAATTGTAAAAAGTGCTCTGGTCAGGAAGGGGGTAAAATCTTCCAGGGCTGAAGAGGTTAATTTTTCATATAGGATAAGTGATGAAACCTGACTAGTTACTGTGTACAACATTTTTGTTGCTGCTTTATTTAGTCTATTTTAGTAGTTCAAACCTGAATTTTAATCTACTTACATTTTGCCTTCTCTGGTTCTTCCTTCCCCCTTTTATCAAGATGCCTCAAATAAAATCTTTTTCTACTTTGATTAAATACCTTATTTTAGACCCAGCAATGTCATTACTGAGTCTCTCTGCTTCTGTATGCAATGCAGGCAGATCATAGCTGGAGGAAAGAGCCATAAGGGGGCTGTACACAGCCATCTTCTTCTGTACTTCTCTTAAAGGGACACTAAAGGTTCCCATTTAAAAAAAAAAAAAAATAACAAACATGTTATACTTACCTCCACTGTGCAGCTCGTTTTGCACACAGTGGCCCCGCTCCTGGTCTTCTGGGGTCCCTCGGCTGCTGTCTCGGCTCCTCCCCGCAAGGACTCCACACCTTTATGTGAGCAAGCTCGCATGGTGTGGAGTTATTGCGGCCACACTCCCGTGATACAGCGGCAGCCATAGCCGCCGACTGTATCACTCGGCCCCGCCCCCCCGCCGCGTCATTGGATGTGATTGACAGCAGCGTCAGCCAATGGCTGCCCTGCTTTTAATCCATCTTCTGTAGCCAATCAACGGCCAGGCTCAGGAACAAGGAGGATGACGGGGGCGAGCGCGGGACTTTTGAGGGGTCAGGTAAGTAAAACGGGGGCTCGGGGGGGGGGCGGTATTGTCGGATGTTTTTTCACCTTAATGCATAGTATGCATTAAGGTGAAAAAACATTTACCTTTACAACCCCTCTAAGAGCCCTCAGGCCTGATGCAAGCAGCAGGCCGGCTCTTGGAAGGAGTTATGCAAATATCAAAATGCCTTAATGGATAGATGTCAGTCTGGAGAAATTGGCATTTTTGAGCAGGCTCCATTTGTATGCAGACTGCCCTACATATTGCTCATATGTGATGCTGAGCCTCCATGATTAAAAGAACCAAAATTGAATGAATGAAAGGCCTCCAGCCAGGAAATTAATTACTGCAGTTTCTATTGCACACTGTAAGAAGTTCACAATGTGCAGTGAAATCAGGGTAAACTATTAGAGGACAGAAGAGAAGCCTGTACAGATGTGGAAGACTGAAGGTAAAGGTGGCCATAAATGGGTTGAAATTCAACCAGTTTATCAGGGACCAGCCAAATTTTGATCCATGTGCGGCCACTGCAGTTGAACAGAAGAGAATCTGTTGGTTGACTTCGGTTCAACTGCCTTGACGGATAAAAGCGAAGAGGATTCCTCCATGCCCTTGAATGCGAGGATGGGGGACTCAGTTCAGTTTTTTTGTTCAACCCGCTGGCTGAAAGAAATAAACTGCACCATGTATGGTCAGCTTTAGGCCGGCCATAGACTGAGCAAAGTTTTTTCCTGCAACCACAAGCTGACAGGGGTTGACAGACAGTGTTGACAGGAGAATCCCTCTAGCCGAGCCGGGAACACAGTGACTATTGCTAGCGGCTATAACAGGTTGATTAACTCAGATACATTCAGTCTGCCCATACACGATTTAAAGCTCAGCTGGTTCCTGCTGAACTGGCCGAGATTCGCGGCGTCTATGGCCGGCTTTTGGCTGGAGTTCAGTTATACACAGCTGTAGTCAACGCTGTCCAGTCCTTTGAAGACTAGCATCATTTAACGTATACAGTATCTGTAGATATCTTTACTTTTATGAGTTTTATTGCAGAGTATTTCTTGTAAAGAGTTACATTTTATAATTGAAAGATGATAAAAAAAAATCTATTTATCTATATATGTACTTATTTATTAACTCCACTAGTTGTCCAGCAGTAACACATTGCCCTGTCTTACCAGGGATTGTGTGCTAGACCACCCATGGACTTTTTGACCTGCTTGTAAGTGATGTTATCTTAGCAGAAAAGTGTAGAGTTTAATGATCTCAGGCGATCATTAGGGAAATAGTAGCCATCTCGCTATTGAGAAACCTCCCATTAGTTCGCTATCAAATCTAGAAAGGATTTAGGAAACCTGTTTGTATTTGTAGGAAGCTCATTATCAGTTGATTTGACTGACTTCTAAATGCCACCCAGGTTTGTGTCTCCATGTTTTTCAAGTGAGAAAGAATGTGTGGTAATGAATGGGAATTAAGGGGAAAATATTTTCTTTTTGATCTGAGATTTTTAGATGAAAAGAATCTAAGCCTAGTTATCAATAAGAAACCCAGCACTGTTGAATTATTATTAATGCAGAAAGTCAATGGTTGAACATTTTCTTACATTTGCTATTATAAAGCTTGTTGGTATTGAGAGAATTTGGAAAAATAACATATTGTATTTCACCCTAGCATCCCTTTCAGCTTAAAGTAGAGAAGCTTTGTGGTTTTTATTGTTGTGCTAGCAATTTCTTGCTCTTTGTGCTATTTATTGAACGTCAAAGCACTGTATAGTGATTGCCAACATTGCAAGATATCACCGTGGAGAGAAATGCTCAGTTATACCTATGGATGTGGTTTCTAATAAAAGGGAACTTCTCACTCAGTACATTTACTACTGCCACATGAAAGAAACACTTACCAAATACGTCTATCCTGAATGGAATAAGCAACCTGCCGCCCATTGAATTTTCCGTAGCTACATAAGGAGAACACTGCACATTGGCATGAGGTCAAGCAAGGCCACAAGGTGAATCATGTACAGTACTGGACTGGGGTCATGTTGATGGCTGGAACGACTCACACATCTCAAATCAACAGCTGATGTCTTAACCAATTCAGCCCCGGAAGATTTGGCTGCTTAATGACAGGCCATTTTTTGCGATACAGCACTGCCTTGCTTTAACTGACAATTGCGCGGTGATGCAAAGCTGTACCCAAACAAAATTGACGTCATTTTCCCTCCACAATGCAAAAACAGAGAAATAGTGGAATTGGGACTTTAAATGAGGTATAAGGGTGTATGAATGGAATAAATGGAATAATTTGGATGTCATGGTTCCCTACAAAATGGCATAATACAATATTAATAAACCAGTAATCAAAATACATTTATGTTACAAGAATGTAATCACAAAAGAGAAATTCATAATCATCATTAATTTAATAACACATGATTGGTTGGGGAACACAATTAATGACATGCAAACATGATAATAAAGGCATCAACAAGCAATAAATAGATAGATAATAAATACATAATCAACATGTATAAAATTGATATATAATTGAATGAGCTTGTATGGGGCATCCTAGGATGTTTACTCTACGCGTTTCATGGTCGCTTACCACTTGTCAGGAGTTTGGATGCATGAAGAAATTCTAAAATTAAATAAATAAAGAGATTTGTTGTGGTAGTTTCTGGGGATCCACTACTCCCCATAGACAAACCCAAGAATATAGGAAAAAGAGGAAAATAAAAAAGGAAGAAAAAAGGGAGGGAAAAAGAAAAAAGAAGGAGGGAGAAAAAAAAAGAAAAAAAAAAAGAAAGGAAAAGGGGGATGTCAATATACCTTGCCAAGCAGCCCATACGTTGCAGCCATAATTGGGGAAATTCATGGAGAGGTGGTCCCGCATATATAGTCCTCCCCGGGGTTGAGGCGGGAGATCCACTGAACAGGATGAACGGGGAGCCATCGGGGGGCAGACCCATCGGGGGGCAGACGAATCACCACGCCGAAAAAGAGTGCTTGTGTGGTAATGAACCACTTCTGTTTGGAAGTGAAAAAAGGGGGATTGAAAGTGGGAATATGTAAGTTTGAAGATATGATGAGAGGTGACAAAAAATGAATAAAAATAATGAAAAAATATTTGTTGGGAAAAAAAAAAAAATTGTTGCATAGTGAGTGAGTGATGTGACGGTGTGATGAAAGTGAGTGTGAATTAATACATCTGCATATCAAATGCACATGAAAGAACATATCTATAAATAGAAGATATGTTATTGGATAAAACATTAAAACATGTCTCAGATTAAAGTAAATGGATAAATGTGTGTGCGTGTGCGAGTGTGTGTGTAGGTGTATGTCAGTATGTATAAGTGTATGTACGTGTGTGGGATATGGACTAAGTGTATGAAAATCAGTAGAGTAAGTTGTATGAAAGCATGTATGGAGAAGATGTGGATTCCCCATTTACCCGAGCTTGCGGGGGTGCAACGTGTAGAGGTAACACTTCGGAGTGATAGCTTGCAGAGAAAGGTGGCGGTCCGCCGCCAGCTGTTATATTGCCCCCTGGTCCTGGGCGGATCCCCCCAATGGCATGTATTGTCTCGTCAACACAGGGGTCCCATCAAACCCCTGCGAGGTGAGGGATGGAAAAAGCGCGCCCTGATGTGTCGGCGTCGACAAGACGCTATCCTTAAATAAAATACAGTTTATTGGCATGATCAGTATATATTTTCAATATCAAGGCCAAAACTTCACAATTTCTGCTAGGGTATGCAACCTTTTGAGCATGACTGTAGTTACATTGGTCCAGCTTGGACCAATATAACTGTGTGTATTTACCATATCTGTGGGATCTCTCTAGAAGCTGGAAATCACTGTAGTAGACATCACTACTTCAGTGGTCTCCACTAGCTTCTGGGTACCATGCTGAGCTGCTACTCTGCTGCACTGTGAACAAAGGAGGTTACCTGCTCAGCATGACACCATTCAGAGATTACCTTGCATTTTCTCAATTAATGCAAAGCATTCTTGGATTGGATGAGGTGGATAGGCAGGGCAGTGACATCACACTTTCCACCTTGTCCAATCACAGGATGCTTTGCATTCACTGGGAAAATGCATTCTCCCAATGGCACCTGTGCCCAGCATCTGACCTCTTGTGTTCCCAATGCAGCAGGGCAGCCACTCAGCACAGGACTAGGAAGCTGCTCGAGATCACTGGAGTAGCGATGACTGCTAGAGTGATTTCCAGCATCCTTGGGGATTTCACAGCTATGATACATTTGGCCAATACCTAAACTGTAGTTTTAAGCACAGATTTGTTTAAGGTACCTATTGATATAAGATTGAAAAGAGAGGGTATAGCTTCTGCATGATAATTTTATCGAAAGTTTGTGCTATAAACATGCATGAGTTAGGTTACAGTCACAGGTACCTTAGATTTAGTTTTGAATCTGTCTTTATAAAGGAGTCAACAACGCTTGGAGCAGGGCCCTCTGATTCCTCCCGTATTAAATTGTATTGTAACTGTATTGTCTGCCCTCATTTTGTAAAGCGCTGCGCAAACTGTTGGCGCTATATCAATCCTGTATAATAATAATAATATAGTGGAGAGATTTAGCTTATGCTTCTCATGGAATATCCATAGCCAAAGACAGACATCCCAACCTGCGAAAACTCATTTCAGGGAGGTGGCAAACACATTTCAGGGAGGTGGCGCTCCATCCGCGTGCACCCCTTCCCAGCCCCCAATTTAACACAACTAGAGGATGATCAAATAAAATGGAATCAGTATACACAGGTTTACCTTTTCTTTGAGATTTAAAGGAACACTCTAACCACGATGACCACTACAGTGATTTGAAGTGGTCATGGTGGTAGGGGTCAGTATGTGCAGTGTTTCTGCTTGAAACAGGTAGGGAGGCAGAAAGAGAGAGAGAGAGAGAGAGAGGGGGGTGCTGAGAGAGGGAGGTGCTGAGAGAGGGGGATGCTGAGAGAGGGGGATGCTGAGAGAGGGGGATTCCGAGAGAGGGGGATGCTGAGAGAGGAGGATGCTGAGAGGGGGGGTGCTGAGAGAGGGAGGTGCTGAGAGAGGGAGGTGCTGAGAGAGGAGGATGCTGAGAGAAGGGGATGCTGAGAGAGGGGGGTGCTGAGAGAGGGGGTGCTGAGAGCGGGGCGCTGAGAGAAGGGGATGCCGAGAGAGGGGGTGCTGAGAGGGGGGTGCTGAGAGGGGGGTGTTGAAAAAAGGGGTGCTGAGAGAGCCGAGTGCTGAGAGAGGCGGGTGCTGAGAGGGGGATTGAGGTGAGAGGAGGGGGGTGCTGAGAGAGGGGGGTGCTGAGAGAGATCCCTAGCCCTGTCCCTATCTGCAGTCCCTCCTCTGTCCCATTGTACCAGAGTCTATCTGCAGCCTGCAGGCCTGTGTGTGTGTATGATGATGGTACAGTACCTCCCCTTCCATTCCAGTCTGTATTCTTGTGAGCATCCGTTTTGATCCTTTCAGCTTCTCTCAGCCATCCTCTGTGCCCCAAGTCAGCCTGTCCTTGCTCCGGGCTTTACGTGACGCTAGAGAGCGGAGGAATCCATGTTGCTCTAGAAGCACAGGGTACGGTACGCTGCGCACGCCCCGCTGCTTCTCGCCTCTTTGGGGGCAGTGTCAAGGGGAGGAGGCGGTGCTGGTGGAGCTCTTCTGTTGAGTCCCGGGCTCTCCTGGGCCCGCCAGCCTATCTACCCTTGGCTCGTTGATTACTGCTGTATGTGGCCAGGGATGCCCAGTAGGCGGCCCCCTGCACCCCAAGGCCGATGCGGTGCTGATTGCTGCCGTAGTGCCGCCAGCCCCGCGCCTATTTGCCCCCGCTAGATGGCCTTCACACCGAGGACAGTACAGTACACCAGCGCCCCTTTAAGTTGCACCCAGCCCCAGGGCGGTAGCCCTGCCTGCCTCCCCCCCACGCTATGCCACTGGTCACATAGCCGCCAGGTAGGGGAGGGGTAGAGGACAAGACACAGCCACTGACAAGCTCCAGGTGCCTCTCCCAATGCCTAAAGAGTAGGTAAGCCTGCGGCCCTGGATCAGCCCTGCAGCCAGGATATTGCCCCCCACTTGCCAGTGTCCGGGAGCTGCAGCTGAAATGCAGGAGACTCCCGTACCTCACGGGAGACTTGGGATGTCTGCAAAGAACCCACCAGCAATGTGTATGAGAGTGAAAGTTATCTCTAATAGGCAGTGTCAGGAATAACTATAAGGCCTTATTAACAGTTTCTTCTAATGGCATCTGGCATTTTTTTCCTGTCTCTAAATGCCCTTCCATGTTAGCCTATGTGTTTATGCTCACATAGGCTTTTAGTAGCGTATTGTGAAAGAAACTTTTAGAGGCTTTTAAAGGCATAAAAAAAAAAAAAAAAAACTCTCAGTGCGTCCAGGAGCAGCAGAGTTAGGGCAGAAAAAATGCTTGACGCTACTAAAAGCTGCTTAACCCGCCTAAACGCTAGTGCTTGAGCATTAATTCAGTTCAATGGCCAGAATAAATTCTCTCCCTTTCCTTTAGATTGTAAGCTCCAAGAGCTTGTAATTGTACAGTCCCCCCTCTACATTGTAAAGTGCTGCGCAAACTGTTGGCACTATATAAATCTTGTATAATAAAAATAATAATAATAATAATTAACGCCCAAGAGCTTGATGCCTGTAAAAGCTCCTAAAGGGTTGTAAAAAGCTTTAGACAATTTTACAAGCGTCAGGCATCTGCAAAAACGACGTTGGCTTCTAGCAGAGTTAAATAAATGTCCTGTGTGCACGAGGCCGTAACGTTTTACTTGCTGCAACAAAATAGTTGTTTGTAGGGTCATGCATTTTGGAAACATGATCTATGGCTAATGGAATGAAAAGCAGCAACTTACCCCTTGCATATTGGGGTCTTTCTGCTGATATATTTAAAAATGTAACTCAATTCTTAAGGCGACCTCTATGATAGGCCAAAAAAAAAATTCACCTTTGGTGGTCTTCACTTAATTCTTTGTGATGGTATCATCCCCTGTCTTTGCATACTTTGTGCTAAGGTCTTACCGGTTATTTGAGAAGTGGTCAGCATCCTATGACTATGTTTAGTAAACATTTAAACCGGTACTGCAACTTTCCAGGCCTCCCTGGGTGGCTTAGTACAGGAACTACTTTTATTTTCTTTAACTCGGATTACAGAAAGGAAGCTGCGTGATTTTCGTATTTTTGCTCTATTTATATCTTATGTCAATGAGTTCAAACATTGTAAAAATATAAACTCAGTATACTTTTTACGTAACAGAGGGGAGCTAAATGACTCTTATAGAGAAAATATTAAAGGAGTAGAAACAAGAAACAAAAACATACTAAATAAAAGTTGAATCAAGTATGGAGCTTAACCGATATGCATTATTAGAACAAATGATCTCTTGCGGTAGGGTTACTACTAGGCTCCAAATATTGAGGATGTTTGTTTGCAGACATAGTTTGAAGGTTTGCACATAAGAGCGTCAAACGGTTTACATTCTTCCTGTGTGCCAAGTGCCTTCTAGACTACATGTATAACAAGTGTATGGATCAGGTTTCAGACTGCCTGATACCCGGACACATTATTCAACCCAGACCATAGCTCCCCAGCAGGGCTGCTGGCTCTTGGCTGCTGTTGTAAGCTAAAGAAAATTGGTGATATGGACAGCCGCACTCCAAAAAAAACCTTGACGGTTGCCTTTATTGTAAAAGATGATAGATGCACTATAAATCACAGCAAACCAGGAAGACAGCTGACGCGTTTCACACTATAGTCTAGTGCTTATTCATAGCTATGATTTTTTACAATAAAGGCAACCGTCAAGGTTTTTCTTGGTGTGCGGCTGTCCATATCACTAATTTTCTTTTGCTTGTATCGTGTACCGCCAGCACCCTTGGTTTCCTGAGAGAGCATTGATTGCCTTAGTAAATTCACCTGGAGTGGTAACTCCCTTCCCTCTGCTGTTGTAAGCTGAGAGTGTCTGTGACACTCTCTCTCACACTGCCCAGAGCCAGCACTGACAGTTCCCCCCTCCTCCCCCTGCATGGACTGGAGATTAGAGAGCTCACTGAGCTCCTCCTCCTCCTGCTCCAATCCCCGGAAATGCTGTGCCTCAGAAAGAGGGTGAGTGGGCAGGAAAATTGAAGCCCAGCAACAGGCAACTACATCCTGGATGAAAGACGCCGATGGCTGAGCCTCCATCCTGGGTGAGTGAGCTCATCATCGATCTATCCCCTGTCTGTGACTGAAGTCTGCTCCTTCCTTCCTTCTCTATCTTGCCTCTCAGTGTGTACACTAATCTAAGGGGGTGCTCTGATGTAAGGGGCGCTCTGCGGACTCTGATGTAAGGGGGGCTTTGGTGAGCAGAGACTCCCTTACGTCAGAGTTCCTCTTTATACCAGACTCCACAGCATTCCCCCTTACATCAGAGCTCCCTTAAATCAGGGTTCCCAGAGCACCCCTTAAGTCAGAGTTCTCCATTTACACCACAGTCCGCAGCATTCCCTCTTACATCAGAGCCCCATCCCCCTTTAAATCAGGTTTCCTCAAAGGTAAGGGGTTCTCTACAGACTCTGATGTAAGGGGGGCTTTGGTGAGAAAAGACCCCCTTACTGTACCTCAGAGTTCTCCTTTACATTAGATTCTGCAGAGCTCCCCTTTACCGTGTAAGTGGAAATTCTGCAGACTCAGACGTAAGGGGAAATTTTGCGGACCCAGACGTAAGGGGGAAATCTGTGGACTCAGATGTAAGGGGGAATTCTGCAGACTCAGATGTAAGGGGGAACTCTGCAGACTCAGATGTAAGGGGGACTCTGCAGACTCAGATGTAAGGGGGGCTCTGCAAACCCTGATTAAAGGGAAATGCTGGGAACTATGATGTAAGTAAGGACTCTGGTTCCCAGAGACCCCTTACAAAAGTGTTCCTCTTTACATCAGATTTATTAGTGTTTCTCCTTAAATCAGAGCTCCCAAAGGTTTCCATTACATCAGAGTCTGCAGAGTCCCCCCTTACAGTGTAAGGAAACTCTGTGGATTCAGATGTAAAGGAGGAACTCTGTGGATTCAGATGTAAAGGAGGGAACTGGGCGGATTCAGATTTAAAGGGGAACTCTGCCAATTTAGATATAAAGGGGAACTCTGCCAATTCATATGTAAAGGGGAACTTTAAGGATTCAGATGTAAAGGGGGAACTTTGCGGATTGTAATCTAAAGGGGAACTCTGCAGATTGAGATTTAAAGGGGATTTCTGCCTATTCAGATATAAGGGGAGACTCTTGTGATTAACTCTATATGATTAGAAATGTTATTTAATCACAAAATATATGAATAGTGTATACTGCACAATAAAATTTGCGGTGTGCCGCCAAAGTGCTCAACCCTACTTGTGGTGTGCCGCCAAAGTGGCAACCCTATTTAAACATGAAGTCACTGGGGTGCCGAACAACAGTCCTATTAGCACCATTTCTACTTCTCGTATATATTACACCCTCCATCTTGTCAATAGTTTCTAAGAAAGCAACAGGTGCATGGCCGCCCCACGTTCTTAGCAATAAGTGACGTCAACCTGCCCATTCATTTACTGGATGAATGATGATGGCTGTACTTGTCAAAAACTTTGTAGGGGTTTTTATTTACTGTTCACTTTTTTTGTAAGAATAAGTAGGGGTACTATGTACCCTTTATTCATTCACTTGGAAAGGGGGGTGGTATCTGGCGGCCCCCTTATTGCTAAGGGAGGTGGTATCTGGGCTTAGGGTTTTGGGGAAGAGGACCTTATCCTCGTGAACATGGGTATCTCCTATGTTTCAGGATTTTTGCTTATTTTTTTTATCCAGGATAAGGGTCTGGTATAGATGAAGGGTAGTCCCCAGGTGCTTTGTTTACAATCAGAATTAATTGAACAAAGTTGTCATTTACTGGCAATTTAAACAGCATTCTTTTTTTTTCTTTGTCGGTGTTGCTGTACTAAGTTGTATACATCTTACACATGCACCATGTGACAGGCAGGTTCAGGGCATTCCTCAGGTTTGTTGCTTAAAGGAATATTGTATTTTTAACCTCTTCCCTCCCACCCTGCTGTCCCTTTAAAAAAAAAAAACATTTTGGTGGTGGGGGAGGAAGGATCGGCAATTATGTGACCATTGTGATTGGCTGTCACAGTGGTCACATGATTAGGAGTTAGTCCCGCCGGCTACTTTATTGCAGACTGATTCCTGTCTTTGATAGCTCAGTCCCTGCTCTGTGAGCATGCAGTGAGCCCGCTCTCAGCACAGAAACATCGGCCACTTAGTGATGTATATGTGCGGCGTGTGGGCATTACAGTCCATCCTTGCTGCTGCACGGTTGTGTTACACGGGCAGAGACAGGGTAATGTTTCACTTAAAGTATATGTAAACCCTCACCTTGTAAAAAAAAAAACATTCAATTTAAAATATATATGAAAGGCAAAACATTTGGTATTTATATAGTATATAAATAAAAACATTGTAAATACCTATTTTTTCCTCTTTTTTTTAAGTGATCACATAACCTCTGTTCTCAGCTGCATAAGGAGCTCAGAGAGTTAACGGAGAATTAACAGCAGCACACCAATCTGCCCAGTGGATGGCTGTGCAGGGGCGAGTGTCAGAACAAGTCTGATCATTGGAGGAGAGCAGGCTAAGTTCTCAGCTCCGCTAAAAAAACTGACCACATTGAGCTTCCTTGTCTAGTGTGGTCAGTTTTTGATAGAAAAGCAGAGAGACTAGCAGAAACACCAGGTATTTCACACAATATAATATAAGTACATGGTATAGTAGGCACATATCAAGAATGTGAAATGTTGGGTTTACATATTCTTTACAGCATTACTGTATTAAAATCCTTGCTCCCTGCCAAATTATTTTTATTTCATTTTATTTGGTACATGTGTAACTGAGGGCAGGGCCCAGCTACACCCCCCCTCCCCCCAATGCCATTTGTTTGAAAACCACTAGCCTTTTAGCCAAGAAAATGGAACCTACTCTTTTGTTATTTTAGCACATTGAATTCAGTGAGGTTTGGACTCGGCACCCAGGTATGCTTTGTCACTTAGCTGTATGTAGAGCTTAAGATGATGTGGGTGGCCCCTTGGACAGTTCCTGTCCAAGAACTCCTGGACACTGAGACAGGAACTACAGAGGCAAAGGAAAGGCACAAGTGCCAAGGTGTAGACACTGTGAGCAGGAATTTAGAAGCGCTGATATCTGACGAGCAAAGGTTACGCTAACTATGCACCATGGGCAGCGAGGTACATATTCACTAGGCATTATTCCAAGCCGGGGGCAGTAGAGGAGGCAAACAGTGAACATGAGTAGGCAAGGGTAATCTGACCGCAAGGTCAAATAGGAACCTGAGTCAGTAACAGTATTAAGATGTATATCAGGGACTAGATCACAGGAACGATGCTGAAGTGGAACTAGATCACAGGAACAATAATGAAGACCATGCAGCAAAGAACTAGTGCACATGCTCATATGTGTGGGCAATGATGGACATGCAGTCCATCTTCTATGCCCATAGAAATGTGCATGCCTATTCCTTAGCCAGATGGCTGGCACTGAGTTCCTAACACTCACCCCAACAGAAGACATCTTTGGGTGGTCAGATTGTGCTTGCTTACTTAGCTTTTTGGCTGTAATGAGGAGATTGTCCACCATGCATTGAATGATGTAGGTGTTGAGTGAAAGAATCATCCTTGTGTGTGTGGCCTGCATTAAACTCAATTGAAAGCAATGAAAGAAAAAAATACTCCAGGCGAGCACACCGACAAACAGCCCCTCCACACACTGACAGGTGCTGATCAATCCGTGATTGTGGAAATCTGAAGTCAAAGATAGGCAGGCTGACCACACTCCAATGATGTAGAAGAAAAAAATTATAAAAAAAAAAAAAAATCTTTACTATACAAAGTGTACAGCTCCAAATCAGGGATGACAGTTAACACGTTTCATTCAGAATGCACTTACTTATTTGAGTAACGCGTTTACTGTCATCCCTGGTTTGGAGCTGTGATGTCTGTGCTGTACTGTATATGTGTAGCGGGGTGCTATATTTAAGGGAAGTATCTGAGTGGTAATAAGGCTCAGATACACAAATTGTTAGGGTTCATGGACCATTTCTGTCCCTGGGAGATAGTATTGATGTACAGTTCCCTGGGGCCTATAGGAGGCACTGTTGCCATATTGCCATAGGCCCGGGTTGAACCACAGTACAGGGTTGTGCCTTTTCTTATCCCAGCAGTGCGGCGGGGTGAGGAACCTGCTGTGCCTGTCGGGAGAGGGTATAAAAAGGGGCAGCCATCTTCCAGAGGTCGTCGTCGTGGTTCCGCGCCCAGGCACCTTAGGCCTTGATGTGCCGCCTCCGGGTGCCCTAGGCCCGGAGGCCTGGTCGGTTGGTTGTTCCGCGCCCAGGCACCTTAGGCCTGGGTGTGTGCGTGTGTCGCCTTGGGGTGCCCTAGGCCCGGAGGCAGAGCTGCTGTTCCATCCCAGACACCTTCAGTCTGGGGTGAGGTACTAAATAGGAGGCCCGGGGCCCAGCAACCTTCGCCTGGGGTCCGCTAAGGATCGGGAGCTCCCAAAGTACCGCCTTGCGAGGGGACCCGTATCTTGGATCGAGGAGGCCAGGGAGGTGACCCTTTCTAAAGACACAGCGCAGAGTCGTGGTGACAGTGAGGGCCTCTGGTAACTCTCCGGAGGGACGTTTTTCTCCTTGACATGGGCCAAGTTCTCCAAGAAGGCAGTGCATGTTCTGTAGGTCATAGTGGCAGTGACTCTACGCACACCAGGTCAGTGGCAGTGACTATTCTCTCCAAGTCAGTGGCAGTGATTTTCATATTCCCTAGGTCTGTGACAAAGATCGTACGCCAAACCTGTTCGTGCATGTCAGAACAGTAAGAGAACCAAGATTAAGTTTGTGCCTGGACCTCCCTCCCACCTTATCTGACCTGTGTCTCGTCTCAACCTGTCTGCTCTTAAAGGGACTATTTATTATCCATGTGAAATAAATACAGAAGTTGGACTTTCAGTTTGTGTGGACAGTGGCTTTACTGGGGAGAATTAAGGACTTGTTTCTGGCCAAGGCAGAAGTGAGATCAGCTCAGGAGGATTCAAACACCAGCCGCAGGCAGGCCCGAGAAAACTAACACCGCTCAACCTCCCCATCCGGGAGGGTACGGGCTTGTAGTGCGGTGTGCCTCAGTCTTTTCCTGCGGAGGAGCCAAGTTAAGAAAAGCAGGTAAAGTCTGGGGTGGGTGCGCTATATATTGAAGATTTCAATAAATTTCATTTATCTTTATTTATCTTCTACATCGTTGGAGTGTGGTCAGCCTGCCTATCTTTACCTGCATTAAACTCGGTTCAATGTAGGGACAAAGTTTCAGTACCCAATCAATGCAATGATTTTTGTTTCCTAAGTATCCTTACTGTGAATACTTACTGTTAATACTTACTGTTAATACTGTTTATTCATCTTTTCTATTGCCCTTCGTTGTACTCCTTTTTTTTATTCGGACCCAGATTTTGTTTGAATCAAAGCTGTTTATTTCAGGGCTTTTTAAACAGTAAACTGGGTTCTTGGTCCATTCTAGCTGGAATTTCCCCTATGTTAAACACTTTCTTAACAGATGGCCATGGGGAAATCCAGCTGCTACCTAGAAAACAGGATATTAGTCTGTGGCTTCAGCTCAATGTTAATGTGCCTTGTAGCAGGAAAGTTCAGTGATTTTCAGAAAAAGGAGGGAGTGGTAGTGAGGTGTAAAGAATGTAGTCTGTTCTCCCTTCTTGAAATACAATGGCCGTAACATCAAAACGGGGTCACTTCCAGTCATGTATTGACATTTTAATTTTGAAAAACAACCACACCTTTCAGTTGTTAGGTTAGCTGGAAGCAGTCATGTTGTCTCGGTAATGTTCTCTTATAGCTCCAGGTTGCAAGCTCATTAGGGTGGAAGCAGCCTTGGTTGTTTTACTTGTTGACTGTGAGTAATTTTGCTTTTAACGTGGCTGAATTCAATGGGTGATCACGAGATTGAAAGCAAGTGTAGTTAATTGCATTTAATATGTTGGATTTAATTGTAGATGACCTAAAAAAAAAACAAGGTTTTTGATAATGTAGTTCTACTATTGGTCATACTCAGGGTTTACCTACATTCATTTGTATCATAAAAACCTATAGTCCAGTTGAACCCCCTTGATTTATTATTTTAATGCAGTCAGGCTGAATATACAGCTTCTGTTTTATTTTTTGAATCAACTGCTAAGTGCTGCAGCAATATCAAAAAATACCTTGGCAGTACATATGAGAGTCGATCCCTGAGCAGCACAGTGGATTAGAGCAATGTTCAGGGGGGCATGTTGGACCACTGGGGAGCTGGATTAATGCACTATTTGTGAGAGCAGATGCCCCACTAGGGTGACCACATTTTTAAACTACCATTCAGGGACACCCCCCTTCCCAAAAATCAGCTTGTGCTGTAACGAATCACAGCACAGTGATTGGACACAAGAGGTGGGATTTATGATTTATCCAATCACAAGCAGGGGGCGGGATTGTGCTCATCCAGGCATTCCCGGCCAGGACAAGTACTGTCAGTGAGTAAAGTGGTGATGTGGCAGCCTTTTTTGGGGGCATCAGATTGGCCCAGGGGGTGGCTGTGTCAGTTTCATTCCGGGACACTGTATTGTCCTGGAATGAAGGTGCCCGGGACAGATCTGCAAAATGCGGGACTGTCCCGGGCAATCCGGGACACGTGGTCACCCTATGCCCCACTATCCTACGTTTTGGAAGCACGTGGTGATTTAACCCTTGCTGTAGCATTTGTAACAGTTAAAAAATAAAATGAGAACATATTTATTACTGTATTTGCTGCCTATATTGCAGGAATAAATTAAGAGGATTCATTTGGGCTTTAAAGCTGAATTCCAGGTATAGGTAAATATATTTTATCGTGCCAAGTGGGCAACACTCTGTGGTTACAATGCAACAGGGCACAGGACCCAGAGGTCAGCGGCAATCACGGTACAAGCAATGACTACTTCAGTGATTTCCAGCTTCCACAGGGATACCACACAATAGGAAATATTTATATTTACATTGGTTTAAGTTTGACCAATGTAACCATGCTATAAAATCCATACCTGTAATTTAGCTTTAAAGACGGTAATAGCATCCATACGTTTGATTTGCATATATAATTTTAGGTGTGTTTACAAACCTTTTTTGCTACCTTCTTCAACATAGCTCCTAATGCTATGTGATAAATCATGCTCTAGTTGCGCAATAATAGCATACAACTTGGGCATAACTAGGATTGTGAAAGACCTGAGGCACCCTTAGGCAGGCCATACACGGTTCGATTTCTCAGCCGGTTTAGCAGGAACCGGCTGAGATTCGAATCGTGTTTGGGCAGGCTGAATGTACCAAGTTGATTGATCTAATAAAAACGTGAGTACAACCAGCATGCCGTGTTTTACATGCGCCCAGGGCCGGATTTCCCACAAGGCCAACGAGGCCAGGCCTCGGGGCGGCACTATGTGCAGGGGTGACGCCGCGCGGCGGAGGAGACAAGTAATTTTTCAGCGGTGCGGGCCGTGCGGTGGCGGAGAGAGATTACATCATCTCTCATTGCCCGCACTGCTGTTCCAACTTCCGCCCTTACTTACAGGGCCGCGAAGGCTGCGCGACACAGAAGAGAGAGAGTGACGTAATCTCTCACCGCCCGCCCTCACTCTCATCTCTCACTCAAGTCTCATGTGCCTCTGTTTCACGGTTCACCTGCAGCTAGTTTTCCCGTGCGGGAGAGGAGAGGCAGACAGCGTTGTACCTGGCTGCAAGTACTCTGCAATGCTGGGGGGGCTTGATTTTACATGCAATTAGTGACAAACTGGTACTTTTTGGGTGGCAGCCAGGTAACTGTGACAATCCCCATTCTGCTAGCAGGCAGTGTGGCAAGTGACATCCCCATCTGGTGGCAGGCAGTGTGGCAAGTGACATCCCCATCTAGTGGCAGGCAGTGTGACAAGTGACATCCCCATCTGGTGGCAGGCAGTGTGGCAAGTGACATCCCCTTCTGGTGGCAGGCAGCGTGGCAAGTGACATCCCCATCTGGTGGCAGGCAGCGTGGCAAGTGACATCCCCATCTGGTGTCAGGCAGCGTGGCAAGTGACATTCCCATCTGGTGGCAGGCAGCATGGCAAGTGACATTCCCATCTGGTGGCAGGCAGCGTGGCAAGTGACATTCCCATCTAGTGGCAGGCAGCGTGGCAAGTGACATTCCCATCTGGTGGCAGGCAGCGTGGCAAGTGACATTCCCATCTGGTGGCAGGCAGCATGGCAAGTGACATTCCCATCTGGTGGCAGGCAGCGTGGCAAGTGACATTCCCATCTGGTGGCAGGCAGTGTGGCAAGTGACATTCCCATCTGGTGACAAGTGACGGTGGCAAGTGACACGCTCAGGGCTCCCACTTATTCTGCTTTATGGTGAATTGAACTATTTAATTTTATATTACAATGTAATGATAGAAATAATGCATTTCAATCATCCTGACACTATAACAACCATGGTGCCGGAATGATTGAAGCACTAACACCAGTCATTGTCTGCGAAAAATCGCTTACCCCGGCATTGAAGGACCCGCCCTTGGGGCGGCAAAGGGAGTAATTCCGGGCCTGCCTGCGCCTATCGCTAGTGGCTGCTATAGCCGCTAGGAATAATCACTGTCTTCTCCCGGCGGAGACACCTTCCCCTGCCCTCCCCTGCCCCCTTACCGGGAGAACACAATGACCCAGCAGGAGGGATTCCCACATCAACATTGTCTGTGTTGATGGGGCAAATGAGCAAATTTCTTTCCTGCAACCCATGGCTGCAGGAAGGAAATTCACTCAATATATGGCTGGCCTTAAGCACCCTGTGGAATTCAATGATTCCACGCATACTGTAGCTTATAATGAGTGTGGCCTAATTGTGCTAATAGTGGGATGGACTGAAAGGGGTATGGTTTAATAAAAGCTGAACCTATTCACTGGGGTCCTAAATTTAGGGATTGCTATGCTAAATTTAGCGGTGATTCAAGTGGTAGTTGGCTCGAATCTTTCAATTTGCTGGACTCTGCCTTGCTGCTGTTTTACCTTGTGTGCAGTTCCTTTAAGAATTATGGGTGGCGCTGTCACTTGTACTCGTGGTTGAACCACAGGTAATGGAGTAGCGATTTGGTGTCCTCCCTCGGCAGCCGTACAGTGGGTGTGATCTACCTGCTGTGCATGCAGGGAGAGGGTACAAAAGGGGCGGACGCCATTGATCAGGGAGCAATTCCCGGGGCCCATGCCCGGAGGGAGAACCTATGGTCCAAGTTCAAGTGCATGGCCCCCCAGGCTATGGGGCCACGTGCGCTTCAGTCCCAGGTACCTTTAGTCCTGGGACTGCAACTTCAGCCCTGGGCCCAGCACCTTTAGCTGGAGCCCATTTCGGGAGGAGGAATCCCAGGGTGCCACCTTGGGAGGGGACCCGTTTCTAGAAGAGGAGGCTGGGGAGGACCATTCCGAAGGACTGGTGAGAGATCACAGTGAAGGAAGGGGCCCAGTAACTCTTCGGAGGGATGTCATTCATCCGGAAAAAGGGATCGAAACAACGGGACCATTAGGAGGTTTGGGACACTATAGATTCTGTGGCAGAGGATCTCCTGAACGCATCCATTAGGGAATCTAATAGACTGTTCGAGCTACACGCCGGCTGCTATTGCCCTTGGGTGACTATCCGGGTGAGCTATACCCACTCGGGATCGAGTGGCGAAGAAGCCAGAAGTGCCTGAATTGATCTGTCTTCCTAACACCTTTCTCTTTTCCTAAACTTTGTGGATGTTCATGCATAAGGAAAATAACCTCTACGTTGCAGTGGCTATTGGTGTGGACCTTGGAGTTACTTGGGGTATAGAGACTTTTTCCTTACATCCTAGGGACAGAAACCAGCTTTGAAGGGAACCTTGCTGCAAGACCCATAAGTTAAAACAAGTGTGCTCAACCTCTGCAAACCAGGGGGTACGGGCATGGTAAGACTGTGTGCCTTTTTCTCCTGTGAGCGAGCCAAGGAGTGGGAGAAAGAGGGCCGGTTGTTACATACAGAACACATATACCACAGTCCTTCAGTACCCATAAAACATGTTTTAATTACTGTCCTGCATGCAAGAGTCTCATAGATATAACCCTAACATCAGCTCAATTACATTGGTGGGTCAAAATCTGTGTTCCCTTACATTGGTGGTCAGTGTGCCCCCTTTATGTTCAATATGCCATCTGTATAGTCCCTTGCTGCTCAGTGGGGGTCACAGTGCCCCTACCACCTTACTGCTGAGCATGACCTCCTTTTGATGGTGGTCAGTGGGAGCAGTGTTACAGGATCTGCAGAGAAGTGCTGGTAAAGGAAGAGGATCGGGGGCAGAAGAGGAAGGTGGGGCTCTCAAATGTAAACACAAAATGTGTTTATATTTTTAAAATCTGTGATTGGCCATTACAGTGATCACAGTCTCTGTGCATTTTGCTTGTTATCTGTGCTGTTTAATGATGTGATGTTGTGGCTTTAGTACCTGGGGCAGCCTGCAGGTGCCAATGTTAGTTACGCCCCTGTCATACAATCTAGTACATAACCTATTGATTAAAGTGTAGAACCCTGCCTTAAACATGGGTTATTGACATTTTTTTAGTTTTTGTCTGGGCGATAGTCAAGACTGATTGTATCGTTTTTCACTTGGTCTTTCCCTAAGCACAGTTGGGTTGTGATTTCTTCACTGGTACCACTGGCAATAAAAGGTTATTGGCCACAGGTGCATGCTGGGGGAGGATATAGACATTTTGGGCCTGGGTAGGGGGCTGCTTGATTGAGCTCTGCAATTAGATCCCCTAGCCTGTGTGGGGCCTAATACCTGCTGAATATGGACTTTGGCCCAAGGAGGACACCCGAGGGAGGACCCTTGTTTTCGCAAGGGCCTGGTGACTTGCTTGGATGAGGATGCACTGACCCGTAAAAATGGAGAGAGAAGTCTGTGAACCAGTTACTGCCTACAGTACCACCGGGTCAGCTTAAAGGTTCTGGCACTGTGAAGCTGGACATAGATTTGGATCTGGAGAGTCTGTAAGTGATCTGCTTGATATCTGGGACCTCTAATCGTCACCTCTTTGACTGTTCTACAATAAAAGTGATTGGCGCCCAATGTTCTTCCTCTGTCCCCCAATTTAGCCACGGACACAGCCCTGGGGTGACATTTAGACCAGCCCCCTACCTCTGGAGGTGCCACCATGTCTCTGGGGTGTAAGGGGGGGGGGTGTTACACAAGTTATTCTAATAGCATTCTCTTGAAAAATATAACTTTTAAAGCGGGCTTGTACTGTATATCATTACTAATACAAAAGTTTTTCCTTTGTCTCCTTTTTACTATATGCAAGGATTTTTCTTAACTCCATACAAGTCTTTGCTCAACTTGCTTGAGCTCTGTGGCTCTGTGGTTGACGTAACATGTCTCTGTTGAAAATGTCTGCTATATTTAAGATACATTTCTACTGATGACATGTGATAAAATATTGGTTGTGATATCTGGTGAAGAAAAGAATTTGGACAGTGTGTATGGTTAATGCATGGTCATACACATCATAATCAAATCTCACTGTGAATGACAATCAATGAGAAACCTTCTGCTCAATTACACTCAAATCATACACTTCCATATCCTCCCACATTTTTCCTTCCTGACTTGGCTGATAATAAAAGTGAGCCCTACATAGTGAACAATACTTGATACCTTTCTGTTGTGGATAATCTCTGCTTGATGAAAGCTACCCAAAAAATACCCTAATTTCACCTTTTCTTAGTTTAGGGTTGTTCAGAAAAATTAGAAAAAGTTTGTATAGCCACGTACTCCTCGCTATTAAATATTTAACTATCTGCTTGTTTGCAATAATACATTGTAATAAGAATGTAGATTCTTACTGATAAAATTACTGTTTTTTTTTGGCTGCATCTACAATTAAAATGTCTCATTGGTAATTTGAATTATCCTTTGTGCAAGCATTAAATTAATTGTAAGACACTGCATAACTCCTAACCATGTACCAAAATATGTGCCAACTGTTAGGTCACTTGGATGCAAAATAGAGTCCACCTTGGCAGGTGTTTTTAGCTCTTATCAAGCATCCCCCAGCAGGGTCTGCAACAGTGTCCTATGCACTTTAAGGTTCCTTGAGCATAGTGTCATACTGTGCTCATTTGACTATAACATGCCATTCTGTCTGATGATTTCTCCTTACAGTATTTTGGCAGCAAACGATGGAAAGTGGCTGAAACAATACAGGCACTAGGTGCTGTTCTGCATCTATAAGAGCCCTTTCACACTGACAGCGCCCGGGCATCAGCGGTAAAATGCAGCTAGTTTTAGCGGCGCATTACTGTCGTTTTTGTGGCACTTTTTGGGCGCTGGCGAGGCGCTTTTAACCCCCGCTAGCGGTCAAATAAAGGGTTAAAAGTGTCTGCAAAGCGCCAAATCCGAGGTGCTTTGGCGGCGCTGCCCATTGATTTCAATGGGTAGGGGCGCTTTAGGAGCGGCGTATTCACCGCTCCTAAAGCGCTGCAAAGAAGCTGCTTGCAGGACTTTTTTTGACGCCCTGCCAGCGCAGCGCCCCAGTGTGAAAGCACTCAGGATTTCACACTGGGATTGCAGATGAGGCTTTTTTCAGGTGCTTTACAGGCGCTATTTTTTGCGCTACAGCGCCTGAAAAACACCTCCAGTGTGAAAGTGGTCTAAAAGTGCTTACAGTTACTAAACAGAGGTTGTATAAATTAGGCAAAAATAAACTTTATTTTCTACAAGAGCCACCCAAAACCCCTTAAATTTGGGAACTATTAATGACAAATAAATGCAGTCAGATAATGCTGTACTTAGACAATGGAATGTCTCAATGACAGCAACAGAAAATAAGAGGAGATCTGCACATACATTTGCTGCAGTAGCCACATTTCTCGTTTCCCCTTCAATTTTCTCTATTTGCTGTGAAAGGGTTGTTCTATTTTAATAAAGGGATGAGTATATATCCATCATAGGGTTTGCTATCAAATTGTCAAATGTCTCAGTAACAGGAGTAAACGTTTAGAGGGTTTACATTGTCTAGTTGTGTTGAAGATGCTCAAAAATGTGCTGGAAGTTTACAATGTGCATGCGCTGGAGGCAAAGTTGAAGTTCCACAAGGAAACTATACTGCTTAGTGTTCTGTTCAATTAGTCCTCAGGTCCCCCTCATACAAGTGGTGCTGGATTTCTTTGCCTGCCCTGCTCAGCATATATTGCAAAAAAGTAGAAACTGAGTCAGACTCTGTAAAATCACACTATAGTACTTTATTCCAGGTAGGTGGTTTCCAAAGACACAGTCCCTGCCTTAGACCACGCTCAACCCCGCTGCAGCCAAATCACATGAAATTAAATTTTTCTAGTGGCAAGAGGAAGACGTTTTTTGGTCGAAGAGGCATTGGGATTGATTGACTAAAGGCAAATACACTCTGCACTTTGCAAAGTGTAGTTGTACTCTGCAAGTGCAGTTGCTTCAGAGCTTAGTAAATGAGTTAAAGCTTCACTTTGCAAAAAATACCCAATCACATGTAAGGAAAAAAAAACAAAAAAAACAGCTTTCTTGCTTGCACATGATTGGATGATGGAAGCCAGCAGACCTTCTGTTCATTTACTAAGCTCTGGGGCAACTGCTCTTGCAGTGTGCAACTGCACCTTGCAAAGTGAACAGTCTATTTGCCTTTAGGAAATAAACCCCAGTTCATCTATATATTCTGGCAAAAAAAAAAAAAGGTTGCCTCCTAGCAATTTTCTATTTCCACACTAGTTCTGCTTCAATTCTTCCATAGTCTACCTTGCAGCACTGCGATCCTTGGCTCAAATCCCAAACAGGTCACTATTTGCATGTTCCCCCTGTGTTTGCATGGGTTTCCTAAGGGTCTTTTAATTTCCTCCCACACTCCAAAGACATGCTGGTAGGTTATTTGGCTCCTACCTAAACATTGTCCATAGTATATCTAGCGCATCCACCTATCCCCCAGCCTGCATTGAACTCGGCTCCTCGCAGGGGGAGAAAGGCACACCGCGCTATCAGCCCGTACCCTCTTGTGCAAAAGGTTGAGCGGTGTTATTGTTGGGTCTTGTCTGCAGCGAAGGCCGGAATCCTCCCGAGAATGATTCTCGCCTCTACCGTGAGTAGAGGCAAGGCCTTAACTTCCCCAGTAACATGAATGTCCACACCAGCTGAAACTCCAACTTAAGATTTATTCTCGCTTTACAATACAGTCTCTTGGATAGGAAAAAGGTTGGAGCAAAGGAACAGAACAGCTAAAGGTGTGGAGGAGGTTCAGGCACAAACGTAGCTCTTCACTGTACTACTCAGATTCTCAAGCAGTATTTTAGGTGCACAGTCTCTGCCACAGACCGTGAGTTTGGTCTCTGCCACAGACCCGGTGAATAAGGGCACTGCCACTGACCTGTTGAACATGAACTTCCTTCTTAGAACATGGCCCCTATCAAGGAGAAGATGTCCCACTAGAGAGTCAACAGACCCATCCTTATCCGTGACTCTCGCATCGGTCCTTCGGAATGATCCTACCTTCTCTGAGAGTGCGGGTCCCCTCACAAGGCGGCACCCTGGACTCCTCAATCCTTAGCGGACCCCAGCCAAAGGTGCTGGGCCCCGGGCCCTCTCCACATCCCCTGGGTCTTCATACCCAGGCGAACAGGACAGCAGGTTAGTACCTCATCCCAGGCCAAAGGTGCCTGAGATGGAACAGGAACACAGCTTCCGGGCCTAGGGCACCCGGAGATGAACCGCACTCACTCCCAGGCTAAAGGTGCCTGGGGGTGGACCCCGATCAGGAGATGTCTGCCCCTTTTATCTCCTCCCCCGGCATGCACAGCAGGTTCCCCGCCCCACCGTACGGCTGCCGAGAGGGGACACAAAAGGCACAGCACTACGCTCGTGGTTCAACCCCGGCCCAGAATGGCAGCGCCACCCGCAGGCCACAGGGAACTCATCACCAGCATTATCCCCTGAAGGCAAAAATGGTCCATAGCCACTAACAAATCAAAGTATCTGAGCCTAATTACCACTCAGAGACTCCCCCTAAATTGACCACCCCGCTACATATATGTATGTATTCATGTGAGATAGGGACCTTAGATTGTAAGCTTCTTGAGGGCAAGGACCGATGTGAATGACCAATATGTAAAGCGCTACATAAATTGACAGTGCTACATACATATGTGTAATAATAATAACAATAAAAATAATGGTCTATACGATTAAGCCCCAAAAGGACAAAATGCATCTAGAGGTGGAGAACAGGAGCTGGGGCCATCTCTTACCCATCTCATTCATATTTATGTAACAAGGAGTCGGTGTCTGTGTGCAGGCAGTCACCATTTTGTTGAAGTCTACTAGAGCGATCCTGTCTGTCTTGCCCCAGTCTATTCACATGCTGATCTGACTAAAACTGGTTTTGGGAGCATATCAGCAGTACTATTTTCATCGTTTTGGGCTCCAAATAAAAATAGGGGGCAGCACAGTGGCTAAGTGGTCATCACTTCCACCTAGCAGCACTCCCAATCACGGCACTACCTGCCTGGAATTTGCATGTTCTCCCTGTGCCTGCGTGGGTTTCCACCCACACTCTAAAGACATGCTGGTAGGTTGATTGGCTCCTGTCACAATTGACCTTAGTATGTGTATGTTTGAATGTGGTTAGGGACTAGGGATGGGCAAACGATTCGCCCCGAGCATGAGTTTGGGCCGAACATTTGCCTGTTCAGCCATTCGCCGAACACCCGAATTTGCAGGGTGTTCGCTCTGACGATTCATTCATGTTGATGGGGACAAGGGCCTCTTCCTGACAACCCTGGGCTGTGGTTGTCGGGGTCTGTGGGTGGGGGGCTTTAGCAGAATCTGGAAGCCCCCCTTTAACAGGGTGGCCCCAAGATCCTGCCCCACCATGTGAATGGGTAGGGGTACATCGTACCCCTACCTATTTACCAAAAAAAGTGTCAAAAAGTAAAAACCACAAGAAACAGTTTTTGACAAGTCCTTTATTAAAAAAAAAATGGAAAAATAGAAAAAAATACGCTCTGCCTCCCGAGAGGCCTCCCGCTGATTGCTCACTCTGCGCTTTGAAAGTTCTTATATAGGCAAGGGGCGGGGCCACCCGGCTATGTCACTCGGTGGCACTGGACCCTTCTGATGTCACGTGACGTTGGGAAGAAGCCCTCTGCCCCCCCGCCCCAAAGCACCCATTCTGCCATGTTGAGGGCATGTGGCCTGGTATGGTTCGGGGGGGACTCGCTAGTACCCTCCCCTTTCCTCACCTGCTGGGCCGCATGCTCAGATAAGGGTCTGGTATGGATTTTAGGTGGGGAACCCTATGCCGTTTTTTTTTCTTTATTTCTTTAAAAGCTGGGTGCCGGGCAATGTAACCGTGAGTCATTTTAAATGGGTTTTGACTTGTTTTTTTTCTTTAGAAATATCATTTTTGCTGTAGCATGTTTTATGCATGCTACAGATGCGCCACTTTACAGGCACATTAAGGGGACCCCCAGGCACTATATTTAAAGGATTTTTTCATTTTTATTGATGCACTTCAAGCATAAATAAAATTACTTCTCCTGAAAAAATTGATACATGTCCCCCAGGCCGTACCCGGACCCCCATACCCCTTTTATGACCAATTACTTGCATATAAGCCTTCAAAATAGGCACTTTTGATTTTTCCTGTTCTGCTCCCATAGACTTCAATGGGGTTCGCTGTTCGGCTTAGAACATTTCCCCTGTGAACTGAACAGGGGGGTGTTAAGCCCATCCCTATTAGGGAAACGAAAAATGAGGAAAGAGGCGCCTCTAAGTGCAATAGTGTTGACAAAGCTTTAATAGTAAATACACTGAATAGACTCACATTTTGATGGATAAATCAACCGGTTGATAAAGGAGTGCGACTTGCCAGGACATCGCAAGTGCGCACGCTCACGAAACGCGTCCTATTCTGATGACGTCATCTCCCGCAGTCTAGTCGTCCATGCGTTCCAGGCCTCGCTCTGAACATCCCAGGATTGTTGTCCCCAGAAGCCGGCTGCTCCATCTCCAGTGACACCCCTGCTATTCACCGCAGAGCCAGGATTCTTTTGTGACCCGCTGCAGAGAACGTCATCCTGACATTTGTACCCCTTTTGCTACGCCTGTATTTATCCATCAAAATGTGAGTCTATTCAGTGTATTTACAATTAAAGCTTTGTCAACACTATTGCACTATTGCACTTAGAGGCGCCTCTTTCCTCGTTTTTCTACAGCCACCCCTGAACATGGTTTCTGTTCACTCATGAAGGCAGCCCTGTGTATTGTGGACTTTATTACCCATGCTTCACCCATTTACACCTTTGGTGTGTATACAGACTTTGAAGGACTCTCTAAAGACTGTTTTTTTTCATGGATGATTTTATTCATTTTATTATTTTTTATTTATATTGATTGCTCTGGGTATTACATGCTTTTTGGATTTTGTGCGCCATTACTTGTTGTACATCCCTATTAGGGACCTTAGATTGTAAGCTCCATGAGCGCAGGGACTGATGTGAATATACTGTATATGTAAAGCACTGCGTAAGCTGTTGGCGCTATTACTGTACCTGTAACAAATAAATAAATAATGACCTAGCCAAAGCAGACAATGTTTGGATCAGGTATATTGCTTGTAAACATTTGACCTCCAGACATCTATATGTAATTTAGGTGGTTGGCTTCCTATTTTTCTGATTGAGGACAGTGACTACTAACTTTCCTTTACAAAAAACAACCTTAGCCAATTGTTCTCCTTTGATTTGACAGGCTTATGATTTACACTGACAAGCTCGAAAGTTCTTCCAAAATGGTTATGACATCAGCTTCTGCCAAGCCTGTCTGTTCAGTTTTTATGAGAGGTTTAGGAGAAGGCACCAATACATTTCTTTTTTAAATACACCTACATTTTCAAAAAAGAAATAAGATATTGGCCCTATTTTGTATAACAAATAAGTGCGCTTATGGTTTATTGTGCTTTGTGATCTTAGGCAGAAACACCTAGAGGTTGGTTTACTAACAGCAAATATACAATTCATTTTGCAAGGGAAGTTGCACTTTGCAAGTGAACTTGCCCTGGAGCTTAGTGAATGTGGTGAAAGTTCACTTTGAAAAGAATACCCAATTACCTGTGTAGCGCCCTGCTCCCAATGACTGGGCGCTATGTTAAATCTAGTGGGTGTCTGAGCTGGTAGTTTGGCTCAGACTCTGTAGATAATTATGTTAAATTAGCCTCTGTTCTGGCTATGGCTGTGTTGGGCAGACTTCCCACTGTTGCCTGTAGGTGGCGTTACCACCCCAGGCCAATGTGGAAGACTGACAGGCCAGAGTGTATTGGGTACCTTCCCCCGGGAACCGTTCAGTGGGCATGGTCTAACCGCTGAGCATGCTGGGGAAGGGTACTTAAGGGGCAGACGTCATTTTGAGGTGTGCTCTTTTCCCTTCGTGGCCCTCCTGGCGCGAGGAGCGTGTGTGTGTGTTCTTGGCCTCGGGACCAGGTTGGCTCGAGGCTGCAACTCTACCAAGTAGGCCCGGTTATGCTGACTGGGCCTACACTTTGAAGGTGATCCTGTGCTGTCCCTCCTGCGGGAGGAAGCCACTCAATGGAGTAAACCAGGGGAGGACCTGTCCTGGAAAAGACTGAGCGGAAGGCTGGTGTCTTGAGGAGGGTCTGGTGATTCTATTGGAGGATGCACCGCAGCTAAAGTTCACCTTTCAGTCTGCCGGGTCAGCTTAAAGGCTCTTGACTGCTTGGCTGGAAGTCCGGGCGTTAAGTCCTGTGGCAGAGGACCCCGGATTATCCCATTTAGTCCACAACCGGTCTGTGGCTGAGACTGGTCCTGATCATTGTTCATGCATCATTCCGGCTGCTAGGCCAGATGAGAGGGGCCTATCCGGGTGAGCAATACCCACTTAGGGAGGAGTGGTGGCTAACTTTATACTTGAGGAGTTTTCCCCAGTGATCTGTACTGTGTGCCTGAACCTACCCCTTCCCTTCACCCTTCTACTATTTTTCGTATGTTTTATGCAAAAGGAAAATAAAACCTAACAGCTTAAGGTTTTACATCTTGTGTGGACATTGGAGTTTCTACAGACTTTCTTCCCCTAGACAACGAATACTGAGGTAACGTGCAAGGCCCAAATTAAAACCAGCAGCTCCTACGGGGGTGTGCTACACCTGTAAGGAAAAAAAAAAAAAGCTTTTTTGCTTGTACATGATTGGATAGTGGAGATCAGCAGAGCTTCTGCTCATTACGTTCTGGGGAAAATGATCTTGCAAAGCAAACAGACTAGTAAATCAACCCCAAATCTTGCATCCTTAGGTATGGTATATGGGTATGTAAAACCAAATCATGTTCAGAATATGTTTAAAAAATTTATTATTCGTGCTATCTAGGCTAACTTATTTGAAGGTCACTGGTATGGATGGAATGAGAATAGCATTGCATTATTACCATAATCATCTTAGATTACTTCTATAGCTGACACTGACCATAGATATTCATCTATTACCTGCTGGGCTGGCTCCATGATCCCAAGAATCGCAGTACAGTATCACTTTCTCTTTAAACAGCAATTCCTGTTCCTGATATGCATGTAAAACATACATTATTATGTTAGCGTAGACTGTAGAGGCATAATTAATGTACCATGTTAAAGACCTCAGCATATAAGAAAGGTCCTTAGGAAAATACCCTGGGTCCATATTTTACTATACCAATAGAAGATATTTTAAACCTGTGCACTTTTGGCCCTAATTTTTACAAAAAACAGTACAATGGACTGATGATTTATCTCTGTTTACTTATGCATGCCATACAGGGAGCAAATTTCTTTCCTGCAACCACAGTGTTGACAGGAGAACCCCTCCAGCTGAGCCATTGTAAGATAGTGGTTGTTGCTAGGGGCTATACCACCTGCTAGCGATAATCGCATGTAAAATCCGGCAGGCTGATTGTACCTGATCGATCAACTTGCTACATTCAGCCTGCCCATACATTGTTCAAATCTTGGATGGTCCCTGCTGAACTGGCTCAGATTTGAACCATCTATAGCTGGCCTTAGTTGAAAGTAGTAGGGACTAAGAATGTTATGAGAACAAAAGAAAAGACACAGTTCGACTAATGAGACAATTCAAGACTAATGAGACAATTGGCAGACTAATACTCTATATGAACCCAAACCATCATAATTGCTCTGCAACGCAGCCCCTCTAAATTTTCTTATTTATTCTAAAAGAGAATTAACAAGAGACTTTTCCTAACCCAATTTTGAGAAAGAATAGTGGTAAATGGAATCCCACCAGGAAAAGCTGTCTGACAGAGTACCATATTCTTCATCATGTGCAGGATGTAGAAACTTCATCACAGACATACAACACCACTCTGAAACTGGGCGGGGGGTTTGGGTAGGTTTAAAGGACTCAAAACTGATTTCTATACTTTATTCACATCTCAATCGTCTTTCTTCTCCTGTTAGGCACGCCTACGTGGCAAGGTGGGAGGTAGACTTAAAGGCACACAAAACTGAGGAAGAATGGTTTCAGACATGGTCCACCACTGCAACTTGCACTATTAATGTCATGACTTTATAGTCCGCCTATAATGTCCTGACCCAGTGGTAAATGGTATATCGTACCTACCAGTGGCAGCCCATCCATTGGGGGCCTCCGGGCGCCACCCCCTCTATCCACGGGCGCCACCCCCTCTATCCACGGCCACCAAAGGCTTCAAAATAGGGTGGGCTCGTGGCACAGTGCATTGCACCACAAGCCCACCCAGGTGTTACAACAGCGAATAAATATTTGCTATTGAAACACTGATCCTCAATCCGGCCAAACAGAAGGGGGTATGAGATCCATTTTCCGACTGGCCAAAAAGAAAAGAGTCCCAATTGGCCGCCGAGGAGAAGGGTGGAAACAAAAGCTGCTGCGATGCCCGTGGAAAGCAGGGGGAAGGGGAAGCCGAGCAGGGGAAGCTGCCGGTGAAGCCTGGGAGAAGCACTGCCCTCCATAGATGGGGTAAGTGCTCCAGACCTGACCGACTGACTGGGGGGTGCTAGTGTTACTGTTTTCTGCGTAGTGGACCTGTCCGATGCTAGGTCGTTTTTGGTCTAAAGTGTTCACTCTCCTTTACAAATTAGTTGGTGTTCATTTGCCTAAAGACCCATGGTTCGCCCTCCTACACTTCAAACCTCCATATCTCAACAACAATCTATTCAAATTGGCACATTATGTACTCTTGGCCTCTATATTGACCATCGCTAAAGCTTGGAGAAAGCAGTTTACTTACTTCTCTGAGGTTGAAACCAGGTTGAATGGTTTTTATATTAATGAACATTTGACAAGCACCATTACCAACAACCATAAAAAATTCAACAAGATCTGGAATCCTTGGGTTGCCTACGGTCACCCTCAACTTCTTACATGATGCTTGCCCCTCTTCGCCTCCTGTCTCTCTAACATGGTGTGGCAGGGGTCTCCCCAAGCCAGCCTCCCTCTCCTTCCCTTCCCTCTCTCCTCCTATAGTATGGGCCTTATCCTTTCTTTCCTGTCCTCTCTCCTCACCCCCCCCCCCCCACCAACTTTTCCTTCTCTTTTCCTCCTCCATCTTGGCTGACCATCTTGGTTTTCTTTTCCCATATGTATGTGACTTTTGATATCAACACTCTGTGTCCTGATTTGTTATTCTTCTCATTGATCCAAGACACGTTCCAGCAACAGCGTCACATCTTTACTGATCGTTTTACAGTGTCAATTGGATACCAGTTTGCCTTATTGTTGATCCATGTATTTGGCTTACTTACTCTGTACATGCAATGTGGACTGTTTGATCTGTACCAAGTGCTTATACCAAAAATAATAAATAAATTGAAATCAAAAAGGTAACATGGAGTAATGGAAAGTTGCATGATCCTGATTGATCTGTTCAGCACAATT
The DNA here is from genome assembly GCA_029206835.1 of Rana muscosa. NCBI lineage: Eukaryota > Metazoa > Chordata > Amphibia > Anura > Ranidae > Rana > Rana muscosa. The sequence goes on from CM055118.1 coordinate 795,441,416, forward strand.
ATTTTCTTTTTTAAAATTTAGCCTTTTTTAAATACTATTTCAATTAAATAATTGCTAAATAAAGAGTTAGCAGAGCATTTTAATGGATAACTTAATTTTTGTAAAAAAAAACAAAAAAAACCCCCTAAATAATAATAATAATAATAATAATAATACAATTACTGCAAGCCATCATTTGATGGTATTAAAAAAATGACCTTTCCTTTTCAATCTGCTGTAATTTTCTGTAAAATTCAATGCAACATGGCAGCCTGGAGGGGTTCTTTACACTGGTAATGTGCAGAACACCTCCACAAATGTAATGTCCTGATTGTGTGATTGGCTCACTGATTTCCCCAGAAATCTGCACTACAAATTTTATGCATTTACATCAAAAGGAATTTTAGTTTTGGTGAGATACTCTACAAGGGTTGACTACTTTTAAAGGAATGCAGACACTAGAGATTTTCTCATTAGAACACTAACAGTGCACCAGGCGATTATAATGATCCAGAGCTTCCCATTCAGAATCATTCTGCAAAGGACATGGTGAACCCAACAGCCTTTTCTTCAGCAGAAAAAAGGATGACGCTGCAACAAATATTGTTAAAATCCTTAAAATGTACATTGATCATCCAGAGGGGATTGTTATTTTTCTCAATAAAAGGGGCATTACATGTTTTATAAAAATAGCAATAGTAAATAAGGGTAATCTAATCCTAAACTTTTAATTTTTTTTCTTCAGCCAGTAGTCAGTAATGGAATATATAATAATATAAAGTAATTATTTAACAATTCCAAACTAAGCCTAACATTACATAATGCAAACAACACACACCCCACCCTATCTCATCTGGTCCAAAAAATTTAACCTCGGTAACATTTAAAATTTGGTACCAAACCAGGGACCTAAAGCCATTCCACCCAAATATTTAAAAAAAAATTAGGTACCCTTATGCCGCGTACACACGACCGTTATTCGTGTCATGCAAAAAAACGACGTTTTTCCCATCGTGATTCCTCTCAAGCCTGCCTTGCATACACACGTTCATGAAAAAAAAAAACGCCTGAGCAAAGCCCGGTGACGTACAACACGTATGACGGCACTATAAAGGGGAAGTTCCATTCGAATGGCGCCACCCTTTGGGCTGCATTTGCTGATCCTTGTGTTTAGTAAAGTTTGGTGAGAGACGATTTGCACCTCGTGCTCTTCAGTCCGTTACAGCGTGACGAATGTGCTATCTCCATTCTGAACGCTAGTTTTACCAGAACGAGCGCTCCCGTCTCATACTTGATTCTGAGCATGCACGTTTTTTCCCCTCGTAAAAGCGTACACGCGACCGTTTTTCACGACGTGAAAAAGAACGACGTAAAAAATGACGAGAAAAAATAGAGCAGGTTCTAATTTTTTTTTCGGGCAGTTTTCTCGTCGCAAAAAATGCTATGGCGCATACACACAACCGTTTTTCACGACCAATCTAAAAAATGGCATTTGTCTCGTCGTGAAAAACGGTCGTGTGTACGCGGCATTATGCTGAAAAGTCAACTGTTCTATTTTCAGTCTAGCATTAACCGTCAATATACATTTCTCTGCTCTCTGTGGATGTGAAATAATTCACTTCTATGTAATCAACAATGCTCTACTCAGACCCACCCTGAAATTCACTTGATTTTTTAGTAATTCTATAGTCTCAATGTCTCAAAACCATTGGTCTCTACATTTCAAAGGATAATTAGATATTTCTGAATTAGAATTATATACGTATAATGAAGAGATACCACCTTCTGTATATTTAGACAGCACCCCCTCCTCTTTTACTGAAAACTTATAGTATATTATTTGTAATTGGTTATTGTAATGATTATATATATATATATATATATATATATATATATATATATATATACCCCTGTATATAATTTTGTTTTTAAATGTTGGGTTGGTTTCGTAACGTAACCTGCCTTTCATGGTATATTTGTCTGTTAATTGAAAATTTTTAATAAATAAAATATGAACAAAAAAACATATTTATTGAAAGTCAACATATTGTAATTAATATTTGTTTCCATACTATATTACGTATTGGCTCATAAGTCGACACTTTGATGTACTAAAAACTTCCAAAAGTTGTATTTTACTTATTTTATCTGTTAGGATGTGTATGTAGAGTAAGTAGATTTTCGAATTCTGACAAAACTATTAAACAATTTACACATACTGGCAAATAAAATCTTATAAAAGAAGAAGCACAAGCATAAACTAAAAGAGGAGCTTGCAATTCTCCCAAAATTTATGATGGTAGAAAGGAGGTGATTAAAGAGCACACCCTAGTGTAAAACTCAAGAACTACGGCTATGGTGAACAGAATGCATTTCTTAAAGGTAAACTGTACTGAACGAATATGAAAGCTGACACTGCTGGTTCCTTTTGTAAATGCTAGTTGCCTGACTGTCATGATAATCCAGTGGCTACAATTTTCTTTGAGACACTGACATGGAACAATTATGCAGATCAGGAGTCCTGACTTCTAATCTCTCTAACAACTGTTTTCACTGTTGATAGCCAGATGTGTTGCAGACTAGGTTGTCCATTGCAGAAAGGAAGTCCCAAAGAATTATGATCTGTTGGTGTATGAATAGCTTTACTCTGGCTTACAATTAAATATATAGATACTCAAAATATCGTGAAAGCCCTGGATACAATATTACATTTTGTTTAATAAAAGAAGGAGCACAGAGAAACCAAAAGAGGGGCTCAATAAACAGTTAAACTAAGAAAGCATAAAAGGTATTTTCACATAAGTAACTACTTTTTATTTATAAAGTTGTCCTTGCCACATGATTAACTATGTACTAAAAGATACAGTAAGATAATAAGCTAAATGGGAAACTTGCAAAAGCCTGAAGTTGAGGTGTCCAAAATCTGCCTGCTGCTCTCTGATCCCTTCAGCTTTGCTTTTAGAAGATGCTTGGCTTTAAAATATTTTCCTGTGCGGTTATTTGATTTACAATACACCTTATGCGGGCATGAAAGCAGTTAGAGGGTATTTATTAATGGAATTGAATAGACTCGTTTGCTATCACTTTTATTAAATGTTACTTTGACTGTTATTTTTCATGTGTGCTCACACTTGTAATATGTATGTGTTAATCACACATTGAAAAAGCCTGGAAAATGCTATCCTTGAGAATAACTATTCTGATACCACTTCATAGCCAAATGATTTTAATTAACCATTTGTAGAGGCAGAGGAAAGCCAGAGGTGGGTAAACCTTTTTTGACATGATGGGTAAACAATCCAATCCAATGTCAAATATTTTACATGCCGCTCCAGGCATGATCAGGCTCTACAGTCCACAATCATATCTAGGGTGTTGACTCGGCTTGTCTCCACCAAAGCAATCACTTGTATCAGCAACAAGAATACTGCACACTGAGATGCAAAATAATCTTCCTTTATTAAAATAGCCAACAGGAACAAATTCTATTCTGACATGTTTCACGCTAGGAGCAGTGCTTTCTTTTGAGGATGCACTGTGCCTAGCATGAAACGTGCCAGAATTAAATTGGTTCCTGCTGGCTATTTTATTAAATTAAGACTATTTAGCATCTTGGTGTGCAGGATTCCTGTTACTGATACAAATGAAAACAAATTTCCTATGCCTGTCTTAGAGTTCCCTAAAGAGAAAAAGTGATTTTGCCTATGCAGAGATAAGTAGTAGCAGGTCCACTTAACTGTGTTGTCAAAGCTACACATACTTACCTTTCCTCTACTCCAGGGATATGCAATTAGCGGACCTTCAGCTGTTGCAAAACTACAAGTCCCATCATGCCTCTGCCTTTGGGTTTCATGCTTGTGGCTGTCAGTGTCTTGCTATGCTTCATGGGACTTGTAGTTCTGAAACAGCTGGAGGTCCGCTAATTGCATATCCCTGCTCTACTGCCTCAATCGGGCTTATAGGCTTGCCTTCCTCCAATGTGACATGTCTGGAATTAGGTACAGTGCATCCAGAAAGTATTCACAGCGCTTCACTTTTTGCACACTTTGTTAAGTTACAGCCTTATTCCAAAATTGATTAAATTCATTATTTTCCTCAAAATTCTACAAATAATACCCCATAATGACAACGTGAAAGAAGTTTGTTTGAAATCTTTGTAACATTATTAAAACTAAAAAACAAAAACAATCACATGTACATAAGTATTCACAGCCTTTGCTCAATACTTTCTTGTTCCTGTCATACTTGTGATGTAATTTTTTTGCTTCAATAAAAATACAGAGGAGTGCAGCAATATTCCGGATTTTGCATGTTACTTTGCTTAATTATTTGTTGAAGCACCTTTAGCATCAATTACAGCCTTAAGTCTTTTTGAGTATGATGCTAAAAGCTTGGCACACCTATTTTTGGGCAGTTTCTCACATTCTTCTTTGCAGGACCTCTCAAGCTCCATCAGGTTGGATGGGGAGTATCAGTGCACAGCCATTTTCAAATCTCTCTAGAGATGTTCAATCGGGTTCAAGTCTGGGCTCTAGCTGGGCCACTCAAGGAAATTCACAGAGTTGTCCCGTAGCCACTCCTTTGATATCTTGGCTGTGTGCTTAGGGTCGTTGTCATTTTGGAAGTTGAACCTTTGCCCTAGTCTGAGGTCCAGAGTGCTTTGGTGCAGGTTTTCATCAAGGATGTCTCTGTACATTGCTGCATTCATCTTTCCCTTGATCCTGACTAGTCTCCCAGTTCCTGCCGCTGAAAAACATCCCCACAGCATGACGCTACTACCACCATGCTTCACTGTAGGGATTGTATTGGCCAGGTGATGAGTGGTGCCTGGTTTTCTCCAGACATGACGCTTGCCATTCAGGCCAAAGAGTTCAATCTTTGTTTCATCAGACCAGAGAATTTTGTTTCTCATTGTCTGAGAGTCCTTCAGGTGCCTTTTGGCAAACTCCAGACGGACTGTCATGCACTTTTTACTGAGGGGTGACTTCCATCTGACCACTCTACCATACAGGCCTGATTGGTGGAGTGCTACAGAGATGGTTGTTCTTCTGAAAGGTTCTCCTCTCTCCACAGAGAAACACTGGAGCTCTGTCAGAGTGACCATTGGGTTCTTGGTCACCTCCCTGACTAGGGCTCTTCTCCCCGGATCACTCAGTTTGGCTGGGCGGCCCATTCTTTTAAGAGTCCTGGTGGTTCCAAACTTCTTCCATTTACTGATGATGGAGGTCATTGTGCTCATAGGGACCTTAAATGCTGCAGAAATGTTTTTGTACCCTTTCTCAGATCTGTGCCTCGATACAATTATGTCTTGGAGGTCTACAGACATATCTTTGGACTTTATGGCTTGATTTGTGCTCTGACATTCACTGTTAGCTGTGGGACCTTATATAGACAGGTGTGCCTTTCCAAATCATGTCCAATCAACTGAATTTACCACAGGTGGACTCAAATCAAGTTGTAGAAACATCTCCAGGATGATCAGTGGAAACAGGATGCACCTGAGCTCAATTTTGAGTGTCATGCCAAAGGCTCTGAATACTTATGTACATGTGATTTTTTTAATTTTTTTATTTTGAATACATTTGCAAAGATTTCAAACAAACTTCTTTCACATTGTCATTATGGGGTATTTTTTGTACAATTTTGAGGAAAATAATGAATTTAATCCATTTTGGAATAAGGCTGTAATTTAACAAACTGTGGAAGAAGTGAAGCGCTGTGAATACTTTCCGGATGCACTGTACTTGCAGCATTAAGTTGGCTATAGAAGAATGATCAACTTCTGCTGAGCAGAGACAACCACACACTGATTGAAAATTGACTTCCTTTTTAACCAGAGGAAATTTGAACAGTGTATAGCCAGTTTCACCACTAGGCACACATGGGCTGTTGCATAGAGCAACAGGTTCAGGGGGCAGCCACTACACTTACAAATTGTGATAACTTTTTAAGTCTTCTAGACACTTCGAGCATTTGTGATTACCTTCTGTAGAACTCTAGGGTAAAGAAGATGCAGGGAATCCTGCATGTGTATGATGTTAAAACTTATATTAAATGTTTCAGCACTACAAGGTAACATATAGTACATTGCAATTACATTGCATTGTAGTGAACAGCACAGATGTACAGCTGCTTAGAACCCAATTCCATTCCTTAGCAATTAAATATTAAAGTGTCTTAATATAAAAGTATTTTTGTCCAAAGATGGAAATGTGGAGAAAAAACAGTATGTTACACGAAAGTCTTATTTTAAGACCGGCAAATGTAAATCAAATCACATACATAAAACCAAATAGTAATATCAAAAGTTTACCATAAATCCAAATGGAAAGAACATAGTGCTCAAAAGCCTTCAGTTCCGAAAGAACCTTCAAAACAGTCCACTCAGTTGTGATGATGAATAGACAGGAAAAGCACCCAACAATCTGTGCTCCACACAGTGCCAACAGAGGATCCTTACCAGATGAACCTGACTAGGCTTGTGCAATTCGTTTCGTAACGAATCAAAATTCGTCCGAATTTAGCAACTTTCGGACATTCGGAAGCATTCGAATTTCCGAACAGAGCAATTACGAATAAAACCGAATCCGAAATAAATTATACCGCAAAATAGCGAATGCCCGAAGGTCTTCGGCATAATTCGTTATGAAAAAAGTTACGAATGTACGAATCCATTCGAAGCACAATAACACTCACTCTGCTCTCTGCTTCTCCCTCACCGTGCTGAACCCTCTCAAAATGGTGTACAGGGGCGGAGCCTATAGCCGCATGTAAAAAACGAAAGTAAAATACGAGATTTCGAATCGTTACAAATAACCGCTATGTATTTAGAAAAGTACAAATCCATTCGAAGCACATTAGGCATAATAGGCAGCGTCGTTGTGAGAGAGACACGGAAAATTACGAATCAACGAACCCAAAAAAAGTTACGAAAGTAGGAGTTGTGTCCAGAATCAACGAAAAACAACGTACTCTACCGAAAGTACGAATTATAAAGCAACAAAAAATTCAACGAAAAATGTCGCTTGCAAAAATACGAATGAGTCCGAACACGAAAAATCCCGTCTAGCAAAATTACGAATGATTACGAATCAACAGGACCGGAAAGAAACGAACCGAAACGGAACAAATTTTTCCGTTGTGCACAAGTCTAAACCTGACCACTGAACAACAGGTCTCAACAGGTCTTTGTTATTCTTGGGAGGTAGCTGGTGTTTCACCATCACACAGTGACGTAGGGGGGGGGGGCGGCTGGAGCCCCGAATGGGTCCTCAAAAAGCTCTGGGTCCCAGGCATGCAGCATTCTATTGTTAGCCCTGAGCCACCGAGCGCGGGAAGACCGATCTGATCCCGAGCGCCGCCGAGTGCCGCCGAGTACTGCCGAGTGTGGCCGAGTAACATAGCAGGTCCCGCCTTCTGGAGCCTGCAGCGCCTATGATGTGATGCACATCCCCACTCGGCGCTCGGGCGGGCGGCTCTCCTCTCCTGGCTGTCTGCTGTGATGATGGGCATTGGGCGCGCCTCACACCGCACACCATGGCTGAGCTGAGCTGAGCTGCTGCAGGACACATGAAGTCTGTCTCCTGGTCAGGTAGGTCAGTGTATGTATGTCATTACCGTCAGTGCATGTATGTCAGGTAGGTCAGTGTATGTAGGTCAGTGTATGTATGTCAGGTAGGTCAGTGTATGTAGGTCAGTGTATGTATGTCAGGTAGGTCAGTGTATGTAGGTCAGGTAGGTCAGGATACGTAGGTAAGGTAGATCAGTGTATGTATGTGAGGTAGGTCAGTGTATGTAGGTCAGGTAGGTCAGTGTATGTATGTCAGATAGGTCAGTGTATGTAGGTCAGCAAGGTCAGTGTAATGGTCAGTGTGTCAGGCAGGTGAGTTTAGTGGTCAGCATTGATGGGCACTGGTAAGCCCGAGGCACAACCCCATCGCCCAGCCACACAACCCATCTTACAAGATGAATTTGACCACTGAACAACAGATGGTCAAAAGTGTATATAGGGATTAAATCCTTTAGATCTTACAAACATCAGTTGGTTCCTAAGAATGACAAAGACCCGTTCAGATCTGTTGTTCAGTGGTTAAGTTCATCTGGTAAGGATCTTGTGTTGGCACTGTGTGGAGCACTGATTGGAACTGAAGCCTTTTGAGCACTATGTTCTTTACATGTGGATTTACCGGTGTGTAGGTGATTTGATTTACATTTGTTGGTCTTAGCATAAGACTTTCACGTAACATACTCTCTGGAATTCATTACGACTGACACAAACAGATTTTCCAAAAGCGTCTCTTATGCTTTCTAAAAGTTGTGAAGAATGTGCTAAACTCATATGCCTGTCTAGAACATGTACTTGAACTTGGCTCAAGCTGCGCAACTTTTATAATGCAAGAAAGACACTTTTTTTCACAGTTTTCCTGATCTTAAAGTGATTTTTATCTTAATGCATTCTATGCTTTGAGATAAAAAGCTTTCTGTGTGCAGCAGCCCCCCTCAGCCTCCCCTAATACTTACCTGAGCCCCATCTAGTTCCAGAGATGTTGTAGGAGTGTGTCCGCTGTCCAGGACTCCCCTCACTATTGGCTGAGACAGCAGCGAGGCGCTATTGGCTCCCGCTACTGTCAATCAAAGTCAGCCAGCCAATGAGGAGAGAAAGGGGGTGGGGCTGGGCCGCAGCTGTGTGTCTGAATGGACCCAGGGAGCTGCAGTTTGGCTTGGGTGCCCCCATAGCAAGCTGCTTGCTGTGGGGGCACTCAACAGGAGCGAGGGGCCAGGAGCACCAAAGAGGGACCCAAGAAGAAGAGGATCTGGGTTGCTCTGTGCAAAACCACTACACAGAGCAGTTAAGTATAACATGTTTTTTATTTTTAACTGAAAAAAACTAGACTTTAGTATCACTTTAATTAGCTCCACTTTTACATTTGGCTTTCTCAATGCGACACAATGTAAAAGTGCCACATTCGATGCAACACAATTTAAAGTGCCACATTTTAGAACTACCTGAATTTGATGCATGAGTCGCTGTCAAAACCAAAAGTAATGTAAATGCTTCATTAATTTGGCGCAATACATTAGCAAGAGGGATTCATGGCAAAAAAGTGGCGCAGCAGCTTTATTGAATTCCCTCCACTGTTTTTTCTCCACATGTCAAGCTTTGGACAAACATATTTTTATATTTGGACACTTTAATATTTATAATAAGTGTACTTAAAGCTGAGCTCCACCCTATTTCAATACATTATCTTAATCAAATAGCAGACTCGAATGCATTAAAGAACGGAAGTTTTTTTTTTTTGTGACAGTACCTTTGTTATCAGCATCTGTCACTCGGCTTCCTGTCTCTATCTTCTGCGGGTAGTCTGCGTGTAGTGCGTCATTTCCTTTACCCGCAGGGTCTCCTGGGAGCATTTGTCATTGCTCCCAGGAGTCATTGCGGAGGCTTGCTGCTAGTTATCGTGGGATTTCCGAAGGCGGAAGTGACGCGATTAAGACAACACAGCCCGTTGTGATGGCAACCCTCAGTGTTTGCGGGGCCGCTCGCCGTAAACACTGGGCATGCGTGGGAACGAGCGGTTAATGCTGGGAGTTCAGCATTCACCGCATCCCGGAAACAAAGCTTGTGGGCTTCACATGCCCACAATGAAAATGGAAATGGCCGCCATCCCTTTTTATAAATGCTTCTTCAGTACGAAAACGGACAGCACCAGCTTTAAAAGACATCAGTTGTGAGTATTATATTAGGAGAAGGAATGTGTCAGAATGACTGAAAAAAAATAAAAAAATTGGTCGCCGGAGCCCCACTTTAATTCCGTGCTTAGGTGATGTATGCATGTGGCTGCTACTTCCCCTAGGTGAAGTAAACTATAATGTGTAGATATAGAGGGGTAGTTGGCGCTGCCAAAAATCCAAATGTGTGATGACCAATGTCGGTCAGTTCAAATTCCTCATAAATGTGAAAAGTGCTTGTGTATACCGGAAATTTAATTGTAAACAACAATTAATTCATAGAAAAACACATATATAAAGTGCTATTACAAAAATTATAATAATCCACGTAGTGGCAGCAAAAAATGGCAAATATATATGCCAAAATTATAATGTCTTTCCAAAGTGACTTGAGCAAATAATGTCCTTATAAGTGACTTTCCAAAGTGACTTGTGCAGAGTTTCCAAGGTGACTTATGCAGAAGAATTAATCACAGCTTCCGTGCAGAGAAGTGAATAACACTCGTGCTCCCCTCTGTTTCACACTCACCAGATAGCAGCACCCCTGCAGGGGTAAATCGCATGTAGACAGATCTCCCTTTGGTCTCAGTGTCCAGTGGAAGAGACTCCTCTGCAACACATTAAATCATAGGATGTCCACATGTGAATGGATGGGAAAGATTGACACTCAGGCCTCGTACACACGACCGATTTTCTCGGCAAGAACCAGCAAGAAACTTGCTGGCAGAGAGGTCTTGCCGAGTAAATCGGTCGTGTGTACGCGGCTATCGGGTTTCTCGTCGAGAAAACCGACAAGAAACCTCGACGAGAAAATAGAGAACCTGCTCTCTATTTTCTCGTCGAGATTCTCCTCGGCATGTTTCTCGACGAGAAAAGTGAGTGTGTGTACACTTACCTGTCCTCCCGGAAGCCCGCGCATGTTCGAAATGAATTCGACGCATGCGCGGTAGCTTCCTAGGCATACGTAGGGTATACCAAGATGGCGGCGACGGCATCGAATGTGACGAGCGCATGCTCGTCGTAGTCGATGACGTCACCGCGTTCGCTCCATTCAAAGAACCGCGGGTTCTTTGAAACGAGCGTGTGTACACTCGGCCGGGACAAGTTTCTTGTCCAAGAATCTCGTCGAAAAAAACGACATGTTTTTTTCAACGAGAATCTCGGCCGTGTGTACGAGGCCTCAGAGTGTAAATCAAGTAAAAAAAGTTTTATTGTCAATTACAAGTAAAAAAACAGCACTCAGCTAGTGCCAAGGACAATTACATGAAAATCCATAGGTCTGGGATAGCATGCGTTCCACAGACCGAGTATGCTAAAACCGGAAGTGACGTGATTGCGTTCCAAGCTCCATCTTACACATTTTGTCATCAGACATCATCAGAAGCGGTGCCATCTTGGTACACCTCACGTCTTTCTATAGTATGCAAGATTGCCATGACAACATTCTAATTATCCATTCCAATCGAAGATGAAACAAAAATGGGGCATAACTAATCGTTATAGGTGCAAACTAACACCAAAGAGCATCCCTATTTGTAATAGCTAATAGATTAGCAAGGGTGTTATAATTTATCCACAAAGGAGTAGAGGATTGCATAGGTGTCTGTGCCCTGGTGGCCATGTAAGGAAATTACAGGCATATCCGCATATTATATGACAATCCAGATATTATCTTGTAAAACGTATAAACTTTAAAAACATTTAATTTAATTTATAAATATAGAGAAATTGATTGAATATCATGAGTGGCAATTCAATATATATACTAGTAAAAAAAAAAGTTTATCTGAAAAACTTTATGAGAATTGGGCAGTCCTGGTGGTCAAAGGTGTATAATGTCAGGGGTCAAAGTCCCTAAAAGTCATCACATCACAAGATTTGGAGGTTTGATATGAAGCAAATGAGGTCAGAATCAATATTGAGGCCTCCAGGATGTAAAGATTATATAGCCTATATATCCACCTAGTCTCATTTTGTGACACTTTTGTCCTTTTATTGTCACCTCGCCAGTGGTCTTTAATCTGATCTATCCCATAGAATATAAGTGCTGTGGGGTCCTTCTGGTGTATAAAGTGTCTAGAGAGATTATGTTTAGGGAAACCTTTCCTTATATAATTTATATGTTCCCTAATCCTATAGGGTCCTTATGGTGTACCTCTTTAAAGTGTCTAGAGCGATTATGTTTAGGGAAACCTTATTTATATGTTCCCTAATCCTAACACATAAAGGCCTGGTGGTTCTGCCTACATACTGTAAACGGCATGGACATTCGATGACATAGGTGACGTGCATGCGGTTACACGTAATTAATTCTCTTATTTGGTATTCTTTATTTGTTACTCCAGATCTAAAGGTTACTTTTTTTCTTGGTTGTTTCTTGCTTACTCTACATGGTAATAATTTCTGACATCTGTAAAACCCTTTCATGCCTGAAAACAATTTGATGGTTTTTGGGGGTCTATGATATTATGAACTAGATGGTTCCTAAGAGTATGGGCTCTTTTGTACACAAATCCATTATGATCTGTTGGTTTGAAGAAAGTTCTAGTATGCAACCCATCCTCTCTTTAAAATATTTGCAAATCCAGATAGTCTATCTGTTGGTAGTCTCAACCTCTGGTAAAGGAAATCCCATATTTGTTATGATTGATATTATCAAAAAAAGCTTCCAAAGATTCTACTGACCCTTCCCATAAACTGATGACTTCATTTATGTATCCTCGGTACAGTTTTTGTTGGGGTCGTTCACTTCTGTAACTATGTCCTTCCTCCCACATATTCATATTCATATTCATAAAGAGGTTAGCGACACTGGGAGCATACCGAGCTCCCATTGCCACACCTTTAGTTTGGACATAATAATTCTTCTTGTACCAAAAAAGCCATTGGTACACAAAGGGAAATTGTACCTTAGAGATAGTACACAATTAATCACGGAACTCCAAAACATTACAGGTGTTGAGAATTGTCTTCTTGCCACCATAGATGTTAATGCATTGTACACTAACATAGTACAGAAAGATGGTCTGAAGGGAGTAGAAAAGGCGTTACATGGGAATACATAATTAAGACAAGAGCAGATTGAGTTTATTCTTGAGGGCCTCGAAATGGCCATGGAAAGTAACTACTTTTGGTACAAGAAGAGTTATTATGTCCAAACCAAAGGTGTGGCAATGGGAACTCGGTATGCTCCCAGTGTCGCTAACCTCTTTATGAACATGTGGGAGGAAGGACATATTTATAGAAGTGAACGACCCCAACTAACATTCTATCGATGATACATACATGATGTCAGAATTTTATGGGAAGGGTCAGTAGAATCTTTGGAAGCTTTTTTGATGAGATCATTCATAACAAATATGGGATTTCCTTTACCGGTAGCTGGGACTACCAACAGATAGACTATCTGGATTTGCAAATATTAAAAAAAGAGGATGGGTTGTATACTAGAACTTTCTTCAAACCAACGGATTGTAATGGATACATACCATCCTCAAGCTGCCACCATCCAAAATGGAAAGGGAACATTCCCAAAGACCAACTAATGAGGTTACGAAGAAACTTCTGTACCTTAGAAGATTTTGAAATGCAAGCTGATATCATGATAAAGACATTTGAGGAGAAGGAATACCAAAAGAAGAACTTAATGAAATTGAAAAATGAAGTAAGAAATATGAGCAGGAAGACACTTTTGGTAAAGAAAGATAAGAATGCAGAATTGTACACTGACGTGGCTTTTATCACTGGATTTATTAAACAGTACCAATCAGTGAGGAAGTACTGGCCTATTCTGAAATCAGATAGGGTCTTATCCAAGATTCTCCCAAATAAACCAAGATGTGTGTACAAAAGAGCCCCTACTCTTAGGAACCATCTAGTTCATAATATCATAGACCCCCAAAAACCGTCAAATTGTTTTCAGACATGAAAAGGTTTTACAGATGTCAGAAATGTTTACCATGTAGAGTAAGCAAGAAACATCCGAGAAAAAAAAGTAACCTTTAGATCTGGAGTAACAAATAAAGAATACCAATTAAGAGAATTAATTACGTGTAACAGCACGCACGTCACCTATGTCATCGAATGTCCATGCCGTTTACAGTATATGGGCAGAACCACCAGGCCTTTATGTGTTAGGATTAGGGAACATATAAATTATATAAGGAAAGGTTTCCCTAAACATAATCTCTCTAGACACTTTATACACCAGAAGAACCCCACAGCACTTATATTCTATGGGACAGATCAGATTAAAGACCACTGGCGAGGTGACAATAAAAGGACAAAAGTGTCACAAAATGAGACTAGGTGGATATATAGGCTGGAATCTTTACATCCTGGAGGCCTCAATATTGATTCTGACCTCAACTGCTTTATATCAAACCTCTAAATCTTATGATGTGATGACTTTTAGGGACTTTGACCCCTGACATTATACACCTTTGACCACCAGGACTGCCCAATTCTCATAAAGTTTTTCAGATAAACTTTTTTTTTACTGGTATATATTTTGAATTGCCACTCATGATATTCAATCAATTTCTCTATATTTATAAATCTAATTAAATGTTTTTAAAGTTTATAAGTTTTACAAGATAATATCTGGATTGTGATATAATATGCCTGTCATTTCCTTATCTGGCCACCAGGGGCACAGGTACCTATGCAATCCTCTACTCCTTTGTGGATAAATTATAACACCCTTGCTAATCTATTAGCTATTACAAAAAGGGATGCTCTTTGGTGTTAGTTTGCAACTATAACGATTAGTTATGCCCCATTTTTGTTTCATCTTCAATTGGAATGGATAATTAGAATGTTTACATGGCAATCTTGCATACTATAGAAAGACGTAAGGTGTTACATAGTTACATAGTTAGTCAGGTTGAAAAAAGACAAAGTCCATCCAGTTCAACCATAAAAAAATAACTAAAATAAAATAAAAAAAATATCGTGCATTCCCATATACCCAATTCTATACCCACAGTTGATCCAGAGGAAGGCAAAAAACCCCAGCAGAGCATGATCCAATTTGCTACAGCAGGGGAAAAAATTCCTTCCTGATCCCCCGAGAGGTAATCGGATTTACCCTGGATTAACTTTACCTAGAACTGTTAGTACTCAGTTATATTATGTACATTTAGGAAAGTATCCAGGCCTTTCTTAAAGCAATCTACTGAGCTGGCCAGAACCACCTCTGCAGGGAGTCTGTTCCACATTTTCACAGCTCTTACTGTGAAGAAACCTTTCCAAGATGGCACCGCTTCTGATGACGTCTGATGACGAAATGCGTAAGTTGGAGCTTGGAACGCAATCACGTCACTTCCGGTTTTAGCATACTCGGTCTGTGGAACGCATGCTATCCCAGACCTATGGATTTTCATGTAATTGTCCTTGACACTAGCTGAGTGCTGTTTTTTTTTACTTGTAATTGACAATAAAACTTTTTTTACTTGGTTTACACTATGAGTGTCAATCTTTCCCATCCATTCACATGTGGACATCCTATGATTTAATGCGTTGCAGAGGAGTTCTCTTCCACTGGACACTGAGACCAAAGGGAGATCTGTCTACATGCGATTTACCCCTGCAGGGGTGCTGCTATCTGGTGAGTGTGAAACAGAGGGGAGCACGAGTGTTATTCACTTCTCTGCACGGAAGCTGTGATTAATTCTTCTGCATAAGTCACCTTGAAAACTCTGCACAAGTCACTTTGGGAAGTTACTTATAAGGACATTATTTGCACAAGTCACTTTGGAAAGACATTATAATTTTGTCCTATCTATTTGTCATGTTTTGCTGCCACCACGTGAATTATTATAATTTTTGTAATAGCACTTTATATATGTGTGTTTTTCTATGAATTAATTGTTGATTACAATTGAATTTCTTGTATAAACGAGCACTTTTCACACTTTTGATTAGCACCTTTGTTGAACTTAAAAGAGAAGTATAATTTTTTTTTTCTATTCATACTTCCTTTGGTGGATGCAGCATCAGACTGATGCTGCATCTGTCCGCCGGCATCTCTGCACTGAGAAATGAGCCACCGAACACCGCCGATGGCTCGGTTCTCTCTCCTCCCTGAGCAGAGCGATGCTGACTGTCAGTTTCTGCTCTACTTCTTCACGCTCATTGGAGCGCTGAGCAGTGGAGGGGTGGGAAGCAGCCGTCTCAGCGGCTCGCTGAGAGGCTGAGACTGCCATCAATCAGGGCAGCTGGCAGATCCAGTCTTGGAAGTCGGGATGATGCACTGCCCCGACTGATGGCAGTGACGTCAGTGAAGAGCGGACTTCAGACCGCTCTCCGCTGAAAACGGGTCACAGGAGTGCAAAATTAATTGCACTCCTGTGACCCTTAGGATGAGCCCAGCCTAAAAAGATCAGGCTGGACTTCTCCTTTAATGATTTAGATAAAGGCTCATGTATAAGGAATTGGTTTAATATTCATGTCTTTATTTTTTATTGATTATTTATTGTAGCACTGCACTTTTTCTTTGTTATCAACTGTTTAAAGTTTGATATTGCAAATTTTCAGTACTAGCAGCTTATAGGTTTCTGACCCGAGTACAGTGTTCTCCTTAATTTATACATTCCTTAGAACATCGGCTTCCTTTTTTCTCAGGCTGATTTAGTTTGAAATGGTTTAAAAATAAAAAGAGAGCCAAAGAATAGTTTGAGATCTAGTTGTAAGACCTGCTAAGTATAGCGTGAGAAACTCACATGAGCTTATGCCCCGATGACTGGTCCATATAGTGTATAAAATGCAGGAATTGTCTGAAGAACAGAGAACATATTATACAAGGAAACATGGGCTGGACTAGCATAGGCAAGAATCTAGATAGGAATCCAAACCATGTTAAATCACTGTTTCTGTAAAGGTACTCACTTTTTTTTTATTTTTCATTCTCTCTCTCCATCTTCCCTTATCCATCCCATCCATCCATCCTCTGTACATCCATCCATCCCATCCTTCCTATTCAGTTATCCATTTGATCCATCCAACCACTCACTCTCCTTCTCTTGCTCTTCCCCTCTACTGCCGTTTTCAATATTTTTCTCTTTCTCCCACGCTATATGGCATAATATAGCCAGTTATAAAGGCACCCTTCTGAACTGACAGAATATACATTACGTATAAGTACTTCCAAGTGCTTGTTTACTTCAGTAGGCTAGGTTTGTCAGTTTTATTGTAATACAACCAAGGAAAATAAGCTGGGGCATAAGAATGCAGGAAGTAATACAATTTGTTCATAACGCCACAATTATCTTCATTATTTCTTATTCCACTGGCAGTACACATAACTTCCATTAGACAAGATTATGAAAAGTGCAGCCATTAAATTCTTTTCACACTAGTTACATTCGGATTTATAGAATGAGTTTATTTACTTTCTTATCTACTGTTGTACTTGCTTCTGCCAAATGATTTCAATGCATTATCACAAGCCGTTAGTGCAGCAAACTCAGGAACAACATTAGAGGAGATGCCAGATTTTGACTTGCACATAGAATCTTATGAATTGTGTCCATGGAAACAGACTAAAAAGTAGAGCGGGAGAAATGACTTTTGAACCCTAGTTTTAACAGAAAACAAAGATCAGAAAATTGGCAGTGAAGGAATCCTTCGACCCACTTGCTAAAGTTATCTGAGACTGTTTTTCAATTTCTCTGCCTATAGCAGTATTACCCATCTATCCTCAGGGAACTGTAAACTCAGACCTTATTTCGGGAAACACAAATGTCTCATCCGAATCAGGGCTATATTTATTATCCAACTTTAGTTCCCTAAACAAAGTTTTTAAAAGGAATATGATGCGTATTGCAATGGAAACAAATCCTTTTTTATCAGTCTTGTTTCTGGGATTTTTCTGCTGTTATTGTTTTTTTCATACTTCAGCAATGCTATTGTATCTTTGACAGTTTCAGCTACTTGTTCTGTATAGCTTTCCCTTTACAGCTGAATACATGTTATTTTTATAAAGAGAGAACAGAACAAGCGGGACTTTAAATGAAGCATGTGTGGGATAAAGGTTAGACTTTTTTTGTATTGAACATATCCATATTACACTGTATATCTTGTATTGACATTTTTAATTCATAATAACTATATTCTATTAATTCATTAAATTAAAAATTATATACATACAAGTAGATGGATATCTAAAAAGATTGGAGAATTAACTATATAATCCCTGAGGAGGGAGGGGCAAAAAATAAAAAATGTAAAAATAAAAAATGAAAAAAATAAGAAAATTAATAATATATACCAAGTTAAAAATTGAATGCTTTAATATAGGATACAATTAATGTAGGGTTCAAAGCAACCCATACGTTAAGTAAACATGGAAAGTTGACAGTACATGTACATATAATATAAAATTGATGCAGTATATTGTTGTGACACATAGTTGACATACGAAAGCTGTTATCTCTACGCATTTCGCGACTTATTGTCGCTCATCAGGAGCAAGCGTACATTGTGTCTCTGAAATGACAGTAACATTTTAAATTGGTCCAATGCATCCACACACAAGGGGACAAGGAACTAAATTCAGAGTCCTAGATGGTACTTACGAGTATTCCATGTACTGCTGGCATGGGGGTCGGGCCACAGACGCCCCCACTGAAGCGGGGTCACCTCCCCCAGGGGCTGAGACAGGGCGCTCCAAGGCGGACACCCCCCACAGGCCGCACCCAGGAATGGCAAGCACCAGGCCATAATTGGTGTATGATTGAGATGAATGGCATTATAGGGATTATATAGTTACTTCTCCAATCTTTTTAGATATCCATCTACTTGTTTGTATATAATTTTGAATTTAATTAAATAATAGAATATAGTTATTATGAATTAAAAATGTCAATACAAGATATACAGTGTAATATGGATGTTCAATACAAAAAAAGTCTAACCTTTATCCCACACATGCTTCATTTAAAGTCCCGCTTGTTCTGTTCTCTCTTTACAAAACCAAACAGGGATGGAGGTATTTGAATATTTCATTGCCTCCTTTAAAGTCCCACCAAACTCTTTTCTTTTAAAAATGTTTTTTTTTATATTGTCTAGGTTGTTTACAATTATTTTTTATTTGAAGACATTTGTTCATTTCCTTCTTCCTTCCCTTCATAGCTAGCAGGGATGAGCCGAACACCCCCCTGTTCGGTTCGCACCAGAACCTGCGAACAGACAAAATGTTTGTGTAAACTTTAGAACCCTATTAAATACAATGGACTCGAACGTTCGAAATCTAAAGTGTTAATTATAAAGGCTGATATGCAAGTTATTGTCCTAAAAAGTGTTTGGGGACCCGGGTCCTGCCCCAGGGGACATGTATCAATGCAAAAAAAAGTTTTAAAAACGGCCGTTTTTTCGGGAGCAGTGATTTTAATAATGCTTAAAATGAAAAAATAAAAGTGAAATATTCCTTTAAATTTCATACCTGGGGGGTGTGTATGATATGCATGTAAAGTGGCGCATGTTTCCCGTGCTTAGAACTGTCCCTGCAAAAAATGTCATTTTTGAAAGAAAAAAAGTCATTTAAAACTGACTTGCGGCTATTAATGAATTGTCGGCTCCCGGCAATACATACAAAAGTCATTGATAAAAAAAAAAAAAAAAGCGTGGGGGTTCCCCAGAATTTAATTACCAGGCCCTTCAGGTCTGGAATGGATATTAAGGGGAACCCTGCCGCAAATTAAAAAAAAAATGACGTGGGGTTCCCCCACATATCCATTCCAGGCCCTTCAGATCTGGCATGGATTTTAAGGGGAACTCCACCCAAAGTGAGAGCAGTTCCCCATCAGGTCCGCCCCCTCGGTATGTCGGACCCGCCTACGTCATTTGCTTGAGCGGGGAACTTCCTTCACTATGTAAATTTAAATTACACAGTGAAGGAAGTTCCCCGCTCAAGCCATGACGTAGGCGGGTCCGACATACCGAGGGAGCGGACCTGATGGGGAACTTTAGAAGGGGCGGGTCTATACATTTAAAATACTGAGAGGGAGTTCCCCATCAGGTCCGCTCAGGCACAACCAATGAAGGACAGCGCTGGACATCGGGATCGCCGCGGGACACTGGATTTCACCGCTGGAATGTTTTTTTTTTTTTTTAAATAAAGGACTTTTTCAAGGTGTTTGTGTGTTTTTTTTAAACATTTTTTTACGCTTTCTTCGTGAAATGGTAGGGGTACAATGTACCCCTTACCAATTCACATAGGGGGGGGGGGCCGGGATCTGGGGGTCCCCTTTGTTAAAGGGGTCTTCCAGATTCCGATAAGCCCCCCGCCCGCAGACCCCCACAACCACCGGGCAAGGGTTGTGGGGATGAGGCCCTTGTCCCCATCAACATGGGGACATCCTCCCCATGTTGAGGGCATGTGGCTTGGTACGGTTCAGGAGGGAGGGGGGGCGCTCTCTCGTCCCCCCCTCTTCCCCTGCGGCCGGCCAGGTTGCGTGCTCGGATAAGGGGTCTGGTTCGGATTTTTAGGGGGACTCCACGCCATTTTTTTAAAATTTGGGGTGGAGTTCCCCTTAAAATCCATGCCAGATCTGAAGGGCCTGGAATGGATATTTGGGGGAACCCCACGTCAAATTTTTTTTTAATTTGCGGCGGGGTTCCCCTTAATATCCATTCCAGACCTGAAGGGCCTGGTAATTGAATTCTGGGGAACCCCCACGCTTTTTTTTTTTTTTATCAATGACTTTTGTATGTATTGCCGGGAGCCGACAATTCATTAATAGCCGTGAGTCAGTTTTAAAAGACTTTTTTTCTTTCAAAAATGACATTTTTTGCAGGGACAGTTCTAAGCACGGGAAACATGCGCCACTTCACATGCATATCATACACACCCCCCAGGTACGAAATTTAAAGGAATATTTCACTTTTATTTTTTCATTTTAAGCATTATTAAAATCACTGCTCCCGAAAAAACGGCCGTTTTTAAAACTTCTTTTTGCATTGATACATGTCCCCTGGGGCAGGACCTCGGTCCCCAAACACTTTTTAGGACAATAACTTGCATATAAGCCTTTATAATTAGCACTTTAGATTTCTCCCATAGATTTTTCGAATTTGCCGCGAACACCCCAATTTGTTCGCTGTTCGGCGAACGGGCGAACAGGCAATGTTCGAGTCGAACATGAGTTCGACTCGAACTCGAAGCTCATCCCTAATAGCTAGTTATGAAGGTGATCTAGGGATGGACAGGGTGAAGGAGAAGGAGGTTGTCACCCGGACTACTTATCTTACCTGTACCGTTTTCTCTTAATTCCTTCAATGCAAGGTTTACTGTCTGATGCTGACTTTTCTTCAGTTGGATGTTCATTTTGATTGGGTTAGTGTAGACAGTGGGGCAGATTCTAAACTGTGAACTCTAAACTGTAAACTGTTAAGAATGTCTATTCAGATTTATACATCTTTTTTGGATATTAAATAATTACCTCTACATTTGATTATTACTGGTTTTAGTAATAACTTAAGACTTAAGCTGTGAAGGGCAGGTGCAGACCGGCATGGAACCCACTCACACAAATGTAGCAGATGATGCAAGTTTGAAAAGGAGGGTCGCACACCACTGGTTTCATCCACAAGACAATTTATTGGAAACTGCTAAGACAGAACATGGTTCTTCCATGGTGTTCTGTCTGGGCAGTCTTCAATAAAGTTTCTTGTGGATGATACCAGCGGTGTGCCACCTTCCTTTTCAGCTGGCACAGAATTGTATTATTCTTATAATAATTATAAGCAGATGTCCAGAGCCCCACCACCATCATAAGTGAAGAACCCCCCTACCCTCCCTTACATCACAGTGCACCCCCTTACCCTGTGCTGCTGCCAGGAAGAAGATGGGGCAGAGCTGCAGGAGAGGTGTGAGGACCACATGAAATGGCCTGGGGGGTTGCATTGAGCCCACAGGCCTTGTGTTTGCAACATGTAAACTAGGCGGTTAGGAACATCAAATTCAAAAGAGTTAGATCAGACACTAAAAGACAGAATATGACTGATATGATCATTCCTCTGAGCCAAGAGTATCTTAGACACCCCTGTAGCACTACCCCTGAAGGAGCTGCTGGTTTAGATTTGGGCCTTGCACGTTACAGTACCTTACCATTCGTTTTTCTAGGGGAAGAGAGTCTATAGAAACTTCAATGTCCACACAAGTTATAAATCCTTTTCATTAGGCTTTATTTCACACAAACTTGCACAGGTAGAGGGATGGAGGGTCGGGGAAGGTTCAGGCACACGATGCAGATCATTGAGGAAAACTTCTAAGCTTCAAAAAAGTCACACTCACCACTCTCCTTCAAGTGGGTATTGCCTACCCAGATAGGCCCCTCTCACTAGCCTAGCAGCCGGGATGATGCACGAACAAATTGAAGAACAGCAGTCTCTGCCACAGACTTTAAGACGATAAAGATGAGCTGTTGAATAATCCTCTGCCACAGGATTTAGTATCCAGAGATCCAGCCTTACAGTTTTAGAGCTTTTAAGCCGACCCGGCACACTGTAAGGTAACATAAGCTACGGTGCATCCTCCAATAAGGTCACCAGGCCTTCCCCGAGACACCAGCCTTCTGATTGGTCCTCTCCAGGACAGGTCCTCCCCTGGTTTCCTCCATTGAGTGGCTTCCTCCCGCAGGACAGACAGTACAGGATCACCTTCAAAGTGCACGCTCCAGTCAGGACAATTGAGCCTACCCAGCAGAGATGCAGCCTCGGCCAACATGGCTCCGTGGCTGACATTTGACTATCACATACCTCGAGCCAGGAGGGCCACAAGGCAAAGAGCCCTGAAAACATGGCGTCGGCCCTTTAAGTACCCTTCCCCAGCATGCCCAGCGGGGAGACCACTCCCACTGAGCTGCTCCCGAGAAAAAATACCCAATAAACTCTGGCCTGCCTGTGTTCCAACACTGGCCTGTGGTGGTAACGCCACCTTCAGGCAAACAATGGGAAATCTCGCCAAGCACAGCCATAGCCGGCACAGAAGCTGATTTAGCCTTAATCATCAAAGTCTGAGCTAACTACCAGCTCAGACACCCACTAAATTTGAACATAGCGCCTGGTCATCAGGAGCAGGGCGTTACACCCCATTATCACACAATCTGGACTCACTGTACACCTGAACAGAACAATGCCTACACATCATTACACCAGAAGAGGAGGAGAAGAGGAAGGCCCCATGATGTCACATGACTGTCCAGAAGACCGTCTTTCATAAAATAAAATTAAAGGCCAAATGTTTTATTTATTTATTTTTTAATTTTGGGTAGAGTAAGGGAAGATTATAACCTCCCTCTCCTTTGTCATTGATATCCCATTAGGGAGATTTCCCTTCACTTCCTGTCCCACAGGCAAAACAGAATGTGGGAAAAATCCCTCCAAAGTTTTAGAACTAGTGTTCTATTGGAAGGTTTTTATCTCTACTTCTGTTCTGATAACAACCCAAAATTTGGGGTTTTATTACTCTCACTCTTAGTGATAATGGTTAACAGGACAAATAGAAATGAAGAATCCCCCTGATAGGGACACAGACAGCAATAAAAACCTGACAGGTGTTCTAATCTCTCTTCACTCTAAAAAAAAGTGTTGCTTTTAGTTATACTTTAAGGTACCGGTAATTATGAAGAGGATTTTTTAATTAACTAGAAACAGTATTATCTTTGTGACTTCTGCTTCCAGAAAATATACGATGTGGGGGTCCTAGTGATTTTTCAAGTCCATGTCCAATGTTTATTTTAGCAGGTGTATGAAAATTGACCTGGCAGCAAAATCAATAAATCTTGTGGCTTGTCATATGGGAACTGGAAGTAGCACTTGGTCAAAGTTGAAGGAACCAGTTCTATATCCTTTCTTTTTGTGTTTCATTTAGGAGCTGGCACTGCATAGCTAACATTTTGTAAAGTAAAAGCTTGCAAATTTTGTTTCTGTTTTTTATTGGGATTGTTTCAATTTTTATTTTCTGAAGAAGGAACCAAGAGTTCTGATTACTCTGCAATAACAGAACAAACTTAAAATATATATAAGCCATAACATTTTGTTCATTTGGTTTTGGGTAGATTAGTGAAAGGTTTGAAACTCTGTCCATTTATATCTTGTACCAGTGGGGAAATGTGCCTTCACTTCCCGTTCCAAAGACACTTCAGGAAATGGAGGAAATCTCACAAAGAAAGGGAAATTCTCTTCTTATGCCGTGTACACACGATCAGACTTTTCTCATCGGACAAACCGATCGTGTATGGGCCCCATCGGTCTTTTTTCCATTGGTGAGAAAAAATAGAACATGTTTTAAATTTATCCGATGGGAAAAAAAAACGATAGCAAATTCCGATCGTCTGTGTGGAACTCCATCGGACATAAAACCCACGCATGCTCAGAATCAAGTCGTCGCATGCTCAGAAGCATTGAACTTAATTTTTCTCGACTTGTCGGAGTGTTTTACGTCACGGCCTTTGGGACGGTCAGATTTTAGACTGATGGTGTGTAAGCAAGACTGATGGAAGTCAGCTTCATCGGATTTCCGATGGAAAAATCCATCGGATTAGAATCCATAGAAAAACCGATCGTATGTACAGGGCTTAAGACAGTTGTCCCTGGTCCAGGTGTCTCTAATGGAAGCATTCTCTTTCCTCATAAACTGGAGACAGCTCTTAAATTCTGGACTCTTTCTAGTTGATAATGGTCACCAGTACAGAGGGGTAAATCTCTAATGGGGGCACAGACAGCAATAAAAACATGATTTTATCTTAAACCCCCAAAAAAGTTTTGCCTTGAGATACACTTTAAAAAGTAAAAAAAAAAAAAAAAATGTTTTAGTCTGAGCTTTCTGTTTTTGACAGGTTTGTTTTAAGCCACTACGGAACAGAATGTGGAAATATGCCTCACCTTGTCTATTTAAAAATTTGTTAAAGGCAGATGAGAACTCTTTAATATGTAAAAAAGCTGAGGCATAGGTAAATGCATTCATTAGTCACATGCATTCACACAAGGAACGGGAGAAATGTTAATGTACAAATGTTTTCTACAATGATGAGACAGGGTAACTTGACATTTGAAGCTGTCATTTTTCAAAAAGCAAGGACTGACTTTGAAGCTTGTGTTTCAGATTTAAGATCAAGTCATTCCCTTTTGTCTCCTTTGCCCACACTGAGATGAAAAGAAATACAGCAATGAAGCAAATGTGTTTAACGGAGAATACCAAAGGTCGAAGATATAGTTTTGCCAACTCTAATAAAATTAGCTTTTCTAAGGAGCGAAATGCTGACTGAAGTGCCTTTTTACTTTTCAATTAAAATAGTAGGTGATAGATTTACCTTTAAAAAGGTCACGATATATTGTTTTGCATCATCATTAGGCAATTTCATTTTGAGACATTGTTATGGGTTTTATGACCTCTCTAATGCAGCAAGATTGTGAATGGAGCTTTATATAAAAAGAAAAAAACGAATGTAAAAAAAAAATATTAATGTGTGATACTTTGTTTGAATTACCATAATTTACAATAAAAAGTTCTTTACATTTTCAATAAAAAAATATATGTTGGTCACCTATGGAGACCTGGCCTAAGTGGTGTAGGTGCTTTGAGGTGAAGCCACAGGAGATTTGTTGTAAATGATATCAGAATTCCAATTTCATAATTTTAACTGAAATAAAATAGCTCAATTTAAAAGTCTAAAGCCTCGTACACACGACCGAGTTTCTCGGCAAGAACCAGCAAGAAACTTGCTGGCAGAGATTTCTTGCCGAGAAATTTGTTCGTGTGTATGGTTTCTCGTCAAGAAAACCGACTAGAATCTCGACGAGAAAATAGAGAACCTGCTCTCTATTTTCTCGTCGAGATTCTCGTCAGCCTGTTTCTCGACGAGAAAATTGTGTGTGTGTACACTTACCTGTCCTCCGGGAAGCCCGCGCATGCTCGAAATGACTTCGACGCATGCGCGGTAGCTTCCTAGGCATAGGATAGGGTGTACAAAGACGGCGGAGACGGCATCAAATGTGATGAGCGCATGCTCGTCGTATTCAATTACGTCACCGCGTTCGCTCCCTTCAAAGAACCGCGGGTTCTTTGAAATTAGCGTGTGTACACTCGGCTGGGACAAGTTTCTTGTCCAAGGATCTCATCGAAAAAAACGACGTGTTTTTTACGACGAGATTCTCGGCCGTGTGTATGAGGCTTCCCATTCTTATTGTTACCATTTTCAAAAGCAAGTCCACCATGCACATTTCAACCTGCCCTTTTTTTCTGGCAATTTCAGCATTGAAGGAAACGGATCACACGCAGACTAATAATCTGGAGCATACTTCTCATGTCTCCTTGCTAAAAATGGCTATACCAATTTAAAACACCTTCTTTGTTGCTAAGCAACATCATGAATGCTTCAGGATAAATGTGGCATCATTAACTCTTCCTGAACAACATTCTCAGTTGTAACCTGAATTGTTATTGCTGCACAGACATCTGTGTGTTCCCAAATTGTCTCTCTGCAGAATAAAATCCCCATGAATACAAGCCTGGATTAAATGCTCGTGCTAAGTGCACATGAAGGGGTCAAAGTGTTATTTTTAAGGCCCTGCTGGTTATTGATATAATGTTATATTATACTGTTGTAACCCTCCTTAAAGATAAATTTCAGGAAGATATAAAAGACCAAAAAAATAATGCAGCTCAGCATGGGCACAACTATGAATCATAGAGCCCCATAGTAAAATTACCAGCTAACTCTTATGCCCTGTACACACGGACGAGAATCCCGTCTAAAAAGAAACGTTTGTTTTCTTGACGGGATTTCTGGCAAGATTTTCTTGCCAAGCCCTGTGTACACACGCATATTCAAAAGAACCGCCGTTATTTTGAATGGCAAGAACGCAGTGACGTCGTCGACTACGACGAGCTTGCGCTTGTCACATTTGATGCCGTCGCCGCCATCTTGCTTCACCCTACACTACCCTTGTATGCTACGGTGCATGCGTCAAAGTCTCATCGAGCATTCGCGGGTTTACCTGGAGACAGGTAAGCATACACACACACACACACACACACACACGGTTTTCTCGTCGAGAAATAGGCCGACGAGAATCCCGACGAGAAAATAGAGAGCAGGTTCTCTATTTTTCTCATCGAGATTCCTGACAGTTTTCTCGACGAGAAACCATACACACGAACGGTTTTCTCTGCAAAAAGCTCTCCCAGCAGTTTTCTTGCTGTTTCTTGCCGAGAAAAACGGTTGTGTGTACGAGGCTTTACTGTATCAACTTGCCGTTTTAACTGGAACAATAGGTATCCTTGATTTGGTATGTCTAAATCAAGGCAGAGAGCTGTCAGTATAGTCTATTAGGGACCAGTGATGTGGATAAAAGTTATAGTTATAGTAGAAATAATGATAACAACCATAATGATATTTTATATTATGCCAAAATCAATAATGCTCTTGCACACATTTACTCTATAATGCTAATATAAACATCTTTAAACTAAAGCTTTGTTAAATATTTGTGTAGAACTACAAACCTCAGCTATCCTACAAGGTTTTAGGTGAGGAGAAACTGCACTGACTGTATTAGGCATACAGGGTTAATTTCAGTGTGCAGCAAAATAAATCTATTGAGAGCAATACATCTACACTGCTAATACAGATAAGTAAATGCTTCTCACTGTGACAACCCTTTTTGGCCCTTCTATACTTAATTATTTATACTTTAACAGCTTCCCTTATGGGGCCTTCCCCTTACCCCAGGCCCCAAGCAGCTGAATTTCCGACAACAAATGATTGAGAGGTGGTTCTCAATTTTTCCGACAACAAAAGTTATTGTCGGAAATTCCGACCGTGTGTATCCAATTCCGACGCACAAAAATCCTACGCATGCTCGGAATCAATTCGACGCATGCTGGGAATCGTTGAACTTATTTTTTCTCGGCTCGTTGTAGTGTTGTACGTCACTGCGTTCTTGACGTTCGGAATTTCCGAGCAACATTTGTGTCCACGGTTTTGTTGTCAAAATGTCCGATTGTGTGTACGCGGCATTAGAGTTCATGGAGGACATGGGATTCAGAGAAAATTGCCATCTACAGGAAGATTTGGAAACTGGCAATCAAAAAAAAAAAGAAAACAGTGACCAGCTTGGTATACCTCTCTCACTCCTAGCATGTCCCTTTAATGCAGAAGAGCAGTACTAGATAAACTAGAGTAGGTAAACGCTCAATAAACACTCAATGAATTCCAAGAAAAAGATTTTACAGTAAGTATAAAAATCTATTTTTCTTTCTCCCTCATTAAGGGACACAGAATTCAGGGACAATTAGGACATCCAAAAACAATCCAACTGAAGAGTGTACAACAGTGACAAAATGCTAACAGGCCCACAAGAGACCAAGCAACAGAACTGTGGGCTGCTTGAAGCTCAGAAAGCTGCCTGAAGGACCTTATGTTGGAAACTGGCATCAGATGGGACCTAAATAGCCACCTAGTAGAGCTTACAGAACATGTGAATGGAGGACAAGGAAGCTTGCAAATCTAAGAAATGCTTACAGATCTAGTAGAGTGTGCTTTCACAGGAAAGCTAGGAACCTGATCCTTAAGACCATAGGCTTGAAAAATGATCCAAGCCTCAATAATAAAAATAGAGTCTGATTCCCCATTATGGGGACCATCAGGAATTACAAAAAGAGTCAGTGTCAGGATTTAGATCTAAACCTGGGACCCCTGCACTATCTGGCTTTGGCTCTTCTTGCAGTGCCACCTGAGATGCTGGACAGCTCCCTGCCTGCTTTCTTGGACAACCTTACCTTTTATCTTGTTTCTAGTGAACCTTGAACTCTTTGCTCCTTCCATGAACCTATTAAGCCAAAAAAGATGTATCCCCCATACCAAACTGGAACTATATCTGCAAGCAAGATAAGAAGATTATCTAGCATCTGTAGGTCAATAGGCATCACGTCCCTTAAATTTGAGAACATAGGATAAGGACAGATGGGACTTTTAGGGTGCACACAAACACAATATTTGTTTAAAAATATATGGTTT
Organism: Rana muscosa; assembly: GCA_029206835.1. Lineage (NCBI taxonomy): Eukaryota > Metazoa > Chordata > Amphibia > Anura > Ranidae > Rana > Rana muscosa. Next base: position 795,470,149 of record CM055118.1, read on the forward strand.
TATTTAATAGAAAAATACATTCACATAGAATAAAATTCATCTAAGTTACAATTGAAAACAATGAAGTTTATACAGACAAATAATCTCGACGTTTCGCCAATTAAACTGGCTTCTTCAGGAGTATTGTTTTTGTCATGTATTACTGAAACACAAGATGTACAAAATAAATATACAGAAAAAATACACAAATATACTACTATACAACATAATATTTAAATATTCAACAGAGGAGCGATGCAAGTTCAGAATCAAAACCCTCGCATAAGCCATCATTACCTGTGCATTGTTGATGAAGTTGAAAGAAAATAGCTGGTGTGGAATTAGAGGGGTGTTCTCAAAATGGAGTCGTGTGGTGGACCTTAGAGGAGGTGCTAGCTCCTAGGTAGCACATAAATGAATAATGTGCTAATAAAGACAATGGACAACCTTCCATTGTCTTTATTAGCACATTATTCATTTATGACGGGGTTTTGATTCTGTCCTTGCATCGCTCCTCTGTTGAATATTGAAATATTGAATTATTATGTTGTATAGTAGTATATTTGTGTATTTTTTCTGTATATTTATTTTGTACATCTTGTGTTTCAGTAATACATGACAAAAACAATACTCCTGAAGAAGCCAGTTTAATTGGCGAAACGTCGAGATTATTTGTCTGTATAAACTTCATTGTTTTCAATTGTAACTTAGATGCATTTTATTCTATGTGAATGTATTTTTCTATTAAATAAAACCATATATTTTTAAACAAATATTGTGTTTGTGTGCACCCTAAAAGTCCCATCTGTCCTTATCCTATATATCTGCAAGCAGTACACCATAGACATATCTGATAAAATATACATCAGTTAATTTTAACATCTTAAAATTGATTTCCATTTATCACCAGAAAATGAAAACAAAGCAGTGTAAAAATGTGCATAGTAAATAGTAAAAAACAGCTTATAATACAGACATATCAGTGTTAGTTGACAAACATTATAGGTTTGCTGTCTCCATTGCACTCAATGTGTTTCAGGTCACTGACCCTTCCTCAGGGGTTTGTATTAGGAAGGAGATGCTTATATTCAACAATATTCACCTCAAACAATCGAGATCAGGTATGGCCGTGTAATATTGTGCAAAGGATAGAGCATTGTATCTGCCTGGATAGGATAGGTCGGCATTGGCAGCACCATCTCAGAGCCCCAAATTGCACTCACGGAGGTCTCCCATGAACCAGGACCGCAGACATATGGACACCTGCAAATGGGTAAATACTGTTATTTATAACAATCGTGGTTGATTACTGATAACTACCAAAAATGTTGGTCTAGTATTAAGCTTGGGGGATCATGTCTCTGCACTTCGTGTTTGCCAGATTATTGTGCTCTTCTCCAGCCATTATCTTGCTCCTCACACCTCTCCTGCCATGCATATCTTCTCTACCATTCATAATCAAACTTTCTGCTTGTTTCTCAACTATGCTTCCTCTTAATCCTAACTTGCAACCATCTGTTATGGATCTTTAGCGTGTTTACTGACTACTGATCCCCGGCTTGCTCACCTCCTGGTGGGCGATCGTGAGGACCGCGACCTGAGTGAATCCCATTTCCATCATCAGGAGGTGGTAAAGACCGGCCAGTGTTTAGGCCCCGCATCTCGGGTGAGCCTGCATCATCTGCCATGAGGACATTTATCAAAACTGGAACAGCCAGAATCCAATCGGATTCTATCTTCAGAATATTCAGTTATGATTTAAAAATGAAGATGATGATAGAAGCTGATCAATTGCTTCGTATAGCGGCTTCAGATTCTCACTGCTTCAGTTTTAATAAATTCCCTTCAATGTCTTGGTTAAGGTATAAAGCAGAAACCACCCTAGGAGGGAAGAAAGCTTTACCCTCTTATCCATATTTAAGACCAAACATGGTTCCTTACAAGACAAGGCTGCTTCGGCACGTGCCTCACAAAGGTGATGGCAACAGGAGAAACAAACTTTCGAGTAAAGGCGGGAAAGGGAATATTCCTGATAGGATAGAGATGGCTTTTGTTGTGCAAATATAAAAAAAAAAAACATTCCCACAAAGTCAAAGATAGTTGTACAGGGAGAGCTACATGATATTGGTACAAAATGTGCGGCTCTACTATTCCAATTACATCCAAATGAAATGTGAATTGTCACAAATGTACAAAAAAACGAAAGTAATAAATGGTAAGAAGAAAGAATCAATCGTCAAAAACCACACGTCCAATGTACTCCACCAACACCAGAAAGAGACTTAAATCTGCTTACCAGATGAATATGACCCTTAAATTATAGAGTCACATCCCGCCTTATATATACTCCATATTGGACAACTTCATTAATCTCCAGGTAATCCCTTCTTTAGGCATTGATCCCACCAGGAAAAATCACTGCAGCTCCCACCAGCTAAAAGGTCAGTGTGTGCACGCAGGTAAGTACCCCAAAATAGAAATCACATGCTCCACATAGTGTGATATCCACAAAATACTTTAATAAAAATAGGTTAAAATTACACTCACAAAGGATTAAAAGTAATAAGCACTGTTAAAAATGGCAAAACTACAGCAAACATCGCAATTTCGCTTCACTTCTGGTAAAAACTTGATGACGTCACAACAGGCTCCGTCCCCGGGCGTTGCAGTGGGGGAAAAATATGCCCAATATGCTTAGCTAATTTGTTCATGGCTAAGTGGGAGGAGGATGTTGTCTATGGCCATCGGAGAGAGGAACTTGTGCTTTGGGCTTAATTTATAGACAACTTCCTCCCCCTATGGAATGGCAACCATGACTCTCTGGTTCAATGTATTGCAGAACTTAATAATAATGAAAGAGACAATATTCTAAATTATGAAGCTAGTTATATACATATACATTTTTTGGATCTGAATACAAGAGTGGAGGGTAATGCCCTTGTAACTACCAATTTCTTTAAGACCATTGGTCGCAATTTCTATAATCCTATATGGAGCTGCCACCATTATTTGTGGCTTAGATCTGTTCCAAAAAGCAGTAAGAGAATGGTAACCACTGAATTGTTATAGAGCTACATGATAGGCACAAAAATCTTAACCAAACAATGAGAGACTAGTAGTCTATGGAATAAGATCGTAAGCACTGAAAACTTGCCCCTTGATGGTAATCAGGGTCAAATGCTGATACAGGCCTGCTTGCAGAAAAGGTTAGGATTCTTCCCAAATATTATTTACTCTGGTGAAAGCCTCTGTTCTCACACCAGGTGAAGTATGCCTTTAATGTGCGACCTTACGGGAAGTAGACTTCCTAGCTATTACAGGAGCTATTAATCAGAGAGAACTCCGTGTCTCAAGACCCAAGCTTTAAGAACTATGCTATTAAAGCCAGTGACACAGAAGGAGGATGGTAAATCGGTCCTTGGGACAGGAGAAATAGATGCCAGGAAGTGCCAACAGAGCATCTTCCAAGAGTCTGATCAGGTTGGAATACCAGATCTGCCTGGGGCAAATTGAAACTGTGAGTATCACCAGAATGGCCTTCATCTCAGAGAAGTCAAGGAAAAAGTTTTAGGGGAGGAAATTTATAGATCAAGCTGAACTGACCCCACGGAGCTACCACTGCTTCCTCTCTGGATCTCTGCACCTGGAAACAAACCTGTCCAGTTTGTTGTTGAACCTGGAGGCCAAGAGGTCCACATTCAGCACCCCCCACCCCATTACCGTGGATAAATGCTCTGATGACTGAGAAAGCCTGCCTGCCATTTGCCCATTCCTAGGCTGTAAATGACAGACAAGGCATATAGGTAAAATTCTGTGCAAGACAGAATCCTTTCACTTCTCTTGCAGCCGAAAGACTTCTGGTCCATCTGTCCCTGATGGTTGATGTAGGGCACTGCTGTGGCATTGTCCTCCTGAATTTGGATTGAATGACCCCTCAGCTTGGAAGACAGCATTGTAGGGACAAATTAAATCAGAGCTCCAGAATGTTGACCATTATCCTCCAGCAACCAAGCTCCTGCACCAACAAGGTGTCCAGGAATTCTCCCAATCACGCAGTTGGCATTTATCATGAGGATCTTCCAAGAGACTGGGATGAAGGATTTCCCCAACTCTAGTGGTAAATTCCTTAGCCACCAAGTCAGAAATAACCTAGGCCACAGTGTCAGATGAGTCGGTGTGTCTAGAGACTGAAAAAAGTTGTCCTATGATGATTGAATGTTGAGTTATAGTGGATTGTAGTGGAACTCAGCAAATGGATCTGCCTCCAAGAAGGCTATCATAAGGCCCAGGACTCTCATGTGGAATTGAAGAGTCGGTCATCTCCTGGTTGGAGAAGTTTGAGTCTTGGAGCAAATTTATTTTGGGGGAAAAAAAATCCAGGCTTGAGTTCCATCTAGGGTAAGACCGAAATACTCCAACAGTTGCGTCGCTTCCAGCATTAACTTCTGAAAGTACAAAAATCAACTAACCTTTTAAAGTTCTGTACTGGTTATTACATTCTCAGCCAGAGCCCACACCAACCAATCCCTCAATAGGAGGACATCCAGATATCACATGATAGGAATACCCTGGGGACATAGCAAGATAAGACAAATGGCCGGGTCTTAAACTGGAATTGCTAGGGATACATAGCAAAGAGAAGAAAACACAGATGTGCTAGAAAAATAGGTATGCTGAAGGTGACGTTTCTGCAGGCTTTGGGGATTCAGAGGCCCATGGGACTGGGTTGCTTGATTGGGTCAGGCCATAGAGGTTGAGTCTCAGCTTGAGGCTTCTTATGCTGGGGTAGATGAGTATTTTTCCACTCAGTGATATGCTTAATACTCAAAGAAGCTCCCAAAAGATGCTGTCTCTTGAAGGGCATGCACAGCAATTGCTGCTATTTATGTTTGCATGACTTTTTACATGTCTGCTCCCTAGCCCAACGTTTTAATCAAAAAGTTCTCAATGTGTTCACTATTAGGAGACTCACACAGGAAAAACATGGGAAATATCTACTATCCCATCTACACAATATTTCAAAGTTGCCACTAAGTATAGGATCAAAGTGGAGGATGGTTGGATCCTGACTGAGCCATGTTCCATTCCCCTAATGTGTGACAGAATAACATCAATGCCATGGTAGGTTGCAATGCAGGGCCTGCCAGAGAAAAGGTTTGGAAAGAATCTCTAAATGTTTGTCCTTTGGATAAATAAACACAGATGCATGGTCCACAGTCTTCAGTGCTTTATTAAGACAGGTCACTGCCAAGCAAATAGTGTAAACAGTTTTCCAGGATTCACCCAACCCCCAGTGTCTGTGAGTAGCCTGTGCATTGGAAATGTTTTACTAGTCCTAGGGCTTTTATAGGTAGCAGCACTATTATAAGCTACAGGCTGTTTTTCCATTTGTAAGTTGGTAAGCACCACATCAATAAGACTAGCAATAGTCTATTTAGGCCTGGAAGTTATGTCGACTGTCTGCACCTCCTCCAGGACAATTTAATCCGTCAATAATCTTTAGAAGTCTTTATCCAATAGAACTTCCACAGCTGAAGTCCCAAATTCTGCCAAGGCTGCAAGCAGGTCAGATATTGATTCTGCAGGGGAAGACGTTGTGGTATGCTTATGGCCTCTGTGGTCACAGTTAGCAATCAAAGTTGCAATTTGGCCCGTGAAATCATGCATAAATGCAATTAAATCCTCCCAGGTAAAAACAAGGAGGAAGCCACACCAGATGGAGCTAAAGAAGATTCAAAGCAATGTATGAACTTTTTAAGCTGTCCCCTGCTTGAGTCCTTACATTCCTCTGAATCTTCCTTAGACTGTTGCCCTCAGGCCCTTGAGATGGAGCACTGCAGGCCACCACAGAACTGTCAGTGGATCATGAGCTGGAGAGGCCTGGTACAGTGGGACCATTACCCATGTGTTTGGGATGTGACATGTTGTACTGCAATCAAGGACAACTTAGCTCAAAATACAAGGTAAAACCTTGTGTGTTCATGAATCTGCAGGAAGCAGGACAGGTTCATGTGGCTAAAAGTGACCAGGTCACTGTAGGCGGCAGCAAGGACTAACTGAGGTGGAACCATATGTCTCTTATGATTAGGTGCCACGAAGAGAAAATGCTACTTCATGTTGAATGGTATGAATAGGAATGCAGAGTGTGTGCAACACAGCACTGTATGCCTTTCTTTGGAAAAACCAGTGGAAAAATAGGGATAATATTGGTGCCCAATAGTTCTAATAAAGACAGTAGTTCCTGATGGGCAGCCCACAATGCCTGCTCAAAAGTGAGTCATCACAGAGAGGGTCTCAACAGAGAATATGTCATGGCTCTAGACCTTTAAAAGTGCTTTATAGCTAACTAACACAGTACAATCTGGTCTGGAAAACACCACAATGCAAAACCCAATGTCTGAAGATCCTATTCCAGGCAGGCCCCACAATCGCCCAGTCCAGCGGGGTCTGGCTACAGCCTCCAAAGCTATTGCTGTAGATACGCTGATCCAGATAGATAAAGAGATCAGCTCAAGAAGCATGTAGAGAAGTCTTGACTAAATAAAAAAGCAAAACAATAAGGCTACTAAAAACAATAGTGATAAAAATGCAACAAACAGACCCAGGGTGCTCAACCATAGAATTGGCTAGCAGTTATATGTGGTAGTAACATGCATCCTATTGACCCAGTCCCATGCTGCATGCAATCCAGTGGAGAAATGGAGATATCCAAAACAGAAATGCAAAGGCTGTATGCTGCACACTGGTAAAGTCAAGGTATTTATGAGAAACAAAATATGGTTATAAAATAAAAATTTGCTCTAGGTGCAAACTATCAAAGTGCAATAAATGAATAAATCCCTAAAGGAAAACCTCCTGCTAAACTCCAAAAAAAAACCTTGCTATAAGGTACAACAAATATAAATATACAAAAAGGTGTAGCGCTGGATGAGCAAAACTGTGTATGGCTATACAGTGAAAAAAATATAAGAAAAAGTATCAAAAACATGAGTGAACACTACAAATAAACAATTTAAAGTTCATGTGTGTCAGTGAAAAATATATGAAATCTTCTCCTCTATTTAAAGATGATAAGAGTTCTACAGAGTGCAGGTATCCAATGAAAATCATAGGCAAAATGCTCCAACACTTAGTAAAGATCCTGCCACCAAGGTGAAGAATGAAGGCTTACCAGACAGCCTGCGACCACCCTTCTCAGGGGGGTCAAAACAGGCTCAGTAGAGTGATGTTTTACTCTATATAAGGCAGGATGATTCTGCAGGAACGCTTCATCCACAGTGGGAGAGTCTCCAGAGTCTCCAGAGACGTTGATTGAACACCTGGCCAGAACTGGGAGTAGACACACTCTTGGCAGATCAGAGTGGATGTTCCTCAGTAAGTAGAATAAAATCCAAAAGAGAAAGAAAAACTTTCCATAGTGTAGCGTTCATCCATAAAAAAGGGGTTTATTTTCACAAAGTATGCGATACAGAAGCTCAAAGTAACAAGTATAAGTTGTACCTTATATCAAGGTTTGTTTTGGAGTTTAGCAGCAGGTTTTCCTTTAGGGATTTATTCATTTATTGCACTTTAATAATTTGCAAATTTTTCTTTTATAACCCTATTTTGTTTTTTTCCATCAAAAGGTTTTTATTGCTCACAAAACAAACATGTTATAAAAAATAAAAATATGCAATACGGTACATGTATTTCAGGCAGTATGATGATACACCGGTATTTATCGAATACAGCAAATACTACAAGAGGTAAACATTTCGCTCATAGTCTCGTCCTGCATAAGGTGCACACCACTCACCCCCCTGGCCTGACCTCCCCCCTCCCCCCCAACCCCCCTTGTCCGAGCATTTGTACAGAGATCTAACCATTGGATCCCCACCACAATGTCCCTGTCTACATCCCCCCTAACATCCTCATCCATACTAGTTCCAAGGGGCTTAAACCAGGTACAGTGAGCTATAAATCCCATATTTTTTCAAATTTTTCAGCATTACCTCTGTGCTGATAAATGTACTTTTCCATAATGAGCATTCTACCCATCTGCTGTATCCACATTTTGGCCGTGGGCGGTGTGTCTGATTTCCAGTGTAAGAGGATGGTTTTCCTAGCCTGGAACAATGCCCTGGTGAATGCCATTCGGGTCATCTCCTCCGGTATCACCCCCTCCAGAACCCCAAGCAGGCAGTGTAGTGGGTCTAGAGGGACGTTGGGCTGGAACACTGAATTTAGTGTATCCATGACCTTCGCCCAGTATCTGTGGAGTTTGGGGCAACGCCAGAGCAGGTGAATCAGATCCCCCGGCATCGTCCCACACCTACCACATAGCGGATCAGGCATCCTGCCCATTTTGAAGAGCTTCACAGGGGTATAATGCACTCTCAATAAAATGTACAGCTGAGATACTTTCTGTGACACATTTAGCGAACAAGTATTAACCGCCTGTAGTGCCTCCTCCCACATCTCCCCTTCGATGGGCCCAACATCAGCTTCCCATTGACTTGCTACCTTCATGGGGTGTCCATCTAGGAATGATGACAACATCATATTATAGCACTGGAAGATGAAACCCTTAGTCTCCGAAGCGTCCTGTAATATATGGAAAACCGGAGTGGGGGACTAAACCCACTCCATCGCATCTCCCTGAGCTCCAACCACGTGTTGCAGTTGCAGATAATAAAATAACATGTTAGATGGAAGCGCAAATCTGGACTGAAGTGTGCTGAAAGGAAGCAAGGCCCCATTACGAAAGACATGTCTTAGGTGAGTTATACCCATGGAGCGCCATCTAGGTCCCTACTCAATCTTGGCTAATTCACTATATGTGTTGTTCTCCCACAGCGGGCTGTACACAGTGAACAGGGATGAGCCGAACACCCCCCTGTTCGGTTCGCACCAGAACCTGCGAACAGACAAAATGTTCGTGTAAACTTTAGAACCCTATTAAATACAATGGACTCGAACGTTCGAAATCTAAAGTGTTAATTATAAAGGCTAATATGCAAGTTATTGTCCTAAAAAGTGTTTGGGGACCCGGGTCCTGCCCCAGGGGACATGTATCAATGCAAAAAGAAGTTTTAAAAACGGCCGTTTTTTTGGGAGCAGTGATTTTAATAATGCTTAAAATGAAAAAATAAAAGTGAAATATTCCTTTAAATTTCGTACCTGGGGGGTGTGTATGATATGCATGTGAAGTGGCGCATGTTTCCCGTGCTTAGAACTGTCCCTGCAAAAAATGAAATTTTTGAAAGAAAAAAATGCATTTACAACTGACTCGCGGCTATTAATGAATTGTCGGCTCCCGGCAATACATACAAAAGTCATTGATAAAAAAAAAAAAAAAAAGCGTGGGTGTTCCCCAGAATTCAATTACCAGGCCCTTCAGGTCTGGAATGGATATTAAGGGGAACCCTGCCGCAAATTAAAAAAAAAAATTTACGTGGGGTTCCCCCAAATATCCATTCCAGGCCCTTCAGATCTGGCATGGATTTTAAGGGGAACTCCACCCCAAATTTAAAAAAAAAATGGCGTGGAGTCCCCCTAAAAATCCATACCAGACCCCTTATCCGAGCACGCAACCTGGCCGGCCGCAGGGGAAAAGGGGGGGACGAGAGAGCGCCCCTCCCCCTCCCTCCTGAACTGTACCAGGCCACATGCCCTCAACATGGGGAGGATGTCCCCATGTTGATGGGGACAAGGGCCTCATCCCCACAACCCTTGCCCTGTGGTTGTGGGGGTCTGCGGGCGGGGGGCTTATCGGAATCTGGAAGACCCCTTTAACAAAGGGGACCCCCAGATCCCGCCCCCCCCTATGTGAATTGGTAAGGGGTACATTGTACCCCTACCATTTCACGAAGAAAGCGTAAAAAAATGTTTAAAAAAACACACAAACACCTTGAAAAAGTCCTTTATTTAAAAAACAAAACAAAACTGTCTTGTGGATGAAACCAGTGGTGTGCGACCCTCCTTTTCAAACTTGCATCATCTGCTACATTTGTGTGAGTGGGTTCCATGCCGGTCTGCACCTGCCCTTCACAGCTTAAGTCTTAAGTTATTACTAAAACCAGTAATAATCAAATGTAGAGGTAATTATTTAATATCCAAAAAAGATGTATAAATCTGAATAGACATTCTTAACAGTTTACAGTTTAGAGTTCACAGTTTAGAATCTGCCCCACTGTCTACACTAACCCAATCAAAATGAACATCCAACTGAAGAAAAGTCAGCATCAGACAGTAAACCTTGCATTGAAGGAATTAAGAGAAAACGGTACAGGTAAGATAAGTAGTCCGGGTGACAACCTCCTTCTCCTTCACCCTGTCCATCCCTAGATCACCTTCATAACTAGCTATTAGGGATGAGCTTCGAGTTCGAGTCGAACTCATGTTCGACTCGAACATTGCCTGTTCGCCCGTTCGCCGAACAGCGAACAAATTGGGGTGTTCGCGGCAAATTCGAAAAATCTATGGGAGAAATCTAAAGTGCTAATTATAAAGGCTTATATGCAAGTTATTGTCCTAAAAAGTGTTTGGGGACCGGGGTCCTGCCCCAGGGGACATGTATCAATGCAAAAAGAAGTTTTAAAAACGGCCGTTTTTTCGGGAGCAGTGATTTTAATAATGCTTAAAATGAAAAAATAAAAGTGAAATATTCCTTTAAATTTCGTACCTGGGGGGTGTGTATGATATGCATGTGAAGTGGCGCATGTTTCCCGTGCTTAGAACTGTCCCTGCAAAAAATGTCATTTTTGAAAGAAAAAAAGTCTTTTAAAACTGACTCACGGCTATTAATGAATTGTCGGCTCCCGGCAATACATACAAAAGTCATTGATAAAAAAAAAAAAAAGCGTGGGGGTTCCCCAGAATTCAATTACCAGGCCCTTCAGGTCTGGAATGGATATTAAGGGGAACCCCGCCGCAAATTAAAAAAAAATTTGACGTGGGGTTCCCCCAAATATCCATTCCAGGCCCTTCAGATCTGGCATGGATTTTAAGGGGAACTCCACCCCAAATTTTAAAAAAATGGCGTGGAGTCCCCCTAAAAATCCGAACCAGACCCCTTATCCGAGCACGCAACCTGGCCGGCCGCAGGGGAAGAGGGGGGGACGAGAGAGCGCCCCCCCTCCCTCCTGAACCGTACCAAGCCACATGCCCTCAACATGGGGAGGATGTCCCCATGTTGATGGGGACAAGGGCCTCATCCCCACAACCCTTGCCCGGTGGTTGTGGGGGTCTGCGGGCGGGGGGCTTATCGGAATCTGGAAGACCCCTTTAACAAAGGGGACCCCCAGATCCCGGCCCCCCCCCTATGTGAATTGGTAAGGGGTACATTGTACCCCTACCATTTCACGAAGAAAGCGTAAAAAAATGTTTAAAAAAAACACACAAACACCTTGAAAAAGTCCTTTATTTAAAAAAAAAAAAAAACATTCCAGCGGTGAAATCCAGTGTCCCGCGGCGATCCCGATGTCCAGCGCTGTCCTTCATTGGTTGTGCCTGAGCGGACCTGATGGGGAACTCCCTCTCAGTATTTTAAATGTATAGACCCGCCCCTTCTAAAGTTCCCCATCAGGTCCGCTCAGCGGACCAGATGCGGAACATGAGAAGGGGCGGGTCTATACATGTATTACCAAAGTGAGAGCAGTCCCCCATCAGGTCCGCCCCCTCGGTATGTCAGACCCGCCTACGTCATTGGCTTGAGCGGGGAACTTCCTTCACTATGTAAATTTAAATTACACAGTGAAGGAAGTTCCCCGCTCAAGCCAATGACGTAGGCGGGTCCGACATACCGAGGGAGCGGACCTGATGGGGAACTTTAGAAGGGGCGGGTCTATACATTTAAAATACTGAGAGGGAGTTCCCCATCAGGTCCGCTCAGGCACAACCAATGAAGGACAGCGCTGGACATCGGGATCGCCGTGGGACACTGGATTTCACCGCTGGAATGTTTTTTTTTTTTTTTTTTAATAAAGGACTTTTTCAAGGTGTTTGTGTGTTTTTTTAAACATTTTTTTACGCTTTCTTCGTGAAATGGTAGGGGTACAACGTACCCCTTACCAATTCACATAGGGGGGCCGGGATCTGGGGGTCCCCTTTGTTAAAGGGGTCTTCCAGATTCCGATAAGCCCCCCGCCCGCAGACCCCCACAACCACCGGGCAAGGGTTGTGGGGATGAGGCCCTTGTCCCCATCAACATGGGGACATCCTCCCCATGTTGAGGGCATGTGGCTTGGTACGGTTCAGGAGGGAGGGGGGCCACTCTCTCGTCCCCCCCTTTTCCCCTGCGGCCGGCCAGGTTGCGTGCTCGGATAAGGGGTCTGGTATGGATTTTTAGGGGGACTCCACGCCATTTTTTTTTTAAATTTGGGGTGGAGTTCCCCTTAAAATCCATGCCAGATCTGAAGGGCCTGGAATGGATATTTGGGGGAACCCCACGTCAATTTTTTTTTAATTTGCGGCGGGGTTCCCCTTAATATCCATTCCAGACCTGAAGGGCCTGGTAATTGAATTCTGGGGAACCCCCACGCTTTTTTTTTTTTTTTATCAATGACTTTTGTATGTATTGCCGGGAGCCGACAATTCATTAATAGCCGCGAGTCAGTTTTAAAAGACTTTTTTTCTTTCAAAAATGACATTTTTTGCAGGGACAGTTCTAAGCACGGGAAACATGCGCCACTTCACATGCATATCATACACACCCCCCAGGTACGAAATTTAAAGGAATATTTCACTTTTATTTTTTCATTTTAAGCATTATTAAAATCACTGCTCCCGAAAAAACGGCCGTTTTTAAAACTTCTTTTTGCATTGATACATGTCCCCTGGGGCAGGACCCCGGTCCCCAAACACTTTTTAGGACAATAACTTGCATATTAGCCTTTATAATTAACACTTTAGATTTCTCCCATAGATTTTTCGAATTTGCCACGAACACCCCAATTTGTTCGCTGTTCGGCGAACGGGCGAACAGGCAATGTTCGAGTCGAACATGAGTTCGACTCGAACTCCAAGCTCATCCCTAACAGTGAACCCCCTGACCTTCTGGAGTTGTTTGGCCTTATTCCACACCTTCTGTAATAGTGAATAAGTGGGCATGCGTCTAAGGGGTTTATGAAACCGTTGAGCCTCCAGCCCTTCTGGGATTGAGCCGGCTCCCGAACCAAGAAGCAGAAGTCGGGCCGAGGAACCTGTAGGAAAGGGGCCCATAGCACCAATCAGGTGCTGCAGCTGCGCCGCCAAGTAATATATCCAAGGGTTGGGCAGGGCAAGCCCCCCCCTCCTTTGGACGCTGTAGTTGCTCCAGTTTAATCCTGGGGGGTTTGGTGTGCCACAGCAGTTGCCTAAAAAGGGAATTGACAACTCTAAATATTTTAAGTGTGATAACTACGGGAGTATTGTGGAGCAGGTACAGCAGTTGGGGCATAAGAATCATCTTAATGAGGTTCGTCTTGCCAGCTAGGGACATTTTCAGCCTATTCCATATCTGTATTTTATCTCTAAACCTAGTCAATAGGGGATATATATTTAGTTGACAGAAGTCCATCACCTTAGGGGAAACGTACACACCCAGATATTTAAAGGAGTTCACTATGGGGACCGAGCATGAGGGCCTCCCAATATGCCCGGGTGGCTCATCCAGGAACATCAGAGCAGACTTAGACCAGTTAATCGTGAGGCCCGAGAACCGGCCGAACTCTGTAATAATGGACATAACCTGAGTCAATGAGTCATCCACATCCTCCAGGAAGAGGAGCATGTCATCGGCGTACAGCATGATTTTCTCATGCATGTCACCATAACGGAAGCCCCTAACCATTGGGCAGTTCCTAACCTGCGCCGCCAGGGGCTCAATAGCCAGAGCAAAAAGCAGGGGGGACAGGGGACAGCCCTGTCTGGTCCCCCTACCCAATGCGAAGGCATGTGACATCCTGTCTGACATACGTATGGCCGCCCGAGGTGCATCATACAGCAGTCTCACCCACCTCTGAAACCGGGGTCCGAAACCAAACTTGGCCAACACAGCCCACAGATACCGCCAGCCAACACTGTCGAATGCCTTATTAGCGTCAAGAGACAACAGTGCCCTGTGGCCGACGGAGTCCGAAGGGGTCTGCATGTTCAAGTATAGACGCCTATGGTTAGTTGCGGTGGAGCTGCAGGGCATGAACCCCGCCTGATCCGGATGTATGATGGACAAAATTATCCTGTTAACCCTCACAGCCAGTACTTTAGCCAAGACCTTTACATCACACTGCAATAGCGAAATGGGCCTATACGAACCAGGATCCAGAGGGTCCTTTGCTGCTTTTAACAATAGGATAATATTAGCCCTGGTCATGGAGGGGGTAGCTTCCCAGACTTAAATGAGGAGTTGAAAACTGCGAGCAATCTGGGCAGTAGCACCTCGCCATATTGGACATATACCTCCATGGGGATCCCGTCATCCCCCGGAGCTTAACACGTGGGAAAGGAGGCAACCGCCTCCTGTAGCTCTTCAAGAGTGAGTGGAGCCTCCAGCTCCACGCGGGCTAACCCGCCCAGAGACGGAAGGGCCACAGCACCCATATATTGTTCCAGCTCCTCATCCGTGTAGTCATCACAGGGTTTGTATAGTTCAGCATAAAAAGTTGCTAATTCCGCTATAATTTGCTCAGGGTCATTCACCAGCCGACCCCGAGATCCACGGATCGCTCCAATGACAGGGGACGTCTGCTGTGACCTGGCAATTCAGGCCAAAAGCCGTCCAGTCTTCTCCCCCTCTTCATAATATGCCTGATTAGTGAAAAACCGCTTCTTTTCTGCGGCGGAGGCTCTCAACCGGTCCAAAGAGTCCTGGGCCGAAGTCCAGGCCTCCCTTGCAGAATCCGTCGGGTCAACTATGAACGCTAGTTCTAATTGTCTCACCTGGTCCCCAATCTGCTCCAGAAGTGCAGATGAATTATGTTTGATGGCTGTGATTTCAGCTATAAACGTAGCCCGCATGCAGGCTTTAAAGGCATCCCAACCCACCGCCAGGTCAGCACACAGTCGGTTGTCTACAAAATACTGCTCTATCTGGCGTTCCACCCTCTCATGAGATGTAAAGAGCTTTAGCCAAAAGGCGTTCAGCTTCCAAGGGGCCCTAGGTAGGGAGGAGGCGGGATGGGTGACAAGATATGCAACCAGTGGAGAATGGTCTGACACCCCTCTAGGGAAGTATTCTATCTTGGGTACCAAGGGTAAAACCTGCGGGGATCCCACACAGAGGTCTATGCGGGATAGTGACCCATGCGTTTTAGAGAAACATGAAAATTGCTTGGTTGTCGGGTATCTAGCTCTCCATACATCAATCCAGCCCACCTCCACCAACAGGCGGCTTAAAACAGTGCCCCTACCCCCCAGTGGAGGGTGAGCTGGCGGATGCCTATCCACTCTAGGGTCCAGGCATCCATTGAAATTCCCCACGATCATAAAAGGAACATCAGGTTTATCCACCAAGTAAGACAGAAAAAGTTGCAAAACCTCCCTAGAAAAGGGAGGGGGTATATATACACAAGCCAGTATTATCGTCACAGTAAATACTTTGCAGTACACAAATACATATCTCCCGAGGGGGTCCACTGCCACATCCATTTCCTGGTAGGCCAAGGATTTGTGTACCAGCACACTCACCCCCCGCGAATACGCGGTGTGAGTGGAGTGGTAGGCCTTGCCCACCCAGGAAAACCCCAGGCAGCCAACCGTGTCCTTCGTGAGGTGGGTCTTCTGGAGGCCCACAATGGCTGGGAGGAACTTTTTCAAGCATGAGTTAATCATGGTGCGTTTCAATGGATCGCTGACTCCGCGGACGTTCCAGGTCACAATCGGGGTGGTGGCCATGATGAGTGGAAGAGAGGTACGCTGCCAGAGGCCAATGGCCACTGTGTCAGAGTCCAGGGCCAGTGGGGAAGGGAAGCCCGCACGATCCGAGCACAGGTATCAGTCAGGGGCTGGGCCGCCACACTTTGATATAGCCATAAACAATGTCTGTGAGGGAGCAAAAAGGAAGGGTCCAGCAAGTAATGCAATGTGAGCAAAAAAAGAAGAAAAACAGAAAAACTCGTGCCAACATGGCCCCGAGGAACACGTCCCTTCAACTGGGACTCTGCAAACTCAATAGAGTCATAACAGGCAGGTAACCCCCACCTCAGTTCAGTATCCAGTGTAGTAAAACCTTTTCCTTTCAGAGCTCGTTAACAAACGCTAATAATACAAAGGGTTGTAATTTCCCGATATGCAAGTGGTAGACTTAACTCGTCAGCAGGTACTCTACCGACCACTCGTGAAGAAGACCGGAGTCTCAATCACCTCTGTCCTCATCTTGGCGTCTCCTCAGGTCTTGTTCATTGCGGTCCAGCCATTCTGCTGCTTCTGCTGCATTTTCAAAAAAGGTGGCTTGTCCTCTAACTGTAATTCGTAGCTTGGCAGGGTACAGCATTGTGTAGGTGAGTTGAATCCTCTGCAAGCGTTTCTTCACCTCAGCAAACTTGGCTCTCTTGCGTTGTACTTCCGCTGAGAAGTCCGGGTAGAATGATATCCTAGCTCCTTTGTAATGTACCGCTCCCTTTTCCCTGGCCAGTCTCAGTATGATCTCTCTATCTTTGTAATTTAACAGCCTGGCCAGCATGGACCTGGGTGGACTACCCGGGGGAAGGGGCCTAGGCGGAGTACGGTGGGCCCTCTCCACCGCAAACAGCGCGGTGAACGCCTCCTTGCCAAATATTTCCTGGAGCCACGTTTCTGTAAATGCCGTGGGGTCCCTGCCCTCCACCCTCTCAGGGATCCCCACAATGCGAACGTTGTTTCTCCTTAGGCGGTTCTCGATGTCGTCAGTTTTTGCGTTCGCCTGCACTGATTGCTGTAGTGCATATCTGGTATCTCTGGTAAGGGGTGGCAGCTGGTCCTCCACCTCACTGAGCCTCCCCTCCACAGCCGTGGTTCTCTCCCTAATCTTCTGGAGGTCATGCCCTATGAGAGATACTGTCTCTGTGAGCTCCCCAAACTGCACCTTCAGGCCATCCACAGAAGCCGTCACAGATGTAGTGCAGCGCTGCACAGCACACTCAGCGTAGGCTGCAGAGTGTCATCCTGCACCTCATCAAATATATCAGATACATGGCCAGAGGAGATGTCTAGTGGCAACGTATCGTCCAGTGCAGGGAAGCCATTTTGCTCCAGGGCCTGTGCCTGCACCTGTGGCGGCGGGGGGAGAGAGCAGCTGGGGCCCTTTAACTTTTGGGCATAGTACAACATGTCTCTGGGCTGCTCTTTTCCCAGTTGTTTAGGGGTATTGGAAGTCTTACCGCCAGCCTCATGCAGTTTGTCCGGTCCCCGCGCCGCATGCTGAGGCTGAGAGGAGCCGGCGCCATCTTGGTTTTGCAGCTGCTTTCTCCCCTTTGCGGGTCATCCGGGGCTCTGAGAAGCGTTGAGCCTCTGACCACTGCTTGCAGCGAGGAGAGCCTGTGCCTCCGATCCAAGTGTCGGTGAAGGAGGATCGCGGGAAAAGGATCAGATGAGGATCGTTAGCGGGAGCTCCGTGCAAAGCGACCGCTCACATGCCTGTCTAGGCCATGCCCCCTATTTTGTTTTTTGATATATTTAATTTGCAGCTGGTGTATCCGTCATGGATATTTTCGATTATAGATCACAGGTGGTTATTAACACTGCAGGTGTTTTTGATGGTAATGATGATTCCAGAGATGATCTAGCAGGTTGTTTTCTTAGATTAAAGAATCTCACCATCACTGAGGTTCATACTAGGTGGGATGTTGCTTATTTAGAGGAGTATGTGAAAGCAGACATGGTCCCTAGGAGCCTCAGGTGGGATGTAAATCCCCAGAAAGATGATAATGAGTTGGCCGAGTGGTTCAAATACTTCAATGAGGCAGGTGTCAACTTTTTGCAGTTTCTTATAGCAAAAAAGAAGCGCAAGTTGGCAACTTTGGACTGCGAGATCAACATCATTAAAAATAAATTAATCCCTTTTAAAGCAGAACAGGATTATTTGCATAGATCTGAGGCTCTTAAAGCAGTATTAATTAGAGAAGAATCTGAACAAAAATCTAAGAAAAAGAAAAAGTATAACAGAGACGTAAAAGACTATAGGGAGAATATAGTTTTTAGATGGCAGGTTATACCACCTCCTGACCCACCAGTGGGGGACAGTGCAACTGGCTCTCAACCAATTGGTGTTGTTCAAAGGAGTGGTATACTAAGAAACGAACAAGGTGCATTTTCTAATGTTTCTCAGATGCCTCGTCCCTCCCCGGATCCACGGAGAGGGAGAAATAATCCACAACAATATTACCAACAAGGAAGAGGTAGGGGTAGTAGAAGGAACCCTTCCCCTTATCCCAATCATCATTCCCCTCCACCTTGGCGTCACCGGGATGCATATCCCAATCAACAGAACTATGGAAACCACCAATCCCCTCGTGCTGATAACGGAAGCCGTAATGCTTTAAGCACTAGGAACAGATTTGCTCCACTCACTAGCGATGAGGGGGTATCTGGTTTGGGTGTTAACCAAGGGGCTTCCTGTTCCTCCCAAAGTCAACAACCGGAGGGTCGCTCAGGTTGGGATTTTCAGCAGGCCGGCAGGAACAGGAACAAAAGAAATGGGGACGCAAGAGAGGGTGCAGAGGGGGGAGGAAACTTCACTCCAAAGAGCAGGAAATACTAGACTGTGGTGGGATTATCAATCTCAGCACAAAGGAACTATCCAAGGAGGAATTAATTACTTTGAATAAAGGGCTAAAGTTTGCTCCTCCACGGAACCTCAACAAGTTCCAAACTTTCATAGATATACAAAAATATACCAGAAAGTTAAATATTAAACGATACATCATGAGCAACCCCACTAGGCAACCAGTCAGGGAGGCCTCTGTTGTTTTGCATTCAGGGATGTCAAACGCATCCCTCTTCAATCCCCCTATTCACCAGGCACCGAACTTGACTGTATTTCGAGATCTGGTGTTAGGGGATTTGAATAATCTAAATGTAAAACCGGTACGAATCCAACATGATCTCAAATTGGGTATGGAGTCCCTATGTAATAGGAGGGATGTGGTCATGCGACCAGCTGATAAAGAGGGTGCCATTGTTGTTCTGGACAAGGACTCCTACTTTGAGGAGATGTCCAGGATAGTGATGGACCCTCTGACTTACTCAAGTTTACCCATGGATCCCACTATACAATATAAGAAGGAGTTGAGAGCTCTAGTTGATAAGGGACATGATATGGGTATTTTAAAACCAAAAGAAAATGAACATTTGGTGCCCTTGGCACCTAGATTGCCGGGGATGTACATATTGCCTAAAATCCACAAAATTTTGATTAATCCTCCGGGTAGGCCCATCATCAGTGGTATAGACTCTATTACTTCACGTATTGGCAAGTATATAGATTATTACTTGCAACCACTGGTGATGGGCACCCCGTCCTTTCTCAAGGACACCAAGCACGTGATTAACCTGCTTGGTGAGATTGAGTGGAAGGCCTCCTACTTGCTCATTACGGCAGATGTCGCATCCCTCTATACAGCTATTTCTCATAATCTAGGTCATGAGGCGGTGCGACATTTTCTTTATCGCGACTCCGGCATTTCTGTCACGCAGTGCAACTTCGTGATGGAACTGCTGGACTTCGCGATGAAGCATAATCATTTCTGGCATAGTGGTACTCACTATCTCCAGATTAGGGGTGTGGCCATGGGGGCCAAGTTTGCCCCCAGTATGGCCAGCCTCTTCATGGCAAAGTGGGAAGAGGACGTGGTACTTTGTGATAGGTCACCTAATCTTATTTTTTGGAAAAGATTTATTGATGACATACTTTTTGTCTGGGATGGTGACACTGAATCAGTCAATTCCTATCTGTCTTTCTTAAATAGTAATGACAGGGGAATTATTCTTAGTTATGAGATTAGTCCCATTCAGATTCATTTTCTGGATCTCAATATTTCAATAGAGGACAATAGGATTGTCACATCCACCTTTTTTAAACCGACGGACAGGAACGGTTATATACCACTGGACTCTTGTCATCATAGTTCCTGGCTGTCGGCGGTTCCAAAGGGTCAGTTTTTGCGCTTAAAGCGCAACTGTACCGATTTGGAGCAATATCATAAGGAGGCACAAATCCTTAGATCTAGATTCATAGTCAAAGGTTATGATATTGCTAAACTGGATTCTATCATTGCTGAGGTTGGTCTCAGAGATAGACAGACTCTTCTGTGTGACAGACCCCCAGAGGTGGAAAACAGGGAGGATTTTGGCCTAGCCTTTCTGACCACATGTTCAAGCCAACACTGGGCCATTAAAAGAATCATTAAAAAACATTGGTCGGTGTTAAAGAATGACCGAGTGTTTTGGTGCCTCTGTTGTCCAACAGCCCAAGAGTGCTCTTTAGGGGTGCTTCCAACCTCAGACATTCAATAGCACCAAACGTACCTGATCCCCCAACTCGTCTGACTTTTTTTGGGGATCTGAAGGGATTCTATCCCTGTAGGAGATGTAAAGTTTGTAGGGTCAATGCTCTCCAGGGTAGAAGAATTACTGATTTCACTTCATCTGGAACAGGAGTGACATATCCCATTAGGTCCCTTATAACCTGCACTACTAAATGCGTGGTGTACCTCTTGCGGTGCCCATGCGGGTTGGAATATGTCGGACGGACTATTAGGAAACTCAGTATAAGATTGGGGGAGCACATTACCAACATAAAAAATGTTTTTGACAAACATAATGTGTCAAAACATTCTGATCTTGTACACAATAGAAATCCAAAAGGTACTATCTTTATTGGTCTGGAAAAATATGTGCCCCATTGGAGAGGTGGAAATGGTAGAAGAAGCATATCCAGATCTGAAACCAGCTGGATACATAAATTAGGCTGTCACACACTGGGAGGCCTTAATGTGGAATGGGACATAAATTGCTTCATTAATAATGGGTGATTTATTATTTTGATGTCCCTTCCAATAATCTTTAGCCATTTTTCACTTTCTTACCTTTTGTGTATTTTCGATCTGAGCTTTAGTTTATGGATAACATTTCTGAATTTTGAACAATTAGTATATGTAATAGAGAGTTTTTTTATTGATTTTATATATATATATATATATATATATATATATATATATATATATATGTAATATATATTAATCTGTTATAATTGGGACTTTACAAATCCCTCTTTTTGTAAACAGTTACATCATGACCCACAAGATGGCGTTGTGTGGAATAGATTCAAATAGGTGCAATATCCGGAGGTTCCACCGGGTGTCAGGATGTGATTGTTATCTATGTATAGACCTCTGCATTGAGAATTCAATGCACAGGTCCATTCTATCTGCTCCGTCTGTCAATCTGAGGCCTAACCAATGAGAGAACCCTTTGCGGGCCCTTTGACTATAAATAGCGTGTACGCGCTTGCGTGGGCGTGCCCCTGATGACGTCAGATTTGACCAAACGACGTAGGGCGACACGTGCACGCATTGCGCACGCGCGAATGGTCGTTTGATTGACAGAATACTGAGCTTTTTATTCCTTGCAAGGAGTTTTTTAACCAGCATTTTAATATCTCAGGACTTGTTACTTTGAGGTTCTGTATCGGTTACTTTGTGAAAATAAACCCCTTTTTTATGGATGAACGCTACACTATGGCAAGTTTTTCTTTCTCTTTTGGATTTTATCCTACTTACTGAGGAACATCCACTCTGATCTGCAAATAGTGTGTCTACTCCCAGTTCTGGCCAGGTGTTCAATCAACGTCTCTGGAGACTCTCCCATTGTGGATGAAGCGTTCCTGCAGAATCATCCTGCCTTCCATGGAGTAAAACATCACTCTACTGAGCCTGTTTTGACCCCCCTGAGAAGGGTGGTCGCAGGCTGTCTGGTAAGCCTTCATTCTTCACCTTGGTGGCGGGATCTTTACTAAGTGTTGGAGCATTTTGCCTATGATTTTCATTGGATACCTGCACTCTGTAGAACTCTTATCATCTTTAAATAGAGGAGAAGATTTCATATATTTTTCACTGACACACATGAACTTTAAATTGTTTATTTGTAGTGTTCACTCATGTTTTTGATACTTTTTCTTATATTTTTTTAACTGTATAGCCATACACAGTTTTGCTCATCCAGCGCTACACCTTTTTGTATATTTTTATTTATGAGAAACAAGTAGATAAATTAGAGGATGATGAATAAACAAATAAAACTTGCTTCAATATAAACCACAAAGTAACATTTATTGTGTGGCCATAGATAAAGCACACAGTCCAAATAAAAACACAGTCAAGTGTGAACGACACAGTCTAATTTTAAAAGGTAAAAACCTAAGTTTCATCCAACCTCAAACACTAAATGGAGGGCCCATCACTTGTGAGGGAAACAGGCTCAAGGTTCACATAAGGTATAAAGGTGTAGGGCGCTCTGAATAAAAATGACTGGCCAGAGGCTTTGTCCGCAATGTGGGATGGATACAGTTCAGGCAGGGTGGTGTCTCAGAACACTTGGGCAGCATGTAATGAGGGAAGCAATCTCTAGTGAAGATAAACATAACAAAAAAAAGCACCTCTAAGTGCAGCAGTACAAGACTAATAGCCCGAAAAAGGGTTTTAAAACACTTACTAGAGGAGCATGCTTATAGTATGAGACAACAGAGTGACAAAAGGATAAACTTATCAGTCTGCTGTTTCTCCTTTCATTTTTCAGTGACAGGCTGGAGAAATGACAAGACCTGTGAGTGTTACCTAGTTGTAGCAGAGATCACCTCAACTGCTTAACAGGACTGTGTTGTGTAACAGCGCTATATAAATCTCATGCCGCGTACACACGATCATTATTCACGGCGGTTAAAAAAACGCCGTGAATAATGTCATTAAAAACGAGGGAACGGCTTGTTCCCCACACACGGTCGTTTTTCACGCCGTTTTTTCTCTTGTCGAGAAAAACGACCGTCTGTGGGTTTTCGCGGCAGTGTTTCCCTATGGGAAACACTGCCGTGGAAAACATGTTGAAAAAAACGACGAGAAATGTTAGAACATGTTCTAATTTTTCTCGTCGTTTTTAATGCCGTTTTTCTCATCGAAAAAAATGACAGAAAGCCCACAGACTATCGTTTTTCTCGTCGAATGGGAAAAATGTAGTTTTTCTCGACGAGAAAAACGGCCGTGTGTACGCGGCATCAGGCCTGGATAAACAGCAGTACATATCCTTTGGCAGGTAAGACAGCTTTCATATACTGTATGTATTTTATCTATACATTTTAATTATTTTTTTAGCCTTTTCAAGCCTTTTGATTCGAATTCCATTGTCAAATGCAAAAAAAAAATAAAAAAATGATTTCTTTCAAATATCAGAAAAGGTAAATGCTTAGTATAGTTCATGTAGGAAAAAATACAAGCAATATACCAGGATTAGGGATGGGATATCTGTTCGAGTCGAACATGAGTTCAACTCGAACATTGGCTGTTCGCCTGTTGACCAAACAGCGAACAATTCGGGGTGTTCGCGGCAAATTCGAAAAGCCACGGAACACCCTTTAAAAGTCTATAGGAGAAATCTAAAGTGCTAATTTTAAAGGTTAACATGCAAGTTATTGTCATAAACAGTGTTTGGGGACCTGGGTCCTGCCCCAGGGGACATGTATCAATGCAAAAAAAAGTTATAAAAACAGCCGTTTTTTTTGGGGAGCAGTGATTTTAATAATGCTTAACCACTTAACGACCGCCCACCGCCGATTTACGTCGGCAGAATGGCACCGACAGGCAGAATCACGTAGATCTACGTGATCGCCTTTGTGCAGTTGGGGGGTCCATCCGGACCCCCCTTCACTGCAGTGAGCGGCCGTTAAGTGTTCGGGAGTGATCAGGCATGAGGGGGCGGCCGCTCGATTCCGCCCCCCCCTCGCGATCGCTCCCGGCGAATGAAATTGCTTCCTCCTGCCTGAAATGTAAACACAGGCTGGAGGAAGTGATGTCATCTCCCTCGCCGCGGTCTTTTCGTTCCCGGCGCCAAGGAGAGAAGAAGCAGGTTAGTGCACCAACAGTCCACTGACACGTAGGTACACATAGGCACACAAATCACCCCCCAGTCACCCCCAGATCACCCCCCAGGTCACCCCAAAGCCCCCAATCACAGTGTCACTGATTGCAGTGATCATTTATTTTACTGATCACTGCATTTAGTGTCATCTGTGATTGTAAAAAGTTGCAGGGCAGTTAGGATTAGGCCCCTTTAGGTCCAGGGTAGCCCCCTAACCCCCCCTAATAAAGGTTTAACCCCTTGATCACCCCCCAGGTAACCCTTTCACCCCCTAACTTCAGTGTCACTAAGCGATTGTTTTTCCGATCGCTGTATTCGTGTCGCTGGTGTTTTAGATAGGCAGTTATTTTTTTTTAGGTTCGCCGCAGGTTTTTATTAGTGTCAGGTACCAACATATATTATTTTAACCCCCTGATTGCCCCTAGAGTTAACCCTTTCACCAGTGATCGCCGTATAAGCGTCACTGGTGTCACTGGTTAGCCAGTAAGTTATTTAGTTATTTAGGTTACCCGTCAGGTTTTTATATAGTGTCAGGTACCCCCATATTTAACCTAATAAAGGTTTTAACCCCCTGATTGCCCCTAGTTAACCCTTTCACCAGTGATCACCATATAAAGGTTACGGGTGACGCTGGTTGATTAGTTTGCTTTTTATAGCATCAGGGCACCCGCCGTATATAACCCAATAAAGGTTTAACCCCCCTGATCGCCCGGCGGGTGAGATCAATTAGGTTTTAGAGCCAGAGAGGGTCTGCGTCGCCCCAGGCAGTGTTAGGTTAGTGCCAGTAACGCTAACACCCACGCGCAAAGCATACACCCCCCTTAGTGGTATAGTATCTGATCAGATCTATACTAGCATCCCCAGCGGTTTAGGGTTCCCAAAAACGCAGTGTTAGCGGGATCAGCCCAGATACCTGCTAGCGCCTGCGTTTAGCCCCTCCGCCCAGCCCAGCCCAGCCCACCCAAGTGCAGTATCGATCGATCACTGTCACTTACCAAACACAACACACATAACTGCAGCGTTCGCAGAGACAGGCCTGATCCCTGCGATCGCTAACAGTTTTTTTGTAGCGTTTGATATATTTGCTGACGACAGTCAGGTGCTTTTTTTCCTGTGAATCTTACTAGTGTACCCCTAAATTTAGAGCCCAAAATGGCAAGACGAAGGTACACTAGTAAAGAGGCCTATGAGATTCTGAGCATGACAGATAGTGAAGAGGAGGTCACGTATCTGTCAGATTCAGGCTCAGAATATCTTCCCGTAGAAGACAGTGACGTCAGCGGCCCCACGTCAGATAGCTCTGACGACGAAGTTGAGGTCCCTGCTAAGGTCAGGTGTACCCGATCCCGATCTTCTGAGGTTGTTGAGGAGCAAGAACCGCAGGTCTCTCGTATCATGGAGCAGAGTAGTACTAGCGCCGCTATTCCTTCTGGTGAACTGGCAAGCACCAGCGGCCTAGTACAGCCTGGACGTACATCCAGCACTGCAGTAACACTTGGTGACGTGGCGAGTCCCATAAGTGCAGTTCAAGCTGACGAGGTGGCAAGCACAAGTAGTGTCCCGCTGCCACCAAGAAGACAAAGGCAGGCCCGTCGTGCCCATACTGCCCTTCCTGCAGAATTCGCCTATCCTGATTGGGTCCCCACCACTTCTGCAGAACCCGTACTTCCCCCATTCACTGCCCAACCCGGTATTCAGGTGGAAACAGCTGATTTTATTCTAATTGATTTTTATTCGCTGTTTTTCACGGAAGATCTCTATAGATCTATTGTGGACCAGAGTAATTTATATGCTGGTCAATTTATCGCCGCTAACCCCCAGTTGCCTAAAATTGCCAGAAATTGGAAACCAATTACGGTTTCCGAATTTAAGACCTTTCTGGGCCTTTCCCTCAACATGGGCACACATAAATTTCCGTCATTGCGTGCTTATTGGTCCACGCACCCAATTGACCACATGCCCGTGTTCTCTGCCTCCATGTCCAGGGCACGATACGAGCAGATTTTGCGGTTCATGCACTTCAACGACAATGAACTTTGTCGTCCACGTGGGGACCCTGAATACGACCGGCTCTATAAAATTCGGCCCCTCATAAACCACTTCAACGAACGTTTTGCAGCCTTGTTTACTCCCGATCAAGTTGTCTGCGTTGATGAGTCCCTGATTAAATTTTCTGGCCGCTTGTCTTTCAAGCAGTACCTTCCCAGCAAGCGTGCCAGATACGGGGTCAAGCTCTACAAGTTCTGTGACAGGGCAACAGGCTATGTAGTGAACTTTACGGTTTATGAGGGAAAAGATAGTCAGATTGAGTCGGTCAACTGCCCGGATTACATAGGGAGCGCTGGCAAGATAGTGTGGAACTTGGTGTCACCCTTATTCGGAAAGGGGTACCACTTGTATGTGGACAATTATTACACGAGCGTGCCACTGTTTAGTCACTTGTTTCATCATCAGATTGGAGCATGTGGCACCGTGCGACCTAATCGCCGGGGCTTTCCCCAGCGGCTTGTAGATGCCCGTCTTAGGCTGGGGGAGAGAGCCTGCTTGAAGTGTAATAACTTGCTCGCTATGAAGTGGAGGGACAATAAGAATGTTTTCCTTCTTACCTCCCTTCATGCAGACACGACAGTCCAAATTCGTACGGCGACTGGTGTTGTGGAGAAACCCCTCTGTGTCCACGAATATAACCAAAATATGGGAGGGGTGGACCTCAACGACCAGTTGATGGCGCCGTATCTAATTGACCGTAAGGCGAGACGCTGGTACAAAAAAGTGTCTCTATCATTATTCCAATTGGCTTTGCTGAACGCTCATGTGCTATACAGAGCTTCAGGCGGGACGTTATCTCTTCTAAAATTCCAGAATGAGATAGTCACAGAACTCCTGTATCCAGGCGGTTCTGCACCTCACCATCCCCTACCAAATGCAGTAAGCCGGCTGCATGAGAGGCATTATTCGTATGTCCTCCCGAGTACCCCTACCCAAAGCCACCCCCAAAAAAGATGTCGTGTCTGTAGCAAGCGCGGATTTAGGCGTGACACCCGTAGTTTTTGTCCACTCTGTCCTGACAAGCCTGGTCTTTGCCAAGGTGAATGTTTTGAATGCTACCACTCAAAAGTGAAGTTTTAGCGTAGGGTACAGCATTTCACAGACAAGGACACACTTACACAGGGTCTCCCAAGATACCATTACATTTTGAGAGACCCGAACCATTACAGTTGTAAAGTTACAAAAAAAAGTGTAAAAAAGAAAAAAAAAAAAACGTAAAAAACAAAACACAAAAAAAATATAAAATAAAAAAACCAAAAATAGTTGTCGTTTTATTGTTCTCTCTCTCTCTATTTTCTCTCTATTGTTCTGCTCTTTTTTACTGTATTCTATTCTGCAATGTTTTATCATGCTTGCTTTTCAGGTATGTAATTTTTTGTTTTCAGGTGCGCCATTCAACTGCAGCGCGGAATTATTTATCTTGACAGCAACAGCGTTTGCTCCCACGATACATAAAGCCGTGACTCCAGTGCTGTAGGAGGTGATTTCACCACCACAGTTAAAAAAAAGAGCATATATGCCGAAGCATGGGGGCAGCAGGGGCGGAGGAGCGATTTTGCTCCTAATGCCGCGTACATACGGTCGAAATTCCGACGGAGGCTTGCCCGTGGAAAATTCCGACCGTGTGTACGCGGCATAACTTTTTTGCGGGAGGATGCCCCCATGCTTCGGCATATATATATTTTAGGCACAGGTTGCGTTAAAACATTTTTTTATTTTTTACTAGGTTTTGTTTTGGTATTTGCTTTGCAGGTATGGCATGGTAAGGTCTTACTGTTGTACTGTAATGTTACTTTGTTTTAATGTTAACCACCATTTGCTTAGCAGGTACGCCATTCAGTTGCAGCGCGGATCTATTTATCTTGACAGCAACAGCGTTTGCTCCCACGATACATAAAGCCGTGACTCCAACGCTGTAGGAGGTGATTTCACCACCACAGTTAAAAAAAAAGAGCATATATGCCGAAGCATGGGGGCAGCAGGGGCGGAGGAGCGATTTTGCTCCTAATGCCGCGTATATACGGTCGAAATTCCAACGGAGGCTTGCCCGTGGAAATGTCCGACCGTGTGTACGCGGCATAACCTTTTATGCCGCGTACATACGGTCGAAATTCCGACGAAGGCTTGACCGTGTGTACGCGGCATAACTTTTTTGCGGGAGGATGCCCCCATGCTTCGGCATATATGCCCATCATTAGAAGTGGGTGGATGAAGGGAGGTATTCTAATGGTGGGCATACCCACCATTCAATCTCTTTTTTTCGTTCAGCCAATAGGCTGTATGAAAAAAAAGATTACAATACATGTCCAACAAGGACCAGCAACGTACTGGTATGTTGCAGGACTTTGAATGTTTATACCAGAATGATGCCTGCGGGTTTAGGTATCATCTTGGTATCATTCTTTTCAGCCAGCAGCCGGCTTTCATGTAAAAGCAATTCTAGCAGATAATTAGCCTCTAGACTGCTTTTACAAGCAGTGGGAGGGAATGTCCCCCCCCGGATATAAAAAGCGCCATTGGGAAATTGGGAAAGCATTTTATCACACCGATCTTGGTGTGGTCAGATGCTTTGAGGGCAGAGGAAAGATCTAGGGTCTAACCCCCCAATTTTTTTCAAAAAAAGAGTACCTGTCACTACTTATTGCTATCATAGGGGATATTTACATTCCCTGAGATAACGATAAAAATGGTAAAAAAATAAAATATGGAAGGCACAGTTTAAAAATAAAATAAAAAAGCCAAATAAATAATAAAAAAAAAAATAAAAAAAAAAAAAAGCACCGCTGTCCCCCCCTGCTCTTGCGCAAAGGCGAACGCAAGCGTCGGTCTAGCGTCATATGTAAACAGCAATTGCATCATGCATGTGAGGTATCACCGCGAAGGTCAGATCGAGGGTAGTCATTTTAGCAGTAGACCTCCTCTGTAAATCTAACGTGGTAACCTGTAAAGTCTTTTAAATGCTTTTAAAAATGAATGTAGTTTGTCGCCGCTGCGCGTTTGTGCGCAATTTTAAAGCATGTCGTGTTTGGTATCCATGTACTCGGCCTATGATCATCTTTTTTATTTCATCAAACATTTGGGCAATATAGTGTTTTTTAGTGCATTAAAAATAAAAAAAGTGTGTTTTTCCCCCAAAAAATGCGTTTGAAAAATCGCTGCGCAAATACCGTGTGGAAAAAAAAAATGCAACACCCACTATTTTAATCTGTAGGGCCTTTGCTTTAAAAAAATATATAATGTTTGGGGGTTCAACATAATTTTCTTGCAAAAAAATTTTTTTTTCATGTAAACAAAAAGTGTCAGAAAGGGCTTTGTCTTCAAGTGGTTAGAAGAGTGGATGATGTGTGACATAAGCTTCCTAATGTTGTGCATAAAATGCCAGGACAGTTCAAAACCCCCCCAAATGACCCCATTTTGTAAAGTAGACACCTCAAGCTATTTGCTGAGAGGCATGTTGAGCCCATTGAATATTTTTTTTTGTCCCAAGTGATTGAATAATGACCAAAAAAAAAAAAAAAAATGTACAAAAAGTTGTCACTAAATTATATATTGCTCAAACATGCCATGGGCATATGTGGAATTACACCCCAAAATACATTCTGTTGCTTCTCCTGAGTACGGGGATACCACATGTGTGGGACTTTTTGGGAGCCTAGTCGCGTACGGGACCCCAAAAACCAAGCACCGCCTTCAGGATTTCTATGGGTGTAAATTTTTGATTTCACTCCTCACTGCCTATCACAGTTTCGGAGGCCATGGAATGCCCAGATGGCACAAACCCCCCCAAATGACCCCATTTTGGAAAGTAGACACCCCAAGCTATTTGCTGAGAGGTATGTTGAGTATTTTGCAGATCTCGCTTTTTGTCACAAAGTTTTGAAAATGTAAAAAAAGAAAAAAAAAAGAAAAAAAAATGTCTTTCTTAATTTTCAAAAACAAATGAGAGCTGTAAAATACTCACCATGCCTCTCAGCAAATAGCTTGGGGTGTCTACTTTCCAAAATGGAGTCATTTGTGGGGGTTTTGTGCTATTTTGGCATTTTATGGCCTTCGAAACTGTGATAGGTAGTGAGGAGTGAAATCAAAAATTTACGCCCTTAGAAATCCTGAAGGCGGTGCTTGGTTTTTGGGGCCCTGTACGCGGCTAGGCTCCCAAAAAGTCCCACACATGTGGTATCCCCGTACTCAGGAAAAGCAGCAGAATGTATTTTGGGGTGCAATTCCACATATAACCATGGCATGTGTGAGCAATATATCATTTAGTGACAACTTTTTGTACCAATTTTTTTTTCTTTTTGTCATTATTCAATCATTTGGGACAAAAAAAAAAAAATATTCAATGGGGTCAACATGCCTCTCAGCAAATAGCTTGGGGTGTCTACTTTCCAAAATGGGGTCATTTGGGGGGTTTTGTGCCATCTTGGCATTTTATGGCCTTCAAAACTGTGATAGGTAGTGAGGAGTGAAATCAAAAATTTATGCCCTTAGAAACCTTGAAGGTGGTGCTTGGTTTTTGGGGTCCCGTACGCGGCTAGGCTCCCAAAAAGTCCCACACATGTGGTATCCCCGTACTCAGGAGAAGCAGCAGAATGTATTTTGGGGTGTAATTTCACATATGCCCATGGCATGTGTGAGCAATATATCATTTAGTGACAACTTTGTGCAAAAAAAAAAAAGTTTGTCATATTCCCGCAACTTGTGGCAAAATATAAAATATTCCATGGACTGAACATGCCTCTCAGTAAATAGCTTGGGGTGTCTACTTTCCAAAATGGGGTCATTTGGGGGGGTTTTGTGCTATTTTGGCATTTTATGGCCTTCGAAACTGTGATAGGTAGTGAGGAGTGAAATCAAAAATTTGCGCCCTTAGAAATCCTGAAGGCGGTGCTTGGTTTCCGGGGTCCCGTACGTGGCTAGGCTCCTAAAAAGTCCCACACATGTGGTATCCCCGTACTCAGGAGAAGCAGCAGAATGTATTTTGGGGTGCAATTCCACATATAACCATGGCATGTGTGAGCAATATATCATTTAGTGACAACGTTTTGTAATTTTTTTTTTTTTGTCATTATTCAATCACTTGGGACAAAAAAAAAATATTCAATGGGCTCAACATGCCTCTCAGCA
Source organism: Rana muscosa (assembly GCA_029206835.1). Taxonomy (NCBI): domain Eukaryota; kingdom Metazoa; phylum Chordata; class Amphibia; order Anura; family Ranidae; genus Rana; species Rana muscosa. The sequence continues at coordinate 795,501,361 of CM055118.1, forward strand.
ATTTCCTTGGGGTGTCTACTTTCCAAAATGGGGTCATTTGGGGGGGTTTTGTACTGCCCTGCCATTTTAGCACCTCAAGAAATGAGATAGGCAGTCATAAATTTAAAGCTGTGTAAATTTCAGAAAATGTACCCTAGTTTGTAAACGCTATAACTTTTGCGCAAACCAATAAATATACGCTTATTGACATTTTTTTTACTAAAGACATGTGGCTGAATACATTTTGGCCTAAATGTATGACTAAAATGGAGTTTATTCGATTTTTCTTATAACAAAAAGTAGAAAATATCATTTTTTTTCAAAATTTTCGGTCTTTTTCTGTTTATATCGCAAAAAATAAAAATCGCAGAGGCAATCAAATACCATTAAAAGAAAGCTCTATTTGTGGGAAGAAAAGGACGCAAATTTCATTTGGGTACAACATTGCATGTCCGCACAATTTACAGTTAAAGCAGCGCAGTGCCGAATCCCAAAAACAGGCCTGGTCCTAATGGCCCGAAATGGTCCGGGGCTTAAGTGGTTAAAGTGAAACAATAAAAGTGAAATATTCCTTTAAATTTCATACCTGGGGGGTGTCTATAGTATGTCTGTAAAGTGGCATGTGTTTCCCGTGTTTATAACAGTCTCTGCACAAAATGACATTTCTAAAGGAAAAAAAGTCATTTAAAACTACTCGCGGCTGTAATGAATTGTCGGGTCCCGGCAATACAGATAAAAGTCATTGAAAGTCATTGAAAAAAAAAAATGCTTGGGGGTCCCCCAAAATTCCATTACCAGGCCCTTCAGGCATTAAAACAAAATGGCGTGGGGTTCCCCCCAAAAATCCATACCAGACCCTTTAGGTCTGGTATGAATTTTAAGGGGAATTCTGCGCCAAAATAAAAAAAAATGGCGTGGGGTTCCCCCCAAAAATCCACACCAGACCCTTATCCGAGCACGCAACCTGGTGGGCCGCAGGAAAAGAGAGAGAGCGCCCCCCCTCCTGAACCGTACCAGGCCACATGCCCTCAACATGGGGAGGATTTACCCATGTTGATGGGGACAAGGGCCTCATCCCCACAACCCTTGCCTGGTGGTTGTGGGGGTCTGCAGGCGGGGGGCTTATCGGAACCTGGAAGCCCCCTTTAACAAAGGGGGCCTCCAGATCCTGCCCCCCCTATGTGAATTGGTAAGAGGTACATTGTACCCCTACCATTTCACAAAAAAAGTGTCAAAATGTTAAAAACCACAGTACACAGCTTGGGACAATTCCTTTATTAAAAAGAAAAAAAGAAAAAAGAGATTCCAGCGATATAATCCAATAAATTCATTCTCCATCTCCAGCGATGTAATCTAATTGTCGATCTCCAGCGATGGATGTTCTCCAGCGACTCCAGCGATGGATGTTCTCCAGCGACTTCAGCGAGGAACAGCACACGGTCCTGCCTCCATCGAAGGCACCCAGCCAATGACGCGGCTCCAGCTTGACAGCTCTTATGTAGCTGGGGGTGGGGCCACCTATCACCTGACCCCGTCCCCCTCTGACAAGGGGAAACGTCTGGGTTTCCCAGTGACGTGTACTGTTGACTCCGCTCCCTCTGATGCAGCGGGAAACCTGTGTCCTCCCCATGTTGAGGGCATGTGGCCTGGTAAGGTTCAGGAGGGGGGGCGCTCTCTTGCCCCCCCCTCTTTTCCTGCGACCTGCCAGGTTGCGTGCTCGGATAAGGGTCTGTTGTGGATTTTTTGGGGGAAACCCCACGCCATTTTTTTTTTATTTTGGCGCGGAGTTCCCCTTAATATCCATACCAGACCTAAAAGGCCTGGTAATGGAATTTTGGGGGACCCCCACGCCTTTTTTTTTCAATGACTTTCAATGGCTTTTATCTGTATTGCCAGGACCCGACAATTCATTACAACCGCGAGTAGTTTTAAATGACTTTTTTTCCTTTAGAAATGTAATTTTGTGCAGAGACTGTTATAAACACTGGAAACATGCGCCACTTTACAGGCATACTATGGACACCCCCAGGAACGAAATTTAAAGGAATATTTCACTTTTATTGTTTCACTTTAAGCATTATTAAAATCACTGCTCCGGGAGTTTTTAATACTTTTTTTTGCATTGATACATGTCCCCTGGGGCAGGACCCGGGTCCCCAAACACTTTTTATGACAATGTTCATGTTCGTGTCCCATAGACTTTAACGGTGTTCACGCGTTCAAACAAATTTTTTGCTTGTTCGCATGTTCTGGATGCGAACCGAACAGGGGGGTGTTCGGCTCATCCCTAACCAGGATGAACAGAAGGAACCTAGATATCTAAGACAGCAGCAACAAACCATTGTGTTTAATAAGAGATCACACAATCTTAAAGGCCTATTTTGGAAAACCCTCCATAATGGGACTTTTTCAGAAGCAAACTACAACTGTGTTAAGATAAAATACTGTCAATCTTTGTGATAACTGCTGTACAACTTGTAATACCATTCTGTTCAATATGAGTAATTAGTGAGGTATCCAACATGGTTTTTCTATGTGTTGCAAAATAATATATTTATTTATGCAATTTGTTTTGTTCCAGATAGTGGTCTTTATTCCTCAGTATGTATATCCCTGAAGAAGGAAATCAACTTTCTGAAACGCGTTGGATACCCCCCACTGGCGAGCCATCACTCCACTAGACTCGTTGGTAGTGGGATTAAGGAGATTTTTTTTATTTTTTTATAATTCCTTAATTTACCAAAGTAAGATACAAGTAACAGACAAAAATGAGTACACAATATCTCCAATAGGTAACAAATAGGTACACAGGGGTCAAATCAGAATACAACATTGCACAGAATATGCGGCTATAACAACGAATACGTTTGTGAAAATAATGCTCAGTGCATCTCGCTAGGATGTCCATCGTGTGTTAGTAGAGAGGACCTGGGCATGTATGCTTTATTGCATCAAACAGTAAAATAGTAAAATAAAAACTAAGACAAATATATAGTAAGACAAAGTAACTTAGATTGGAACTTTTCAATTAACTGAGCGGGAGATAAAACTCCCCTTGGGCCTGGTAAACCCAGGGATGGGGCATCCTAAAAGCCAAATATAAACAAGGATATGCAATATATCTGAAAAATATAACCCATCACTGGGTCCCCCAAGAAAAGAAGAGGGGGGGGGGAACTGAGAGAGTAACCAGGGGGGGGGGGGGGTTGGGGGTATGTGTCCCCAGAACGGGAAAAGCTGGGAGTAGGGGGGAAAAGGGGGAGAGAAACAGAGAGCAGAGAGGGCCTCTCGCCCAGGGAGTGGAGGTAGGGCCAGGAAGGTTAACTCGTTTGTGCCACCTCCTGGAGGTACGCGTCAGTGTACACAAAATGATTCCAAGGTCTCCAGGTCTCACAGAAGGTCTCTTCCCGGTTGTGCAGATTAAGGGGATTCTGTCCATGTTCTTGGCAATGTAATCTGTAACATTGTCTATGGTTATGTAACAAAGTAAACAGCTGCACATTTGGTTTTGGAATCTGTTTTTATTAATGTTTAACAATAAAGATTTACACAGTTGCAGGTTGTTGCCGAAAATGTCCTATTATGGGGGGTTTCCCAAAATAGACCTAGAAAGTAGGGATGATAGCAATTTTAAGGCTGTTACTGATTAAAATTTTCGTGTTCGATTAATCGTTTTTTTTTTATCGATTAATCGACTAATTTCGATTAATTATAACGCACATAGATATCCAACTACTTTTAGCTGATCTCCTTGCAGGCCGATTCCCAGTGCAGCTACCAACCACTGGAAAAATGGATAGCAGGATACAAAAAACACACAAAGGCAGCGCTCGATGGGAATAGTATTAAAACTTTTATAGTCTTCGAATAGGTAACAAAATAAATATTGCACTGGAGATAAAATCGATGTAGCTACATAAACTGTAAAAATGGTGCGAGTAATACCAAACGGTAGCAAAAGCAGTCATAAAAGCATGTAGCTAAGTATGATACTGGTATAAAAATGTGTACAACGATACCACTGCTGAATCCAGATGAGAAGGGGCTAACATCAGTCCGTTGGCATGTAGATGTCCCGTGAAGGGAACTATCACAACTCCCAGTGGATGGCTGTAGAATCCCAGGTTGATAGAGGGAAGTGTAACAGCCCTTGCGTGTGGCAGATAGTAAGGTCCCGCCGTCATGCAGATATGAAGGCACAGCAAAGGAGCCCTTCAGATGGACACGGCAAGCCCAAAGAATTTTGATCGATCAAAAGAATTTTGATCGATCAAAAGAATTTTGATCGATCAAAGCAATTAATCGATTAATCGAGGAATTAATAGTTAATTTCCACAGCCCTGCAATTTATTTTCAGTTTTTTACCTCTGGGTCTATATAGTCACACAATCATAAAGTGGTCTTGACTGACTTGTAATACTTTTTGAGTTCTGGCATCCAGGCATTACTTTTGCAGTAGCAGTTAGCAGGTTATTCTGTCTGTTATCACTTAGCAAATACACCTGCCCACAGTATGTGTATTCATAAAGTTCATTCAGGCTTCAATAATAACTTACAGAGAAAACTCAGAAGATTCAGGCTTGCTAGCTTTTATTACATAAGCCTACTTGTACATTTATATAAAAGACAAAAACGAATATATCTGTGTATTCAATAATACATTACGTCACATAACCATGTCAACATACATAATTTGCTAAGCCAAGACAAGCCATACCTGCAAAAAGATCGGACGCACCTTTCCTGCTACCCACACAGCCAAATGCTGCTCTGATTCTGAGAAATCTTCTGCTAAAGTCAGCAGGGAAATTAACACTTCAGAAGTGTGGGTGGGTACCTGCAATTCACAATGGTTAGTCCTGCTGAGTGCTGACCTCAACTTCAATACAATGTAATACCATGTAAGGTCATAAGGAGGATTATTTTTATTTTATTAGGAGGATACTATTTATTTTGTTTCTCAGAAATAAAAAAAAATAATACACAACTGTGCGTTTCCTTGCATTTCAGAAATGTGCTACACAAAAAATTGCAGTAAAAAATGCACCAAGCTCCACTCCACAGCGATTGCTGTGTGTAGGGCAGCCCATTCAGGTGGATGGGCTGCCCTATGTGTGATGAGTGAAAATGCTCCAAAACGCCTCCCCCTTGCTATAAAAACAATAAAAAGTGCAGTCTATGTATTAAGATAAAAGGCCTTTTGTGCGTAGCAGTCTTTCCAGCACCCCTAATACTTACCCGAACCCCATCTCTATCCAACGATGTCCACGAGTCCCTCAGCCACCCGGGACTCTCCCTCCTGATTGGGTGGGACACAGCAGCGAAGCCATTGGCTCCCGTGGCTGTCAATCAGTCAGTTAGCCAGTTAGGAGAGAGAGGGGGCGAGGCCAAACAGCAGCTCTGTCTCTGAATGGACACACAGAGCTGCAGCTCGGCTCGGGTGCCATCATAGCAAACTGCTTTCTGTGGGGGCACTCGACAGGAGGGAGGGGCCAGGAGAAAAAAAAAACGATTACCGATCCTTTGTTTACATCATGTGATCAGCTGTCATTGGCTGACAGCTGATCACGTGGTAAGGGGCCGGAACCGGTCCCTTACATGGATCTGTGATCTCCCGAGTCTCAGTGACTCTGTGATCACAGCGTGCGCCGCGCGCACCCTGCAGGGAGTGCGCGTAGCGCGTGCAAAGGGGAGGACGTCTATTGACGGCCTCCCGGATTTTCAGGTCCACGCTGTAGCTGTCATTTGACTATAGCGTGGGCCTCTAGTGGTTAAAATTATTAAGAGTAGACTAAAAATAACTGAAATACAATATTGGAAATTAATATATGATTATATATATATATATATATATATATATATATATATATATTGTGAGGGGGTTAACTCGGTAGCGGGTGTGTGTGACCCCCTGGTTGGGCTCCCCACACAAAAACAGGGCCAGCAGACGGAGGTTGTGGTTTTCAAAATCAAAAGGTGCGGTTTATTTCTCTATGTACAGTGACAAAAACACAGCAAAGCCAAAAAGAAACAAACAAAATAAATCCTGGTCAGTTTGACCTCTGACTAAACATACAGGTTTCCTAACTAACAACTGGGATCAGCCTAGTGCTGTCCTAGTCCCTAAGTCCCTGGTTTTAAATGTCCAAGCAAAATATAGCCACACAGGCTTTCTCTCACCGCACAGGGGTTCACTCTCCCTAGACAGTCCACACAGGTCTGCTTCCAGGCATGAGCTAACATCTAATGAATCTGGGAGTTTTTATAGAGGCCTTAAACGAACTGACAGGCTTCAGCTGGTCTCATCAACTCCCTGCCTCACGACGCCCAGCACTCTCCCTAGAGGTATGAGTCATTCATGAGCCCACTAGCCTCAGCTGGGCTTCATCAACTCCCTAGTTGTATAAGTCGGCATAAAGCCTGAATCTGGGAGAAATATATCTACCCCCCTGGATGCAACCAGGTGACTTTACCTTCCTGCTGTCACATACCCCCCCCTCTTGTTTTAACCTTGGGGTTGGAACACCAGCAATCAGGCATTCATGTACTCGAGACAAAGCATCCACATTCCCCATTTGAACGCCAGGGCGATGCTTTACTGTGAAGTTGAATTCCTGTAGGGCCAGGAACCACCTATTCACTCTTCTATTTGTCTCCTTGTTTTGAGCCATCCACTTTAACGGAGCGTGATCCGTAACCATGTCAAAGTGCCTACCTAGCAGATAGTACCGAAGGGAATCTAGAGCCCACTTCACCGCTAAACACTCCTTTTCAACCGTGGCGTAATTTACCTCATGGGACTTCAACTTCCTGCTGAGGTAAATGACTGGGTGCTCTTCCCCGTTCCAGACCTGGGACAATACTGCTCCTAACCCCACATCTGACGCATCACTTTGTACGACAAAGTCTTTAGAGAAGTCGGGTGAGTACAACACTGGCTGGCTACATAAGGCTTGTTTCAAGAATTGGAATGCTGCCTCAGCCTCGGGGGTCCATTTAATCATGACCGACCCTTTCCCTTTCGTCAGGTTGGTTAGGGGCACAGCCTTAGAAGCAAAGTGGGGAATGAAGCGCCGATAATAACCCGCGATTCCCAGAAAGGCTCGTACCTGCTTCTTGCTGTTGGGACGTGGCCAACTCTGGATGGCCTCGACTTTGTTGAGTTGGGGTTTTATTACTCCCCTGCCAATGGTGTACCCAAGATATTTGGCCTCCTCCTGCCCAATGGTACACTTCTTGGGGTTAGCCGTAAACCCCGCTTCCCGAACAGAGTCCAGGACTGCTTGCACTTTTGGCAGATGTGAGGCCCAATCTGTGCTATGGACAATTACGTCATCCAGGTAAGCCGCAGCATACTTCCGATGGGGCCTCAGCATCTGGTCCATTTTCCGCTGGAATGTGGCCGGCGCATTCTGTAACCCGAACGGCATTCTCTTATATTGGAACGCCCCGTCTGGGGTTACAAATGCGGTTTTCTCTTTGGCCGACTTGGCCAGGGGAATTTGCCAATACCCTTTTGTGAGGTCAAGAGTCGTCATGTATCGGGCTGTTCCCAGCCGGTCGATCAACTCATCTATACGTGGCATGGGGTAGGTGTCAAATTTTGTAACTTTGTTCAACTGACGAAAATCGTTACAAAATCGCCAGCTCCCATCCGGTTTAGGCACCAACACAATGGGACTAGACCAATCACTTTGGGACTCCTCTATCACCCCTAAGTTCAGCATTTTCTGTACTTCCTCCCGTATTGCCTCCCGTCGGGCCTCTGGGATCCGATAGGGTTTTAACTTCACCCTTTCACCGGGCGGGGTAATGATGTCATGCTCTACCCCAGATGTTTGTCCCGGCAGCTCAGAGAACACCTCCTTGTTGCGAAGCACAAACTCCTTAACCTCCTGTTGTTGGGGTTGTGACAAGGTGGCTGCTATTCCAACCTCCGGAATCACGCAACCAGTTTGAGCTGGTGACCAAGTTTCTGCGACTAGGGACTCTCTATCCCTCCAGGCTTTCAACAGATTAACGTGATATATCTGTTCGGGCTTTCGCCTTCCTGGTTGTCTGACCTTGTAATTCACTTCGCTCACTTTTTCCATTATCTCGTAGGGGCCTTGCCATTTGGCAAGGAATTTACTTTCAACCGTAGGGACAAGTACCAATATCCTATCCCCCGGGGAAAAGGTACGGGTCTTTGCTCCACGGTTGTACACTCTCTGCTGTGCCAACTGCGCTTGGGCCAAATGTTCCTTCACGATGGGCATTACCTGTGCAATTCGATCTTGCATCAGGGCGACATGCTCAATCACACTCCTGTGGGGAGAACTCTCACTTTCCCAAGTTTCCTTGGCAATATCCAACAGCCCTCTTGGGTGTCTCCCATACAGTAACTCAAAGGGGGAGAATCCCGTAGAGGATTGGGGCACCTCCCTAATAGCAAACATCAAATAAGGAAGTAGACAGTCCCAATCCTTTCCATCTCTATCCACCACTTTCTTCAACATTTGTTTTAGGGTTTTGTTGAATCTTTCAACCAGCCCATCGGTTTGGGGGTGATACACAGATGTACGCAATTGCGTCACTTTGAACAATTTACACAGCTCTTTCATAACCCGGGACATAAAGGGTGTACCTTGGTCCGTAAGCAGTTCTTTACAAATACCCACCCGGCTAAAAACAAGAGATAGCTCTTTGGCTATGGTTTTGGCCGAGGTATTTCTGAGAGGGATCGCTTCTGGATAACGGGTGGCATAGTCCATTATAACCAATATGTACTGGTGCCCCCTAGCGGACTTGATTATAGGACCTACCAAATCCATTGCGATTCTCTCAAACGGGACCTCAATGATGGGTAGAGGGACCAGCGGGCTACGGAAATGTGGCATCGGGGCCGACCTCTGACACACAGGGCAGGAGGAACAATAATTTTCTACGTCCTTCATCACCCCCGGCCAATAGAATCTCTGTAATACCCTCTCTCGGGTTTTCTCTGTCCCCAGATGACCTCCAAGAATGTGCCCATGGGCCAACTCCAACACCAACTTCCTGTAAGGTTTGGGCACCACAAGCTGCTCAACGGTTTCTTCTGCCCTTTTTGCCACCCGATACAGTAGGTCCTTCTCTACGCTGAAGTATGGGTAAGTGCAGGTATTATCTGGGTTCACTAACTCGCCATCTATTTCCACTACGTTTTCCCGTGCCTTTATTAGGGCGGGGTCTTTTAACTGTTCTGTGGCAAAATTTTCCCTGTGAACCTCCAGATCAGAAAACTCCACAGACGGTAGGTTTTCGTCTGAGGAGGTGGGCTCCTCTCCAGTTTCTTGAGTCTCCCCTGCCAATACTGACAAGGGAAATTCTGGAGAGTCCTCACCACTCTCAGAGGAGTTCTGGCTATCACATTCCTGGTACATAGGGGCACCAGTGGGGGGCTCAGGATCATCCCACAGTTCCCAGAACTTCGGAAAATCCCTTCCCACAATGGCATCATGCGGTAATTGAGATACTAACCCCACTGGATGAGAGAGGGTACCTTTGGGGGTCTCGAAACACACTGTAGTCACTGGATACTCTCGGGTGTCCCCATGCACACAAATAACAGCTACCTTGCTATTCCCAGAGACCTCTGTTTTAACTAATTCAGCCTTTATCAGGGTCACAAGGCTACCTGAATCCAGTAATACCACAACATTTCTACCATTAATACACATTTTGCATAAATGTTTCTCAGTTCCCTGAATGGCAGTGCATGCGACTGTCGCACACAGCGACTGACGTCTGTCCATCAGAAAGTCACATTGCATGGGTTCCTCCACAACCGGGCAATTTGCTGCAATATGTCCCGCTTGCCGGCAGCGGTAGCAAACGATCCTTCTTGCGGCCTCTTGAGCCGCTGATTTCCCAGGCTGTTCTCGCCAAACTTGGGGTAGAGCTCCCACCCTCTCACTCTCTCCACCCTCACCCCTTGGAATCCTCTTATCCGCCCCTGGGGATGGTCTGGTCTTAGGGTGGAAAGTCCGAGAGTCTCTGGAAGAGGCCGTCAGGTTCTCTGTAGCCAAGTATCTCTCTACACGATCCACAAGTTTACCGGCCGTTTCTGGGTCTCCATGGCTTACCCACTTTTGAATGGCGGTAGGAAGAGCTCTCAAGAAACGATCCATCACAACACGTTCCACAATCTCCGGTGCGGACAAAGTCTCTGGCTGTAGCCACTTCCTGCTCAGGTGAATGAGATCATACATTTGAGACCTGGGGGGTTTTCCAAGCTGGAAAGTCCAGTTATGCACACGCTGAGCCCGGACAGCCAGGGTGACACCCAGCCTTGCCAATATTTCAGCTTTTAGCATCACATAGTCTTTTGCTTGGTCAGGCTCTAGGTCATAGTAAGCCTTCTGCGATTCACCAGTTAACAGAGGAGCCACCAGTCCAGCCCACTGCTCCTCAGGCCACTTTTCTCTTTCAGCAGTCCTTTCAAATGTGGTCAAAAATACCTCTGGATCATCCTCTCCAGTCATTTTTGTCAATAAACGACTCACCCCAAAGGACGCGGTATTAGTGGGACGGCTTTCCTCACTGGTCTGCGGACGTTGCTGCATTACTGCTTCCATTTGTTGTAGTCTCTGCTCTTGCTTCTGTAACAGGTCTATGAAGCGGGCCTCAGATTGCTGCTGGGCTTGTTGATGAGCTTGCTGCTGGGCTGCAAGGCTCCTTTGCAAACCTGCATTTGTCTGCTGTTGATTGGCATTTGCTAGAGCCAGCTGTTTCAGTATCTCCTCCATGCTGGCTTAAAAAAAACTGCCACTGGTTCTCCACCAACTGTGAGGGGGTTAACTCGGTAGCGGGTGTGTGTGACCCCCTGGTTGGGCTCCCCACACAAAAACAGGGCCAGCAGACGGAGGTTGTGGTTTTCAAAATCAAAAGGTGCGGTTTATTTCTCTATGTACAGTGACAAAAACACAGCAAAGCCAAAAAGAAACAAACAAAATAAATCCTGGTCAGTTTGACCTCTGACTAAACATACAGGTTTCCTAACTAACAACTGGGATCAGCCTAGTGCTGTCCTAGTCCCTAAGTCCCTGGTTTTAAATGTCCAAGCAAAATATAGCCACACAGGCTTTCTCTCACCGCACAGGGGTTCACTCTCCCTAGACAGTCCACACAGGTCTGCTTCCAGGCATGAGCTAACATCTAATGAATCTGGGAGTTTTTATAGAGGCCTTAAACGAACTGACAGGCTTCAGCTGGTCTCATCAACTCCCTGCCTCACGACGCCCAGCACTCTCCCTAGAGGTATGAGTCATTCATGAGCCCACTAGCCTCAGCTGGGCTTCATCAACTCCCTAGTTGTATAAGTCGGCATAAAGCCTGAATCTGGGAGAAATATATCTACCCCCCTGGATGCAACCAGGTGACTTTACCTTCCTGCTGTCACAATATATATAATTTTTTTTTTGTTTCAAAGATTTTATATTTTAACAATAGCTACACTTTAATACCATGTTCCTGTGACAATGCATCACCCTGTCAATAAGTTTCTCTGCTACATCAAAATGACTGTTGCTGCTTCAAACATTTTGACTCTTTTCATCAATATCCTTAGTAAAACTCACTATTTTCCCATGAACAGAACTCTATCCAAAAATAACAGCCTATAAAAGATAAAATAAAAAACGCTTTTGATTTTTTCTGATATCCTGTATCATTCAACTCAACCCTGACTGTCTGGGATCAGACAGTGAAATAAGAAGCAAAACAACAATGAGCTTGTCTCTGTCACTCTGCTTTCTCCTTCTGTTAGCATACTCCTTTTCAGCACATGTACAGGGACTGCAACAGGCTGATACCAGGTACATACACTGCTTGCATTTTAAATATTTTTTATTGATTACAGATCTGCATTCATTTGTTTCTTTTATATCTGTTTAAGATTCAGTTATAAATATTCTTCATGTAACTGCCTCTCTAAATATGAATGTGTTCAGGTTCCAAAAGGGCGAGACATTTGTTCGATTTATAACAGGCAGCATCTTTTCTGGGATCTTTCACAAATTAGAAAAAAAAAATACCCTTTTTACATTTTTGGATCAAGTAAGTGGAGGAGATTTTGCAAAGTTTGTCCACGTCTACTAATAATCTACTGCATGGATAGGTTAAAACATGTGTTGTAGATGCATAAAATCTATAGCTAGGTTACAGCCTATGTTCTAGATTCAAGGGATTTATGACTAGATTGTGTTCCCAAAACTATAAAAAAAAAAAGGAAATTATGGATAAATCAAGATTCTACCTCTGCACAAAGATAGCAGTATAACAATACTAAAGTTTAGGGCAGCTGCGTGATTGTTAACAAGATTAGTCAGAATGAATCTTCCTTTTATCATGTTGAATAACCAAAGAACATTTCTTTTTTTTTTTTTTTTCACTGACACTTGTTCTAAAAATATGTTTGTATAGGTCCATTATCCTCCGAATAAAAACTACACCCACGCATTCTGTGGCAGCTTTCTCAATTTGACTGGATGTAGGAAGGTATGAATCAGCCTGAACATGTAGAACACTATAAATTTCCTGAGACTGTCTGTATTTCTCACTAATACAAGTCATTAGTATTAACCTCTTATAGCACACTTTGCTGCTTCCCAAGCCCAGTGAAATTCTATTGATGAAAGGCATAAATGCAAAAAAACTGTTAAGAAAGAACAGAGAAAATGCTAATAAAATGCAAATATTTGTATTAGTTATCATTGTTCCACTAATGTAAAGTTTTAGATTTCCATATATAAAGTTTGGCAAGCAATTTAAACTGTTCATACATGGTCAGGTCAGGGCTACAGTGATGGGCAACTTTGATCAATGTATAGGCTTTGAACCTGTGATGACCATCTTGATTACTGCCACTACTATTGCTGTCCTATGCACAAAGTAACCAAATGTTACTGCTGGTGCTGATGCTGCCCAGACTACTTCCATGTTCAGGCTGGGTTCACACTAGTGGGAATTGGATACGGCTTTCCCTGCATCCAATTCGCATAACAGGAGAGTGTGCCTGGCTCTCAATGGATACGGTTCACACATCTCTGTGGCGGCTGCGGAGCAGATTGCACAGGGGTCCTATGGTTCTTTGGCTCCATATAAGGTCCGAATTCAGGCAAAAATTCAGGCCTGATTCGTCCCTGAAACAGAGAACAGGGTCCCCTGCTGTGAGATGCATTCAATTAAAGTGTGAACCCAGCCTCAATGTTCCAAATATGAGCAGATATCCATTGGCCTTCTACAACAAGTGTAGCAATACCCCCAGTTAAGAGGGCTGCTGGTATAGTTTTGGGCCTGTAACACACTGCTGTCAACCCCCAGGAACTGGCTCTAACCTCCCTTGGCACAGTTAGCGCAAATGGAAGCGTGAAACCTGTTATGCTATAGGAATCACCACTCCGCAATAAAGCATACACAATCAGTTAATATCAAATTACCTGAGCCGACTGCTTCAGCTGGGATAGACAGTACACCACACAACGTGTTTGCTTAACCACAAATACTTTTACTGAGTAGAGGATATAAGGTTAGACAATGGTACATTTATCTATGCAGAGCCCTGCAATATTAAAAGTCAAGCAAATAACAAGGACTATGTTCTAACAGTCTTATACACACTGAATGTCTCTTAGTAAACTCCGCTCGCGAGCCTTCCCCTCATGGCCAATATGGCACCCAAACAATGTCTTCCTGCTGAACAGTCAGGCCTGACTATTTCACACACAGTATATTCGTTGAGAAGGATCTTCGCTAGCAATGGTGGTACACTTTGTGGGTTATTTGTAATCCAAAGGTATTAAATTGTTAGTTACTCAGCATGCAATAAGAAAACATAACTCCGGCTGCACAACACACTGTTCCTCTGGTGTGCAATGTAGCACTCCGGTAACGGTGGGCCCTGACCAAAGGATACTGGGCCTAAAAGATAGTCAATGAATACTGAGCAAGTGCTCTCTCACCCGACCGGACCAGTCCGCACAACCGACTTCAGTAGTTGGTGCTCCAGCACACAATCTCACGATGTCCGTAGTCTCCGATTCTCATTCGAGGGAGATTGATGGATGAGACGACTCTGGGTTCTCCCATGAAGATCAGCAAGCTCTTCGGATCCCCTAGGCCCAGGCTCTCCGGCCTAGTCCAAAGCAACAGGCCCCAACGTAGGCTCCACTTGCTAGGAGGGCGGTGTCCAAAGAGACCCGCGTGTTGCTCCTCCCCACTTAAATAGTCCTTCCCCAGCAGACCTTGCGCCGGGAAATGCACTGTGGGTGTCCTGCTGCATACTGGGTATAGTAGTCTTTGTACTCATTAAAGTGACACCCCGCTACACAAGCATAATCTAACAGTTTACCAATTATTAGCAAATTAATAGATTTACCCAGCATGTTATTTAACCACTTAAGCCCCGGACCATTTGGTAGCTAAAGGACCAGAGGTGAATTCAGAATTTTGCACTGCGCTGCTTTAACTGTAAATTGTGCGGACATGCAAAGTTGTACCCAAACGAAATTTGCGTCCTTTTCTTCCCACAAATAGAGCTTTCTTTTAATGGTATTTGATTGCCTCTGTGATTTTTATTTTTTGCAATATAAACGGAAAAAGTGCCAAAATGTATTCAGCCACATGTCTTTAGTAAAAAAAATGTCAATAAGCGTATATTTATTGGTTTGCGCAAAAGTTATAGCGTTTACAAACTAGGGTACATTTTCTGGAATTTACACAGCTTTAAATTTATGACTGCCTATCTCATTTCTTGAAGTGCTAAAATGGCAGGGCAGTACAAAACCCCCCCAAATGACCCCATTTTGGAAAGTAGACACCCCAAGGAAATTGCTGAGAGGCATGTTGAGCCCATTGAATATTTTTTTTTTGTCCCAAGTGATTGAATAATGACAAAAAAAAATAAAAAATTACAAAAAGTTGTCACTAAATGATATATTGCTCACACATGCCATGGTTATATGTGGAATTGCACTCCAAAATACATTCTGCTGCTTCTCCTGAGTATGGGGATACCACATGTGTGGGACTTTTTAGGAGCCTAGCCACGTACGGGACCCCGGAAACCAATCACCGCCTTCAGGATTTCTAAGGGTGCAAATTTTTGATTTCACTCCTCACTACCTATCACAGTTTTGAAGGCCATAAAATGCCAAAATAGCACAAAACCCCCCCAAATGACCCCATTTTAGAAAGTAGACACTCCAAGGAAATTGCTGAGAGGCCTGTTGAGCCCATTGAATATTTTTTTTTTGTCCCAAGTGATTGAATAATGACAAAAAAAATAAAAAAAATACAAAAAGTTGTCACTAAATGATATATTGCTCACACATGCCATGGTTATATGTGGAATTGCACCCCAAAATACATTTTGGTGCTTCTCCTGAGTACGGGGATACCACATGTGTGGGACTTTTTAGGAGCCTAGCCGCGTATGGGACCCCGAAATCCAATCACCGCCTTCAGGATTTCTAGGCCCAAATTTTTGATTTGACTCCTCACTACCTATTACAGTTTCGAAGGCCATAAAATGCCAAAATAGCACAATGACCCCATTTTGGAAAGTAGACACCCCAAGCTGTTTGCTGAGAGGCATGGTGAGTATTTTACAGCTCTCATTTGTTTTTGAAAATGAAGAAAGAAATATTTTTTTTTTTTTTTCAATTTTCAAAACTTTGTGACAAAAAGCGAGATCTGCAAAATACTCACAATACCTCTCAGCAAATAGTTTGGGGTGTCTACTTTCCAAAATGTGGTCATTTGGGGGGTTTTGTGCCATCTGGGCATTCCATGGCCTCCGAAACTGTGATAGGCAGTGAGAAGTGAAATCAAAAATTTACACCCTTAGAAAGCCTGAAGGCGGTGCTTGGTTTTTGGGGTCCCGTACGCGGCTAGGCTCCCAAAAAGTCTCACACATGTGGTATCCCCATACTCAGGAGAAGCAACAGAATGTATTTTGGGGTGTAATTCCACATATGCCCATGGCATGTTTGAGCAATATATCATTTAGTGACAACTTTGTGCAAAAAAATAAAAAAATAAAATAAAATTGTCTTTTTTCCGCAACTTGTGTCAACATATAAAATATTCCATGGACTCGACATGCCTCTCAGTATATAGCTTGGGGTGTCTACTTTCCAAAATGGGGTCATTTGGGGGGGTTTTGAACTGTTCTGGCATTTTATACACAACATTAGGAAGCTTACATCCACTCTTCTAACCACTTGAAGACAAAGCCCTTTTTGACACTTTTTGTTTACATGAAATCATATTTTTTTTTGCAGGAAAATTATGTTGAACCCCCAAACATTATATATATTTTTAAAGCAAAGGCCCTACAGAATAAAATGGTGGGTGTTGCATTTTTTTTTCTACACAGTATTTGCGCAGCGATTTTTCAAACGCATTTTTTGGGGAAAAAATACACTTTTTTTAATTTTAATGCACTAAAACACACTATATTGCCCAAATGTTTGATGAAATAAAAAAGATGATCTTAGGCCGAGTACATAGATACCAAACACGACATGCTTTAAAATTTCGCACAAACGCGCATTGGCGACAAACTACATACATTTTTAAAAGCCTTTAAAAGCCTTTACAGGTTACCCCGTTAGATTTACAGAGGAGGTCTACTGCTAAAATTACTGCCCTCGATCTGACCTTCGCGGTGATACCTCACATGCATGGTGCAATTGCTGTTTACATATGACGCCAGACCGACGCTTGCGTTCACCATTGGGCAAGAGCAGGGCAGGACAGGGGTGCTTTTTTTTTTTTTTTTTTTTTATTATTAATTTTGCTTTTTTCTTTTATTTTTAAATTGTTCCTTCCATATTTTTTTTTTAATCATTTTTATTGTTATCTCAGGGAATGTAAATATCCCCTATGATAGTAATAGGTAGTGACAGGTACTCTTTTTTTGAAAAAAACTGGGGTCTAGACCCTAGATCTTTCCTCTGCCCTCAAAGCATCTGACCACACCAAGATCGGTGTGATAAAATGCTTTCCCAATTTCCCAATGGCGCTTTTTATATCCGGGGGGGGGGGGACATTCCCTCCCACTGCTTGTAAAAGCAGTCCAGAGGCTAATTAGCCACTAGGATTGCTTTTACATGAAAGCCGGCCGCTGGCTGAAAAGAATGATACCAAGATGATACCTAAACCCGCAGGCATCAATCTGGTATAACCATTCAAAGTCCAGCAACATACCAGTACGTTGCTGGTCCTTGTTGGACATGTATTGTAATCTTTTTTTTTCATGCAGCCAGGTGGCTGAACGAAAAAAGAGATTGATCGGTGGGTATGCCCACCATTAGAATACCGCCCTTCATCCACCCACTTCTAATGATGGGCATACATGCACCATTTATATAAGCCGAAGCATGGGGGCATCCTCCCGCAAAAAAGTTATGCCGCACACACATGGTCGGACTTTTCCACGGGCAAGCCTCCGTCGGAATTTCGACCGTATGTACGCGGCATTAGGAGCAAAATCACTCCTCCGCCCCTGCTGCCCCAATGCTTCGGCATATTTGCTTTTTTTTTTATAACTGTGGGGGTGAAATCACCTCCTACAGCACTGGAGTCGCAGGGATCAGGCCTGTATCTGCGAACGCTGCAGTTATGTGTGTTGTGTTTTGTAAGTGACAGTGATCGATCGATACTGCACTTGGGTGGCCTGGGCTGGACGGACGGGCAAAACGCAGGTGCTAGCAGGTATCTGGGCTGATCCCGCTAACACTGCGTTTTTGGGAACCCTAAACTGCTGGGGACACTAGTATAGATCTGATCAGATCAGATATTGATCTGTTCAGATACTATACCACTAAGGGAGGTGTATGCTTCACGCGTGGGTGTTAGCGTTACTGGCACTAACCTGACGCTGCCTGGGGTGTGACGCAGACCCTCTCTGACGCTAAAACCTAATTGATATCACCCGCCGGGCGATCAGGGGGTTAAACCTTTATTGGGTTATATACGGCGGGTGCCCTGACACTATAAAAAGCAAACTAACTAACCAGGGTCACCCGTAACACTTATATGATGATCACTGGTGAAAGGGTTAACTAGGGGCAATTAGGGGGTTAAAACCTTTATTAGATAATATATGGGGGTACCTGACGCTATAAAAACCTGCGGCGAACCTAAAAAAAATTACTGGCTACCGATCTGCATCACCGACGCTAAGACAGCGATCAGAAAAATGATCGCTTAGCGACAGTGGTGATAGGGGGTGAAAGGGTTACCTGGGGGGCGATCAAGGGGGTTAAACCTTTATTAGATAATTTATGGGGGTACCTGAAGCTATAAAAACCTGCGGCGAACCTAAAAAAAATTACTGG
Source organism: Rana muscosa (assembly GCA_029206835.1). Classification (NCBI taxonomy): domain Eukaryota; kingdom Metazoa; phylum Chordata; class Amphibia; order Anura; family Ranidae; genus Rana; species Rana muscosa. The sequence continues at coordinate 795,519,705 of CM055118.1, forward strand.
CTACCGATCTGCATCACCGACGCTAAGACAGCGATCAGAAAATTGATCGCTTAGCGACAGTGGTGATAGGGGGTGAAAGGGTTACCTGGGGGGTGATCAAGGGGGTTAAACATTTATTAGATAATTTATGGGGGTACCTGACGCTATAAAAACCTGCGGCGAACCTAAAAAAAAAATACTGGCTACTGATCTGCATCACCGACGCTAAGACAGCGATCAGAAAAATTATCGCTTAGCGACAGTGGTGATAGGGGGTGAAAGGGTTACCTGGGGGCGATCAAGGGGGTTAAACCTTTATTAGATAATTTATGGGGGTACCTGACGCTATAAAAACCTGCGGCGAGCCTAAAAAAAATTACTGGCTACCGATCTGCATCACCGACGCTAAGACAGCGATCAGAAAAATGATCGCTTAGCGACAGTGGTGATAGGGGGTGAAAGGGTTACCTGGGGGGCGATCAAGGGGGTTAAACCTTTATTCGATAATTTATGGGGGTACCCGACGCTATAAAAACCTGCGGCGAACCTAAAAAAAAAATACTGGCTACCGATCTGCATCACCGACGCTAAGACATCGATCAGAAAAATGATCGCTTAGCGACAGTGGTGATAGGGGGTGAAAGGGTTACCTGGGGGGCGATCAAGGGGGTTAAACCTTTATTAGATAATTTATGGGGTTACCCGACGCTATAAAAACCTGCGGCGAACCTAAAAAAAATTACTGGGTACCGATCTGCATCACCGACGCTAAGACAGCGATCAGAAAAATGATCGCTTAGCGACGGCGGTGCTAGGGGGTGAAAGGGTTATCTGGGGGGTGATCAAGGGGTTAAACCTTTATTAGGGTGGGTTAGGGGGCTACACTGGACCTAAAACTAAATGTAGTGACACTTTTACAGTCACAAATGTCACTGATTGCAGTGATCAGTAAATAAATGGTCACTGCAATCAGTGACACTGTGACTGGGGGCTGGGGGGTGATATGGGGGGGCCTGGGGGGGCGATTTATGTGCCTATGTGTGCTGGTGTTAGTGTAGTGTTTGTGCACTAACCTTGATGTCTTCTCTTGTACGGCGCTCGGTATATGTGAGCGCCGCACAGGAGATGACATCACTTCCTCCTGCTTTCTCTGTCTGTGTGTACATTCCACAGACAGAGGGGGCATTTCTATTCGCCGGGAGCGATCGCGGGGGGGTGGCCGGAATCGAACGGCCGTCCCCTCATGTCGGATCGCTCCCCAACGAATTCCGACCGCTCACTGTACAGAAGGGGGTTCCGATTGGACTCCCCAACTGTACAAAGGCAATCACATACACTCTACGTGATTGTGCCTGTCGGTGCCATTGTGCCGACGTATATATACAGTAAGCGGTCGTTAAGTGGTTAACTTATGAAAAGCACACCAAAATACTTTTTACCAGATCACTAAATGCAAAGTGGCTCCCATGGAGAACGCCCTGGGGGCCTATAACAAAGCCAAGTCAGGTAGTTCAGTCTTTTATTAAAGTGGATGTAAACCCTTACATGTACCCAGTGAAGTGAACAGTCTCAGATGTTACACAGAGATGAAACAAATCTTCCTACATAAGTTTTACATGTATATCTGCTGTATTCGGCTTTATACACTGTTTAGAAAGTGCAAGTATTGTTAGAATTTTCTCTTCCTGATTCACCTGTGGGTGTGGATTCTTGCCATACACTGTGAGACAGTTGATTGGAGGGAATTTCATGAATGGGGTTTACATAAAAAAATTAAAAACAGGTACATACTTAAAGCAAGGTATTATAAGAAAGACAGCATATATCATCGATACAAATCAGGATGAGAAACATTAACAGAATTACACTACAGGTGGTAGTATTGAAGTTCGCCTGACAAAATGCATACATGGGAACATAGTCTTAACATCTGATGCCGTGTACACACGATCGAGTTTCACGGCGGTGAAAACACCGCCGTGAAACCCGACGGGAAAAATGAGGACCGCCTTGGTCCCCTACACACGGCCATTTTTCACGACATGTTTTCTCTTGGTCGAGAAAACCGGCCGTGTGTAGGCTCCCTAGCAGTGTTTCCCTATGGGAAAACTGCCGAGGAAAAAAATGCCGTGATTCGCAACGAGAAAAATTACAGCATGTTCTAATTTTTCTCGTTGTGATTCTCACCGTTTTTCTCGTCTGGAAAAATGCTGGAGAGCCTACACACGGCCGTTTTTCTCGTCCAAGAGAAAAAATGTCATTTTTCCCGACGAGAAAAGTGATCGTGTGTACGCAGCATAACATCCAGTATGGACAAAAGATGCAGGGCCACACAAACAGTTCAATCATTAAGGGCAAACACATTCTTTGACAAAGGGATGCTCCTAGACTACCAAACCCTCATAACCCGCCACTCAGACCTAACAATCCCCTTCTACAAGTATCTAGAAATTAGACATTTCCTAAATAGTTCCAGACCACTCACATAATGGTTTCAAGAACGCACCCCATTTGAATTTATCTGCACCCAATCAGAGCCCCAAAGACGTCTAATATCAGCTATTTACGCATTTCTATTCACAAGTAGTGATCCCAAAGACAACATAGCCAGTAAACAGTGGGAAAAAGACTTAGCAATGGAAATATCGAAGGAAGATTGGGAACGAGTTCTCTCCCATATACATAAAGTATCCACAAATGTCTCCACACAGGAAAACGGGTTCAAAATGTATTCGAAATGGTACAGGACTCCGACTATAATCCATAAATACCACCCTAATACCTCCCCACTATGTTGGAGATGTAACACAGCCCAGGGAACAATGCTTCATATTTGGTGGGAATGCCCACTGATACAACCCTATTGGAAAGAAATACACTGCTTAATTCCTCTGATCACAACTTACACCCCAGAATACACACCAGCGCAATACCTACTTCACCATACATCCTTACCCCAATCGGCCTACAAAAAATCCCTCACTCTACACCTTATCAACGCAGTCAAAATGTGCATTCCTTTGCACTGGAAAGATCGCTGCCCCCCTACCATTTTAGAATGGCTCAAACGTATAGGAAGGATAGCGGAGATGGAAGACTTAATCCAACAGGCTAGAGACACCGCAACAAAATATAGCAAAACATGGGCCTGCTGGACAAACTTTACGAAATCCGCTGAATTCAATCACCTCTTAAAATGACCCTATAGCTTGACCTGGGGGCATGCTGATCCACAACGAAAATACTCAGTATCTTCCCACCCCTCCCCAGTTTCCCACCCTACCCTCCTGAATATCCCCCCGGAGAGCCGGTAAACCTAATTAACTAAACCCTGCTTCAACCACCTCCACCCATTCACAGTATGATCCCAACTGGGGTGAATGGGTGCTTCGGTGGCACATGTGGCCTCCCTAAATACTCTATTTCAGAGTACGTCCTTGGCATTATGCCTAAAATAAACATGTACCAGGCATGTCCCTCGTGTTCTATTTAGCCTACATACAGAGACATGCCTAAAAGGATGATTATTCTCACTATTGTTTTGTGTTATTGTGGATGTACTTACACTGTTTGTAACCGTGCTTATGTGATATGTTTTATATCTCAATGCTTGTACCATGTTTTTCTTAACAATAAAAAATATTAAAACAAAAAAACAAAAACAAAAAAAGATGCAGGGCCATAAACTGAAGGCCCTACGTATAAGTGAATGCTACTGTAAGTGAAAGTCATCATAAATCCAAGAGTCCAGAAAAGAGGGGTTGTTAAATAGCATTATGGCATACTTCACTTTTTAAACACTACTTTTACATTGTTCCCAACTAACCCACATACATTTTAGCATACATTGCAATGTAATTTTCTTTTTCTTTAAATTTTTCTATGTGGTTATGCAAAGCTCTATTTTCAATGTGTAAAATGGAAGGCCGGTGTTCTGACGAGAAATGGCCCCTGTCAAATAATGCCCGCCCGGAACTGCGCATGAGCAGCGCTTGCGCAGTTCGGAGCTGCCGAAAGCCTCTGAACATCGGAATTTAGGATGAGATGTAGACGACGCCTGCGCACAATAGTAGCCGACATTGTGCCATACGCTCCCGATGCTCGTGCAAGTCTGCAAATGGGGCAGATTTCTTCATGATGGGCGCGTGTGAGGGGCGGATGGCTACAGAAGGGGACGTATTTTTGTAATGATGGCCAGTGCTATTGCTTGTGTTAGCTAGCTAAACCATCTTAACAGCACTGCCCATCATTACAAAATTTGCCCCCTTCTGTAGGCATCCGCCTCTCACACACGCCCATCATGAATAAAAACGCCCCTTGCAGACTTGCAAGAGTATCGGGAGCGTGTGGCACAATGTTGGCTATTGTGCGTAGGCGCCGGCTACAGCTGATCGTAAATTCTGATTTTCGGCGGCTCGCATGCGCAGTACCAGGCGGGCATTATTCGACAGGGGGTATTTCTCGACAGGACACCGACAATGGGGCTGGATCACACAGACCCATGGTCTTACCTGCTGGTGCTATTTCCTATAATTGTTGTTGGCAGCAGAGAGGTATCTTCCACCAGCCACATCATCCATTTACACAGAGGAGCTGGAAATTTGTGGTCATAAAAAACATGAATAAAAAAGTATTTATATTGCCATTTATCCTAAAATGTATGCGGACAATTAGGAGCAGTGGAGATGCAACAATAAAAAGGTGCAGCAACTGTTCTGGATGGATTTATGTTTTAATGAGTAAAGATGTTTAGTTATTTATAGTTATATACATGATAAGTGAGTAAGTGAGTACACCCCTCACATTTTTGTAAATATTTTACAAAATATTTTCATGTGACAACACTGAAGAAATTACACTTTGCTACAATGTAAAGTAGTGAGTGTACAGCTTGTACAACAGTGTAAATTTGCTGTCCCGTTAAAATAACTCAACACACAGCCAGGGGCAGACTGACCAGTCGGTCCATTCGGCCATAGTCCGAGGATCCGGACGCTAAAGGGGACCTGCCAGCGGCACCTGTGGGAACTCTCAGGGCCGGTCCGGGGCCCAGGGACAAAGCATTTGTGGCCACGGGTCCCCAGCGACCATCTGGCACACTGATCTGGCTGCACTGAGGGGACACTGATCTAGCTGCATTGCGGGGACACTGATCTGGATGCACTAAGGGAAACACTGATCTGGCTGCATTGAGGGGTCACTGATCTGGCTGCATTGAGAGGACACTGACCTGCCTGTACTGAGGGGTCACTGATCTGGCTGCACTGAGGGGACATTGATCTGGCCGCATTGAGGGGACATTGATCTGGCTGCATTGAGGGGACAGTGATCTGGCTGCACTGAGGGGACACTAATCTGACTGCATTGAGGGGACACTGATCTGGCTGCATTGAGGGGACACTGATGAGGCTGCATTGAGGGGCCGGCACTGGTGAGGCTGCACTGATAGGTACTGCTCAGTTTGCATTAATGGGCACTGGTCACGCTGCATTTATGGGCACTGGTGAGGCTGCATTTAAGGGGAACTGGTGAGGTGGCACTGAGGGGCACTGGTGAGGCTGCATTGGTGGGCACTGGTGAGGCTGCATTGAGGGGTACTGGTGAGGCTGCATTGGTGACCATTGGTGAGGCTGCATTGAGGGGCACTGGTGAGGCTGCATTAATGGGCACTGATCAGGCTATATTAATGGGCACTAATGAGGCTGCATTGATGGGCACTGAGGGTGGCTATTTCTAACATAGACTCACATAGGACACAGAGAGGACCCGCACATGCACACAATGTTATTATGTGTTGCTCTGCGTGCCTCTGCACAATGGGTCTGCTGCAAAACAAGTTCTACTGTCCTGGATAGGGCAAAGGCCACCGCCTCGCTCCAAGTCCCTCCCTTGCTTTGACAAACAGTGCCTGGAACAGCAGAAGAGGAGAGGACACACCAGCCAGCCATAGCAGGACCCACCCACAGCAGAGTGGCAGCCATCCACCCAGGGTGCCAGCCAGCCACCCTCCAATGGTGACCCATCCACAGCAGGGCCAGGGTGCCCGCCAGCCCCCCACGGTGACCCATCCACACCAAGGAGCCAGTCACAGCAGGGTGCCAGCCAGCCACCCACAGAGGATGCAGGAGCCAGCCAGCCATGGAGGTTGCGGGAACCAGCCACAGCTACAGTACCCATAGTTAAGAGTACCCAAGGTAAGAAGAGCTCTACACAGTGCCACATTTATTTCTACTTTGTGAGAGGTTTGGGCAGGGGTGAGAGCCATGGCACAAGCAGGGGTTCCCGTAAGGACAAGAGTGAATGAAGGTGTTCACTCTACACTCTTTTAAATAGAGGCCCCCTCCAGATCCCATTATACTCCTTTGTAGTCTCTAATGGGTCCTAGAGGGTGGTCTCTCTCTAACAGAGAATCTCTAATGGACACTGTTAGAGAGAGACTCCCCTCCAGGTCCCATTAGACTCTGTTGTAGACTCTAATGGGGCCTGGAGGGGATGCTTTCTAACAGACTGTCTAATAGACACTGTTAGAGAGAGACCCACCTCCAAAAGGCAGAAGTACTTTGTGCAAAATGTAGGGGCGGGGTCATGTGTGGGCCATGGGCGGGGTCAGGGGTAGGTCAGGGGTGGAGCCTGACAGTGGGCCCTTGCTTTATTTAGTCCGGGGGGCCCTGAGTGTTGTCAGTCCACCCCTGCACACAGTCATTAATGTCTAAACCGCTGGCAACAAAAGTGAGTACAATCCTAAGTGAAAATGTCCAAATTGGGCCCAATTAGCCATTTTCCCTCCCCGGTGTGATGTGACCCATTAGTGTTAAAAGGTATCAGGTGTGAATGGTGAGCAGGTGTGTTAACTTTGGTGTTATCGCTCTCACTCTCTCATACTGGTCACTGGATGTTCAACACGGCACCTCATGGCAAGGAACTCTCTGAGGATCTGAAAAAAATTATTGTTGCTCTACATAAAGATGACCTAGGCTATAAGAAGATTGCCAAGACCCTGAAACTGAGCTGCAGCATGGTGGCCAAGACAATACAGCGGTTTAACAGGACAGGTTCCCCTCAGAACAGGTCTCGCCATGGTCGACCAAAGAGGCTGAGTGCGCGTGTTCAGTGTCATATCCAGAGGATGTCTTTGGTAAAGACGTATGAGTGCTCCCAGCATTGCTGCAGAGGTTGAAGGAATGGGGGACCAGCCTGTCAGTGCTCAGACCATACGCTACACACTGCATCAAATTGGTCTGCATGGCTATCGTCCCAAAAGGAAGCCTGTTCTAAAGATGATGCACAAAAAAGCCTGCAAACAGTTTGCTGAAGACAAACAGACTAAGGACATGGATTACTGGAACCATGTCCTGTAGTCTAATGAGACCAAGATGGTGTCAAGCGTGTGTGGCGGCCACCAGGTGAGGAGTACAAAGACAAGTGTGTCTTGCCTTCAGTCAAGCATGGTGGTGGGAGTGTCATGGTCTGGGGCTGTATGAGTGCTGCTGGCACTGTGGAGCTACGGAACCATGAATGCCAACATGCACTGTGACATACTGAAGCAGAGCATGATCCCCTCCCTTCGGAGACTGGGCAACAGGGCAGTAGAAACATGATAACGATCCCAAACACACCTCCAAGACAACCACTGCCTTGCTAAAGAAGCTGATGGTAAAGGTGATAGACTGGCCAAGCATGTCTCCAGACCTAAACCCTATTGAGCATCTGTAGGGCATCCTCAAACGGAAGGTGGAAGAGCGCAAGGTCTCTAACATCCACCAGCTTCATGATGTTGTCATGGAGTTGTGGAAGAGGACTCCAGTGGAAACCTGTGAAGCTCTGGTGAACTCCATGCCCAAGAGGGTTAAGACAGTGCTGCAAAATAATGGTGGCCATGCAAAATATTGACACTTTGGGCCCAATATGCACATGTTCACTTAGGGGTATACTCACTTTTGTTGCCAGCGGTTTTGACATTTGATTGGATTCATTTTTGTTTCTACTTTTTACACTCCCTACTCTCGGCTGACATTATTCTTATGCCATATTCTTTCTCTCCTTGAACAACAACAAAAAGGAACAACCAGACAAATCCGCCTGGGCACACAACCCATTACATTGACATTAAAATATTGCAACATTTCTTAATATTTCCCTTCCCCAAAACACTAATATTTCCCATCCCAAAAACTGCTTGCTGGGTATTTTTGGAGATATATCTTTCTCTTAATATGCAAAAATGCTATTACGTAAACTCAATTTTTAAAGACAGTTTTCCACTTTATAAACTAACCTGCAAACTTAGGAAATTGTTTTAGTTAAATATGGGCTAAATGGGTCCCCCAATGCATACACTTGCTCCTCTGCTAGCCAGCCTTATATATATATATATATATATATATATATACATACAGTCAGGTCCATAAATATTAGGACATCAACACAATTCTAATCTTTTACACCACCACAATGGATGTGAAATGAAACAAACATGATGTGCTTTAACTGCAGACTTTCAGTTTTAATTTGAGGGTGAACGGTGTAGGAATTACAACAGTTTGTACGTATATGTGCCTCCCACTCTTTAAGGGACCAAAAGTAATGGGACAGATTAACAATCATAAATACAACTTTCACTTTTTAATACTTGGTTGCAAATCCTTTGCAGTCAATTACAGCCTGAAGTCTGGAACGCATAGACATCACCAGACGCTGGGTTTCATCCCTGGTCATGCTCTGCCAGGCCTCTACTGCAACTGTCTTCAGTTCCTGCTTGTTCTTGGGGCATTTTCCCTTCAGTTTTGTCTTCAGCAAGTGAAATGCATGCTCAATCGGATTTAGGTCAGGTGATTGACTTGGCCATTGCATAACATTCCACTTCTTTCCCTTAAAAAACTCTTTGGTTGCTTTCGCAGTATGCTTCGGGTCATTGTCCATCTGCACTGTGAAGCGCCGTCCAATGAGTTCTGAAGCATTTGGCTGAATATGAACAGATAATATTGCCCAAAACACAGAATTCATCCTGCTGCTTTAGTCAGAAGTCACATCATTAATAAATACAAGAGAACCAGTTCCATTGGCAGCCATACATGCCCACGCCATGACACTACCACCACCATGCTTCTCTGATGAGGTGGTATGCTTTGGATCATGAGCAGTTCCTTTCCTTCTCCATACTCTACTCTTCTCCTTCCATCACTCTGGTACAAGTTGATCTTGGTCTCCTCTGTCCATAGGATGTTGTTCCAGAACTGTGAAGGCTTTTTTAGATGTTGTTTGGCAAACTCTAATCTGGCCTTCCTGTTTTTGAGACTCACCAATGGTTTACACCTTGTGGTGAACCCTCTGTATTCACTCTGGTGAAGTCTTCTCTTGATTGTTAACGTTGACTAGGGATGAGCTTCGTGTTCGAGTCGAACATACGTTCGACTCGAACATCGGCTGTTCGATCGTTCGACGAAGATCGAACGATTTGGGCCGTTCGCGCCAAATTCGAGTGACGCGAACGGCCCACAATGCACTACGCCATCGCAGTGTCATCCAGGCGCTGTGATTGGCCAAGCATGCACTGTGACCCCGCATGCTTGGCCAATCACAGCGCCGGCAGCGAGGAGAGCAATGATTGGCCACAGGCAGGATGCCTGTGGCCAATTATTGCTGAGGGTGTTTAGTACACGCCCCACACTATAAAAGGCCGCCAGCACGGCGGCCTAGTGTAGTGTGTTCCGGAGCAGGGAAAGAGAAGCATAGGCAGGGACAGTGACATTTATTTTTTTCTTGCTTAACCTGGATTCCTTTAGTTTAGGGAAAGAGAAGGATAGGTAGGGAGAGTGTCAGTGTGTTTTACTGTGCGAATCCTTGTTTCTAGGGACAGGGAAGGACAGTGAGGGAATTCTCCTTGTGCTATAGTGTGCTTTAAAAAAACATTTTTTCTAGGGACAGAAAACTATAGGTAGGGAGGGTGTCAGTGTGTTTTACTGTGCGAATCCTTGTTTCTAGGGACAGGGAAGGACAGTGAGGGAATTCTCCTTGTGCTATAGTGTGCTTTAAAAAAACATTTTTTCTAGGGACAGAAAACTATAGGTAGGGAGAGTGTCAGTGTGTTTTACTGTGCGAATCCTTGTTTCTAGGGACAGGGAAGGACAGTGAGGGAATTCTCCTTGTGCTATAGTGTGCTTTAAAAAAACATTTTTTCTAGGGACAGAAAACTATAGGTAGGAAGAGTGTCAGTTTCTTTCACTGTGATAATCCTTGTTTCTAGGGACAAAGAAGGAAAGTGAGGGAAATTCTCCTTGTGCTATAGTGTGCTTTAAAAAAACATTTTTTCTAGGGACAGAAAACTATAGGTAGGGAGAGTGTCAGTGTCTTTTACTGTGCGAATCCTTGTTTCTAGGGACAGAGAAGGACAGTGAGGGAATTCTCCTTGTGCTATAGTGTGCTTTAAAAAAACATTTTTTCTAGGGACAGAAAACTATAGGAAGGAAGAGTGTCAGTTTCTTTCACTGTGATAATCCTTGTTTCTAGGGACAAAGAAGGAAAGTGAGGGAAATTCTCCTTGTGCTATAGTGTGCTTTAAAAAAACATTTTTTCTAGGGACAGAAAACTATAGGTAGGAAGAGTGTCAGTTTCTTTCACTGTGATAATCCTTGTTTCTAGGGACAGGGAAGGAAAGTGAGGGAAATTCTCCTTGTGCTATAGTGTGCTTTAAAAAAACATTTTTTCTAGGGACAGAAAACTATAGGTAGGGAGAGTGTCAGTGTGTTTTACTGTGCGAATCCTTGTTTCTAGGGACAGGGAAGGACAGTGAGGGAATTCTCCTTGTGCTATAGTGTGCTTTAAAAAAACATTTTTTCAAGGGACAGAAAACTATAGGTAGGAAGAGTGTCAGTTTCTTTCACTGTGATAATCCTTGTTTCTAGGGACAAAGAAGGAAAGTGAGGGAAATTCTCCTTGTGCTATAGTGTGCTTTAAAAAAACATTTTTTCTAGGGACAGAAAACTATAGGTAGGGAGAGTGTCAGTGTGTTTTACTGTGCGAATCCTTGTTTCTAGGGACAGGAAAGGACAGTGAGGGAATTCTCCTTGTGCTATAGTGTGCTTTAAAAAAACATTTTTTCTAGGGACAGAAAACTATAGGTAGGAAGAGTGTCAGTTTCTTTCACTGTGATAATCCTTGTTTCTAGGGACAAAGAAGGAAAGTGAGGGAAATTCTCCTTGTGCTATAGTGTGCTTTAAAAAAACATTTTTTCTAGGGACAGAAAACTATAGGTAGGGAGAGTGTCAGTGTCTTTTACTGTGCGAATCCTTGTTTCTAGGGACAGGGAAGGACAGTGAGGGAATTCTCCTTGTGCTATAGTGTGCTTTAAAAAAACATTTTTTCTAGGGACAGAAAACTATAGGTAGTGTGAGGGGGTTAGCTCGGCAGCGGGTGTGTGTGACCCCCGAGATGGGCTCCCCACACAAAAACAGGCTCAGCAAACGGAGGTTGTGGTTTTCAAAATCAAAAAGGTGCGGTTTATTTTCTATTTACAGTGACAAAACACAGCAAAGCAAAAGAAACATATACAAAATAAATCCTGGTCAACTTGACCTCTGACTAAACATACAGGTTTCCTAACTAACAACTGGGATCAGCCTAGTGCTGTCCTAGTCCCTAAGTCCCTGGTTTTAAATGTCCAAGCAAATAGCCACACAGGCTTTGTCTCACCGCACAGGGGTTCACTCTCCCTAGACAGTCCACACAGGTCTGGTTCCAGGCATGAGCTAACATCTAATGAAGCTGGGAGTTCTTATAGAGGCCTAAATGAGCTGACAAGCTTCAGCTGGTCTCATCAACTCCCTGTCTGTACGACGCCCAGCACTCTCCCTAGAGGTATGAGTCATCCATGAGCCCACTAGCCTTATACAACTCTCCACCTAGTTGTATAAGTCGGCGTAAAGCCTGAATCTGGGCGAAATATATCTACCCCCCTGGATGCAACCAGGTGACTTTACCTTCCTGCTGTCACATACCCCCCCCTCTTGTTTTAACCTCGGGGTTGGAACACCAGCAATCAGGCATTCATGTACTCGAGACAAAGCATCCACATTCCCCATTTGAACGCCAGGGCGATGCTTTACTGTGAAGTTGAATTCCTGGAGGGCCAGGAACCACCTATTCACTCTTCTATTTGTTTCCTTGTTTTGAGCCATCCACTTTAACGGAGCGTGATCCGTAACCATGTCAAAGTGCCTACCTAGCAGGTAGTACCGAAGGGAATCTAGAGCCCACTTCACCGCTAAACACTGCTTTTCAACGGTGGCGTAATTTACCTCATGGGACTTCAACTTCCTGCTGAGGTAAATGACTGGGTGCTCTTCCCCGTTCCAGACCTGGGACAATACTGCTCCTAACCCCACATCTGACGCATCACTTTGTACGACAAAGTCTTTAGAGAAGTCGGGTGAGTACAACACTGGCTGGCTACATAAGGCTTGTTTCAAGAATTGGAATGCTGCCTCAGCCTCGGGGGTCCATTTAATCATGACCGACCCTTTCCCCTTCGTCAGGTTGGTTAGGGGCACAGCCTTAGAAGCAAAGTGGGGAATGAATCGCCGATAATACCCAGCGATTCCCAGAAAGGCTCGTACCTGCTTCTTGCTGTTGGGACGTGGCCAACTCTGGATGGCCTCGACTTTGTTGAGTTGGGGTTTTATTACTCCCCTCCCAATGGTGTACCCAAGATATTTGGCCTCCTCCTGCCCAATGGTACACTTCTTGGGGTTAGCCGTAAACCCCGCTTCCCGAACAGAGTCCAGGACTGCTTGCACTTTTGGCAGATGTGAGGCCCAATCTGTGCTATGGACAATTATGTCATCCAGGTAAGCCGCAGCATACTTCCGATGGGGCCTCAGCATCTGGTCCATTTTCCGCTGGAATGTGGCCGGCGCATTCTGTAACCCGAACGGCATTCTTTTATATTGGAACGCCCCGTCTGGGGTTACAAATGCGGTTTTCTCTTTGGCCGACTTGGCCAGGGGGATTTGCCAATACCCTTTTGTGAGGTCAAGAGTCGTCATGTATCGGGCTGTTCCCAGCCGGTCGATCAACTCATCTATACGTGGCATGGGGTAGGTGTCAAATTTTGTAACTTTGTTCAACTGTCGAAAATCGTTACAAAATCGCCAGCTCCCATCCGGTTTAGGCACCAACACAATGGGACTAGACCAATCACTTTGGGACTCCTCTATCACCCCTAAGTTCAGCATTTTCTGTACTTCCTCCCGTATTGCCTCCCGTCGGGCCTCTGGGATCCGATAGGGTTTTAACTTCACCCTTTCACCGGGCGGGGTAATGATGTCATGCTCTACCCCAGATGTTTGTCCCGGCAGCTCAGAGAATACCTCCTTGTTGCGAAGCACAAACTCCTTAACCTCCTGTTGTTGGGGTTGTGACAAGGTGGCTGCTATTCCAACCTCCGGAATCACGCAACCAGTTTGAGCTGGTGACCAAGTGTCTGCGACTAGGGACTCTCTATCCCTCCAGGCTTTCAACAGATTAACGTGATAGATCTGTTCGGGCTTTCGCCTTCCTGGTTGTCTGACCTTGTAATTCACTTCGCTCACTTTTTCCATTATCTCGTAGGGGCCTTGCCATTTGGCAAGGAATTTACTTTCAACCGTAGGGACAAGTACCAGTATCCTATCCCCCGGGGAAAAGGTACGGGTCTTGGCTGCACGGTTGTACACTCTCTGCTGTGCTAACTGCGCTTGGGCCAAATGTTCCTTCACGATGGGCATTACCTGTGCAATTCGGTCTTGCATCAGGGCGACATGCTCAATCACACTCCTGTGGGGAGAACTCTCACTTTCCCAAGTTTCCTTGGCAATATCCAACAGCCCTCTTGGGTGTCTCCCATACAGTAACTCAAAGGGGGAGAATCCCGTAGAGGATTGGGGCACCTCCCTAATAGCAAACATCAGATAAGGAAGTAGACAGTCCCAATCCTTTCCATCTCTATCCACCACTTTCTTCAACATTTGTTTTAGGGTTTTGTTGAATCTTTCAACCAGCCCATCGGTTTGGGGGTGATACACAGATGTACGTAATTGCGTCACTTTGAACAATTTACACAGCTCCTTCATAACCCGGGACATAAAGGGTGTACCTTGGTCCGTAAGCAGTTCTTTACAAATACCCACCCGGCTAAACACAAGAGATAGCTCTTTGGCTATGGTTTTGGCCGAGGTATTTCGGAGAGGGATCGCTTCTGGATAACGGGTGGCATAGTCCATTATAACTAATATGTACTGGTGCCCCCTAGCGGACTTGATTATAGGACCTACCAAATCCATGGCGATCCTCTCAAACGGGACCTCAATGATGGGTAGAGGGACCAGCGGGCTACGGAAATGTGGCATCGGGGCCGACCTCTGACACACAGGGCAGGAGGAACAATAATTTTCTATGTCCTTCATCACCCCCGGCCAATAGAATCTCTGTAATACCCTCTCTCGGGTTTTCTCTGTCCCCAGATGACCTCCAAGAATGTGCCCATGGGCCAACTCCAACACCAACTTCCTGTAAGGTTTGGGCACCACAAGCTGCTCAACGGTTTCTTCTGCCCTTTTTGCCACCCGATACAGTAGGTCCTTCTCTACGCTGAAGTATGGGTAAGTGCAGGTATTATCTGGGTTCACTAACTCGCCATCTATTTTCACTACGTTTTCCCGTGCCTTTATTAGGGCGGGGTCTTTCAACTGTTCTGTGGCAAAGTTTTCCCTGTGAACCTCAAGATCAGAAAACTCCACAGACGGTAGGTTTTCGTCTGAGGAGGTGGGCTCCTCTCCAGTTTCTTGAGTCTCCCCTGCCAATACTGATAAGGGAAATTCCGGAGAGTCCTCACCACTCTCAGGGGAGTTCTGGCTATCACATTCCTGGTACATAGGGGCACCAGTGGGGGGCTCAGGATCATCCCACAGTTCCCAGAACTTCGGAAAATCCCTTCCCACAATGGCGTCATGCGGTAACTGAGATACCAAGCCCACTGGATGAGAGAGGGTACCTTTGGGGGTCTCGAAACACACTGTAGTCACTGGATACTCTCGGGTGTCCCCATGCACACAATTAACAGCTACCTTGCTATTCCCAGAGACCTCTGTTTTAACTAACTCAGCCTTTATCAGGGTCACAAGGCTACCTAAATCCAACAATACCACAACATTTCTACCATTAACACACATTTTGCATAAATGTTTCTCAGTTCCTCGAATGGCAGTGCATGCGACTGTCGCACACAGCGACTGACGTCTGCCCGTCAGAAAGTCACACTGCATGGGTTCCTCCACAACCGGGCAATTGGCTGCAATATGTCCCGCTTGCCGGCAGCGGTAGCAAACGATCCTTCTTGCGGCCTCTTGAGCCGCTGATTTCCCAGGCTGTTCTCGCCAAACTTGGGGTAGAGCTCCCACCCTCTCACTCTCTCCACCCTCACCCCTTGGAATCCTCTTATCCGCCCCTGGGGATGGTCTGGTCTTAGGGTGGAAAGTCCGAGTGTCTCTGGAAGAGGCCGTCAGGTTCTCTGTAGCCAAGTATTTCTCCACACGATCCACAAGACCATCGGCCGTCTCTGGGTCTCCATGGCTTACCCACTTTTGGATGGCAGTAGGAAGAGCTCTCAAAAACCGATCCATTACAACACGTTCCACAATCTTTGGTGCGGACAAAGTCTCTGGCTGTAGCCACTTTCTGCTCAGGTGAATGAGATCATACATTTGAGACCTGGGGGGTTTTCCAAGCTGGAAAGTCCAGTTATGCACACGCTGAGCCCGGACAGCCTGGGTGACACCCAGCCTTGCCAATATTTCAGCTTTTAGCATCGCATAGTCTTTTGCTTGGTTAGGCTCTAGGTCATAGTAAGCTTTCTGCGATTCACCAGTTAACAGAGGAGCCACCAGTCCAGCCCACTGCTCCTCAGGCCACTTTTCTCTTTCAGCGGTCCTTTCAAATGTGGTCAAAAATACCTCTGGATCATCCTCTCCAGTCATTTTTGTCAATAAACGACTCACCCCAAAGGACGCGGTATTAGTGGGACGGCTTTCCTCACTGGTCTGCGGACGTTGCTGCATTGCTGCTTCCATCTGTTGTTGTAGTCTCTGCTCTTGCTTCTGTAACAGGTCTATGAAGCGGGCCTCAGATTGCTGCTGGGCTTGTTGCTGAGCCTCCAGACTCTGTTGCAAAGTTGCGTTTGTCTGCTGCTGGGCTGCAAGGCTCTGTTGGTGAGCTTGCTGCTGGGCTGCAAGGCTCTGTTGATGAGCTTGCTGCTGGGCTGCGAAGTTCTGTTGTTGAGCTGCAAGGCTCTTTTGCAAACCTGCATTTGTCTGCTGTTGATTGGCATTTGCTAGAGCCAGCTGCTTCAGTATCTCCTCCATGCTGGCTTAAAAAAAAA
The DNA here is from genome assembly GCA_029206835.1 of Rana muscosa. NCBI lineage: Eukaryota > Metazoa > Chordata > Amphibia > Anura > Ranidae > Rana > Rana muscosa. Next base: position 795,536,092 of record CM055118.1, read on the forward strand.
CTGCCACTGGTTCTCCACCAACTGTGAGGGGGTTAGCTCGGCAGCGGGTGTGTGTGACCCCCGAGATGGGCTCCCCACACAAAAACAGGCCCAGCAAACGGAGGTTGTGGTTTTCAAAATCAAAAAGGTGCGGTTTATTTTCTATTTACAGTGACAAAACACAGCAAAGCAAAAGAAACATATACAAAATAAATCCTGGTCAACTTGACCTCTGACTAAACATACAGGTTTCCTAACTAACAACTGGGATCAGCCTAGTGCTGTCCTAGTCCCTAAGTCCCTGGTTTTAAATGTCCAAGCAAATAGCCACACAGGCTTTGTCTCACCGCACAGGGGTTCACTCTCCCTAGACAGTCCACACAGGTCTGGTTCCAGGCATGAGCTAACATCTAATGAAGCTGGGAGTTCTTATAGAGGCCTAAATGAGCTGACAAGCTTCAGCTGGTCTCATCAACTCCCTGTCTGTACGACGCCCAGTACTCTCCCTAGAGGTATGAGTCATCCATGAGCCCACTAGCCTTATACAACTCTCCACCTAGTTGTATAAGTCGGCGTAAAGCCTGAATCTGGGCGAAATATATCTACCCCCCTGGATGCAACCAGGTGACTTTACCTTCCTGCTGTCACAGTAGGAAGAGTGTCAGTTTCTTTCACTGTGATAATCCTTGTTTCTAGGGACAAAGAAGGAAAGTGAGGGAAATTCTCCTTGTGCTATAGTGTGCTTTAAAAAAACATTTTTTCTAGGGACAGAAAACTATAGGTAGGGAGAGTGTCAGTGTGTTTTACTGTGCGAATCCTTGTTTCTAGGGACAGGAAAGGACAGTGAGGGAATTCTCCTTGTGCTATAGTGTGCTTTAAAAAAACATTTTTTCTAGGGACAGAAAACTATAGGTAGGAAGAGTGTCAGTTTCTTTCACTGTGATAATCCTTGTTTCTAGGGACAAAGAAGGAAAGTGAGGGAAATTCTCCTTGTGCTATAGTGTGCTTTAAAAAAACATTTTTTCTAGGGACAGAAAACTATAGGTAGGGAGAGTGTCAGTGTGTTTTACTGTGCGAATCCTTGTTTCTAGGGACAGGGAAGGACAGTGAGGGAATTCTCCTTGTGCTATAGTGTGCTTTAAAAAAACATTTTTTCTAGGGACAGAAAACTATAGGTAGGGAGAGTGTCAGTGTGTTTTACTGTGCGAATCCTTGTTTCTAGGGACAGGGAAGGACAGTGAGGGAATTCTCCTTGTGCTATAGTGTGCTTTAAAAAAACATTTTTTCTAGGGACAGAAAACTATAGGTAGGGAGAGTGTCAGTGTGTTTTACTGTGCAAATCCTTGTTTCTAGGGACAGGGAAGGACAGTGAGGGAATTCTCCTTGTGCTATAGTGTGCTTTAAAAAAACATTTTTTCTAGGGACAGAAAACTATAGGTAGGAAGAGTGTCAGTTTCTTTCACTGTGATAATCCTTGTTTCTAGGGACAAAGAAGGAAAGTGAGGGAAATTCTCCTTGTGCTATAGTGTGCTTTAAAAAAACATTTTTTCTAGGGACAGAAAACTATAGGTAGGGAGAGTGTCAGTGTGTTTTACTGTGCGAATCCTTGTTTCTAGGGACAGGAAAGGACAGTGAGGGAATTCTCCTTGTGCTATAGTGTGCTTTAAAAAAACATTTTTTCTAGGGACAGAAAACTATAGGTAGGAAGAGTGTCAGTTTCTTTCACTGTGATAATCCTTGTTTCTAGGGACAGGGAAGGACAGTGAGGGAATTCTCCTTGTGCTATAGTGTGCTTTAAAAAAACATTTTTTCTAGGGACAGAAAACTATAGGTAGGAAGAGTGTCAGTTTCTTTCACTGTGATAATCCTTGTTTCTAGGGACAAAGAAGGAAAGTGAGGGAAATTCTCCTTGTGCTATAGTGTGCTTTAAAAAAACATTTTTTCTAGGGACAGAAAACTATAGGTAGGGAGAGTGTCAGTGTGTTTTACTGTGCGAATCCTTGTTTCTAGGGACAGGGAAGGACAGTGAGGGAATTCTCCTTGTGCTATAGTGTGCTTTAAAAAAACATTTTTTCTAGGGACAGAAAACTATAGGTAGGGAGAGTGTCAGTTTCTTTCACTGTGATAATCCTTGTTTCTAGGGACAAAGAAGGAAAGTGAGGGAAATTCTCCTTGTGCTATAGTGTGCTTTAAAAAAACATTTTTTCTAGGGACAGAAAACTATAGGTAGGGAGAGTGTCAGTGTGTTTTACTGTGCGAATCCTTGTTTCTAGGGACAGGAAAGGACAGTGAGGGAATTCTCCTTGTGCTATAGTGTGCTTTAAAAAAACATTTTTTCTAGGGACAGAAAACTATAGGTAGGAAGAGTGTCAGTTTCTTTCACTGTGATAATCCTTGTTTCTAGGGACAGGGAAGGACAGTGAGGGAATTCTCCTTGTGCTATAGTGTGCTTTAAAAAAACATTTTTTCTAGGGACAGAAAACTATAGGTAGGAAGAGTGTCAGTTTCTTTCACTGTGATAATCCTTGTTTCTAGGGACAAAGAAGGAAAGTGAGGGAAATTCTCCTTGTGCTATAGTGTGCTTTAAAAAAACATTTTTTCTAGGGACAGAAAACTATAGGTAGGGAGAGTGTCAGTGTGTTTTACTGTGCGAATCCTTGTTTCTAGGGACAGGGAAGGACAGTGAGGGAATTCTCCTTGTGCTATACTGTGCTTTAAAAAAACATTTTTTCTAGGGACAGAAAACTATAGGTAGGAAGAGTGTCAGTTTCTTTCACTGTGATAATCCTTGTTTCTAGGGACAAAGAAGGAAAGTGAGGGAAATTCTCCTTGTGCTATAGTGTGCTTTAAAAAAACATTTTTTCTAGGGACAGAAAACTATAGGTAGGGAGAGTGTCAGTGTGTTTTACTGTGCGAATCCTTGTTTCTAGGGACAGGGAAGGACAGTGAGGGAATTCTCCTTGTGCTATAGTGTGCTTTAAAAAAACATTTTTTCTAGGGACAGAAAACTATAGGTAGGGAGAGTGTCAGTGTGTTTTACTGTGCGAATCCTTGTTTCTAGGGACAGGGAAGGACAGTGAGGGAATTCTCCTTGTGCTATACTGTGCTTTAAAAAAACATTTTTTCTAGGGACAGAAAACTATAGGAAGGAAGAGTGTCAGTTTCTTTCACTGTGATAATCCTTGTTTCTAGGGACAAAGAAGGAAAGTGAGGGAAATTCTCCTTGTGCTATAGTGTGCTTTAAAAAAACATTTTTTCTAGGGACAGAAAACTATAGGTAGGAAGAGTGTCAGTTTCTTTCACTGTGATAATCCTTGTTTCTAGGGACAAAGAAGGAAAGTGAGGGAAATTCTCCTTGTGCTATAGTGTGCTTAAAAAAAACATTTTTTCTAGGGACAGAAAACTATAGGTAGGGAGAGTGTCAGTGTGTTTTACTGTGCGAATCCTTGTTTCTAGGGACAGGGAAGGACAGTGAGGGAATTCTCCTTGTGCTATAGTGTGCTTTAAAAAAACATTTTTTCTAGGGACAGAAAACTATAGGAAGGAAGAGTGTCAGTTTCTTTCACTGTGATAATCCTTGTTTCTAGGGACAAAGAAGGAAAGTGAGGGAAATTCTCCTTGTGCTATAGTGTGCTTTAAAAAAACATTTTTTCTAGGGACAGAAAACTATAGGTAGGGAGAGTGTCAGTGTGTTTTACTGTGCGAATCCTTGTTTCTAGGGACAGGAAAGGACAGTGAGGGAATTCTCCTTGTGCTATAGTGTGCTTTAAAAAAACATTTTTTCTAGGGACAGAAAACTATAGGTAGGAAGAGTGTCAGTTTCTTTCACTGTGATAATCCTTGTTTCTAGGGACAGGGAAGGACAGTGAGGGAATTCTCCTTGTGCTATAGTGTGCTTTAAAAAAACATTTTTTCTAGGGACAGAAAACTATAGGTAGGAAGAGTGTCAGTTTCTTTCACTGTGATAATCCTTGTTTCTAGGGACAAAGAAGGAAAGTGAGGGAAATTCTCCTTGTGCTATAGTGTGCTTTAAAAAAACATTTTTTCTAGGGACAGAAAACTGTAGGTAGGGAGAGTGTCAGTGTGTTTTACTGTGCGAATCCTTGTTTCTAGGGACAGGGAAGGACAGTGAGGGAATTCTCCTTGTGCTATAGTGTGCTTTAAAAAAACATTTTTTCTAGGGACAGAAAACTATAGGTAGGGAGAGTGTCAGTGTGTTTTACTGTGCGAATCCTTGTTTCTAGGGACAGGGAAGGACAGTGAGGGAATTCTCCTTGTGCTATAGTGTGCTTTAAAAAAAACATTTTTTCTAGGGACAGAAAACTATAGGAAGGAAGAGTGTCAGTTTCTTTCACTGTGATAATCCTTGTTTCTAGGGACAAAGAAGGAAAGTGAGGGAAATTCTCCTTGTGCTATAGTGTGCTTTAAAAAAACATTTTTTCTAGGGACAGAAAACTATAGGTAGGAAGAGTGTCAGTTTCTTTCACTGTGATAATCCTTGTTTCTAGGGACAGGGAAGGACAGTGAGGGAATTCTCCTTGTGCTATAGTGTGCTTTAAAAAAACATTTTTTCTAGGGACAGAAAACTATAGGTAGGAAGAGTGTCAGTTTCTTTCACTGTGATAATCCTTGTTTCTAGGGACAGGGAAGGACAGTGAGGGAATTCTCCTTGTGCTATAGTGTGCTTTAAAAAAACATTTTTTCTAGGGACAGAAAACTATAGGTAGGAAGAGTGTCAGTTTCTTTCACTGTGATAATCCTTGTTTCTAGGGACAGGGAAGGAAAGTGAGGGAAATTCTCCTTGTGCTATAGTGTGCTTTAAAAAAACATTTTTTCTAGGGACAGAAAACTATAGGTAGGGAGAGTGTCAGTGTGTTTTACTGTGCAAATCCTTGTTTCTAGGGACAGGGAAGGACAGTGAGGGAATTCTCCTTGTGCTATAGTGTGCTTTAAAAAAACATTTTTTCTAGGGACAGAAAACTATAGGTAGGAAGAGTGTCAGTTTCTTTCACTGTGATAATCCTTGTTTCTAGGGACAAAGAAGGAAAGTGAGGGAAATTCTCCTTGTGCTATAGTGTGCTTTAAAAAAACATTTTTTCTAGGGACAGAAAACTATAGGTAGGGAGAGTGTCAGTGTGTTTTACTGTGCGAATCCTTGTTTCTAGGGACAGGGAAGGACAGTGAGGGAATTCTCCTTGTGCTATAGTGTGCTTTAAAAAAACATTTTTTCTAGGGACAGAAAACTATAGGTAGGAAGAGTGTCAGTTTCTTTCACTGTGATAATCCTTGTTTCTAGGGACAAAGAAGGAAAGTGAGGGAAATTCTCCTTGTGCTATAGTGTGCTTTAAAAAAACATTTTTTCTAGGGACAGAAAACTATAGGTAGGGAGAGTGTCAGTGTGTTTTACTGTGCGAATCCTTGTTTCTAGGGACAGGGAAGGACAGTGAGGGAATTCTCCTTGTGCTATAGTGTGCTTTAAAAAAACATTTTTTCTAGGGACAGAAAACTATAGGTAGGAAGAGTGTCAGTTTCTTTCACTGTGATAATCCTTGTTTCTAGGGACAAAGAAGGAAAGTGAGGGAAATTCTCCTTGTGCTATAGTGTGCTTTAAAAAAACATTTTTTCTAGGGACAGAAAACTATAAGTAGGGAGATTGTCAGTGTGTTTTACTGTGCGAATCCTTGTTTCTAGGGACAGGGAAGGACAGTGAGGGAATTCTCCTTGTGCTATAGTGTGCTTTAAAAAAAATTTTTTTCTAGGGACAGAAAACTATAGGTAGGGAGAGTGTCAGTGTGTTTTACTGTGCGAATCCTTGTTTCTAGGGACAGGGAAGGACAGTGAGGGAATTCTCCTTGTGCTATAGTGTGCTTTAAAAAAACATTTTTTCTAGGGACAGAAAACTATAGGTAGGAAGAGTGTCAGTTTCTTTCACTGTGATAATCCTTGTTTCTAGGGACAAAGAAGGAAAGTGAGGGAAATTCTCCTTGTGCTATAGTGTGCTTTAAAAAAACATTTTTTCTAGGGACAGAAAACTATAGGTAGGGAGAGTGTCAGTGTCTTTTACTGTGCGAATCCTTGTTTCTAGGGACAGGGAAGGACAGTGAGGGAATTCTCCTTGTGCTATAGTGTGCTTTAAAAAAAACATTTTTTCTAGGGACAGAAAACTATAGGAAGGAAGAGTGTCAGTTTCTTTCACTGTGATAATCCTTGTTTCTAGGGACAAAGAAGGAAAGTGAGGGAAATTCTCCTTGTGCTATAGTGTGCTTTAAAAAAACATTTTTTCTAGGGACAGAAAACTATAGGTAGGAAGAGTGTCAGTTTCTTTCACTGTGATAATCCTTGTTTCTAGGGACAGGGAAGGAAAGTGAGGGAAATTCTCCTTGTGCTATAGTGTGCTTTAAAAAAACATTTTTTCTAGGGACAGAAAACTATAGGTAGGGAGAGTGTCAGTGTGTTTTACTGTGCGAATCCTTGTTTCTAGGGACAGGGAAGGACAGTGAGGGAATTCTCCTTGTGCTATAGTGTGCTTTAAAAAAAATTTTTTCAAGGGACAGAAAACTATAGGTAGGAAGAGTGTCAGTTTCTTTCACTGTGATAATCCTTGTTTCTAGGGACAAAGAAGGAAAGTGAGGGAAATTCTCCTTGTGCTATAGTGTGCTTTAAAAAAACATTTTTTCTAGGGACAGAAAACTATAGGTAGGAAGAGTGTCAGTTTCTTTCACTGTGATAATCCTTGTTTCTAGGGACAGGGAAGGAAAGTGAGGGAAATTCTCCTTGTGCTATAGTGTGCTTTAAAAAAACATTTTTTCTAGGGACAGAAAACTATAGGTAGGAAGAGTGTCAGTTTCTTTCACTGTGATAATCCTTGTTTCTAGGGACAGGGAAGGAAAGTGAGGGAAATTCTCCTTGTGCTATAGTGTGCTTTAAAAAAACATTTTTTCTAGGGACAGAAAACTATAGGTAGGAAGAGTGTCAGTTTCTTTCACTGTGATAATCCTTGTTTCTAGGGACAGGGAAGGAAAGTGAGGGAAATTCTCCTTGTGCTATAGTGTGCTTTAAAAAAACATTTTTTCTAGGGACAGAAAACTATAGGTAGGGAGAGTGTCAGTGTGTTTTACTGTGCGAATCCTTGTTTCTAGGGACAGGGAAGGACAGTGAGGGAATTCTCCTTGTGCTATAGTGTGCTTTAAAAAAACATTTTTTCTAGGGACAGAAAACTATAGGTAGGAAGAGTGTCAGTTTCTTTCACTGTGATAATCCTTGTTTCTAGGGACAAAGAAGGAAAGTGAGGGAAATTCTCCTTGTGCTATAGTGTGCTTTAAAAAAACATTTTTTCTAGGGACAGAAAACTATAGGTAGGAAGAGTGTCAGTTTCTTTCACTGTGATAATCCTTGTTTCTAGGGACAGGGAAGGAAAGTGAGGGAAATTCTCCTTGTGCTATAGTGTGCTTTAAAAAAACATTTTTTCTAGGGACAGAAAACTATAGGTAGGGAGAGTGTCAGTGTGTTTTACTGTGCGAATCCTTGTTCCTAGGGACAGGGAAGGACAGTGAGGGAATTCTCCTTGTGCTATAGTGTGCTTTAAAAAAACATTTTTTCAAGGGACAGAAAACTATAGGTAGGAAGAGTGTCAGTTTCTTTCACTGTGATAATCCTTGTTTCTAGGGACAAAGAAGGAAAGTGAGGGAAATTCTCCTTGTGCTATAGTGTGCTTTAAAAAAACATTTTTTCTAGGGACAGAAAACTATAGGTAGGAAGAGTGTCAGTTTCTTTCACTGTGATAATCCTTGTTTCTAGGGACAAAGAAGGAAAGTGAGGGAAATTCTCCTTGTGCTATAGTGTGCTTTAAAAAAAATTTTTTCTAGGGACAGAAAACTATAGGTAGGGAGAGTGTCAGTGTCTTTTACTGTGCGAATCCTTGTTTCTAGGGACAGGGAAGGACAGTGAGGGAATTCTCCTTGTGCTATAGTGTGCTTTAAAAAAACATTTTTTCTAGGGACAGAAAACTATAGGTAGGAAGAGTGTCAGTTTCTTTCACTGTGATAATCCTTGTTTCTAGGGACAAAGAAGGAAAGTGAGGGAAATTCTCCTTGTGCTATAGTGTGCTTTAAAAAAACATTTTTTCTAGGGACAGAAAACTATAGGTAGGAAGAGTGTCAGTTTCTTTCACTGTGATAATCCTTGTTTCTAGGGACAAAGAAGGAAAGTGAGGGAAATTCTCCTTGTGCTATAGTGTGCTTTAAAAAAACATTTTTTCTAGGGACAGAAAACTATAGGTAGGGAGAGTGTCAGTGTCTTTTACTGTGCGAATCCTTGTTTCTAGGGACAGGGAAGGACAGTGAGGGAATTCTCCTTGTGCTATAGTGTGCTTTAAAAAAAACATTTTTTCTAGGGACAGAAAACTATAGGAAGGAAGAGTGTCAGTTTCTTTCACTGTGATAATCCTTGTTTCTAGGGACAAAGAAGGAAAGTGAGGGAAATTCTCCTTGTGCTATAGTGTGCTTTAAAAAAACATTTTTTCTAGGGACAGAAAACTATAGGTAGGAAGAGTGTCAGTTTCTTTCACTGTGATAATCCTTGTTTCTAGGGACAGGGAAGGACAGTGAGGGAATTCTCCTTGTGCTATAGTGTGCTTTAAAAAAACATTTTTTCTAGGGACAGAAAACTATAGGTAGGAAGAGTGTCAGTTTCTTTCACTGTGATAATCCTTGTTTCTAGGGACAGGGAAGGACAGTGAGGGAATTCTCCTTGTGCTATAGTGTGCTTTAAAAAAACATTTTTTCTAGGGACAGAAAACTATAGGTAGGAAGAGTGTCAGTTTCTTTCACTGTGATAATCCTTGTTTCTAGGGACAGGGAAGGAAAGTGAGGGAAATTCTCCTTGTGCTATAGTGTGCTTTAAAAAAACATTTTTTCTAGGGACAGAAAACTATAGGTAGGGAGAGTGTCAGTGTGTTTTACTGTGCAAATCCTTGTTTCTAGGGACAGGGAAGGACAGTGAGGGAATTCTCCTTGTGCTATAGTGTGCTTTAAAAAAACATTTTTTCTAGGGACAGAAAACTATAGGTAGTGTGACAGCAGGAAGGTAAAGTCACCTGGTTGCATCCAGGGGGGTAGATATATTTCTCCCAGATTCAGGCTTTATGCTGACTTATACAACTAGGGTGGAGAGTTGTATAAGCCCAGCTGAGGCTAGTAGGCTCATGGATGACTCATACCTCTAGGGAGAGTGTGGGGCGTCGTGCAGACAGAGATGAGACCAGCTGAACCTTGTCAGCTCATTTAGGCCTCTATAAGGAACTCCCAGCTTCATTAGATGTTAGCTCATGCCTGGAACCAGACCTGTGTGGACTGTCTAGGGAGAGTGAACCCCTGTGCGGTGAGGCAAAGCCTGTGTGGCTATTTGTTTGGACTTTTACTAAACCAGGGACTTAGGGACTAGGACAGCACCAGGCTGATCCCAGTTGTTAGTTTAGGAAACCTGCATGTTTAGTCAGAGGTCAAACTGACCAGGATTTATTTTGTTTGTTTCTTTTTGGCTTTGCTGTGTTTTTGTCACTGTACATAGAGAAATAAACCGCACCTTTTGATTTTGAAAACCACAACCTCCGTCTGCTGGCCCTGTTTTTGTGTGGGGAGCCCAACCAGGGGGTCACACACACCCGCTACCGAGTTAACCCCCTCACAGTTGGTGGAGAACCAGTGGCAGTTTTTTTTAAGCCAGCATGGAGGAGATACTGAAACAGCTGGCTCTAGCAAATGCCAATCAACAGCAGACAAATGCAGGTTTGCAAAGGAGCCTTGCAGCCCAGCAGCAAGCTCATCAACAAGCCCAGCAGCAATCTGAGGCCCGCTTCATAGACCTGTTACAGAAGCAAGAGCAGAGACTACAACAAATGGAAGCAGTAATGCAGCAACGTCCGCAGACCAGTGAGGAAAGCCGTCCCACTAATACCGCGTCCTTTGGGGTGAGTCGTTTATTGACAAAAATGACTGGAGAGGATGATCCAGAGGTATTTTTGACCACATTTGAAAGGACTGCTGAAAGAGAAAAGTGGCCTGAGGAGCAGTGGGCTGGACTGGTGGCTCCTCTGTTAACTGGTGAATCGCAGAAGGCTTACTATGACCTAGAGCCTGACCAAGCAAAAGACTATGTGATGCTAAAAGCTGAAATATTGGCAAGGCTGGGTGTCACCCTGGCTGTCCGGGCTCAGCGTGTGCATAACTGGACTTTCCAGCTTGGAAAACCCCCCAGGTCTCAAATGTATGATCTCATTCACCTGAGCAGGAAGTGGCTACAGCCAGAGACTTTGTCCGCACCAGAGATTGTGGAACGTGTTGTAATGGATCGGTTTTTGAGAGCTCTTCCTACTGCCATCCAAAAGTGGGTAAGCCATGGAGACCCAGAGACGGCCGGTGGTCTTGTGGATCGTGTAGAGAAATACTTGGCTACAGAGAACCTGACGGCCTCTTCCAGAGACACTCGGACTTTCCACCCTAAGACCAGACCATCCCCAGGGGCGGATAAGAGGATTCCAAGGGGTGAGGGTGGAGAGAGTGAGAGGGTGGGAGCTCTACCCCAAGTTTGGCGAGAACAGCCTGGGAAATCAGCGGCTCAAGAGGCCGCAAGAAGGATCGTTTGCTACCGCTGCCGGCAAGCGGGACATATTGCAGCCAATTGCCCGGTTGTGGAGGAACCCATGCAGTGTGACTTTCTGACGGACAGACATCAGTCGCTGTGTGCGACAGTCGCATGCACTGCCATTCGGGGAACTGAGAAACATTTATGCAAAATGTGTATTAATGGTAGAAATGTTGTGGTATTGCTGGATTCAGGTAGCCTTGTGACCCTGATAAAGGCTGAATTAGTTAAAACAGAGGTCTCTGGGAATAGCAAGGTAGCTGTTATTTGTGTGCATGGGGACACCCGAGAGTATCCAGTGACTACAGTGTGTTTCGAGACCCCCAAAGGTACCCTCTCTCATCCAGTGGGGTTAGTATCTCAATTACCGCATGATGCCATTGTGGGAAGGGATTTTCCGAAGTTCTGGGAACTGTGGGATGATCCTGAGCCCCCCACTGGTGCCCCTATGTACCAGGAATGTGATAGCCAGAACTCCTCTGAGAGTGGGGAGGACTCTCCAGAATTTCCCTTGTCAGTATTGGCAGGGGAGACTCAAGAAACTGGAGAGGAGCCCACCTCCTCAGACGAAAACCTACCGTCTGTGGAGTTTTCTGATCTGGAGGTTCACAGGGAAAATTTTGCCACAGAACAGTTAAAAGACCCCGCCCTAATAAAGGCACGGGAAAACGTAGTGGAAATAGATGGCGAGTTAGTGAACCCAGATAATACCTGCACTTACCCATACTTCAGCGTAGAGAAGGACCTACTGTATCGGGTGGCAAAAAGGGCAGAAGAAACCGTTGAGCAGCTGGTGGTGCCCAAACCTTACAGGAAGTTGGTGTTGGAGTTGGCCCATGGGCACATTCTTGGAGGTCATCTGGGGACAGAGAAAACCCGAGAGAGGGTATTACAGAGATTCTATTGGCCTGGGGTGATGAAGGACATAGAAAATTATTGTTCCTCCTGCCCTGTGTGTCAGAGGTCAGCCCCGATGCCACATTTCCGTAGCCCGCTGGTCCCTCTACCCATCATTGAGGTCCCGTTTGAGAGAATCGCAATGGATTTGGTAGGTCCTATAATCAAGTCCGCTAGGGGGCACCAGTACATATTGGTTATAATGGACTATGCCACCCGTTATCCAGAAGCGATCCCTCTCAGAAATACCTCGGCCAAAACCATAGCCAAAGAGCTATCTCTTGTTTTTAGCCGGGTGGGTATTTGTAAAGAACTGCTTACGGACCAAGGTACACCCTTTATGTCCCGGGTTATGAAAGAGCTGTGTAAATTGTTCAAAGTGACGCAATTGCGTACATCTGTGTATCACCCCCAAACCGATGGGCTGGTTGAAAGATTCAACAAAACCCTAAAACAAATGTTGAAGAAAGTGGTGGATAGAGATGGAAAGGATTGGGACTGTCTACTTCCTTATTTGATGTTTGCTATTAGGGAGGTGCCCCAATCCTCTACGGGATTCTCCCCCTTTGAGTTACTGTATGGGAGACACCCAAGAGGGCTGTTGGATATTGCCAAGGAAACTTGGGAAAGTGAGAGTTCTCCCCACAGGAGTGTGATTGAGCATGTCGCCCTGATGCAAGATCGAATTGCACAGGTAATGCCCATCGTGAAGGAACATTTGGCCCAAGCGCAGTTGGCACAGCAGAGAGTGTACAACCGTGGAGCAAAGACCCGTACCTTTTCCCCGGGGGATAGGATATTGGTACTTGTCCCTACGGTTGAAAGTAAATTCCTTGCCAAATGGCAAGGCCCCTACGAGATAATGGAAAAAGTGAGCGAAGTGAATTACAAGGTCAGACAACCAGGAAGGCGAAAGCCCGAACAGATATATCACGTTAATCTGTTGAAAGCCTGGAGGGATAGAGAGTCCCTAGTCGCAGAAACTTGGTCACCAGCTCAAACTGGTTGCGTGATTCCGGAGGTTGGAATAGCAGCCACCTTGTCACAACCCCAACAACAGGAGGTTAAGGAGTTTGTGCTTCGCAACAAGGAGGTGTTCTCTGAGCTGCCGGGACAAACATCTGGGGTAGAGCATGATATTATTACCCCGCCCGGTGAAAGGGTGAAGTTAAAACCCTATCGGATCCCAGAGGCCCGACGGGAGGCAATACGGGAGGAAGTACAGAAAATGCTGAACTTAGGGGTGATAGAGGAGTCCCAAAGTGATTGGTCTAGTCCCATTGTGTTGGTGCCTAAACCGGATGGGAGCTGGCGATTTTGTAACGATTTTCGTCAGTTGAACAAAGTTACAAAATTTGACACCTACCCCATGCCACGTATAGATGAGTTGATCGACCGGCTGGGAACAGCCCGATACATGACGACTCTTGACCTCACAAAAGGGTATTGGCAAATTCCCCTGGCCAAGTCGGCCAAAGAGAAAACCGCATTTGTAACCCCAGACGGGGCGTTCCAATATAAGAGAATGCCGTTCGGGTTACAGAATGCGCCGGCCACATTCCAGCGGAAAATGGACCAGATACTGAGGCCCCATCGGAAGTATGCTGCGGCTTACCTGGATGACGTAATTGTCCATAGCACAGATTGGGCCTCACATCTGCCAAAAGTGCAAGCAGTCCTAGACTCTATCCGGGAAGCGGGGTTTACGGCTAACCCCAAGAAGTGTACCATTGGGCAGGAGGAGGCCAAATATCTTGGGTACACCATTGGCAGGGGAGTGATAAAACCCCAACTCAACAAAGTCGAGGCCATCCAGAGTTGGCCACGTCCCAACAGCAAGAAGCAGGTACGGGCCTTTCTGGGAATCGCGGGTTATTATCGGCGCTTCATTCCCCACTTTGCTTCTAAGGCTGTGCCCCTAACCAACCTGACGAAAGGGAAAGGGTCGGTCATGATTAAATGGACCCCCGAGGCTGAGGCAGCATTCCAATTCTTGAAACAAGCCTTATGTAGCCAGCCAGTGTTGTACTCACCCGACTTCTCTAAAGACTTTGTCGTACAAAGTGATGCGTCAGATGTGGGGTTAGGAGCAGTATTGTCCCAGGTCTGGAACGGGGAAGAGCACCCAGTCATTTACCTCAGCAGGAAGTTGAAGTCCCATGAGGTAAATTACGCCACGGTTGAAAAGGAGTGTTTAGCGGTGAAGTGGGCTCTAGATTCCCTTCGGTACTATCTGCTAGGTAGGCACTTTGACATGGTTACGGATCACGCTCCGTTAAAGTGGATGGCTCAAAACAAGGAGACAAATAGAAGAGTGAATAGGTGGTTCCTGGCCCTACAGGAATTCAACTTCACAGTAAAGCATCGCCCTGGCGTTCAAATGGGGAATGTGGATGCTTTGTCTCGAGTACATGAATGCCTGATTGCTGGTGTTCCAACCCCAAGGTTAAAACAAGAGGGGGGGGTATGTGACAGCAGGAAGGTAAAGTCACCTGGTTGCATCCAGGGGGGTAGATATATTTCTCCCAGATTCAGGCTTTATGCTGACTTATACAACTAGGGTGGAGAGTTGTATAAGCCCAGCTGAGGCTAGTAGGCTCATGGATGACTCATACCTCTAGGGAGAGTGTGGGGCGTCGTGCAGACAGAGATGAGACCAGCTGAACCTTGTCAGCTCATTTAGGCCTCTATAAGGAACTCCTAGCTTCATTAGATGTTAGCTCATGCCTGGAACCAGACCTGTGTGGACTGTCTAGGGAGAGTGAACCCCTGTGCGGTGAGGCAAAGCCTGTGTGGCTATTTGTTTGGACTTTTACTAAACCAGGGACTTAGGGACTAGGACAGCACCAGGCTGATCCCAGTTGTTAGTTTAGGAAACCTGCATGTTTAGTCAGAGGTCAAACTGACCAGGATTTATTTTGTTTGTTTCTTTTTGGCTTTGCTGTGTTTTTGTCACTGTACATAGAGAAATAAACCGCACCTTTTGATTTTGAAAACCACAACCTCCGTCTGCTGGCCCTGTTTTTGTGTGGGGAGCCCAACCAGGGGGTCACACACACCCGCTACCGAGTTAACCCCCTCACAGTAGGAAGAGTGTCAGTTTCTTTCACTGTGATAATCCTTGTTTCTAGGGACAAAGAAGGAAAGTGAGGGAAATTCTCCTTGTGCTATAGTGTGCTTTAAAAAAACATTTTTTCTAGGGACAGAAAACTATAGGTAGGGAGAGTGTCAGTGTGTTTTACTGTGCGAATCCTTGTTTCTAGGGACAGGGAAGGACAGTGAGGGAATTCTCCTTGTGCTATAGTGTGCTTTAAAAAAACATTTTTTCTAGGGACAGAAAACTATAGGTAGGAAGAGTGTCAGTTTCTTTCACTGTGATAATCCTTGTTTCTAGGGACAAAGAAGGAAAGTGAGGGAAATTCTCCTTGTGCTATAGTGTGCTTTAAAAAAACATTTTTTCTAGGGACAGAAAACTATAGGTAGGGAGAGTGTCAGTGTGTTTTACTGTGCGAATCCTTGTTTCTAGGGACAGGGAAGGACAGTGAGGGAATTCTCCTTGTGCTATAGTGTGCTTTAAAAAAACATTTTTTCTAGGGACAGAAAACTATAGGTAGGAAGAGTGTCAGTTTCTTTCACTGTGATAATCCTTGTTTCTAGGGACAAAGAAGGAAAGTGAGGGAAATTCTCCTTGTGCTATAGTGTGCTTTAAAAAAACATTTTTTCTAGGGACAGAAAACTATAAGTAGGGAGATTGTCAGTGTGTTTTACTGTGCGAATCCTTGTTTCTAGGGACAGGGAAGGACAGTGAGGGAATTCTCCTTGTGCTATAGTGTGCTTTAAAAAAAAAAAATTTCTAGGGACAGAAAACTATAGGTAGGGAGAGTGTCAGTGTGTTTTACTGTGCGAATCCTTGTTTCTAGGGACAGGGAAGGACAGTAAGGGAATTCTCCTTGTGCTATAGTGTGCTTTAAAAAAACATTTTTTCTAGGGACAGAAAACTATAGGTAGGAAGAGTGTCAGTTTCTTTCACTGTGATAATCCTTGTTTCTAGGGACAAAGAAGGAAAGTGAGGGAAATTCTCCTTGTGCTATAGTGTGCTTTAAAAAAACATTTTTTCTAGGGACAGAAAACTATAGGTAGGGAGAGTGTCAGTGTCTTTTACTGTGCGAATCCTTGTTTCTAGGGACAGGGAAGGACAGTGAGGGAATTCTCCTTGTGCTATAGTGTGCTTTAAAAAAAACATTTTTTCTAGGGACAGAAAACTATAGGAAGGAAGAGTGTCAGTTTCTTTCACTGTGATAATCCTTGTTTCTAGGGACAAAGAAGGAAAGTGAGGGAAATTCTCCTTGTGCTATAGTGTGCTTTAAAAAAACATTTTTTCTAGGGACAGAAAACTATAGGTAGGAAGAGTGTCAGTTTCTTTCACTGTGATAATCCTTGTTTCTAGGGACAGGGAAGGAAAGTGAGGGAAATTCTCCTTGTGCTATAGTGTGCTTTAAAAAAACATTTTTTCTAGGGACAGAAAACTATAGGTAGGGAGAGTGTCAGTGTGTTTTACTGTGCGAATCCTTGTTTCTAGGGACAGGGAAGGACAGTGAGGGAATTCTCCTTGTGCTATAGTGTGCTTTAAAAAAACATTTTTTCAAGGGACAGAAAACTATAGGTAGGAAGAGTGTCAGTTTCTTTCACTGTGATAATCCTTGTTTCTAGGGACAAAGAAGGAAAGTGAGGGAAATTCTCCTTGTGCTATAGTGTGCTTTAAAAAAACATTTTTTCTAGGGACAGAAAACTATAGGTAGGAAGAGTGTCAGTTTCTTTCACTGTGATAATCCTTGTTTCTAGGGACAGGGAAGGAAAGTGAGGGAAATTCTCCTTGTGCTATAGTGTGCTTTAAAAAAACATTTTTTCTAGGGACAGAAAACTATAGGTAGGAAGAGTGTCAGTTTCTTTCACTGTGATAATCCTTGTTTCTAGGGACAGGGAAGGAAAGTGAGGGAAATTCTCCTTGTGCTATAGTGTGCTTTAAAAAAACATTTTTTCTAGGGACAGAAAACTATAGGTAGGAAGAGTGTCAGTTTCTTTCACTGTGATAATCCTTGTTTCTAGGGACAGGGAAGGAAAGTGAGGGAAATTCTCCTTGTGCTATAGTGTGCTTTAAAAAAACATTTTTTCTAGGGACAGAAAACTATAGGTAGGGAGAGTGTCAGTGTGTTTTACTGTGCGAATCCTTGTTTCTAGGGACAGGGAAGGACAGTGAGGGAATTCTCCTTGTGCTATAGTGTGCTTTAAAAAAACATTTTTTCTAGGGACAGAAAACTATAGGTAGGAAGAGTGTCAGTTTCTTTCACTGTGATAATCCTTGTTTCTAGGGACAAAGAAGGAAAGTGAGGGAAATTCTCCTTGTGCTATAGTGTGCTTTAAAAAAACATTTTTTCTAGGGACAGAAAACTATAGGTAGGAAGAGTGTCAGTTTCTTTCACTGTGATAATCCTTGTTTCTAGGGACAGGGAAGGAAAGTGAGGGAAATTCTCCTTGTGCTATAGTGTGCTTTAAAAAAACATTTTTTCTAGGGACAGAAAACTATAGGTAGGGAGAGTGTCAGTGTGTTTTACTGTGCGAATCCTTGTTCCTAGGGACAGGGAAGGACAGTGAGGGAATTCTCCTTGTGCTATAGTGTGCTTTAAAAAAACATTTTTTCAAGGGACAGAAAACTATAGGTAGGAAGAGTGTCAGTTTCTTTCACTGTGATAATCCTTGTTTCTAGGGACAAAGAAGGAAAGTGAGGGAAATTCTCCTTGTGCTATAGTGTGCTTTAAAAAAACATTTTTTCTAGGGACAGAAAACTATAGGTAGGAAGAGTGTCAGTTTCTTTCACTGTGATAATCCTTGTTTCTAGGGACAAAGAAGGAAAGTGAGGGAAATTCTCCTTGTGCTATAGTGTGCTTTAAAATTTTTTTTTTCTAGGGACAGAAAACTATAGGTAGGGAGAGTGTCAGTGTCTTTTACTGTGCGAATCCTTGTTTCTAGGGACAGGGAAGGACAGTGAGGGAATTCTCCTTGTGCTATAGTGTGCTTTAAAAAAACATTTTTTCTAGGGACAGAAAACTATAGGTAGGAAGAGTGTCAGTTTCTTTCACTGTGATAATCCTTGTTTCTAGGGACAAAGAAGGAAAGTGAGGGAAATTCTCCTTGTGCTATAGTGTGCTTTAAAAAAACATTTTTTCTAGGGACAGAAAACTATAGGTAGGGAGAGTGTCAGTGTGTTTTACTGTGCGAATCCTTGTTTCTAGGGACAGGGAAGGACAGTGAGGGAATTCTCCTTGTGCTATAGTGTGCTTTAAAAAAACATTTTTTCTAGGGACAGAAAACTATAGGTAGGGAGAGTGTCAGTGTGTTTTACTGTGCGAATCCTTGTTTCTAGGGACAGGGAAGGACAGTGAGGGAATTCTCCTTGTGCTATAGTGTGCTTTAAAAAAACATTTTTTCTAGGGACAGAAAACTATAGGAAGGAAGAGTGTCAGTTTCTTTCACTGTGATAATCCTTGTTTCTAGGGACAAAGAAGGAAAGTGAGGGAAATTCTCCTTGTGCTATAGTGTGCTTTAAAAAAACATTTTTTCTAGGGACAGAAAACTATAGGTAGGAAGAGTGTCAGTTTCTTTCACTGTGATAATCCTTGTTTCTAGGGACAGGGAAGGAAAGTGAGGGAAATTCTCCTTGTGCTATAGTGTGCTTTAAAAAAACATTTTTTCTAGGGACAGAAAACTATAGGTAGGGAGAGTGTCAGTGTGTTTTACTGTGCGAATCCTTGTTTCTAGGGACAGGGAAGGACAGTGAGGGAATTCTCCTTGTGCTATAGTGTGCTTTAAAAAAACATTTTTTCTAGGGACAGAAAACTATAGGTAGGAAGAGTGTCAGTTTCTTTCACTGTGATAATCCTTGTTTCTAGGGACAAAGAAGGAAAGTGAGGGAAATTCTCCTTGTGCTATAGTGTGCTTTAAAAAAACATTTTTTCTAGGGACAGAAAACTATAGGTAGGAAGAGTGTCAGTTTCTTTCACTGTGATAATCCTTGTTTCTAGGGACAGGGAAGGAAAGTGAGGGAAATTCTCCTTGTGCTATAGTGTGCTTTAAAAAAATTTTTTTCTAGGGACAGAAAACTATAGGTAGGGAGAGTGTCAGTGTGTTTTACTGTGCGAATCCTTGTTTCTAGGGACAGGGAAGGACAGTGAGGGAATTCTCCTTGTGCTATAGTGTGCTTTAAAAAAACATTTTTTCTAGGGACAGAAAACTATAGGTAGGAAGAGTGTCAGTTTCTTTCACTGTGATAATCCTTGTTTCTAGGGACAGGGAAGGACAGTGAGGGAAATTCTCCTTGTGCTATAGTGTGCTAAAGCATTCCTCATCAACCATCTTTGAAATCCTTGTTTTTTTGGACAGTCAGGGAAATTGTCGTTGTGCTATTCTGTGCAAAAGCAATCATCCTCAACCATATTTAGAAATCCTTAAGTAAAGGGACAGAGAAGGACACCTGAAGGTAGCCCTTATTGCTTTTTTCCCATCTCCCTGCAGGCCATCTATTAGAATGTCTGGAAGGCAAACAAGGAGAGGCAGACAGTCAGGAGGCAATAAAAGAGGGCAAGCAGGCTCTGTGTCTGGGGGCAACAGTGCTGGTCGTGGACGCGGTGCATTGTCATCAGCACATGGCCATGGGACACGCTTGTCCTTCTTTTCGGCAGCTGGACATGTTGAGCCACATCATGCCGAAGACTTGGTAGAGTGGATGACCAAGCCCTCCTCCTCCTCCTCATCCTCTCTCACCCAGGCTCAGGGTACTGGAAAAGCAGCTGCCAAAGCGTCCTCTTCCCTGGTATCAATGTCAGACTCATCATCAGTCACTCCTTCCCTAGACCCACCATGTCCTCCTCCTGAGGAGTCCCCCGAACTGTTTGAGCACAGTGTTGGGTACATGCTCCAGGAGGATGCCCAGCGTTTCGAAGGGTCTGATGATGAAACCCAGCTACAGGAAGGCAGTAGCGTGAGAGCAGACAGAGGGGATGCTCAAGAAGGACACCAATCTGGCAGTCATGTTCCAGCAGCTGCAGCATACTGCCAGATTGGCTCCAGTGATGAGGAGGGAGGGGATGATGAGGTCACTGACTCCACGTGGGTGCCTAATAGGAGAGAGGAGGAGGAGGAGGATGAGGAGGAGGCACATCTCCAACGAGGCAGGATGCCCTTTGGTGGCCAGCATAAGGGCAGTACACCGACGGAATCACACCGCAGAGCTCCGCCTGTGCAGGGCGCTGCCTCTGCCCGTCATTCAAAAAGTTCTTTGGTGTGGGCCTTTTTTGAGGCTAGTGCATCAGATCGCACAGCTGCTGTTTGCAACATATGTCTCAAGCGTATATCGCGTGGCCAAAACATCAGCCGCTTGGGTACCACATGCCTGACCAGACATATGTTGACCTGCCATGCAGCTCGTTGGCAAGCCTACCTCAAAGACCCACACCAAAGAACAAAGCGGACCTCTCCTTGCACCGCATCAGCTGGGATCTCCAACCCCACTATAACTTCAGTCCTCTCTGAAACATGCACTGAGAGGAATGAAGGTGTAGAATTAGGTGTGTCACAGCCAAGTACTTGCGGCCACTCTGCTAGCAGTAGACCGACGTCCGATTCTAGCAGGCAAATTTCCCTGCCCCAGCTGCTGGACCGTCGAAAGAAGTTCACTCCCAGCCATCCACATGCCCAGCGGTTGAATGCTAGCTTGGCTAAATTGCTAGCGCTTCAACTGCTGCCTTTTCAGTTGGTAGACTCGGCCCCCTTCCGTGAGTTTGTGCAATGTGCGGTTCCTCAGTGGCAGGTTCCCAAACGCCACTTTTTCTCACGGAAGGCTATTCCGGCTCTCTACCGGCATGTGGAAGGCAATGTCTTGGCCTTGCTGGACAGGGCGGTCAGCGGTAAGGTGCATATTACTGCTGACTCATGGTCCAGCAGGCATGGACAGGGACGTTACCTTTCTTTCACGGCCCATTGGGTCACTCTTTTGGCAGCTGGGAAGGATGCAGGACAAGGTGCAGTAGTGTTGGAGGTTGTTCCACCGCCACGCCTCCAAAATGCTACTACTGGTTGTGACACACCTCTCTCCTCCACCCCCTCCTCTTCTTCTTCCTCCATGGCCTCTTCCTGTGGTTTGTCCTCGGAACCAGCGGTGCTCCGTAGGCGTTCAAGGGGCTACGCAAGTACGCAGGCAAAAAGATGCCATGCCGTGCTTGCGCTGGTGTGTTTGGGGGACAGAAGCCACACTGGGGCAGAGGTCCTGTCTGCTCTGCAGGGCCAGGCCGAGAGGTGGTTGACGCCACGCCAGCTTAAGCCAGGAATGGTGGTTTGCGACAATGGCACCAACCTCCTCTCCGCCCTCCGACAGGGACAACTGACCCATGTGCCCTGTGTGGCTCACGTCCTTAACCTGGTGGTGCAGCGGTTCTTGGGCAGGTACCCGGGCTTACAGGATGTCCTGAGGCAGGCCAGGAAAGTCTGTGTGCATTTCCGCAGATCTTATAATGCCAGTGCTCGCCTGGCTGAGCTGCAAAAGGAGTTGAACCTGCCCAAGAACCGCCTTATATGTGACATGCCCACCAGGTGGAACTCAACGTTGGCCATGCTGCAATGAGTACCTGTGCGACTACAGCACCAGGACAGGGTCAGGGGAGCTTGGTTTTTTTTCACCACGCCAGTGGGGCATGATCAGGGATGCATGCACTGTCCTGCCACCATTTGAGGAGGCCACAAGGATGGTGAGCAGTGACAGTGCATGCATCAGTGACACTGTACCTCTTGTCCACCTGTTGGAGCATACGCTGCGTGGAATAATGGACAGGGCACTTGAGGCAGAACAGAGGCAGGAAGAGGAGGACTTCCTTGCCTCTCAAGGCCCTCTTTACCCAGACAGTGTTCCTTCTGTCCCACCCATCACACAGGAAGAGGAAGAGGACGAGGAGGAGGAGGAGGAGGAGGATTGTGTCAGCATGGAGGTGGAGCATGGCACTCTGCATCAACAGCAGCAGTCTTTTAGGGATGATTTACAGTCCCAAGAAACCCGTGGACTTGTACGTGGCTGGGAGGAGGTGGCTGCGGATCATGTCATCCTTAGTGACCCAGAGGACTCCGGACTGAATGCCTCAGCTAACCTACGCTGCATGGCCTCCCTGATCCTGCAAAGTCTGCGGAAGGATCCTCGTATTCTTCGGATCAAGGAGAGGGACCATTACTGGCTGGCCACTCTCCTTGATCCACGGTACAAGGGTAAGGTTGCGGACCTTATGTTACCGTCGCAGAGGGAGCAGAGGATGAGACAACTCCGGGAGGCCTTGCAGAAAGGTCTGTGCAACGCGTTCCCAGAGACTGGGAGGTTACAAACTCCTGGTCCTGGACAACGAGTTGCTGAGGCTTCGGCCAGTCAAAGAAGGAGCGGTGGGGAAGGTGGCCGTCTGACCGATGCGTTCAGACAATTCTTTAGTCCGCAGCCCCAAAGTATGATCGGTTCCAGCAACCATCGCCAGCGTCTGATAAACATGGTGCAGGAATATCTAGGGGCAAGGTCAGACTTGGACACCTTCCCCACCGAAAATCCTCTGGCTTACTGGGTCTTGAGGATGGATCACTGGCCAGAGCTTGCACAGTATGCAATTGAGCTACTGGCCTGTCCTGCATCCAGCGTTCTTTCGGAACGCACATTCAGTGCTGCTGGAGGATTTGTCACGGATCACAGGGTGCGCCTGTCCACCGACTCGGTTGATCGACTGACTTTCATCAAGATGAACCAGTCTTGGATCACCACCAGCTACCACACACCTGATGCTGATATAACAGACTAATTGATTTTAACATGTCACATCCCTTCAAGACTGATGCTGATGCTGAGTGCCTGTGCTGTTATGTTGACTGGCTATCCTCCTCCTCCGAGTCCTCAATGATACGATTGATGATGATAGCTTGGAAGATCATTTTTGTTTATGGGTGCCGCCACCAGTGGCTAAGGCCCAATTTTTCAGCCCCTGTTTTACAGGGGCGTGTAATTACAATTTTTTTAGCAATAATTTGCCATAGGGCTCATTGCTGTGCTCCAAGTACAGTATCTGTGAGGGGTTGGAGTGTTGTGGCACCAGTGCCTAAGGCCCAATTTTTCAGCCCCTGTTTAACAGGGGCGTGTCATTACAATTTTTGAAGCAATACTTTGCAACAGGGCTCATTGCTGTGCTCCAAGTACAGTATCTGTGAGGGGTTGTAGTGTTGTGCCACCAGTGCCTAAGGCCCAATTTTTCAGCCCCTGTTCAACAGGGGCATGCAATTACAATTCTTGATCTAATAATTCACAGCAGGGCCCATTGCTGCACCCACCAAGAGTAACTCTGAGGGCTTACAGTGTTGTGGCAACGCCACCACCACCACCACCACCACCACGAAAGGCCCAATTTTTCAGCCCCTGTTCAAAAGGGGCATGTAATTACAATTCTTGATCTAATAATTCACAGCAGGGCCCATTGCTGCACCCACCAAGAGTAACTCTGAGGGCTTACAGTGTTGTGGCAACGCCACCACCACCACCACCACCACGAAAGGCCCAATTTTTCAGCCCCTGTTCAAAAGGGGCATGTAATTACAATTCTTGATCTAATAATTCACAGCAGGGCCCATTGCTGCACCCACCAAGAGTAACTGTCAGGGCTTACAGTGTTGTGGCACCAGCACCACCATCAAAGGCCCAATTTTTACTACCACTGTTCAACAATTATATGTAATTAAAATTCCTGATATAATAGTTGACAGCAGGGCGTTCCAGCACCAACCAAGAGTAACTGTGAGTGCTTACAGTGTTGTGCCAACACCAACAACTAAGGGGCCTATTTCTGCAGAGTATATACGGCAGGTCCCTACTTTCAAACATCCAACTTACAAACGACTCCTACTTGCAAACGCAAGAAGACAACAGGAAGTGAGAGGAAATCTACCACTAGGAAGGAAAATTCTCTCCTGTAAGAATAAATATGGGAGAAAGGTGTCTCCTCTGTACTGATGCTTTATCAGCAATCCTTGTTTCAAGAAAAACACCACATTTCAAAAACAGTTGTCATTGGGACGGAAAGTGAGGTGAAATGTTCTGAACAGGGGCACAGACAGCAAAACAAATGTTACAGGGGTGATAACCCTTACCTATGTTTTCCAAAAAGTTTAAAAATAGATTTTTGGGCTGGAGCTACACTTCAACAATGTACCTGTTCAAAATTACAAACAGATTCTACATAAGAACAAACCTACAGTCCCTGTCTTGTATGCACCGCCTGTATACGGCTGTTCAGAGTATATAGGGCCTTTTTTATTTTATGTGCGGGGTTCCCCTTAATATCCATACAAGACCCAAAGGGGCTGGTAATGGGCTGGGGTAGGGGGGGGGGGTCATGGGGTAGCTATGCCATTTTTCTTAAAGATTTTCATCCATATTACCGGGACCAGACATTACATTAAAGCCGCAAGCAGTTTTAAATGGCTTTTTTTTTCCTTTAGAAGTGTCATTTTGTGCAGGGACAGTTCTAAACACGGGAAACACGTGGCACTTCACAGGCATACTTTAGACACCCCCCAGGTACGATATTTAAAGGAATATTTGACTTTTTTTTTTCACTTTATGCATCATTAAAATGACTGCTCCCGAAAAACGACCGTTTTTAAAACTTCTTTTTGCATTGATACATGTCCCCTGGTGCACAACCCGGGTTCCCAAACCCTTTTTAGGACAATAACATGCATAATAGTCGTTATAATTAGCACTTTAGAATTCGAACGTTCGCATCCATTGTATTTAATAGGGTTCTAATGTTCGTACGAACTTTCGGTCCGTTCGCGGGTTCTGGTGCGAACCGAACCCGGGGGTGTTCGGCTCATCACTAACGTTGACACACATACACCTACCTCCTGGAGAGTGTTCTTGATCTGGCCAACTGTTGTGAAGGGTGTTTTCTTCACCAGGGAAAAAATTCTTCGGTCATCCACCACAGTTGTTTTCCGTGGTCTTCCGGGTCTTTTGGTGTTGCTGAGCTCACCAATGCGTTCTTTCTTTTTAAGGATGTTCCAAACAGTTGATTTGGCCACACCTAATGTTTTTGCTATCTCTCTGATGGGTTTGTTTTGTTTTTTCAGCCTAATGATGGCTTGCTTCTCTGATAGTGACAGTTTTTGGATCTCATATTGAGAGTTGACAGCAACAGATTCCAAATGCAAATAGCACACATGAAATGAACTCTGGATCTTATATCTGCTCCTTGTAAATGGGATAATGAGGGAATAACACACACCTGGCCATGGAACAGCTGAGCAGCCAATTGTCCCATTACTTTTGGTCCCTTAAAAAGTGGGAGGCACATATACAAACTGTTTTAATTCCTACACCGTTCACCTGATTTGGATGTAAATACCCTCAAATTAAGGCTGAAAGTCTGCAGTTAAAGCACATCTTGTTTCTTTCATTTCAAATCCATTGTGGTGGTGTATAGAGCCAAAAAGATTATAATTGTGTCGAAGTCCCAATATTTATGGACCTGACTGTATATATATATATATATATATATATATTGTGACAGTACAGTTCCCTGTCCTGGTAATTGTCGCCCAGGATTCTCAAATAGGCAGATTGAGGGGCTCCTGGGTTATTTAATGTGGAGGAATCTGTTTGATCAGTTTCCTCCAAAGTTTGTAAAATCCTGTTGGGGACCTGGAGCCCGGAGATTCCATAGCAATATGGGTGGGATGGAATCTCCAATCCTGGTTTTGGAAACAGCCAGGAGTCTGGCTGGTTGATTGAGCAGGTGGGTCCTGGGCTTATAGCAGAGTCAGGACTAGGGTTCTGGGCCCCACCCTCCAGAGGAGTCCAGGCATGCAAGGGAGAAGCCAGAGTGCAGGTTTGCAAGGGAAAAAGCATGCATGTCTGCATGCTATAGTCAGAGGGCCCAAAGCTGTGGGCTGAGCAGCATGGAAGCTGAGAGGAGGTACAGTGATTGTAGTACAGGAACTTTGGTACATGGCCAAGAGGGCTGAAGCGTAAAAAGCCTAAGCGGCAGTATTGCTGACGAGAGCCAGGTGGCTTGGTATTTTCCGTTGATTATTACTTTACTGCTGTAGCAACTTGAAACCCCCTGCGTGGGAATTCTGGATGGACGTTTTTTTCTTTCTTTTAATAAAAGCGGCCCAACAAGCCCTTAAAAAGCACAACTGTTTACTGGTATGCTCTACACAGAGTCTAAATAACCCTCAATGCCACAATATATATATATATATAATGTGACACTGATTTCAAATTCTTGCTATTGTGACTGTTTCTCTGTCCTGTTAATATTTCAATATACCAGTAGACTTTTGTTGTGCAGAGCTGTAAGTGATTAGTACGGCTGTTGTACTTTTACCTGTTGTACTTTGTATGTTTCTTGACATAATTAATAAATATACCCTTTAAAAAAAGTATTCCAACAGGTATTGTCCCAAAACAATCTTGTTAACACTGAAGAGACATCCACCCTCTCTCTAAATATTTTACATATTATTCCCAGCCCACAAACTGACACAAACACTCTAAGATTTTTTTGGATGTGGGGTGGTCTTTTCTTGGCTCCTACTCTTTCTTTGTCTGTTTTTCTGATTCCCTTATGTTTTAACATGCCTGACACTACAACAGTGTAACCATTATGATTACAAGCACGGTACCTGTATACATTTATTACTTAGTTGTACATATTTGATCGGCATCTCTCTCTTTCCAGTTATGGGCCGTATGGGTTCTGTGCCACCTTTACCTGCCCGCCCTGCATTTTTCACTCAGCACAGGTAGGGCTGGTTTGTGTCCTCTGACACATTCAGCCCTTATTTCCGGCTTGGTCATGTGTCTCTGGTTCCCAGGGATACGGCCTTAGCCATTCCTGCATCGCGAGACTCTAACGCGTGACATCATTTCCCCACGCCGCTCCCTGCTGCTTGACTGCGGGCGAATTACGCATTTACGTCCAGACGTTCCCTTGTGAGGACGCCCTGTATCCATCGGATGTCACTAGGGGAGGCGACTGCGCGCCCTGCCGAACTCGGGGGGTGTTCCTCCTTGGGCCCGCCCTTCAGGACCCTCCACCCCACTCACCTGGGCTGTCTGATTAGGACGCCCCCTACAAATAGTGAGACATCCATCAGCCCTTCACTCCTGTCAGCAGTGGAGCCACATGAAACATCATTCTGGGTGCAGCTGGGTAAGCCATACACTTAGGTTATTGCTATTCGGTCCAATATACAATGATATTGGAATCTCTGACCCCTTCTTTGCAATTTTGTCTTGTAGAATCCTGACATACATGTAGGCTGCCAATATATAAGTGCCCTGGTTTAGGACTTCTGTTACACTCAGGTAAGCCCTCATCCCATCTCTTCTGGGAATTTTAGGGTTGTTACAAGGCATATTAGCTCTTTTCTTTTTTGATCCTATTATATATATATATATATATATATATATATATATATATATATATATATATATATATATATATATATAATCTTCTTAGAATCGCAACTGGCAACCCATTGCCAACATTGAAGGGACACATATATGGTTTTTGGCTGCCCAGTCTCCCCTATTTCTACAGTGTGGCTTTTGTTGGACAGTGAGGTTGTAACAGGTAGGCTCTTGGACCTTCAACCTTGTTTAGGGCTTTCATTAATATATTCATGGATATGAATCTAATGTTCATTATTTCCCATATGTAGGGATGTGAGTGGCCTTTTGGCTGCACCTGCTCAAACAATTAGTCCCACCTTTTCTGCCATTGGAGGTTTTTGGACGGTCCTTACGCCCCGTGAAATTGGCTGGGGGACACACCATCTCCTGGGTTGTGATGGCCGGGCCCTCCCCCATTGGGTCCTGACTGCTATTGAGAGATCTGCCTTGATCAACAGCTAACACAGCTTTTATCATTCTTTTAAAAAATTTGCTACTGATGCTTGACTAACTTGCATATCTTGCACTTATGGTTAGTAATCCTATGAATATTTATAATTTTCATATACTGTACATATGTGGTGTAGCTAGCTTGATAAACATTGGGTACATGTATCGCTCTTATAATTGTTTATTTTTATTTTTCCTTCTGTTTCTCCCCTTTTTTGCTGACTACAGATACCATTGTTGTCCTAGTGCAACTACCTACCCCTGAAGAAGAGGTTCTATTCCTGCAAAAACCTTGAAACGTTGGGTTCCTTTCTGTCTTATGATTTTTTGACAGAGTTGGTTTATGTATTGACACTATAATTTTTCAACTGTTATCTGTGCATTGTGCTGGTTTCCCATCATTGCCTGCATTTATTTAGATATGCCATGTATTTTAGTAGCAATTGTTCATTTTTTTCAATAAAACATTTATAAAGAAACATTTTGGTATACCATTATATATGAGGTTGCATAGTCGCTCAAACTAAAGTCCCACCAGAGGAGCCTCACTTTTCGGAGTGAATCTTTCTATTTGTATTTCAGGGATGTGAGCTGACTGACCTCTGCATTCATACACTCGAGACACTATCCTCTTTATTCAAATACTCTACGATAGACCATTCTTTTGTAGTTCAAAGTTTCCTTCCAAATAAATTTTATGCCCAAATACTATCAGTACCTTGTTCAGACCATGATCCCATCATGATTTCATGATCTTCCTTGATTGCTCTTTATACACGCATAACAGTTCCTTACTTTTAGTAAAGGAAGAATATTAACCACTACCCGACCGCGTCATGTACAAAAAACGTCCACAGCGCGGTCGAGTTATCCTGAGTGGACGTCCCAGGGACGTCCTCACAGAATCTTGCTCCCGCGCGCCCCATGGGGCGCGCTCCAGGATATGTCCGTGACCGCCGGGTCCGGAAGACCCGGCGCATCACGGATCACGGTAGATGGCCGCTAATCGCGGCCGTTTACCACGTGATCGCTCCGTCAAATGACGGAGCGATCACTTGTAAACAGACCGGCGTCATTTGATGACGCCGGTTCCTCCCTCTCCTATCTGTACCGAACGGTACAGTGTGAGAGGAGAGGGGAGGGAGCGGATCATGTCCGCTCCCTCCCCCATGTCAGCTGTGGGCTGGATCTGTGACAATTACAGTCACAGATCCAGCAATCCATCCATCCCTGCTCAGCCATCCCTGTGCAATACTCTGCAATACACCCTGTGCAATACTCTGCAATACACCCTGTGCAATACTCTGCAATACACCCTGTGCAATACTCTGCAATACTCTGCAATACCCTGTGCAATACTCTGCAATACCCTGTGCAATACTCTGCAATACCCTGCCCATACTCTGCCCATACTCTGCAATACCCTGTGCAATACCCTGTGCAATACCCTGCCCATACTGTGCAATACCCTGCCCATACCCTGCCATACCCTGCCATACTCCGCAATACTCCACAATACCCGGCAATACTCCACAATACCCGGCAATACTCCACAATACCCGGCAATACTCCACAATACCCGGCAATACTCCACAATACCCAGCAATACTCCACAATACCCAGCAATACTCCACAATACCCAGCAATACTCCACAATACCCAGCAATACTCCACAATACCCTGCAATACTCCACAATACCCTGCAATACTCCACAATACCCTGCAATACTCCACAATACCCTGCAATACTCCACAATACCCTGCAATACTCGGCAATACTCGGCAATACTCGGCAATACTCGGCAATACTCCTCAATACCCGGCAATACTCTGCAATACTCCACAATACCCGGCAATACTCCACAATACCCGGCAATACTCCACAATACCCGGCAATACTCCACAATACCCGGCAATACTCCACAATACCCGGCAATACTCCACAATACCCAGCAATACTCCACAATACCCAGCAATACTCCACAATACCCAGCAATACTCCACAATACCCTGCAATACTCCACAATACCCTGCAATACTCCACAATACCCTGCAATACTCCACAATACCCTGCAATACCCCGCAATACTCGGCAATACTCGGCAATACTCCTCAATACCCGGCAATACTCTGCAATAACCACTTCCCGCCCGCCGGCCGTCATATGACGTCCTTAACTTTGTGCGGAGATATCTGAATGATGGGAGCAGCTACAGGCATCATTCAGATATTCGCTTTTTCAGCTGGCGATTCCCTGCACCATAAGAACGATCATAGCGGCTGTTCCACCGCTTGATCGCTCTTACGGAAGGTGAGAGGGGATGCCCCCCCTCCCGCTGCCCTCCGGTACTTCTACCGACTCACCGCTACGATCAAAGCCAAGATTGTTTTTGTTTTTTTTGTTTTTTCAGGCTTCCCAGCCTAGAGGTGAGATGTGGGGTCTTATTGACCCCATATCTCACTGTAAAGAGGACCTGTCATGCCATATTCCTATTACAAGGGATGTTTACATTCCTTGTAATAGGAATAAAAGTGATCAAAAAAAAATTTGGGGCGGAAAAACATGTCAAACTAAAATAAATAAAGTAAAATGAACAATAAAATATATATATTTTTTTTAAAGCGCCCCTGCCCCCGCGAGCTCGCATGCAGAAGTGAACGCATACGTAAGCCCCGCCCACATATGAAAACGGTGTTCAAACCACACATGTGAGGTATCGTTGCGAACGTTAGAGCGAGAGCAATAATTTTGGCCCTAGACCTCCTCTGTAACTCAAAACATATAACCAGTAAAAATATTTAAAGCGTTGCCTATGGGGATTTTTAAGTAGCGAAGTTTGGCGCCATTCCACGAGCGTGTGCAATTTTGAAGGGTGACATGTTAGGTATCTATTTACTCGGCGTAACTTCATCTTTCACATTATGCAAAAACATTGGGCTAACTTTACTGTTTTTTTTTTTCTTTTAGGCACAAAACAGTTTTTTTTCCGTAAAAAACGCGTTAGAAAAATTTCTGCGCAAATACCGTGCAAGATAAAAAGTTGCAATGACCACCATTATATTCTTTAAGGTCTTTGCTAAAAAAACATATATAATGTTTTGGGGTTCTATGTAATTTTCTAGCAAACAAATGATGATTTTTACATGTAGGAGAGAAATGTCAGAATTGGCCTGGGTTCTCCAGAACGCCTGAAGGTGCTCCCTGCATGTTGGGCCTCTGTATGTGGCCACGCTGTGTAAAAGTCTCACACATGTGGTATCGCCATACTCGGGAGGAATAGCAGAATGTGTTTTGGGGTGTAATTTGTGGTATGCATATGCTGTGTGTGAGAAATAACCTGCTAATATGACAATTTTGTGGAAAAAAAAAAAAGAAAAAAAAATCTTGATTTTTGCAAAGAATTGTGGGAAAAAATGACAACTTCAAAAAACTCACAATGACTCTTTCTAAATACCTTGGAATGTCTTCTTTCCAAAAAGGGGTCATTTGGGGGGTATTTGTACTTTTCTGGCATGTTAGAGTCTCAAGAAATGAGATAGGCCGTCAGTACTTCAGGTGTGATCAATTTTCAGATATTGGCACCATAGCTTGTGGACTCTATAACTTTCACAAAGACCAAAAAATATCCACCAATTTGTACTTATTTTTACCAAAGATATGTAGCAGTATAAATTTTGGCCAAAATGTATGAAGAAAAAATACTAATTTGCTAAATTTTATAACGGAAACAAAGAAAAATTCATTTTTTTTACAAAATTTTCAGTCTTTTTTCTCTTATAGCGCAAAAAATAAAAAAAACAACAGTGATTAAATACCACCAAAAGAAAGCTCTATTTGTGTGAAAAAAAGGACAAAAATTTCATATGGGTACAGTGTTGTATGACTGAGTAATTGTCATTCAAAATGTGAGAGCACCGAAAGCTGAAAATTCGTCTGGTTAGGAAGGGGGTTTAAGTGCCCAGTTGTCAAGTGGTTAAAGCAAAATCTGATGAATAGCTTCTTTTTAATGCCCACAAAGTAGAATCCACTTAAACTCTTTGGGAGGCCTATAAATTGGTCATTAGAAGCCACATTATACAGCTTTTTTCACAGAGAAAGAGGGAAGGAAACACACATATTACCAAGCTAGAGCATAATCTATCCCTAGCCTAGCCTTCAAAACATTCAGGTCACATACATCCACTAAGAATTTGTGCGTGGTTGAAAATATTAGAATTGACCTCAACTTGCTTTTACAGAACATAAATTGAAATGGTCAAAACAAAGATTCTATATGAAAAAACAATAAAGAAGATTTCCCATTAGTAAACAAATCAAAATACTTTAACCCCAACCACCCTCCAATCCGACTGTAATAGAGAACCAGTCATGGAATAAACAATCTCATTAAAATCTCGACAATATAAAACGCAGTTGGCTAAACACCCCTTATTTCGACCAAGCTGATAACTTCTTTACACACATCCATCTTCCTTAAATACTACCATGATAGAAGCAGATAACACACCTTTAGAAGTTACATCTGCCATCAAATCCCGCAAAAAGGAAAAGGAAGGACCCTAATATGAGGCCCCTTGCCAACCTGCTAAAGTCCCACGCTGTCTATTACCATGTTTATGCGGACGACACCCAGGTTTACCTAAAGATTCCTAGGAACCAGACGGCTGATGCCACCCTTGCCAGCTGTTTGGAGGCCATCAACACATGGATGTCTGCCAACTTCCTGAAACTTAATGGGGGAAAAACTGAGGTGATCATCTTCAGCGATCTGGCCACCCCTCCAGATATCCCACCTTGGCCTCCCTCATTTGGTCCTGCTCCGGAGGTGGCCCCCCAGGTCCATGATCTGGGATTTGTCCTAGATTCAGGTTTAACTTTGGCTCCTCAGAGGGTCGTCAGTGCATGTCACTGGAAGATAAAACTCCTGAGCAGGGATGAGCCGAACACCCCCCTGTTCGGTTCGCACCAGAACCTGCGAACAGACAAAATGTTCGTGTAAACTTTAGAACCCTATTAAATACAATGGACTCGAACGTTCGAAATCTAAAGTGTTAATTATAAAGGCTAATATGCAAGTTATTGTCCTAAAAAGTGTTTGGGGACCTGGGTCCTGCCCCAGGGGACATGTATCAATGCAAAAAGAAGTTTTAAAAACGGCCGTTTTTTCGGGAGCAGTGATTTTAATAATGCTTAAAATGAAAAAATAAAAGTGAAATATTCCTTTAAATTTCGTACCTGGGGGGTGTGTATGATATGCATGTGAAGTGGCGCATGTTTCCCGTGCTTAGAACTGTCCCTGCAAAAAATGTCATTTTTGAAAGAAAAAAAATGCATTTAAAACTGACTCGCGGCTATTAATGAATTGTCGGCTCCCGGCAATACATACAAAAGTCATTGAGAAAAAAAAAAAAAAAAAGCGTGGGGGTTCCCCAGAATTCAATTACCAGGCCCTTCAGATCTGGCATGGATTTTAAGGGGAACTCCACCCCAAGTTTAAAAAAAAAATGGCGTGGAGTCCCCCTAAAAATCCATACCAGACCCCTTATCCGAGCACGCAACCTGGTCGGCCGCAGGGGAAAAGGGGGGGACGAGAGAGCGGCCCCCCCTCCCTCCTGAACCGTACCAAGCCACATGCCCTCAACATGGGGAGGATGTCCCCATGTTGATGGGGACAAGGGCCTCATCCCCACAACCCTTGCCCGGTGGTTGTGGGGGTCTGCGGGCGGGGGGCTTATCGGAATCTGGAAGACCCCTTTAACAAAGGGGACCCCCAGATCCCGCCCCCCCCCCTATGTGAATTGGTAACGGGTACATTGTACCCCTACCATTTCACGAAGAAAGCGTAAAAAAAATGTTTAAAAAAACACACAAACACCTTGAAAAAGTCCTTTATTTAAAAAAATAAATAAATAAACATTCCAGCGGTGAAATCCAGTGTCCCGCGGCGATCCCGATGTCCAGCGCTGTCCTTCATTGGTTGTGCCTGAGCGGACCTGATGGGGAACTCCCTCTCAGTATTTTAAATGTATAGACCCGCCCCTTCTAAAGTTCCCCATCAGGTCCGCTCAGCGGACGAGATGCGGAACATGAGAAGGGGCGGGTCTATACATGTATTACCAAAGTGAGAGCAGTTCCCCATCAGGTCCGCCCCCTCGGTATGTCGGACCCGCCTACGTCATTGGCTTGAGCGGGGAACTTCCTTCACTATGTAAATTTAAATTACACAGTGAAGGAAGTTCCCCGCTCAAGCCAATGACGTAGGCGGGTCCGACATACCGAGGAGGCGGACCTGATGGGGAACTGCTCTCACTTTGGCAATACATGTATAGACCCGCCCCTTCTCATGTTCCGCATCTGGTCCGCTGAGCGGACCTGATGGGGAACTTTAGAAGGGGCGGGTCTATACATTTAAAATACTGAGAGGGAGTTCCCCATCAGGTCCGCTCAGGCACAACCAATGACGGACAGCGCTGGACATCGGGATCGCCGCGGGACACTGGATTTCAGCGCTGGAATGTTTTTTTTTTTTTTTTTTTAAATAAAGGACTTTTTCAAGGTGTTTGTGTGTTTTTTTAAACATTTTTTTACGCTTTCTTCGTGAAATGGTAGGGGTACAATGTACCCCTTACCAATTCACATAGGGGGGGGGGCGGGATCTGGGGGTTCTCTTTGTTAAAGGGGTCTTCCAGATTCCGATAAGCCCCCCGCCCGCAGACCCCCACAACCACCGGGCAAGGGTTGTGGGGATGAGGCCCTTGTCCCCATCAACATGGGGACATCCTCCCCATGTTGAGGGCATGTGGCTTGGTACGGTTCAGGAGGGAGGGGGGGCCGCTCTCTCGTCCCCCCCTTTTCCCCTGCGGCCGGCCAGGTTGCATGCTCGGATAAGGGGTCTGGTATGGATTTTTAGGGGGACTCCACGCCATTTTTTTTTTAATTTGGGGTGGAGTTCCCCTTAAAATCCATGCCAGATCTGAAGGGCCTGGAATGGATATTTGGGGGAACCCCACGTCAATTTTTTTTTTATTTGCGGCGGGGTTCCCCTTAATATCCATTCCAGACCTGAAGGGCCTGGTAATTGAATTCTGGGGAACCCCCACGCTTTTTTTTTTTTTTTTATCAATGACTTTTGTATGTATTGCCGGGAGCCGACAATTCATTAATAGCCGCGAGTCAGTTTTAAATGCATTTTTTTCTTTCAAAAATGACACTTTGTGCAGGGACAGTTCTAAGCACGGGAAACATGCGCCACTTCACATGCATATCATACACACCCCCCAGGTACGAAATTTAAAGGAATATTTCACTTTTATTTTTTCATTTTAAGCATTATTAAAATCACTGCTCCCGAAAAAACGGCCGTTTTTAAAACTTCTTTTTGCATTGATACATGTCCCCTGGTGCAGGACCCGGGTCCCCAAACACTTTTTAGGACAATAACTTGCATATAAGCCTTTATAATTAGCACTTTAGATTTCTCCCATAGATTTTTCGAATTTGCCGCGAACACCCCAATTTGTTCGCTGTTCGGCGAACGGGCGAACAGGCAATGTTCGAGTCGAACATGAGTTCGACTCGAACTCGAAGCTCATCCCTACTCCTGAGGGGGCTGTTTAAATATTTGGATATCCCAGACAGAAAAACTGTCATCTGCACCACGATAGGTAGCTGCCTAGACTACTGCAACTCTCTTTATCTGGCATTGCCAAAGATGTTAGTGCAGAAGCTTCAACTTATTCAAAATGCTACGGCTAGGTTACTCATGGATGTCCCCCTGAGGGATCTTATCACCCCTGTCCTCTGCGCCTTGCACTGGCTGCCGGTCCACTATTGCACCTTATTTAAGGCTGGATGTATTATTTTTAAGATAATGAGAGGCCTGGCCCCAAGCTATCTCTGCTCTTGTTTTCATAAACAAGCTTTTGTTAGATCACTCAGATCTACCGGCAGAAATCTCCTCCACATCTCGGTGCCCAAGAAGATCCGGCGTGGTGGTCGGGCCTTCTCCCACCAGGGTGCCGTTTTGTGGAATAGCCTCCCTGTTGAGCTCTAGGAGGCCCCTACTATTCCGGTCTTCCGCGGGTTACTGAAGACTTGGCTTTTGACACAAGCCTTCCCTGCGTAGCCTCTCTCTTCCACCCTTTCTGCCGCTCTGTGCTGCTTCTGGTTCCTGGGTCCTCTTTTCCCAGAAACTCTGCAATGCGCGTCGGGACCCTTCGAGGTAAGACCGCATTATATTAGGATTCCTCTCAACTCAATTCAACTCAATAGCTTTTGTGCTGTCTCCCTTAAGGATTTTCTGACACAGTAACACCTTTACTTGTTAGCTCTGTACAATAAAGTCAAAACATTCACTCTAAAATGCTGAAAGCACATATAGTAATATTAACAAAGCCAAACAAAGGTCCATTATCGTGGTTGAACTACTGTATAGGCCCATGCCACTTCTCAATGTTGACTGGAAAATTCTTATTACAATTAGTGCTCAAAACCTACAGAAATAAGTCAATGATTACAGTATATCATAAAAATACTTAATATGACATGTATAGCCCTTACAAGACCACAAGAAATGTTACTTCTATTCAAACATATAGAAAAAACATTCAACACCCTCTCCTGGAAACACATGCTGTATATATTGCTCAAATGGGAATTCAAAGAAGATTTTTTTGATATGGATAACAGGCCCACTATTCCACACCAACAGCTTCTATCAAATACTGTGGATTTAACTCCTCCTCTTTTTTTATAATAAGGGTTTGGTAGCAAGGATTCCCATTATTTTCCATCCTATTCCTTCTAGCATTGGAATCGTTCAACTTATTCATAAGCTAACAAAAGAATATCAGGGTCTAGAAAAAGCAGGAACTGAAAGCAGGATTTCATTGTTTGCAGATGACATCTTTTTAATTTTCCTACCCTGCTTTTTCAATACTCTTGACAAATTTGCAGTAAACTCAGGGTTAACCACTTAAGCCCTTGGAAAATGTAACCCCTTAATGCCCAGAGCATTTTTTGCGATTTGGCACTGCATCACTTTAACTGACAATTGTGCAGTCGTGCGACGCTGTACCCAAACAAAATTGACGTAATTTTTTTCACACAAATAGAGCTTTCTTTGGTGGTATTTGATCACCTCTGCGGTTTTTATTTTTTACGCTATAAACAAAAAAAGACTGACAATTTTGAAAAAAAAAAGCAATAATTTTTACTAGCCTCGCTAACTGTTCCTGTGTCCAGTCTTCTGCCCATCATATCCCAAGTATAAGCTATACAGCATTGTCTGGTCCAGATATGCCTGTCTCTCTGTATAAGAATCTGGCAAGGTCTACAAGGCACTTGGGCCACTCCGTGCCCTTGCGCTAACCTGTTTGCTTTATTAGGGGCCCTGTGTCTGAGGTGCAACAGAAGCTGTTCTCACTGCCTCAGGCTCCTCCACCCATGACAGTTAGTGATGGGTGTGACGTAACTTTGTGGATCAACAAATCATGCCATTGTCCTTTGATGTGGCCCTAAAACTAAACAAGCTTTTCTTCTTGTGGATTTTGCTGCCGGGTGAAAATTGCAGCCATGTTGATTGAAATTTCTGGATTGTAAAATTTACAATCTCTCAGCAAAATCAAGTTAGCAGAAATCACTTTTATTTGAGGCTGGAACTCCCTTATAGTAACAGAGAGCTGGTAATGGGAAAGGTACTTTAGACATGTTAATACAGTACAGTTTAAGCATTTACAATACATGGTATTCATAGAAATGTAATATTTCTTAGAAAACTACAATGGTCAGGACATTAATAACACATAAATGCTTTTGAGAGAAGCTAAAGAGATTTGAAAGATGCTTTAGTCAGTGTTGCATGCTTCATTGCATACTTGCATCTTCGTCTTTGTAAATTTCTTCCATTTGGTCACATTTATCCATGTAAGGGTGTAAGAAGAAGGGGGTAAGCTTGAAAACACATTCACACAGACTTCATTCTAATTTTCTCTCACTAGTCCAGTGGAGAGTGCAGTTAGAATGATTCCCTAGCATAATGCCTAAAGCGTGTGTCACGAGCAATTGTGGGTATGATCACAGAACTGTTAAAGGCCCACTGAACATAAGATGTAGAAAATGCCATACAGGTATGAAATACATTGCACTGAAAACATGCTATTCCGATTTGCTAAGAAGGGATGAGCCGAACACACCCCGGTTCCGTTTGCGCCAGAACTTGCGAACAGGTAACAAAATTTGTGCGAACACCGTTAAAGTCTGTGGAACACGAACATGAAAGATCAAACACAATGTTTTACTCAGCTGTGACCAGTACATATGCCGATTGACCCTTGGGGTCTGGTAAGCGGCCATTTTTTGCTTGAGAATGGTGGTGATGCACTCGACACTTTGAGGGTTATTGAATGTCATCATTTCAGCATCAACTCAACACCATTTGGGACTGCTAGAT
The DNA here is from genome assembly GCA_029206835.1 of Rana muscosa. Lineage (NCBI taxonomy): Eukaryota > Metazoa > Chordata > Amphibia > Anura > Ranidae > Rana > Rana muscosa. The sequence goes on from CM055118.1 coordinate 795,574,036, forward strand.
TGTTTTTCACCAATCTAGTTATATTTCGGGACGTTTATGCTTTGCTTTCACTTTTAAATACATTTTTGCTCTTTATTCTATATTCACTTTTATGTAAGAAATATTTGCATATGTATATGCCTGTGTACTATGTTTTTTTTTTGGGGGGTTTTAGTATACCTTTTGTAATGTACTATCACAGAATGATAGTGTGTGCATTTTCTTAAAGGCATACACTCCCTTTACGTCACATTGTTCATTAGCTTTTTGGTAAAGCCCTTCATTCTACTGTTTTCAGAAAAAGAAATGAGGCCTTTAACCACTTAATCCCCGGACCATTTTGTTGCTAAAGGACCAGGCCCCTTTTTGCACGGCATCGATTTAACTGACAATTGCGCGGTCGTGCGACGTGGCTCCCAAACAAAATTGACATCCTTTTTTTCCCACAAATAGAGCTTTCTTTTGGTGGTATTTGATCACCTCTGCCATTTTTATTTTTTGCGCTATAAACAAAAATAGAGCGACAATTTTGAAAAAAATGCAATATTTTTTACTTTTTTCTATAATAATAAATATCCCCCAAAAATATATAAAAAAACATTTTTTTCCCTTAGTTTAGGCCGATACGTATTCTTCTACATATTTTTGGTAAAATTTCTTGCAATAAGCGTTTACTGATTGGTTTGCACAAAAGTTATAGCGTCTACAAAATAGGGGATAGTTTTATGGCATTTTTATTAATATTTTTTTTTTTACTAGTTATGGCGGCGATCAGCGATTTTTATTGTGACTGCGACATTATGGCAGACACATCGGACCCTTTTGACACCATTTTGGGACCATTGTCATTTTTACAGCGATCAGTGCTATAAAAATGCACTGATTACTGGGAAAATGACACTGGCAGTGAAGGGGTTAACCTGTAGGGGGCGCTGAAGGGGTTAATTGTTTTCTAGGGAGTGATTACTACT